>OZ020307.1:23648543-24848543 GCA_963971305.1 Arcuatula senhousia
TTAAAATCTGTTTTATGACATTTGTGTAACAAATATTAAAATTCTTTCTGTATTGATAAATACAGTAGACTTTACTCTAAAAACACAGCCGATCAAAATTTAAAGCAATCATGTCCAGATAAAGATACGAGACTAAAAACGTCAAAGTTGTTGCATTTTGGGTACCGTCACGTTATCTGCAGAGGAACGTTTCACTTTTAGTTGAACATTTTTTGGCGATGGTGACATCATTCAAAATTTGAATCTGGCAGCAACACGGCCAGGACCCTACGTCACACGCAAGGATACCGTTTCCAGTTTTTAGCTGGATTTCGGTCCGCCTCAAGGTAAGTTGACACTTGTTTCTATAAGATAACAAATATATCCAGGAAAACTTTCTAGTGCATTTGGTGGCACAAAACTCCAGCTACATTATCGCTGTCGTCGCCCTTATAAATGTGCTTTATTCTATGCAAACACCTCTGTACAGTTCAGAAATTGAGCAAGGATACAGTTTGCATTTTACGCCGATTTTCATCAGGCTGTTGTTTTTTCAATAATACATAGATATTTGGAGTGTATATTATGTTGCAAACCAACAAGAATGAAAAAATATATGGAAAGGTCCTCTTCTGCATCTAAACAAGGTCTTCTTTAAACTACAAACGTCAAAGTCTTAAAATGATACCGTTCACACCCGATCAGTTCACGGATACTGTTCGCACTATAAATGAATATTTTTGAAATATTAAACTCTTTATCCTGCATTTGATCAAACTTCTGATTCCCCAATATATAAAATTAAGGGGTTGTACAAACCCCGGACCGACCACTTAACCTTAAAGAAGGTGGGGGGGGGGGGGGCTTGTTTCTTTATTGGTCAGGGCTCAGAAATATTTATATTACGAAGTCGTCGTGACATAATATTGTTTCATTATTACTTTTTTTATTTTTTATAAGACAGAAATCTTTCTTCAGAATATTTTTCCCTACGTTCAGTATATTTCTTTTCATCAAAGAATAAATTTCAAAATTTTTTTTACGGAAAAAACCAAGCCCCCCTTTTCAAGTTAAATGTTTCGTCCCTAAATCACCGGAATTAAATAGTTAATGAATATATACTACAACCTTAAAAAGAATTCCAATATTTTTGTACAAACACTGAAGGATGACCCAGAGTATAAACAATTAAAATTCTAAATCTAAATTTTGTGAAGTCTTGAAAAAGTGGGTGATTCCGCAAAAAGTCGGGAGATTTTGTCTCCCGGTGGGAAAATTACATGTATGCATATACAGCATTACTGAAGTTACCACCATTTAACACACACTCAGGTGCCATTAATTTTGGTTAAATAAGACCAGGGCCAGGCAAATAAAGGTATCTTTGTCCTTATATAATTGTCTATTTAAATTGTCCTATTATAAGCGGGGATTTTGGACACATTTGATGACAGGCCCCAGATCTTTTAATGCCTACCTGATCAATTGATTTTCTACATTTATATTTATTAACAGCTGCAGCTGAAAATGTTGTGCTCCTGTTGTGGCAAAGAGTTTTCCTCAAAAAGTAGTCTGCGGCAACATGAGTTAAGAATGAGAAAAATTGGCAAATACACCTGTACATTCGATGATTGTGAAAGTTTTTTTTTCTCGAAGGGTAATTTTGATCGGCACATGAATTCTCATGGGGGAACAAAGCCATATATTTGCTTAACTTGCAAGAAAGAATTTACCTCAAAATCTGAGCTTAACAGACATGAAAGAAGAGAGAAAGGTCTCCTCCGCCATAAATGCGATGTGTGTAATATGAAGTTTGAACAGTTAAGTGAACTTCAGGATCACATTTCAAAGCACTTAAATGAAAAGAACCACACTTGTCCTGTTTGTGGAAAGTCTTTCAGGTTCAAGAACAATCTCAGTCGCCACAAGGGAACACATTCTCAGGAAGCAATGCACAAGTGTGACATTTGTCAGAAGGAATTTACCAATCTCAGGTACTTACGACAACATAGGGTAACTCACACAGGCACCCCAGTTCCTTGCCCAAGGTGTGACAAAACATTTAAGACAAGACGAGGCTTACAAAATCACTTGTCTACTCATACTTCATAAACTTATTGTTACTAAGATGGAAACACTGTACATTAACAAGCAGGTGCTCATTTAAAATTGAATCTTTATTTTGATCTCGTTTTTTTACAGATACATGTATTAACATGGTTACTTTGCAATAGAGCATATTTTTTATATGTTTACTTTTCCTCTGAGTCTTTTGCTCAGATTGTTTGTGCTTTTTTTTACTGTTGATTTGCCAATATTGTTTTTGGTTGTTTACAGCGTATTAATGTATAACCAAATGAATGTCTATAATTTACAGTCGGGTATTATTTTATTTATGTGTGAAATATGTGATTCATTTTGATCTCTTATGTTTTGTGTTAAAGATTATACTTTCTTTCATGGTAAAGAATACTTATGGGATTACTTCATTGCAAAAAAGTGTGTACGCATTGTTAGATAGAAATAATTAACAGTATTTTATGGTTTGTTTGACTGGGTAAATATCAAAATCACAATTGTTTGCATTGGAATCTAGTCCTTTGATTTATTTTACATTGTACATTTTTCTTTTTTAATTGAAGTTTACTAAAACAGTATTATAGTTTCATTAATTGCAGACAGCATATTATTTATTGATTTATTTTTGTTATCAGTTAAAAATATTTTTTCTGAAAAAAAATATTCTCAAATATCTTGAATAAATATTTGATTATTTTCCAGATTTTCTTGTTTTGAAGGATGCATAGACGATCAAGAAATGCAAATAAGTGTACGCGACACAACCAACATTAAATGCAGGAACGGCTAAGGTGTCGGTAATAACGATAACAGTAAAATTACCAGACACGTACATGGCAATAGAAAACCCAATATTCAATCCGTACATGATGAATCATTAAAATTAGTTTCAACCATCAGAATCTTTGAGTCCAAGGATGTTTCATAGTTTGTGGAATTCTTAGTTGTCATCGTCATAACTTTCATTCAAGTAGATAACAAAGTTATGTGATGTTTAGTGTACGCAAACCAACCTTTGCATATCAACGGAAATTTAGAAATACAAAAAACAAAATAGGTCTAAAACAGTTCATTTGCATAACCTCTCTAATATTAGAAATTTACTGGTAACTTTGTGTCACACAAGCCGACAAAATTTTCAGAATTTTGACAAAATAGTTTATAAAAGTAATAAATACTTTATTTTATGTTTGAGAGTAACCACAGAATTAGATCAATATAAGTCCTTGGGGTAATACTAGGGCAAAGACATGTTTGACATTTGTAAGATAACGACTAATTTAAAAATGAAATAAAATTGAGTTTTTACAGTAACATCATCGTCCAAACAAGTTTTGGAATGTTAGTCTTGTATCCCCATTTTCTTTGTTAGAAGTATTTTAGATTCATTCACTCTGGCTCGTTCCCAACGCACACCAAGTGTCCCTTTCTGAATGGCATTTCTGTTAGATGACACAGTACTTCCGGTGGTTCCCTTCGATGCACGAGTGCGTGCGCTAGAATCGAAAAAGTGATCTCTGAAATAAGAAGATAGTTTTTGCTATTACTAAATATATTTGAATGTTGTGTTATGATCCCGATTTGTTCAATCCTAAGCATTTGGAAGGATTTCAAGATTTTATTGGTATTGAACTCAAAACCAATCCATCAGTACCTTTCGTCTAAAATGGCGTTATTTCCTATATATTTTCTAGTATACACAGAACAAAAACTGTAAGAAAATGAAGCATAGCTGGACCTAGATAGAGTAATTTCTCATCTAATTTCTATCATTTTTTCATACTTTTTCCTTAAAAAAATAAAGATTTCCTTTTTCTCCCCTTCAGAATGGCAAAGTATCCCTATTAGGCCCCTCACACGAAACGAGGTGAACACTTGTAGTTAAATCCCTTATTGAGAGACATTATGTGTGAAACAAAATTTTATGAACTACTGTTACTACTTTTGTTTTCACTGTTATACAATTCATTCTATATTCACATTTATTTATAAAAAAAAGTAACTTGATAATTTGATAAAAGTGATTTTTTACTTTAATCTTAATCATCCCCCCTGCAATTATCCAATTATATGTTTAATTACACAAACCTTGGTCTAATAACAGAAATGGTTTTTCCAGTAAATGGTTGGCAAGAATAGTCTTCTTTGATATTTGAGGGGCCATTTTCGTTGTCATCCTTGTCGACTATGTTGTACACTGTACTGTCAGAAGTCCGGTATACAAAAGTTCTAAAATAAACAATCACAACCACATATTTATATTGCTTCCCGATTTTTGTCAATTGTGTTGCAACAAGCAGTAACTGCTCACAGTTCTGGAGTATTTAAGATCATTTTCTTTTTCTTTTTTGATTTGATTGAAATAATATGATTATTAAAGTAGTTTTGGAAACCTAATAATATGAAAGTATATTTCAGGATAAGTTGGGTATTGTGTAGTATTCAATAATTCTTAAGTGTTATCTTAAACAAAATTAGTACTTTTATCGTTATACCTAATTAAACGCAGTCTTCAAACTCTTCGATATAAGTCTTCTTTGTTAGCTTATTTTGTTATTTCAGAATTCACTTATATACCTGGTTGTATCCAATCGCATATGCATCTGCTCAATGTAGTTCCCGATGAATCTTGAAAACTCGTCCGAGGTGACCGTTCCATGTCCTTGTCGATCCTGGTTGGTGAGTTCTGAGAAGAATGTTTCGCCCATCATACTGCTAAACGCTCGTGTATTGTATGTTCCTTTCTTTGATAAGGCATATAGAATACTTTTGGCGTCAATGTTTGCAAGTAGTGCTTCCCATAACTGACTTGGCCAACCATTTACATACATCGAGGGTGGAGGAAATTGACCAAAATCTATGTAACTTAACAGGCGTTCTCTTAAGTTTGACCTCATCATTATTCTTGTCATGGCAGGAATTCCAGCTTCGTCTTCAGACCTCCACCAATTTCTGATGTCTCTTACTAATGCAGCTGCCTTAAAATCACCATTTATAATCATCCTTTTTTCGACATCTTCACTAAAATGCGTTATTGCCATACCAGTCGACATGGGATCAATAATGTCTTCCACCATTACCAGCGTGAGGAAAGTGCTTTTTGATAGAGCAACGTCCATCCACGGTTTGTTTGTTATTCCTTCGATACCACCCTTACATGTAACTCTTCTTGTCCGTGTTAAAAGGTGGGTAGAATCGATGCATCTCACTTCAAGTTGTTGTCTTGTTTGGCTAAATTCCGGTTGATAAAACCAATATTCCGGATATTCTGTTCCTTCTATCTTCACATGATCTGAGATAGCAGATTCATTTTGCCATACGTTTAGTGATTTTGGCCAAAGGTATTCTGCGTAGGAGACATTCAAAGATTGCTTCGGAACTTTTGAATTAAGAACACGCATTGCTAACTCGGACAGCTGTGGTATTTTCTTCCTACTTCTTCTCGACGTTTTCCTGTCTGAATTTTCTTGTTCTATGCCGAAAAGGAAACATAAATCATTTATCTTTTGAAACTTTGGTACATAATCCTTAGTTTTAGTTTTGCCCTGTGTTCGCAGATATCTCAATACTACTCTTAAGTCAACATCAGTCATTTCATTCATGTTCTTGCCACTTGATAACTTGCTAGATAGTTCCTGAACGCTTTTTTCATTCCATTTTCCTTTTTTGTTAGCGGCCTTATCAGCTTTCAAGAGTGCTAAAATTGTTATCAACTCAGTTTCTGTGAGAACGCCATTTGCATTGCTTGAGGTTGTGGTTGCCGACTGCTCTGTTTCTGTGGAAATGGCATCGTTTTGAAAGGTGGTGCTGTTTTCATACGCCAAATTGATCTCGTCTTCATGTATCTCTGCAAATCGAGTATTATTAGTACATTGATTATCCTCAGATCTCGCTATTTCAGCCACCCAATGTTCTTCAGATATATTACAAGTTTCTAACTCTGCCTCGAGATCATTTGCAGGAACTGCTGACAAGACTGAGCCTAAGTGTGTTCCTATTGTCAACTCTTCCGGTAAAATATCTAGCATGCTTGGAAATGGATCTGGTAATGTTTCGACATGTTGTTCATTTTGTTTACCTTTACCTTTATTTCTTACCCATCCTTTCGTTGTGGTTTTTGGAACATTAATCCCATTGTTGGTGCATATAAGAACTCTCTTTTGAACTGAACCATGTATTGTTTCCACAACCTTTTGACCCACTGTCCACGACGGTTCTTTGTTCAGATGTCCAAACTCTTTCACTATGTCTATCTTTTTAGCCTTTTCAGCCGTACTCCAAACATCCTTCTGTAGCTGCAGTAGAGTCAGTGGTTTCTTGTCTATTGTTCTGACAGCAATGTTATGCCATTGACCGTCAAAGGACTCGGCAGGGATGTGAATGCCTGCCTCATGACAATCAGTGTGGACTTGCTCAACAATTTGTCGAAATGTATCAGTTGTTAGAGAGTACCCTTTCGGAAACCAACATACTGGAGACCACCGTAAATGATTCTTCGACCAGTTTCTGTCGAGATCTGAGCACAAGAAGACCATTGCTTCAGACGCCTTTTCTCTCTTTAACTCATAGGCATGTTTCATTAACTTTTTGGTTTCATTTAGCAACTGTATTACATCCGAAATCTGAACCTCTTTCTTTGTCGTTTCTTGACGTTCCTGAGAAACTGATACGGAAATGAATTCTCCTTGAAACACCACATTGTCTGCTTCATATTTTATTTCCTTTCGAAATTCAGCTAAGTCAATTGGCAATTTTGTTGGCCGTTTTGGTTTATCTCCTCCAAACGTTGCTTGTATGCGGTCCAATGCCTTTTGAAACAAAGATTCGTTGTGTTGCACTTCAAATACCGATGTAATGTCTGGTCTCCAGCTAAGATATAATAGTTTATTTGCTTTCAGGACTTTAGTCTCCGAAAGACACTGGAGCACATACCTTTCCGGTAACGATGTGTGCAAGGTTTTTGTAGGGCACTTCATTTCAATTGCAATTTCCTGGTCTGTTTCGCCTTGAGATGAAATTAAAAGACCGTCAGGTGAAACCACCATTACCCGCTGGCTGTTGAAATCCAAAGGAAAACAACCAACTTCGTGATAAGTCAATTTCGGATATAGCACGGGTAAAACTTTTGCGACAAGTGTTGCTGTTGCATTTATCTCGTTTTCAGTGCCATACTTCATATTTGCTAGTGTAACTGGATCTTTTGGTGTATTATCAATATTGCAAATGACTTTCTCAAAATGTGACTGTTGTTTTTTTAGACTATCTAATCCCAACGCTTGGTACAAAGTGCTTCCTGTAACTAAGGCTTCTTTTCGTATTTGATGCCATTTTTCCGACCTTTGTTTGGTTTTTGCTGGTTCATTTTCATCGACGAATTCTTCAAGTTCACAATAGTTTGCTTGGTCAGGAAGATATACATTCTTTCCAACTTGGTATAAATCTGATCCATTGAGAGCCGAAATATGTAAACAAAGTTTTTCAAGTTTGCTTACATAAGTCTCAAGAAAAGAATCTATGTCAAATAGAAATGCGTTCAATGCGCTTATTACGTAGACAAATTTACTATTTCTCCAATCTTCGCCAGCACGTTCCAAGTGTTTCGACCTTGCATATTCTTTTTTTGACCGTATATCCCTGATCTCTTGTGCATTCTTACCAAGTATTTTCAAGAGCGACTTTAGATCTTCTATCAGCTGGTTTCTCATAGAATCAGGAAGTTCCATTACTTTCGTTACCGTGGGAAGATTTTCGAGCAAAACGATGCAACGGTCTACTTGTCTCATTTTTGCTTCTTGGATTTCACGTTTCTCTCGTAAAGAAATGTTACTTTCAAATCCAAGTAGATCGACATCCCCTGTCATGTCTGTTAGTCCCTGTTTCATTTTCTTACCATCGTAAGAAAGACAAGCTGAACTGTCTTCCAGAGCGCCTGCCAAGGTGATCATAGTGTCTGTATATATACCTGGATGTCTTTGTGATGAAACCTCAGTACCATATGGGGTAAACTCGCGTAGGAATTTTATTCCAGGAATAGCAAAATTTATATCCGAAAACTCTGGTTTTAGGCTACCCTTTTCTCCCTCTCCTGACACTACTTGACTCACATTTTTATAACCTGACATAAATCGGATAAATTTTCCTCCGAAAATTCTCCAACCTAACTTCCAGAACTTCTTTGTATCATCCATATATCTCATACTGCTTGTGGAGTCGTTCTTATACCATCTTATCACTTCGATCCATAGAAGGAATGAAATATTTTGGATGGGTAATTTTCCATTATCTATTAATCTGAAACAGTCTAGAAACACATTTTCTATTCCATACTTTTGTAACTCGGACTTCACTTTAGGGAACAGGCTTACCATCTCATTTATTTCTTGGTCATGTTGATCATTTAGAGCAGGCACTTTCTCGTCCGCCAGTGTAACAGAATCACATCCTAGAGTATTGTCCTCCTCTAAAGAATTTGATGTTTGAAATTCTATCGGAGAAGTTAAATCTGTTTTGGAACCAAACAACGTTTTCTTGCTTCTTTTGTGTGAACTAGACATCGATTTAACTCTGTGACTAGGCGATGCTTTGATGATTGAATAGGATGGGTTAAAAGGGGAAAGTTTTGTCCTTTTAGAATTTGATGGTGTTCTTGGAGTTCTTGGAGTTCTTGGAATCTTTTCATTTGTACTTTGATTCTTAATCGTTGACGAACTTAACCTGGTTGCCTTTGCAAACGGAGACTTAAACGGACTGCAATACACAGGAAATTTTCTTTTTAAGTTCACTGTCCGTTGATCAGATATTTTGTTTTCAGTTTCAAGAGAGCGTTTTTGTATGTTTCTTCTTTTTTCTTTTTTGGAGTAACAAGTAAGTTTACTCTTTTTTTTACTCATTCTGCCTGAAACGAAAAAAGTCAAAACTAATCTTTAGGTGGTCGTATCATGCATAAGACAATATCAATACTGATTTTGTACAAATACTGGTTTTGGGTCATCAAACAGTTATCAAAAACTCTCTTTAAGTATGAAACAAACACGAAATGCAAAGATGAAATATACTAGTAGATTATGTTTACTTTGCATAATTTATTATGTATTTCAGCATTTATTTAAGGGAGAATAAAAAATTCGATAAAGTGAAAGATAAAGAGTTTTATACCACTATGTCATAAAATGTAACGAGATACCCTGCATTAATCATGCTTTATCAGTAGATAAGGCTAAATTCCTGAAAGACCCCCCTCATTAATTATCATAAACTTTCATTTAGCACCCTCTACAGTCCCGTGGTATAAATCAGTTATCCCCCATCGGGCATCCGCCCTCAGGGGAATAACTAACACTAATATTTCAAAATATTCATTTATAGTGCGAACAGTATCCGTGAACTGATCGGGTGTGAACGGTATCATTTTAAGACTTTGACGTTTGTAGTTTAAAGAAGACCTTGTTTAGATGCAGAAGAGGACCTTTCCATATATTTTTTCATTCTTGTTGGTTTGCAACATAATATACACTCCAAATATCTATGTATTATTGAAAAAACAACAGCCTGATGAAAATCGGCGTAAAATGCAAACTGTATCCTTGCTCAATTTCTGAACTGTACAGAGGTGTTTGCATAGAATAAAGCACATTTATAAGGGCGACGACAGCGATAATGTAGCTGGAGTTTTGTGCCACCAAATGCACTAGAAAGTTTTCCTGGATATATTTGTTATCTTATAGAAACAAGTGTCAACTTACCTTGAGGCGGACCGAAATCCAGCTAAAAACTGGAAACGGTATCCTTGCGTGTGACGTAGGGTCCTGGCCGTGAGCAAGAGGGTTAACAAAAAGGGACTTTCCCGACTGTATGTGATAAGGGTTGTCAGTTACCTGCTCAAGGTCAGTGGTTTCCTTCACCATTAAAGCTGACCGCCCTACATGGCCCAGATGCGTCGATCAAGGGCGTTAAACACCAACACACACACTATTTTTTCTGTTGTTACTTGTTGTTACTTTGAAATAGGAAGTTCAAGATCAATAATTGAAAGACGCTGATCTTACAATTTGGGTACCAGCACGTTACTTGTTTATGTACTGTAATGTAAATAATGTTTTAATGGAACCTTTATCCATTTAACGTTATAGGAAAATGAAATATTGGTACTGGTATTGATAGTTCATTTTTTTGTCCCCCGCCGCAACACGGAGCGGGGACATAGAAATGCCGGGCGTCCGTCCGTCCGTCTTTCCGTCCGTCCGTCACACTTTTTGTAAGCGCTCTTAAGGCTACATTTTGTTGGATTTTCATGAAAAGTATTCCAAATGTTAATATCACTAATACCTTGGGGACGGACCATTTAACTTGAAGGGGGGCCTTGGTTTTTTGTTTTGGCCAGAAAACAAATTCATTTTGTGAATGCGTCATGACAGAATTTTTATTTTTTGAAAGCGTCGCGACAGAATATTTTTTTTTATTATTAGCATTATTTTATATGGCAGAAATTCTTCTTCAGAATATTTTTTTTTCTTACCCTCTGCTGCCAAAATATTTTTTTCATCAAAAATTATTTTCAAAATATTTTTTTAGGAAAAAACCAAGCCCCCCCCCCCCCTTCAAGTTAAATGGTCGGTCCCTTGGACAAGTTCGAAAATCAGTATTTTTCGATAATTTTTGAAGGAGTTATGGGACTTTGACCATAAAAATGACTGGGTTTTTTTTGGTAAACAGACCTTGTAAGCGCTCTCATCCTTACAGATGTTGACAGATTTTCATGAAATTCATACCAAATGTTTATATCACTAATACCTTGGTCAAGTTCGACAGTTAGCATTTTTCGATTATTTTTGTAGGAGTTAGGGGACTTTGACCATAAAAACGACTCATTGTTTTTTTTTTGTAAAACAGACCTTGTAAGCGCTCTCATCCCTACAGATGTTGACGGATTTTCTTGAAATTTATACCAAATTTTTAAACCACTACAAAATGTAATACCTTGGTCAAGTTTGACAGTCAGCATTTTTCGATAATTTTTGTAGGAGTTAGAAGACTTTGACCATAAAAATGACTGTTTTTTTTTGTAAAACAGACCTTGTAAGCGCTCTCATCCCTACAGATAATGATGGATTTTCATGAAATTTATACCAGATGTTTAAACCACTAATACCTTGGTCAAGTTCGGCAATTAGCATTTTTTAATAATTTTTGTAGGAGTTAGGGGACTTTGACCATAAAAACAACTCTGTTTTTTGCAAAACAGACCTTGTAACCGCTCTCATCCCTACAGATGTTGACGGATTTTCATGAAATTTATTCCAAATGTTTATATCACTAATACCTTGGTCAAGTTTGACAATCAGCATTTTTTGATAATTTTTGTAGGAGTTAGGGGACTTTGACCATAAAAACGACTCTGTTTTTTTATTGTAAAACAGACCTTGTAAGCGCTCTCATCCCAACAGATGTTGACAGATTTTCATGAAATTTATACCAAATATTTAAACCACTAATACCTTGGTCAAGTTTAAAAATCAGATGTGTTCGATAATTTTTGCTTCACCGGCGGGGGACCCTGGAATTCCATTCTTGTTTTTATTTGAACATTGATAGATGCACCTCGACGTTTCATGCCAGAAGCCATTTTTCACGTAGGATTTTCCAATCGAATTGTTTATGGGAAATTTAATCGAATTTTTTACGCCCCTATTGAACTCATGACAACAAATGTAGGACCAAAGGACGAAAATAACGTATTGAATTAAACTATCAAGGTTTAATAAAAGATACATTTCAGTAATTTGTTCTTTTTTATCCTTCACTTGAAAAGCTTAGGATTAAATATCCCTCGAAGTGCGGGAACCTATCCGAAAAACGTTACAAATGTACAAAGTGTTAAAAAATAATTGTGACGGCATTGTCGTGTTGTGACGAATTTTGATTATGACGTTTCCCCGGGGACGGTTCATTTTTTTTCCAGCGCAAAACAAATATTTTTGATTTTTACAAAACCATAGATGTTAAAAAATTATAGGATAATTAATTTGGTCGATTGAATAACCAAAATATGATCACGAGTCGGTGAACGCATCTGATTTAATGAGTTCCGCACACAAGTTAAATGATTTAATCTGAGTGCGTTCCCGAACGAATGATCATATTTTTGTTGTTCATGAGACCTAATTTATTATCGTATTTATTCCAAAGATATAATGCCGATATTTAATCTTTTTTAACAAATTAATTTGAATGGAATTTAGACAGCAGCAGTCATGCCAACAATGCAATACAATTTACGACGTCGTAATTGAGTTCGGCGGTAAAGGGCGCCAGAATGAAAATAATTTGGTTAGGGCTGTTCCAGCACATGGGACGGGGGGAAGGCACTTGAAAATTCATAGACCCCCCCATAGAAACATTTTTTTTTTCACATATACCCACCCATAGAATCCAAAATTGCAACTTTACAGGCACCAATAGAAGCAAATTTAAGAAAATTAAATTTGGATTTGCTTTTACATTACATATTTATGTGGTAGAAAATGCTTTTATAAGTCATGGTGTCATTTTTTTTAGTCCCCTACCGGCGAAAGCCGAAGGGGACTATAGGTTTGCGCTCTGTCCGTCTGTCTCTCTGTCTGTCACGCCTCAGTTTTCCGCACTTTTTTTCTAAACGCTTATAGATAATGAGCTGATTTTTGGTATGTGAGTTAACCTTGATAAGTTACATAACAAGTTTGAGTTTCCTGCCGATCCACAATTTTTTATGGGAGTTATGGCCCTTTTAACTTTGAAAATTCACTAAAATTTCAGTTTTCCGCACTTTTTTTCTAAACGCTTATAGATAATGAACTGAATTTTGGTTTGTGAGTTTACCTTGATGAGTTACAGATCAGGTTTGAGTTTCCTGCCGATCCACAATTTTTTATGGGAGTTATGGCCCTTTGAACTTTGAAAATTCACTAAAATTTCAGTTATCCGCACTTTTTTCTAAACTCTTATAGATAATGAACTGAATTTTGGTTTGTGAGTTTACCTTGATAAGTTACAGATCAAGTGTGAGTTTCGTGCCGTTCCATAATTTTTCATGGGAGTTATGGCCCTTTGAACTTTGAAAATTCACTAAAATTTTAGTTTTCCGCACTTTTTTTTCTAAACGCTTATAGATAATGAACTGATCTTTGGTATGTGAGTTAACCTTGATGAGTTACAGATCAAATTTGAGTTTCGTGCCGATCCACAATTTTTTTATGGGAGTTATCGCCCTTTGAACTTTGAAAATTCACTAAAATTTCAGTTTTCCGCACTTTTTTTCTAAACGCTTTTAGATAATGAACTGATTTTTGGTATGTGAGTTAACTTTCATTAGTTACAGTTCAAGTTTAAGTTTCCTGTCGATCCACAGATTTTTATTGGAGTTATCAGTTTTCCACACTTTTTTTTTCTAAATGCTTATAGATAATGAACTGATTTTTTGTCTGTTCACCTTATTGAGTTACATATCGAGTTTGAGTTTCGTGCTGATCCACAAATTTTAATGGGAGTTATGGCCTTACTGTTCAAGTTTAGGTATTCATTTGTTTGACAAATTGTTACCAGTGACTGAAATATGAGGCCGGTAGGGGACTAAGTATTGTTTTGCAATACTCTCAGAATGCTTGTTTTATTTCAGTCACATTCTACTTTTTTCAAACAGATAATATTAAGAAAATCAACACTGCAACGCTTTTACTAACGCTTGAAGCTTCACTCATTTGCACATGCATGTATATTGTACCTGTATATCCTCTGTAATTGCCTCTTTTGAACACTTGCATGTAGCATAATATTCATTAATCATTTGTGCTTAAAATATTTGTGTATTCATTTGTATTAAATATATATATATGCACATTCATTTGTCAATTTGTATGCACACTTTTTCTTTAAAGTCCTTGGTGTTTACTCCCAGGTACAGGTAATTTTTACTAATGCCAGCTCTGCAAAAGATTTCTCTTATAACGATCTGCAATAACTCTAATACCTTTCGACAGAAGCAAAGTGAAATATTTTTTCTAAAGCCAATAGGACTGGACCGTTAAAAATACAAATTGTAAAATTGAATTGCCAATCTCATATAGAACATACAGGTTTCCCCGAATTTGTAAATGTACTGTAGTCCACTATAGCTTTCCATACGCCATAAAATTAAAGTAATGAAAAATCCTTTAATTCTACAGGATTATAGTAAATATCATTGGACTCTGTTCACCTAGCTATATAAAGTGTTAGTAAAAATTACCTGTTTAATATGCTCCTAGGAGTGATATTTGTATATTTACATCTGGAAAAAGTTAGGCACTTGTGTGGTTTTTAAAGTCTAAAAATCTGTTCCAAACTTGACAAAATTAATGAAAAGAAAAATGATCTCTGTCACCAGAAAAGTGAAAAAAAGATATTAACAAAACTGCTAGACTTGGAGGATCAATCTCGAAAAGACAAAACAAGCAAGGCATACCAGAGAAATCTAAGATTGTATTGACTTGGTGAAACCAGGTTTTTTGTGTGACCAACCCTCTTTTACCACTGCAATTCTAGGGTCCAATTATATATATTACAAAAACATGGTTGCGAGACACAATTGTAAGATTTTTAAGTGATGATATAATAAAGGTACACTCTTTCAAATTTCACACATTTTACATAAGAACTTAAAGTTAAATTACATTTTCTGGATATCAAAGCAAGTAGTTAGTTAGTTAAATAGTTATTGCTTTACTCCCAAGCAGCACGATTTCGGCTATATCCGATAGATGAACATGAAAATGGTGATACAATGAAAATGAAATTATGATGAAGTGGAGGAAAAAGGGACACAAGGCCAATCGGGTAGGAGAGTTTTGACTGCCACTGGAAAAAGGAGTGATGGGTAGGGACGGAAAATTTTGCCTCCTGCATGGGGATCCTACGGGTCCTACTCTTACCGAGACCTGCAGCAGGGTTCTTTAACGTGCGAGGAACGTGACATTTTTCCCAACACGGTGCACCACTATGGTTAGCGATCAGGTTTTCCGCATTATGGCCTGACGACCCCGCATCTCTCGATGTCAGGGCTGCCCCATTCAACCACCTGGGGTACACATCCCAGTCGCTTTGTGGGCAAAGCGGCCTGACCCCGATGTCAGGTTTCTGAGCGCTCTTTAGTGGCAAGTACATCCTGTAAAGAATTGCATCATGGAACTGTCAAAAGAATTACTACATACCAACTGATGTCAGCGGTTGTGCTTAACCTTTTCCAGGTGTATAGACCTTTAATATATCCATGTAGCTACTGTACTTGTCTGAAATTTGTAATACCATGCAAAAATCCATTTTACTATATGTGTTGGCAGTGATACAAAAAAGTAATGCTAACTAGTGATACCTCTGCTCCCGCTCCCCAAATTATGCCTTTCATACAGGTTTCAATACTTGGTCAACAGGAAGTAGTTGTCCTAGGAACATTTAATCTCTATATATACACCATATGGGACTATAGGATAAAGTTACATATGCAAAATATCACTCATCTCTTGTATTTGGTGAGAAAACTGTGACGAAAATTTTGCCATCAAAGTATTCAGTTAAATAACAAGTAGTAGATAATCTAAGAACATATAATTGCTTTACACCATATGGGACTATAGGATAAAGTTATATGCCAAACATCCGACATCTCTTGTAGTTGCTGTATAAACTGTGATGAAAGAAGCCAATGAGGTACCAAAGGGGCATCCGAATATCAAAAGTTTTTTTACTGACAAATGGAAAATTGTGAAACAATATACCATCTCTTCTTCCAAGTGGGGGTATAAAAACAAAAACCAAACTGTCCAACTGGCAACGGTAAATACCATACCAAATTTGGTTAAAATCATGTGTTGGCAATGATAACCCATAGTCCAACTGTGACCTTGAATGAAATAAGAAATGGAGCAATCACATACAACAGCTATAAATCTCTTTTACCATAATTGATACATTCATATTTGCAACAACATAATTCCACCAATATTAACACTCAAACAAGCCAAACACTACTCCTGTATATCCAAATATCATTCTTGTTTGACTTGTTACCAAGACAGACCAACTATTAATATGAAAGTTTATTATATAATATAAACACACATTTAATAATAAAACATATATACAGTAAAAAAAGTGGCAATATTGATAGTTGTGACAATAAATATTTTAAAATGTGCAAGGCATCACCTATTTTCCTTATGGATGGGGCTTCGGGGCTGTAATTTTTAACCTTTGATACATTTTTTTTGGTCTGACAGAAGTATGATAATTTTTTAGAGTAAAATTTGTATACCAGTTACAATAAATATAGCTGGTTTTTTTTTCTTGCCAGATGCTTCTAAAAAATTTCAGTCAAATTTGAAATTATTATTTTACCAACAAAAATTCCAGGCCCCCAATCACAATAAAATGGCCCATACTCACAACTGAACACAACACATTTTCATGAAGACCATATTTTGCTATGGATGATAAAATTTACTATATAAACGAGATAAACAATAACATTTATCAGATATTTAATAAGGAAGCAATATAACGCCTGCTTTCAACCAAAATTGACGAAGTTGGAATAGACAGGAAGTAGATATCAGAAAGACCTAGTTTCATGATGTCATTTATGTGCTGAGTGGTTGCTGAGAAAACTGAAACAAAATTTTTCAATCATTGACTAGTAATGTTGAATTTCGATTTAAAGTATATATCTGAAAGAAAGAAACAAAGAGGCATTCCGAAGCTAAATGTCCAAAAGACCGAAGGCAAAATCAACTGACAATACAAACTTAAGTGGTAACGACAGTAAACTCAGGTGCTCTGAAAGACAAAGCAGTTCCTGCCTATTGCAGCACACCCGTCACACTGCCAATGATAAACACAGAATGTCAAATCAAAAGTCTATGACAAACCAACTCCAGGACTTAATTTTTGTAGTAAACAAGTATTGCCAATGAGAGCTTCAGACAAATATCTTAAAACTTAAGACATAAGGCCTAAATTAAAATACTGTTTGTTTGCTGTTAGCCTACCGACCCTCCAAAAAATTTTATTGAGGTATTCTAGATAAATTTTATTTTATTATTTTCTTTGGTTGGTTTAATCTTGTTCCCCCATTCTAACGTTTAATGAAACATAAAAAATGACCTCTTTTATGTTTTAGATTCATCAGATAGTTTTATACTGATGGTATAAAAATTTTCACATCATAATTTGAATTAAATCAGGAAGAACCTATCCAATTTATTTTTCAACAAATAAAATAAAATATTTGGGGTACCGACCTACCCTATTTGGGAATTCAGGGTCGGCTGACAGCAAACAAACAATATCTTAATTTAAGCCTAAAAATGAATCACCTCACATTTGCAATAATTGTCTTATAACAGTATATTAAAGTGCAGCGGTTGATCGGTAAAAAGTCGTCTATTTAAGGAGTTTAATGTACCGACATAACACACAGCTAATTTTTTTAGGGAATATTATACAACCATTTAGCTTTGATTTTAAGTGGGTCGTCACGAATTCGTCTCGGACATTTTTTGGTAAAATCGCTTTTTTTAACAGTGGTGTATTTTTGTAAAAATCCCTCCATAGGTGTGAAGTTTGAAAACAAATATTTCTGTTATGAAAGATCAAAATTTTGGACAAAATAATCAAGAATAACCCTTAATCTCACTGTTAATAGAGATTTTGCCAGATTGTGCTCGAGTTTATCATCAAAATCGATGCTTTTGAAAATGCTCACTTTTTTATCACATTTTAGACAAAAAGCTGTTTCCTATCAAAATGTTTCTTGTGTTTTGTAACTTTGAAACTCTTTGAACTCTGTGTTATTATATACTTAACTATTCTGCAAAGTTTTATAAAAAAACGGTGCATAAATGTTGATTTTATTACGTATTTTATAAACAAATTTTGCACAATATAATTCCGGAAATCCAAGTCTTTCCGTATTTGGCATTTAAAAGGCTAATTAAATTTTGCTCTTTTGTAAAAAAAAAAAGAAGAAATTTATGAAAAAATAAAGTAAAAATATATTAACAGAACGATGAAAAGTAGTCTTGAATTCCTAATAAAAAAGACATAACAATAAAAGGTCGTAATTACAAGAGAAACGGTCATTCACTCAGTCACATAAACTAGTAAGTAGCTATTACGCATTGCATGGTATCTTTCTTTGGACCTGGATACTCATATCTCGATCAAACTTCGTCGACGAATCATCATAGAGGAAACGGTTATCGCTACAGAATGTAACAATACATTTTTTGAGCAATATTGATATTCGAATTACATCTTTCAATTATTCAAATCTAAAAACGACAAACGTGAATGTTGTAGAACGCTCGAGGTAGAACTTCTAGGATTTTTTTATACACGATATCATTATTCTTTATGTATGAAAATATAAGGTAGAAAAACGCATAATGGAATTCTCATCAAATTCGCCTCATTTATTAGCTGAGCAAGGGCAGATGGAGGACGTCGAATTTCATCCAAGTAAATTTTCATGCAAAAATATTAAAATTTGTACCCAAATGCATGATGTTTGATACACTTGAAGTGTGTCTCGTCCTAGAGGTCTCATTCAAGTTAGGTCACAGGGGCTCATGTCAAGGGTTAAACAAACATTACAACATGTATATACAAATGTATAGAGTTTTTGACTCAATTTGGAAAAGTTCCTCTGCAAAAATATCTTATGACCCACCAACGAAAGTCGCCGGATGTTTGAGGTCCACACGTACATTCATTTGTTTACATTCTGTGAATTTTGTTCATGATAATCGACACAAATATTGTTGCACTTCTGCGAGTTAAAGATTTGTTTATAAGGCGACAAAACGATATTGAATGAAGCGATGCTGAGTATAATATCAGCTAGCGCTGCTTGTTCGAATATTGCACTGCACAAGTGCACCATCAAAGTGTTATGGTCAATTACAACCACCGATCTTTAGCTTTGTGTTTTTGTGTTGACTTATACTTCAAAGCCATGGGATTTTCCCGTGTAAATTTCAATATTTATGAAAATTCTTCTTACATGTACCCAAGACTAAGGTAGATGTTAGCTTTAACTGCGACCAAAGGGTCATGAGTTCGAATCCAGTCCCCGGCACTATCGTGTTGTTACTTTACTGTTTATGATAGTATACTGCTCTATACTCTTCATATTCATATTTAGCTTGGCATTTTCAGCTCTTTAGAGGAATATGGACCAGCAAAAACGATTGAGAACAGCACGAAGAAACAGACACCACACAACACGAAAACACAAAAATAACTGAATAGCAATCAACAACGTGAACTCAAATCGTAAAGAGAGCGAACTCGGGTTCTCCGGAAGAGTAAGCGATTCATGTTTGCTATAGCACACCCGTCGCGCTGCTAATAGCAAACGCCATAAGCGGGAGCAGGCGGAATATTGCTACACAGGAAGGGAAAGTTGAAGTCATCACGTTCATCATAGAGCTTTGAATTTCCCGGATATAGCCGAAATCGCGCTGCTTGGGAGTAAAGCAATAACTAACTAACTAACTAACTTACTAATCATAGAGCTTTGTTGAATGTCTTCAGTGAGTGTAGATCTAAATATGAGGCAGACTTCCCAGAATCCGTTGTGTATTTTATCTCAAGTCCTTTGGGGTTGATGAGATGGTGGAAGTCACAAAATCTAGAATTGTTCAGTGAAAATACATCATCAATATAAGTAAAAAAGAAAGTTAGTCTCCTTGGCAAGAAGTGATTGTAAGACGTCTGTTCCATATGAATAAAGAAAGAAATCAGGAAGCAAATGTGCACAATAAGTGCAATTGAAATCCTAAATGTTTGTTTAAAATGCATCACCAAACTAAACAAATATATTGTCAATAAAGGTAATAACAAAATTACCGAACTTGAATCAATCTCAAATGTCCATAAGACGAACCAAAACAAGGAATACATACCGAAAAAATTGAAGATTGCAATGGGCCTGACTTGGAACAGGTATTTCAAAAGAAATGCTGGGTTAAACCAAGTTTTAAGGCGCGCCAAACCTCCCTCTTCCATTGCGATCTTTGGGTCCGGTAGTTACACAAAACACAACGGGTTTGTAATGACATATTAGGGATGCTAAGGTGATCATCTCAGTACATCAACCAGCCAAATAAGAAATAAGTCAATAAGAAAGTTGGGCATGTCGATTATCAATTGGGTCCTCTGTAAACTTGTTCTTTTTCTTAGGCTTTTTCTTGAATCAGTGAAAAGATGACTTTGATAGTTCCATCATAGATCGTATAAAGACACAACAGCGTACATGCGAGTCCAGTCGTAACTACCATCTCTTAGACGACTACTTTCCTCGACTTGTTTCCTGCGTTATGCTTTATTAAAAAAAATGTAATTTTGATGCATGTGAAAAGGGCAAGGCAAAATATTTCCAAATTAGAGTGGACTGCAGTGTTTTTGCAAATGCTAGCTGATTTAATTACTTCTATATTCCATTTACATGTGTAAGCCTTGCATTGTAAACAATTACGAAATACACCATGTGCTCGTAGACTAATGTAGGATATCAATCCCTCAGATGCATTCAGATTTGTTTTTTCATCATTATTCTCCGCTGATAACTGATAACTGTGCACCCTTCCGTAGCAATCTCTTGTCCAAGCCGGAGTTGTTGCTGATATTGCATTTAAGATGTGTTTGGGCTTTTAGCTTCGATATCTACTGATTGTTTGATTATCTTTTTATCACTTCGAGATTTGATACTTCTTAGATTTTGCTTCTCACCAATTTATTAGGATAAATGTATCACAATAATGTAAAATAGTCTATTCTTTGTAACCTTTTGGTAACGTTCTTATAATTTTGTGTGTAATATATGTTATTCAATTGTCAATTAGCATTAAAATGGTCATTAAACAGGACATTTTCGTGTGCAGCTACATTTTTCGGACGCCCCCTACGTTACTGTCATTTGTTTTAGCGATGCATAACCTGTTGTATAGGATGGTTTAAAGTCAGAATTTTGATTTATATGCACTTTGGTGGCAAAAAATCAAAATAAAAACGGTAAAACCAAAATAAATATATCTGTTTTAATGTATTTTCTTAGAGCCAACAAAAAACGTCATTTAACGTCACTTTTTGAAACTCAGGCAGATGTTTTGTAGGTTCAATTCAATTGTAAACTTTAAAGATTCAAATTCAATATCTTCCATATAACTTATTACAAATATTATAGCTGTAATTTCAAAGCCAACAACTAGAATTTTGAACTTTCCAACTGTGTGACCTACGACCTTAAATATTTCAAATTTGACCAATAGAAACATGTGACAGTTTTATCTGACACTAAAGACATTCCTCTTTAAAATGATATACAATATAGGTGTGTGTTCTGTCGGACCATTAAAGTCATTTTTTTCCTGGTCAAACCGCTGCACTAATTAGCTCTGACATCTTGATAAAAGGCAAAATTTGGTGGACCATTGAAAAAGATTTATAACTCGTTAATAAATCCAATATTCAGCAGAAGCTTTTTACATCATCATCACTGTAGTTTCATTTTGTACATTCATCAACAACAGATCTCAACAAATCTAACTTCAATGTTTGACTGGAGTGAACTTTTATCCCTAAATGGTCCAGAAGTTTCTTTAAATCTGGAATAGTTAGTTTATTAATTGCTTTGTTCTTATACTTTTCTAACAATTTTTTTCTGCTCGTTTTTCTTCCTTTCTTTTTCGTTGACTAATTTCTAAATTGCTAATATTTTCAATTTCATCAAAACAGTTTGTGCTAGTGGCCATCAGGTTCTTTATATTTTTACTAGGGAGGAAAAAATCTGGCACTGTAAGCCAACCTGGCAGATCATCTCCTGTATATTTGCTTAATAAATCTTGCATTTCATCGTAACATAGATAGTGAAATTCATGCAATCTACTGAACGTGCGAGGAACGTGACATTTTTCCCAACACGTTGCACCACTATGGTTTGCGGTCAGGTTTTCCGCATTATCGCCTGAAGACCCCGCATCTCTCGATGTCAGGGCTGCCCCATTCAACCACCTGGGGCACACATCCCATTCGCTTTGTGGGCAAAGCGGCCTGACCCGTTCCAGGTTTCTGAGCGCTCTTTAAGTCCACTAAAGACCACTGCATATAATGTCGTAACCACTGCATATAATGTTGTGACCACTGCATATAATGTTATGACCACTGCATATTATGTCATAACCACTGCATGTTATGTTATGACCACTGCATATAATGTTGTAACTACTGCATATAATGTTATGACCACTGCATATAATATCGTGACTACTGCATATAATGTTATGACCACTGCATATAATGTAGTGACCACTGCATATAATGTGGTGACCACTGCATATAATGTCGTGACCACTGCATATAATGCTGTAACCACTGCGTATAATGACTTATTCACACTTAAGGCAGTCCTGGCGTTCCATAATCGTCTATTATTGTCTGACTTGGGTGTTTTCTAAGGTATACTGATGCCTCTTTGTTGTACATCCATTCTAATGCCCAAAACATGCGACATCTATTGGTTGTAGTATGTGGGAGCAATAGGGTTGAAATACAAACAATACAATTTCCATTGAAGTCCATTCTATAACTGATAAGGTGAGATGGCTGGCATGTCTATCAAACAAGAGTAGTTCAGGATGATCTAATGATACATTAACGTTCTCTTTGAAGTGGTTTTTAGGTAGAATTCAAAGACCTCAGAACTTGACCAACCATTTTCAGAAACGGTGCCATCAGTTCCAGGACTGGGTTGCTCGAAACTCTGGTTAAATTTATCCAATGGTTAGGATATCCAACGGTTATACCTCTTAACCATTGGCAACATAACCAATGGTTAAATTTGGCTTGCTTAAAACAAACTTTGTCCAATGGCTATGTCGCCAGTGGTTAACTCGAGTTATCCACTGGTAAGCTCTATTGGGTCAAAGTTGTCAGATAACCTTTAATATGGGTAATAGTTCGATCCTCGTCAGGGGTGAAAATTTCATGGACCGATTTTCCGACTCTCTCTTTTTTTTTGCGAGGATGGTCTCAAGAAACGATGCTAGTCCTTCGGAAGGGACAAAAAAGGTTGTCCCGTGTATGGGGAGAGCAATACCCTGTGCACGTTAAATACCCCTTTGTAGAGTTCGATAAGAATAGGCTCAATGGCTACAAAGGCCGCACTCGCAATCTGCAAACTGGAGATGGATTTATAGATATGTTTAAAATAATAGGGGTAATGGCCCTTTTAAGGTAAAAATAACGTGTTTTTTTTCAATATAGAAAATATTCATTGTTTGCCCTATAGAATGAAAACTATTGCAGATAGAGAAAAGCTGTTGCTTGCTTAAATGTTTAGCTCATTTAGCTCTACAAAAGTCTCCATAAGGTAGATAGAAGTTGTCAGATGACCCCTTATAGAGGTTACAGCCCCTTAAAGGCGCAAAAAATAGTGTTTTTGGCCTGTAGAATGAAAACTATTGCAGATAGAGAAAAGATGTTCAGCTCATTTAGCTCTACTAAAGTTTCTATAGGGTCAAAGTTATCAGATAACCTCATGTAGGGGTTATAGCCCCTTAAAGGCGAAAAATAGTGTTTCTTGCCTACAGAGTGAAAACTATTGCAGATATAGATAAGCTTTTACTTGCTTAAATGTTTAGCCCATTTAGCTCTACAAAAGTCCTCATAATGTCGATATTGTCAGATGAACCCTTATAGGGATTACCGCCCCTTAAAGGCAAAAAATAGTGTTTTATGTCTATAGAATAAAAACTATTGCAGATAGAGAAAAGCTGTTGCTTTGCTTAAATGGTCAGCTCATTATGCTCCACAAAATTCTTTTGGGTCAAAGTTGTCAGATAACCCCTTATAGGAGTTATGGCCCTTTACAGGTAAAAAATATCGTTTTTATCTTTCTATAGAATGAAAGCTATTGCAGATGAAGAAATGCTGTTGCTTGTTTAAATGTTCAGCCCATTAAGCTTTACAAAAAATTCCTTTGGGTTAAAGTTGTCAGATGACCCGTTTTAGGAGAAATGACCCTTTACAGGTCAAATAAAGGTAATAACAAAACTACCGAACTTGAATGATCAATCTCATAGTCCAGAGAAAATGACAAAAACCAATCAGTCATACCGGAGAATTGGTGGATCGCAATGGGTTTGACTTGGTACAGGCATTTCAAACGAAATGGTGGGTTAAACCAGGTTTTATGGCGCCAAACCCCCCTCTTCCATTGCGATCTTAGGATCCGGTAATGACGATAGAACACAACATAGTTGTTAGACACAATATGGATATTGAGGTGATCATCTCAGTACAGCAGACCAGTCAAACACTAATTTTAAAAAAACAATTAACCACCATATCTTTTAACTCAATTTTGAACTTTTCTACTAGTGGCTGATAACGAAGAAAGATTTTTTTAGGGATCGTATGAGACGTATTTTCTTATATCCCTGCTCCAAAAGTCGGTCACAAAGAAATCGGTGTCTGATAAAAAAAATCTGTGAAATATGTGCAAGCTTTGGCATATCGAATAAGTTGTGAAATATAAACACCGTATACAGGGGAAATAGGTATATTGCTCTGTAGATAAGGAAAATTAATAATTTGAAAATTAAAATCGTCTCTTTTATCGTAAATTTTTGTACTGAGATGACCACCTGGGTCAAATTCGGGGTGCAAATCCAAGAAAGACGTGAAGCAATTTGATTCGGTGGTCTCTTTAATCTCCAATTCTGGGGGATATATTGAAGGCATCCATCTACCAAATCTACCAAATGAAGTGTTATTGACAGAAAGGACATCATCAATATATCTGAATGTAAGATTAAATGACCTTGCCTCTTTCGTCTTCTTGTTCTTTACAAGTCTCTGAAGAAATTCATTCTCGTTAGAGTATAAAAACAAATCGGCGAGGAGAGTAGCACCGTTTGTGCCCATTGGAATGCCGATTTGTTGTTGAAAAATCTCTCCTCCGAAGGTGACAAATATGTTGTCAATGAGGAAATCAAGCATACTGCAAACTTGTTTCAGTGTGAAACAAATTATATCTTTGACAGATGATTTGGAAAAGAATGTAGAGTTATAACCCAAAACAACATAATTCCTAGAGTTTGAAAAGGCTTTTTTGAGAAGTTTTTCAGGCGACATTTTAGTTTTTCGTGTGGCAAGGTAGTGTATAAAGTTGAAAGATCGAACGTTTTCACAGAGTGAACCTCAGAAAATGATCTAGATTTAAAATGATCTAACAAATCTTTTGAGTTCTTCAAAATCCACATATGGATTATTCCACTATGATTATAAATAGTGTAAATATTGTTATCTCCCTATAGAATAAAAATTATTGCAGATAGAAAAAAGCTGTTGCTTGCTTAAATGTTCAGCTCATTTAGCTCTACAAAAGTCTCCATAGGGTCAAAGTTGACCCCCTATAGAGGTAATTGCCCTTTACAGGTAAAAAAACTGTTATTTTCCTATAGAATGAAAACTATTGCAGATAGAGAAAAAAAATATTGCTTGCTTAAACATGCAGCTCTTTACAAAAGATTCACATATGTCTGCATTGGGTCTCATTTGTCAGATGACCCCTTAAAGAAAACACCATTATAACTAAAGGGCCAGGTGATCGATTCAGGCTCCTGGGAGCCTCTTGTTTTGTAAATCCATTCATTGACTAGTAACAATTGGTAATTAGTCTCAATTTTGGAAATTATTTGCTCCTTATTTTGTAGCGAAAAAAAAAGAAAGTATTCGTCCAATTTTTATCCTTTACTTGACAAGAATTAATTGGCAAAAAAAAAATGAAATCGAACAATAAAAAACTTTCAATTTTGGCCCCTTATATCTTAGCGAAAAAAGGAGGTTCGAAAAAATTCGTCCTTCATTTTGTACCACTACTTGACTTTTGCCTTTAATAACCTCATTTAGGAATTGTTTTAACACTGATGCTTTTAGCTTTGATGCAAATATGTAAGAACTGCTGCTTAAAGTAAGCATAGAGTAGAGTGCAGAACAGGTTGTCAACTTGGTAGGGAGTACATATACGTGTCACATAAACATGATAACTAACTATAGATCACTATAGATAAGAACACAAGTTTCTACTTTAAATAGAGGCTTGTAAACTGCGTCCACAATAAAAACCCAACTTTTAATATCCCTCATTTTATCTTGGGCAGGTATAAATTTATGGTTAGATCCATCCATCTGTCTCACTTTTGTAACCAATACACCTGTTATCTCTCTTATTTTATTATTTTGAAGGCCTGCCCTCGTATGTGAGTCTGACATATAGTTTTATCCTTGCCCTTCCGTACTTCAGTGAACATGTCTTAGTTCAAGTCCACATCTCCGGTACTACAGCGTACTTTAGCGTATATGATATTTCAAGAACGGACGGGCCTTCAATGGTCCATAGAAAATTTCTAGGTTCAAATTTAAAAAAAAAAATTTAACACCGGAAACAAAGTTTTGGGGTATAAAGGAACAACCCTGTCTGTCCGTCTGTCCACATACCTTGTAAGCGCTTCTCCTCCTAAACTGCTCAAAGGATGTTGATTAAAGTTTACATGAAGGAAGAATATCATATGTAGATATGCATGAAGAATTTTCATTGCTCTCGAAAATCATTCAGAGGAGACAATGGAACTTTTAGAATATAGTATTTAATGGGAGATCTCGATATGCACAACTCCCCCTAAAGGCCCTGTCACACTATTACGTTTTAGCCAACTTGTGTCGACGTCTTAGAACGCTGGTTAGCGAACGTAAGCGTGCGTTGGTGAAGGCCGACTGGCTCGCAAAATTTTAAACATGATTGAAAGGAGTAGAGCAAACTTTGATATACCAGTACTTGCATGTAATTGTTGACTTGATGTTTATATATAGGCCTCATATTTTTTAAATTGCTATATTTTTTGGTTTTAATGGTTAATCAACAAGGAGGACGATGATCTAAAAATCAGTTTATTCTGTACAAAATCTCGTTTTTTGACATTTTAATTGACTTTCATGTATAACAACGTGAAAACCACACTCCTCGACCAAAATCATTTTGTGATAGAATTGTGTATTGTTATGTTATAAATTGACTATCAAAAATTTACGATATCAATCACTTTACAGAGCTGTACGCAACACCATTTATCATATATATGCTTATATTACTATACCAGTTGCGACCAATTCTCTATCTATTCTCCCTACTCACCTAATGTTCATCGTGTACTGTGTTACAACCTTAGATTGTCTACGAGGAGGCTTAACTAGGCCACCGAAAGCTAGATTTTAATCTAGCCTAGGTAGTCTAGTGGTCTAGGGCGCTGGACACAGTACAGGCGAAGTTGCCATAGATGACAGGGTATGGTTCGATTCCAGCTCAACCCAATGCTGGATTTTCCGGTGTCAACGCCTTTAAAAAGATGATTTTCATCACTGTTGGCACACGGACACCCCTTCTAACTTTGCAGCTCACCATATCCATTCTATATCATATCAAAAATTTACGATTGTCGACGAATGACCAATGCTATTTTTGACAAAAAATAGGGCGCATTACATTTGGGCTAAAAATTCAGAAATACAGATTTTCATTTGGGCAAATAGCACTCGACATTTAGGCTATTAGATTCTTACCTGAGGTAAATAAAAGAAGATTTTTACCTAAGTCTATATAGATCATACATATAGGTATAAAACTTTTCCAACTTTAATCCCCCAAAATAATTTTATTACTAATAAAAAGTGGAAATACAAAATACTTGTGTATACCAGTTTTATTCCTTTAACATTAATCCTTCTATTCCATATTCACCTTGTATTTTACATACCACTTTGTCTTCATGTAACATTTTGCGAGGATATTATAGAGTTAAAAATTACTGAGACGAACAATGAAAATAAATGCTTAGCTCTAGGTGGATTCTTTCCGAATAAATGTGACATTTAAGAACTCTGAAATATCTTTGAATTGCACAATCTCAAAATGCAAAGCTTCAAACAAAACCAACAGTGAACGCTCCATGAGGTTAAAGTCAAACTTGACTCTCATTTAGGAAGGGGATATACAAATACCTATCTACCGCAGGAGAAGAATTTTATTTTTCTGTAAAAAAAAATCATTAAAAAATGAACAAAATTGAATATTTTTTTTTGCATTTTACCTGTATTTTGTACAATAAAGCTTTAGCCCAAACGACGACTGCTATTAGCCAAAACGTAATCTTTTTATAGCTCAATCGTGTTGCCAATTATATTTTTCGTATCATCCTGAAAATTGAACATTGTACTTAACAGCTGTGCAAAATATCATTCAAATCCCTTGACGCGTGTCCAAGTTGTCATTCGGAAACCTTCAGAAACGGACGGACAGATGGACACCGAAATAAACTGAGGGTATAACAGAATACCTCACCACTACATGTGGCGGGATAAACAAAGCCCCCCCCCCCCCAAAAAAAAAAAAAAAAATCTTGAATATAGCAAGGATAGCTTAGATGATCTGGAATGGAAAATAATTCTTGCAAATTGTAATACACCTGCGCGTTGTCGGTTGACATTTTTGGTAAAAAAAAAAGCTCAAATTCAATGAGTAACGACTGTCGAACTTCTATATTATTAAATTAATAGACTTTTTACTATGTTCGGATTTTATTCCTTTCACAATCTACTACATGATAAGTTTTTGTTATAAACATAAACAATAAACAGTGTACTTTATCACTATTGAATATTTCATTTTTCTGTGATGCTATGGGGGAATGAGGGGACAAAACGTAAAACAAAATTACGGAATATTGCCGAGTTTGATTTTATAAAATTACAAATTAACAATACTTTCGTTTCTATTCCCTATATTTAAGCACCCTTCAGGTAGATAGAATATATAAAGATAATAAAACAAGAAACGTAACATGATGCGAAGCAATAAAAATAAAAAGGAGTAGGCAAAATGTTTAACTGCAGTCCAGGAAATAGCGTTTGGGATTTAAAAAAAAATCAGGTCCGAATTCTATCCCAATATTCTTAAAACCGTCCCTATCTGATGATCACTAAATGTTACCTGAACTGATCAACTTCGATACAGGTATATGGTATGTGTTACATTGTATATATTTTAACACCCTTCAGGTAGATAGATAAAAATAATTAAGCAATAAACGTGACAATAAAAAAAAATTAAAAAATGTTAGCAAAATGTCCAACTGCAGTAAAAAAAATTGCGTTTTGGGAATTTAAAAATTACAGGTCCGAATCCATTATTTTCAAATATTTATAAAGGTTTTGTTACAAAATTTGCCAAAAAATCACAGGACCGAAACGATTTTAACAGGCGAAAACCTGTCGGACTGGTGCTAATTTGTAGACTGAACTGAACTGACAACCAGTTCACTTAAAACTACAGTAAAAAACTTTGGTAAAGATACAGGCTCTAAATACAATAAGAATGCTACACGTAGCCAAGTTGAAAGGGTTACATAGGATCGATGAACATTAAGGAGATGATAAAATGAACATGACTTGAATTGGATGATACAGTAAACATGAAATGATGATGATAAATGAAATAAAGGAACGGTGAATTTTGAAGAACCACAGGAAAAGGGGAGAGGTAAGTAGTGGCAGAAAATTTAGCCTCTGTGGTACACTAATTGGCGGTCCACGAAGGGGTCTTTTACATGCACGAAGCGTGGCACTCTCCACACATGTTGGCCCTCTATAGTCAGGGTATACGTATTATAGACCTGACAACCCCCGCGGACGAGGGCACCCTATTCAGCCACCTAGGGTACACACTTGGTCGCTCTGTTGGCTTCGCACTGACCCGACGTCGGAATCCTAAGACCCTTAGTCGCCTCTTACGACAAGCTAGGCTGTACTGCGGGCCTATTCGCCACCCAAGCCGCCACGGGACTGTTGGGAGACTGATGTTGATGTCTTTTTAGCTGACCTGGACCAAAGGTCCATGTGAGCTATTGCCATCACTTGGCGTTTCGTCGTTAACATTTTTTCAAACGTTAACTCCTCTAACACCATACGTCCAGGGCTTTTAAATTTTGCACAGTTGTTTATAAGACTAGGTAGTACAAAACTAGCGTGGATATTTTTGATTCGTCGAAAAACATGGCCACCATGGCTAAAAATAGAAAATAGGGATAAACTGTAGTTTTTTGCAAATAACTCTGAAAAGTGACAGATTTTTAAATTCTAATAGAACAAAAGTGATCTGCACCTCAAGATCTACCTGCCCTGAAATTTTGGAGAAGATCCAACAACCCATGTAGGAGTTATTGCCCTTTTCCTTGAGTTTTTTATAGATTTTATCATGATCTACAAAATGTGTTATAGGGTAAATCTTTTATGGCCCTTCCTTTTACGAGTTATTCCCCTTAGAACATTAAATTTTACCATTTTTACAGCTTTTATTCATTACATTTTAAAAGTTAACTTCTCTGACACCTTAAGTTCAATTTGGTATAGTTGTTTATCAGCAAAAAATGTTCAGAACAGATGTGGGGATTTTTGATTGGCTGAAATAACATGGACGTCATCGCTAAAAATAGAAAATAGGGGTAAATTGCTGTTTTTTGCTAATTAGTAATTCCCTTAGAAAAGAATCAATGTTAATAAGTATTTGCCTAATAGCCTTTAGCATAGGCACATAAGTCAGGTGAGCTATTCAGGCTCCTGGGAGCCTCTTGTTTTCCTTGTAAATAGCCTTTGGTTAATTTTTTAAATGATACTTATCTAAAATTGACTCTAGCTCCTTGAAGTATTTTTCAGTGACCTAAGGCGAGGCAATTTTAGCACTAAATGATGTAAGTCTGCTAGGTTATCAACAAGTAACTCAGGTCATTTGCTTAGGAAGTCGAAAAACTAAATCCTGCTTATAGATCCCTATTCCCAAGATGGAAAGCTAGATTTGTGGCAAACTCGACGACTTGCGAACGGGTAGTTCCATATCCAAGCTTGGTCATGTAATTGATATGGTTTACAAGACGGGTTCCTTTTTGTGAAATCAGTGTATCTGGATCCGGACCAGACTTTACTGCTATCCACACAATTTCTCAGAAATGTAAGAGGCACTTTGTATAGGTTTGAAACTCTATTTACAGACATGATGTCTTCTCTATTTGCACGAAGAGCATTTGACATACTAAGTACTTTCTTTGAAAATTAATATCTTCTTCAAAACTTTCTTTGCGATAGTTTGGCTGAAGGACCTAAATTAGTGAGCCAAGACAATTAAACTGGAGCCATAATTTTAAAACAATTATGCCAGGAAGAACGTGACATATTGTCAGAGAGGGTTAAAGCTGTGGGGTCATTCACTTTGAATCAAATCAATTATTTGAAGGGCTCAATGAGCACTAAGGTAAAATCGATTTTCATCGACGCTGAGGTTGCCAAAAATTTGTCCACTTGCACCATACATGAGAATAACATCAATTGTGTTTGCAAGAAACAGTACATTTGAATGACAACTACTGAATTAGAGGGTTAAATGTACCAGCAAAAGCAACACATACACAGCACTGTCAAAGGAGGAAATATTTGACAATTACTAATCTGCCCTCCCTCCCTCGGCCTTTCTGTTGGTTCAAATAATGATGACTTTTCATCCCGTTATTGTGAAGTATCACTAAACCTCTTTAAGTGCTGTTGACGTCAATAAAATCCGGCTGACAGAAATATTACGATTGTTGTTCTAGAAATTATGTAAATCAAATTTGGATCCTGAAAATATTCTTAAGAACTGACGGAGATTCTAAACTCTTCATCAGTTTGATCTTGCAACAGCATCAAACATTTCGATTTCTCCACACTTTATGCTTCTGTTCTACATGAAAACCTCAAATCACGTTTGGCACAGCTGATTAAACGCATCATTTTTCAAAACGAACAAGAACGGAATTCCTGAGTCCCCCACCGAACGTAATAAATTTTAAGTCAACTCGCTTAGCAGAAAATAGGTAAGCGACTGACCTGAAAACGCATCCCACCATATGAGACCCCTACCTGAAGCTGCATACCAAATATCAAAAGCCTAGGATTTATAATAGCTGAGAAATCTGTTACAATTTATTTTCCATTTTTGACCCTAAAAATCTAAGTCTTCTAGTTAAACAGGAAGTAGGTAAGCGGCAGACCTAAAAACGCATCTCACCATATGAGACCCCCACCTGAAGCTGCATATCAAATATCAAAAGCGTAGCATTAATGGTAGCTTAGAAATCTGTAACGAAAAATACCATTTTTGACCATAAACAAATTCTGAGTCAGCTCGTTAAACAGGAAGTAGGTAAGCGGCAGACCTGAAATCGCATCCCACCATATGAGACCCCTACTTGAAGCTGCATACCAAATATCAAAAGGCTAGGATTAATAGTAGCTGAGAATTCTGTTACGAAAACAAGTGTGAAGGACGGATGCCCGGCATTTCTATGTCCTTGCTCCTCGTTGCTGCGGGGGACAATTAAAAATCAGGTACAAGCATCTGGTAGTCGATTAAGAATTGCTTTGTCATAAAAAAAGAACAAATTTACAGGATATCAAATTGTCGACATGCTCAAACTTTCTTTTAGACAACATTGTTCAGTTTGTTGGACATGCTTTTCAGAAAACAATAGGGATTTCAATGCTTTGCTTGCTGATTTGTTTCTTTATCCATATGTTTAATTTAGAAACACATAGGAATAAGAGCTCACAGGTTAATTGTTTTATAACGTTTTCAATAATACTTGTAATTTACGTCATAACATTTCCATAATCTGATGAAACATAAATCAGTTACTTGCAATATTAATACCAATCCAATATCTGGTTACTGTAATCTTCTAGCAAGCGTTTCAGATTATTGTTATAAGGTTTGTAAAAATCCCGCAGTAACTGCATAGTTTTGTTTGTTTCTTCGTCATCCACTTTAGTGCCTTCATTTGATATCCAATTTTTAAGCATTTTTCGTTCTGTCATTTCTTTTTCTGAAAGTTCTCCTGTAAAAATATTATCATAAGATTCAACATTGTTCATTACGGAATTAATTCAAATAGACAATCTTTCTAAAAAATAATGTTTGCATACAATTTTGACTTATTTAACTTTGCTTTAATAATTTTATTGTAAAACTATTCAATAGCAGGTTGAATTATATATATATTGAAGTAATAACAACCACTTAAATAATAAAAAAGCGGAACAACAAAAGTGTCCAAAAAAAGAACTGTAACAAGTGAATCAAAAATAAAACCGAGAGAATCGTCAAAGTCCAATTAAAGAAAAGAAAACTCATGTTTCATAAAGATATAATTGTTAAAATCTGACGACGGAAATAATCATCGGGGATTTCTAGTCCACTAGAGTTTTCACAATACTACATGTAAATGCATACGACGGATTCAATAAAAGCGTGAAATTTGTTACATGTTTGCTGAGGGTGCATATTTAAATGATCAAGATCTACAAAATATCGTATATGATCAACGTTTTAGGAGTTATTTCCCTTAGAACGTCAAAATTGAGCATTTTCACAGCATTTCTTTTGTTACATTGAAAATGTTAACTTCCTCTAACACTTGAAACCAAACTTGTCTGTTAGCATTAGGTGTATAGAACTGATGTGGGGAATTGATGATTTTTCGTAAAACGCCAATGGCGGCTGTGGCTGAAAATAAAACACAAGGGCAACGCAGGTACGTTAATGACGTTCCGCAAGAATTTATACAAAATCGATGTTCAATTGAACGATACTTTGAAACTTATTTTTTTCAGTATTATGATGGTCATATACAACATTAAATAAAAATATTCAAGCGTCCATTAGTATCACTTTCATTTCTGCTATTTTTCACTTTTCGGAAACATCAAAGTGTCACGTGACCAGCAAGAGGGGTAACTTAATGAAATTTCATTAAAAGCTCATTTGACTACCTTTTACACTGGATGGATTTCTTTCAAATTTGGCACAGTGATGGAGGAAACCGCCTAGTATAAGAAAAGTTCTGGCCCATTACTCAATTCTGGTTTGAAGTATTTTTAAAATTTAATTTAAGGGGCAGAAAATGGAAAATGGGCATTAGTTTGCGAATTAATGTTATTTTTTGTTCAAAATGTATGGATTTGATAAATGGGCCAGCACTTTTTGAAAACTACATCATTTTCTGAGTTCGACTATGCAAGTTTTATTTTGGAAGACTATTCCTAAAAGGTAGTCATTTTCATCTAAAGATAGCATGTAACGCCGTGATTTGTCATCGTCGTTTACGTCAAACACTCAGGTGACGTCATAAGGGAGTTAACCCAAGTCAAGGGTATTTTCAATTTTAGACAAATAAAGAACGTTGTCCGCTTTCCCCGGTGATAACTTAATAACTTGTATTGTACTTGGGTTTTTTTAAGTGCCAAGTGACATAAAATATTGAGCGGGTCAATAAAAGAAGTGCTATAAAAAATGCCAAACCTTCTATAACGCTTCACAAAAACGTTAAATGAAACCGATAACCAACTATTATTTTTTGCCTGCAATTTTCTCTCTCCTTTTTAGATGTCCTTTTAAAAAGATCGTAGTGATCTGTAAACTTTAATATCAATATGTTTAATTTCATGTTTTTATCCGCACTACGACAATAATCGTATGTCTAGCACCTAAAAAAAGGGGGGATTATTCTGTACACAACTTCAAAGAAATATTGCCCCGATATGTTTATAAAATGTTGCTCTAATCTTACTTATTACATGTACTAGTACATGCTATTACTAACATACACAAAGCAGAAAGCAAAAATTCCCTTGTTATATGATTGGTTGCTTTGTTAAGAAAATAATAGAAATTTCAAGTTATTTTGGCCTAACAAGCCCACATTTTTTCCTTGAAGAAGACACAATATGAATTTCAACACATACAAAATCACGGTCCACATACCTTTGAAGTAAAGGAGAGTTATCAAAGTTGACTGGTTGTACTTGGCTTCAGAGAAAACACAACATGAATGTTGTTATGCTGATAATCATGAAAATGCTCTGTCAATTTCAAATCTCAAACTTGAATAAAATTTGCAAAGTTGAATGTAAATTTGAGTGCATAGTTTTATGAAATATTGATAACTGAATACATGTAATAAGATACCTGAACTACTAGGATGAATTGAATTAAGGGATTTATAAAATACTATGCATGGAGTAAATATGCATTGTACAACATCTTATTATGAATTTTAAAATAAAAAAAAAACTTAGCACTTGGAGAAATTTCAACATTTTTTATAATTTTTTCCATAATTTCATCATGTTCATTGGCAAATTATTTCAAATTTTTATATTAATTCCTTTTATAATTTGGTATTTGGAATTGCATGACACTTATATGTGTTTCCTTTCTCTTTGTGTTTCTAGTCATATGCCCAATATGAGCTTTCTACATTAATAAATTATTCTGTTCTGTATTTGCCTTCAAGTTGAGCTTTATGAATTATATATAATGTTGTATGGACCCAACAATAGAATATACATGTATGTCATATATATAAAAGAACAAACAAAAATATGTTCAGATATTACATTTTTTTAATATTCCACTTGATTTGATTCACAACAGTCTTTCACACAACATGAAAAGATTTAATTGATGTTTTTACTCAGTCTTTTCCACATCATCTTAGGATAATTATAAATATTATTTGTAGCTGTTCAAAACAAAATCACATAATTTCTATATATAGACTTATTGGACTCCTCAGTTGATTGAATGCAGATGTGTGTAGGAAAACACAATTTTTATGCTAGAAATATCCACTTGTATTCCACATCCTCCAGTGAGAATTATTAAAATATATGATCCTACATGCACAGTCAGTTTTTAGCCATACATGTATCTTGAAATTACAGATGGTGATGACTTGTATCAACTTTTGTCCTGAAAGAAAAAAAAACAACAAAATATTTATTCTTAACTTATTCATAAATAAAAAATAAGACGCAATTTACACAAATCCACATTTTCAAGAAATATTTTGCAAATAAATAATGATCAATATAATTAAAAAAAATTCCAGCTTAAAAAAAATGTATTTTATATTAACAATCCAAATATTGCAATTTCACATGTCCTTTGCAATTCTATAAACTATAAAAAGTCATAATATTTAACCCATGCAATATTTGTATTATCAGGTGTACAATTTTATTATCTTACAAATGAAGCAAAGAATTTCACACCATGAAATGACATTTTATAAACTGTACATGTGGCTAAGATCTTATCCTTACAGAAATGCTTAGATCAAGTTATATTTTGTTCAAATCTAACTTGTCCTTTAAGATTTACTAACTGAGAGTCAAGTTGAGTAAGAGTTTCAATTTTCAGCAAATTGGCCAGCAAAGAGGCATGATTTTTCTTCTTTAAATTGTCAAATATAGCTTTACACATTATTATTTCTCGTGAAAATAAAGCAGTGTTACACAAAACTAACCTGCTTGTATTTTTCTGTTATTTCTGGCGGTCCTTAGTGGCATGGCAAACGATCACCACATGTATCGTTTTTATGCAGTTGAACACTGGCATGACTGGGTCGGTCAGCAAGGTTTAACGAATTCACGGCAACATCGGCAATAAAATGATGTTAATCTTGTTTCCCCCCCCCCCAGGATAAAATTAATTCAGAGCTCTGTCAATGATGTCACATCTTCTTTAACGTTTAGATGTAAAAAAATAACTATTTGTTAAAAACAGGTGCTTGTTGACACACCAACGTCACGAAGACAAAATGGACGACGTCATAACAACGTACAAGCACTTTTCCGATATTGATTTTCCAAATATGGTCATCGAAACACGCCCACGGTTTTTGACATATTTTATCCTGGGTGAGGTTTAACACATATCCTCATTTCAAATGAAACAAGCGGTCCTTTTGGAAATAATTTCAGCTTTCAAATCAATTTAATAACGAATTATGAAGAGTGTAATGAAATAAGATGAAAGAAAAAAATCGCGTCGTCAGGGGCAACCCATACAGCTAATAAATATTCATGAGGATCGAAGAGTTATCTTTTCCTAGAAAAAAATCTCGGATCTTCATTAACATACCCGCGAAATTGCAGTTTTTTGCAAGTTACTCAAAAACGGAGAGATAGAGTACAAAAGCAATCAGAACATGTGGATCTACCACTGTGTGATCTACCAGCGCTGAAATTTTGAAGAAGATCCAACAACCCATGTAGGAGCCCTTTTTTGTGGATTTTTTTGCAAATTTTACACCTATTAAGCTCAACATCTTTAAAACTATATTAGATATATGAGAAAGATAAATTACATATTGTTCAGCACATCAAGGAAGGTCTACAAATTATGTAGTAGGATCAACGTTGTAAGACCTTCCCTGTTATGGTTATTCCCCTTAGAACGTCAAAATTGACAATTTTCACAGCAGTTCCTGATTACATTAAAAACTTTAACTCCTCTAACACCATTTGTCCAATTGAAACCAATGTAAGTATGGTTATTTATAACATTAGCTATAGGTGAATAGAACTAATATGGGGATTTTTGTTTGGTTGTAAATGATGGGCGCAGTGGCTAAAAATAGAACATCGGGCCAGGTAATTTTTGATTTTTTTGCTACAACTCAGACAGGGTGACGGATTTTTTTAATTCTGATAGAGAATAAAAGTGATCAACACCTCAAGATCTACATGCCCTGAAATTTTAAAGAAGATGCAACAACCCATGAAAGGGTAATTGCCCTTTCATTACGATTTTTATGAAATTTGCACTTACAAAAAAATATTAAGCTCAATATCATAAAATCTATATAAGATATTCAAGAAATGTAAATTGTATATTGTTAAGCACACCATGATCTACAAATGATAGATTAGGGTCAACATTGTTATACTGTTCATTTTAGGGGTTATCTCTCTTACAATTTTGAAAAAAGAAAATAGTGAGTGAGTGAGTTGGTGTTTTACGCCCGTGCAACGCTTTATAGGTTATTTACAGGCGATGAACATGAAAAGGATGATAAAATGAACATGAAATGATGATGATAAATGAAATATGGGGATGGGGTGGGAAACAAAGGACCGGTAAATTTTGAAGAACCACAGGAAAAAGGGGAGAGGTGGGTAGGGTCGGAAAATTTAGCCTATGTGGTGCACTACTGGGCGGTCCACAAAGGGGTCTTTTACGTGCATGAAGCGTGGCACTCTCCACACACGTTGGCCCACTATGGTCGGCGGTCAGGGTTTCCGTATTATAGACCTGACAACCCCCGCGGACGAGGGCTACCCTATTCAGCCACCTAGGGTACACACTTGGTCGCTCTGTGGGCTGAGCACTGACCCGACGTCAGAATCCCAAGACCCTTAGTCGCCTCTTACGACAAGCTAGGCTCTGCTGCGGGCCTATTCGCCACCCGGGCCCCGCACGGGACGAAAAAAGAAAATAAGTAAAAGAAAATAAGTAAAGTTTCAATTGTTAAAATATTACTCTGCACAATCATTCCTACGTTAATTTAAACATTATCGTCAGATGACTTCCTTATTAAACTTATGACCCTTTCAATGCCAAATAGGTTTTGCCTCATAGCCTTTATTTCAGGCACATAAGTCAGGTGAGCGATTTAGGCTCCTGGAGCCTCTTCATTCCATTACATCGCCACATTTCTTATAATCATAACATGTCGAATCTGAATCATCGTTCCATGGTATGTTATGTACATTTTAACTAAGTAAAATAAAAAAGAAGAAAAAAAAGTAAGCAAAAGAACAAGAGGCTCCCGGGAGCCTGAATCGCTCACCTGGTCTTGATGTTAACCCTATGAAGAACTTTGTAGAGCTGAATAAGCTGAACATTTAAGCAAGCAACAGCTTTTCTCGATCTGCAATCGTTTTCAATCTATAGGCCAATAACACTATTATTCGCCATTTAGGGGCTGTAACCCCTATAAGGGTCATCTGCCAACTTCGACCCTATGGAGACTTTTGTAGAGCTAAATGAGCTTAACATATAAGCAAGCAACAGCTTTTCTCTATCTGCAATAGTTTTCATTCTATAGGCCAAAAACACTATTTTTCGCCTTTAAGGGGCTGTAGCCCTATATGGGGGGTCATTTCACAACTTCTACCCTATGAAGACTTTTGTAGAGCTAAATGAGCTGAACATTTAAGCAAGCAACAGCTTTTCTCTATCTGCAATAGTTTTCATTCTATAGGCCAAAAACACCATTTTTCGCATTTAAGGGGCTGTAACCCCTTTAAGGGGTTATCTGACAACTTCGACCCTATGAAGACTTTAGTAGAGCTAAATGAGCTGAACATTTAAGCAAGCAACAGCTTTTTTCTACCTGCAATAGTTTTCATTTTATAGACCAGAAACACTATTTTTGGCCTTTAAGGGGATGTAAGCCCTATAAGGGGTCATCTGACAACTTGGACCTTATGGAGACTTTTGTAGAGATAAATGAGCTGAACATTAAAGCAAGCAACAGCTTTTCTCTATCTGCAATAGTTTTCATTCTACCGACCAAAAACACTATTTTTTCGCTTTTAAGGGGCTGTAACCCCTACAAGGGATCATCTGACAACTTTGACCCTATGGAGACTTTTGCAGAGCTAAATGAGCTTAACATTTAAGCAAGCAACGGCTTTTCTCTATCTGCAATAGTTTTCATTCTATACGCCAAAAGCATGAAAAAATGCTGTTTTTCACCTTTAAGGGGCCGTAACACCTATAACGGGTCATCTGACAACTTCGACCAAATGGAGACTATTGTAGAACTTTTGATCCTGAAGCAGTAGGGTGCATCAGATTTCATCTATCTCTTATAATTTTTGAATTACTAGCAAAAAACAGTAGTCTGACCCCCTGGTCTATTTTTAGTAACGGCGGCCATGCTTTTTGACGAATCAAAAATCGAAACACAACGTAAGTGCAGGACACCCTAAGGATCAATCATACCAAGTTTCATTGAATTCTGTTCAGTAGTTTCAGAGGAGAAGATTTTTAAAAAATTGTTAACAGATGACGACGACGACGGACACCAAGTGATGGCAATAGCTCACCTGGACCTTTGGTCCAGGTGAGCTAAAAATTGTATCTTCAACATTGTTTGATAAAGATAATGTTAGTCAAAATCAAATGACAACCCTCGTGTGAGTTTTTTTTCAATTTATCATTATACTTACTTATGTTTAGAAATTTGAATACTTTGTTGAGTGTTGCAGCTTTGTTCTTCTTGTAACTGCTGAAATTTACTATGTGAATTTGATCCCTGGGGAACTCTTTTAACCATTCTCTCATGAAGACTGAATACATGCTAGGAATAATCTTATCACACTGAAAAAGGGCATAAGTCATGTTTTTTTTTTATTCTTCATACAGCGAATATAAAATTGCATAAGATACATGTAGAAAGAATTGTTAATTTTTTCTAAAAAAAAATAGAATCTGAACCTAATTTAACCCTAACCCAGGAAAGTCTTCATGGCCGAATATTTAAAAAACAAACTACCTATTGCATACCGCAGAGCATTTAACAAAGGTTTCAAATGAAATGTTCGATGAACCATATGTATGTCTGGTAGTTTGATTTATTGTTCATTTCAACATGTAAAAATTTTATCTAAAGAACAAAACACTCATAAAAATAAGTCAGATTGGAAACATTCTACACGATGAAATGTTCCACAAATTAACCTTGAAGTTCACTTTTCTTTATCAAACCTATATAGCGTTGCACGGGCGTAAAACACCAACTCACTCACTCAAAGTATTTGTGCAATATTTTTTCGGGTATGATATAAAATGCTGATATTGAAATACAATATTTCTTAAAGCAAAAGATAACGGTTCGGGTCTGGTTCATCATCAACCCAGTAATTAAAAATTGTACCACCAAAGCCGATAAATTATGTTATATTTGCTGCATTTTGAGGTGCTATCTGTCGTTAAATGTTGCATAAAATATAACACTTATATCTGATGCTATCCCACCTTAATTCTCATTCTTCCATTTGTGGCACAGTATTCGTCTCCCAACAAATTTAGACAATTATTCAAGATTCGCAACCCCTCAGTGATATTGGTGTGAAAATCTTGAATGCCAGTTTTTATATCAAAGTTCTTTTTCTCTCTTGAAGCATAATGAAAAAAATTTGAACGAGCCCTGTAAATATAAAAAAAAACTTTTTGGAAAAAACAGAAGGAAATAAAAGTATGCTAAAATGATTATACCTTATGTTGCGAATGCCGCTCATCTGAAACCGTTCAAAAGTTTTCGTTAATATTATTTGTGTTCTGTTATAACATATTAATATGCAAGAAAGATTTTGTAGAAGTAATTAGATTAAAGCCATGATATAATGGTTTCACCCTGATATAATGGTTTCACCCTTTTGTGGACACAGCTCTTCTGAAGTCGTTTGACCTACTTTTTATTTCCAATGTTTGGTAAGATGTATTTCATTAAAAAAGATGTGTATATTCTTGAGTCGTTTCTATTTTCTGAAGGATATTGGGAAATTTCTAAGCATTTTTTGTTAATTCCATTTCCTTTAAACGGTCAAAGACCATGTCATTTAAAGTCATGTATCTTAAGACACGTCCTTTTCCTCTTAAATTTATATATATAGACATAGGATGGTCGTATCTGTCGACACCTTTAATGACAAAATCCATCGACCGGTTAGATTTCTATATATATTCAAAAGGATGCTTTTGTCAGAACATGAACGTACTAAATTTACTTTATTTTATTTTCAATGTTTATGCCCTACGTCCCGTGCAGACCCGGGAGGCGAATTGGCCCACAGCAGTGCTAAGCTTGTCGGTAAAGGTCCCTTAGGAGCGCTCACAAACCTGACATCGGGTCAGGCCGCATTGCTCTTAAAAGCGCCCCAGGTGGTTCAATGGTACAGCCCTGTCATAATGAATTCCGGGGTAGCCAGGCTATAATACGCAAAACCTGACTGCAAACCATAGTGGACTAACGTGTGTGGAGAGGGCCACGCTTCATGCACGTTAAAGATCCCTTCGTGGACCGCCTAGTAGGGTATATTTCCGCCCGTACCCACATCTCCCCTTTTCCTGTGGATGTCAAAATTAACTGGTCCTTTGTTCCAACCCCATCCCCATATTTCTCCTCATCATTCAATGTTCATTTTATCGTCCTTTTCCATGTTTATTGACTTTAAACAACCTATATAGCGTTGCAAGGGCGTTAAACACAAATTCAAACACTCGCCCCCTATAATGAACACGCTGTTTAATGATAAGCAGGTATTGGCTACCTTTGCAGATCCCCTGTAAAAGCAGTTTAGTATGGTAGCGACTGAGATGAGTCAGGTGTTGAAAAGATAAAGGGTTCTACCAAATTGAGAGCTTTTGCCACCAATACCCAAAGGGTTGTGCTTTCTATGTATAATACTTATTCCACACTGAGACACTGACTGATTGACTGATTGTCTGGTGTTCTATTTGACTTTTTTTGAATTAGTCAAATTTAAATTTTTTTATAATATTTTCAAATCATTGAGAACTTTATGACAATGACATTCGAGTTTCAATTGACAGCCAAATATAAATTTGAAACTTCCACTCATTTAATAGTAGAACATTTAGAAGTATCCAATGTTATATGTAAAAATAGGTATATCTGAGGTAAGTACAAATGAGGTCTCAATATAATGAATAAAGGTACATGTAATAACAAAACTACCGAACTTGAATGATCAATCTCATAGTCCAGAGAAAATGACAAAAACGAATCAGTCATACCGGAGAACTGGTGGATCGCAATGGTCCTGACTTGGTACAGGCATTTCAAACGAAATGGTGGGTTAAACCAGGTTTTATGGCGCCAAACCTCCCTCTTCCATTGCGATCTTAGGATCCGGTAATGACCATAGAACACAACATAGTTGTGAGACACAATAGGGATATTGAGGTGATCATCTCAGTACAGCAGACCAGTCAAACACTAATTAAAACAATTAACTATCATATCTTTTAACTCAATTTTGAACTTTTCTACTGGTGGCTGATAACGAAGAAAGAATTTTTTTAGTGATCGTATGAGACGTATCTTCTTATAGCCCTGCATCAAAAGTCGGTCACGAAGAAACCGGTGTCTGATCAAAAAATCTGTGAAATGTGTGCAAGCTCTGGCATATCGAATAAGTTGAGAAAGATAAACACAGTATGCAGGAGAAGTAGGTATATTGCTCTGTAGATTAGGAAAATTAATAATTTGAAAATTAAAATCGTCTCGTTTATCGTAAATTTTTGTACTGAGATGACCACCTGGGTCAAATTCGAGGTGCAAATCCAAGAAAGACGTGAAGCAATTAGATTCGGTGGTCTCTTTAATCTCCGATTCCGGAGGATATATTGAAGGAATCCAACTACCAAATGAAGTGTTATTGACAGAAAGGACATCATCAATATATCTGAATGTAAGATTAAATGACCTTGCCTCTTTCATCTTCTTGTTCTTTACGAGTCCCTGAAGAAATTCAGTCTCGTAAGAGTATAAAAACAAATCGGCGAGGAGAGGAGCACAGTTTGTGCCCATTGGAATGCCGATTTGTTGTTGAAAAATCTCTCCTCCGAAGGTGACAAATATGTTGTCAATGAGGAAATCAAGCATACTGCAAACTTGTTCCAGTGTGTAACAAATTTTATCTTTGAAAGATGTTTTGGAAAATAATGTAGAATTATAACCCAAAACAACAAAATTCCTTGAGTTTGAAAAGGCTTATTCGAGAAGTTTTTTCATGCAGGCGACATTTTAGTTTTTCGTGTGGCAAGGTAGTGTATAAAGTTGAAAAATCGAACGTTTTCAAAGAGTGAACCTCAGAAAATGATCTAGATTTAAAATGATCTAACAAATCTTTTGAGTTTTTCAAAATCCACATATGGTTAATTCCACTACGATTATAACGAAACATAACTCCTGAGAAGGCTGAAAGAGTAGTATCTACTCTACTAATGAAGGTTAATATATAACTTAAACCACATTAAATCCTATTTATATATGAACATTTAAAAGGTAACAACTTTGAATGTTAAATGTAAAATTTTTGGGACATTGTCCAATTTTAACTTACCAATGTCTATACTTATAGTTTTAACTTGAGTTATGTCGGAAATACCGCGCTTCGTTAACGTGAACTTTCGGTAATTGTATACCATCACAATTAAAATTCTAACGTCAAATTGTATGGGCAGTTTTATCAACGTTGATAAATCGAACACAACGCAAAGTATTCTCATCGTCTATACTTCGGCACAGTAGTTATGCACAATACCCATTATTTATATTTTTAGTACAAGGTTGAGGTCCCAGTCTTCAACTCTAGTTTTGCTCAAACATGCACTTTTAAAGAGACAATGTCCAAATCTAACTGACTTATTTGGTAAACGTACGTCTCGGAATAAGTAATACAATTTGATTTAAATAATAAAATGGATCCGAAAATAACTTTAACGTATTCAATTAATTCTTTTGAAGGAAGTTAAAAAACTTTGTCATGTCCAGCAACGTTACCACTGCAGAATAACTCCAATCAGTTTATTAAAGACTGAGCAAGTTATTTATAAAATTCAAATTGGAAAATTTTTACAATTTACTGTGAATTTATCAGCTTTGAAAAATAAGTTTTAAAGTGTGATTTTTAGAATTCCTGACAGCTGATCCAACTTGCTCCCAAAAAATGATAAGATTGTCCAACAACCTGACAACTTAGCAACATCCTCATGAAAAGTAGGAGGACGTCCAACAACCTGACAACTTAGCAACATCCTCATGAAAAGGAGGAGGACGGCGATAATGACGTCGTAGAACTCACAGAACGGGAGGCTGACAATGCAGAGGGACTTCTCTGTCTAGGTGGAGTCCCTACTGCCACTCCAAAGCTGGATTGCTCTGGTCTACATGAACTGGAGAAGGCAGGAACTAGTCTATCAAGTCTTCATCGTCTGCCTAACTGTCCCCAATAATGATTTTTCTCACAGGAGAAGCTCATCTAGGAGTGAATACTAGAAGCGAATGTGGGTGTGGAAGAAAATATATATCCTAGTCCACGGCGATGTTTACTGGTGGCGAATTCAGGATGCCTAACTGTCCCCCATAATGATTTTTCTCACAGGAGAAGCTTATCTAGGAGTGGATACTAGAAGCGAATGTGGGGTGGAAGAAAATCTATATCCTAGTCCACGGCGATGTTTACTGGTGGCGAATTCAGGATGTCATTGATGAAAGCGGTGTCCATATCTGGAAGGGTGAAAGATGACGGCTTTGTGAAAAACTACCCGTGTCAGATGTTGACAGTGGTGCATACCCCGAAGCTGTAGAAGGGCTCGTCATGGCTAAGGTAAATGGCAAATACTCACCAGATATCCTAATTAATGATGGCAAGTATGCTGAGGGTCCTGCGATGGCAGCATTTCCCGTCAAACTTACGCTGGCAACACTGACTTGGAGTCAAGGAGGAGCCTGAACTGATTGAAATAGGCTACCTAGGTCTGCCACAACTTTGACTGTGGGAGCTACTGGTCTTTGCTCCAGCTCACTTTGGTCTTAAGCAATTTTAATTGTACTAATAATAGTCATAGTCCAATTGAATGATCTCCCCTATGTACCTCAAGCTCTAATTTAAAAGCTCTAATGGACTTGAACTGAGATAGGCATGTTTCATGGCATTCTGTAACATGCTTTCCAGGCTTTCAGTATCACCTTGGATACAATTTTCACCCATGCAATTGCCACTTTTTTTGTTTGAGCCTTTCTAAATAGCCTAACACTTCGCCTTTGTCTTGAGCTTTCTTGCATATGAAAACTCTTACTTATACTAGGTTGGGGTGTGTTAAGAAAATTGGGCATGTGGGCAATTGTGTGCTAATTATCACGTTACAAATCCCGAGTTTCATTTTTTCACTTATTTCAATGTCCGTCGGTCAGTCAGTCAATTATTTTGTCAATTGGTTTGTCAGCGGCTCATTGGGAACTAATATATATAGAAAACACTATTCATAGTTTAACCCATTTGAATGTTGGTGGCTAAATTGTCGTAATAGGTTTTCTTTGGCTATGAGTTTGAAAAAATGTAAATAGATAACACTCTCTAAATTTGGTAAAACGCTTTATCTTTAATACTACTGACACATCTCAGTCGCTACAGCATTAATGTGGTCGGTGCCTTATACTGGTTAAACAAGTAATAATGTGAGCGAGCTCACAAAATGATACCCCCGCTTGATATTGAACTCTGTACTGGAAAAAAAAAATCTCAAGTCAAGTTATCTCCCTTCAATGACAAATGAGAGCAATACAAATTCTTCATGTACATCTACAGAGGATATACTTCCTTCATGTAAAGTTTCATCAAAATCCATCAAGCGGTTAAGGAGGAGTTGTGCTTACGGGGTCTCCAATGGAATAATGTATTTAAAAAGTCTAAGTCCAATTTCTCCCCTGAATGATGTCTGATTGAGATTAAAATTCTTCATGCACATCTAAATATGATGTACATCCTTCATGTAAAGTTTCATCAAAAACTTTCAAGTAGTTAAGGAGGAGTTGCGCTTACGAGGTCTCCCATTGAATAATGTATTTAAAAAGTCTAAGTCCAATTATCTCCCCTAAATGATGTACCAGTGCAGTGAAAATTCGTCTTGCACATCTACATATAATGTACTTCCTTTATGTAAAGTTTCAGCAAAATCCTTCAAGCGGTTAAGGAGGAGAAGCGCTTACGAGTTATGTAGACAGACAGACGGACAGACAGGGTGTTTCCTATATACCCCCCCAAACTTTGTTTGCGGGGGGTATAATGACAGGTATGACCTAGACGGTAAATTGAAGTTTTACCGGGGAGTCTTTATTGTGCGTTTTATTCTCGATCAATAGCTGTGTGAATAGACCCACAGCATCGCTGTGCATGTCGGTAAAAGTCCACAAAAGAGCGCTGAGAAACCTGACACCGGACCAGTCCGTTTTTCCCACAAAGCGACTAGGATGTGTGTCCCAGGTGGTTGAATTGAGCAGCCCTGTCATAATGAATACCGGGGTCGTCAGGCTATAATGCGGAAAACCTGACAGCGAACCAAAGTGCTGTATGGTGTCGGGGAAAAATGTCAGGTTCCTTGCACGTTAAAGAACCTTTCTGCAGGTAAGAATAGGACCGATGCCGGAGGTTTAATTGCCGTCCCAACCCATCACTCTTTTCCCCATTGGCAGTTAAACTCTCTTCCCCGAATGGTCTTGTCTCTCTCTTTCCTCAACTTCATCGTCATTTCACGTTCATCTCCCAGAAATAGCCGAAATCGCGCTGCTTTTGAGTCAAACATTAACTTACCAGCGCCTAACACGTTCGTGATTGACGTTTGGTTGCATTGCTTTTTGTTTGGTCTATTGTTTGGTTTGATGAGGTTAGGTCTACCCATTTAGTTTTTCCATATTCGGATTGTAAATTACTTTTGCATGTATTTCTTTTGAAGTTGATTTGTACAGGTGCCAATGAAACTGAATACCAAATATAAATAGTGAACCATACCTGCACTAGTAAATCGGACACAAAAGTTTAATCATTAAGAGGCTGTCCATGTAGAAATCAGGCAAACGCCTATATATATAGCTACAGACTTTGGCACATAAAGAATTTAATTCCAGCAAATTTATTGTATTAATGATTATGTATTGTTGGACTCAAATGAAAATACAAAAATCACCAGGATTCGTTTGAAAGCAACATGGATGACTTGTGATTCAGCCTTAAAGTTCATGAACAAAGCAACCAAATTTTGCAAATATGCAAGAGTAAGCTCCCTTTTCTACATTTTTAAATGCATTCTATATGAATTATATCTAACATATCACTTCAATAAACCAAAAATCTGCATTTGTTTCGGGGAATGGATGTCTACTTACAGTGAAATCCATGCAAATTTTTGAAAAAACAAAATTTGTCATGTGCCAGCTATTGCCTGGGTTTTGCTTGGACGGCCTCTTAACAAATCAATCAAATCTCCAAAGACTGTAGATCGTGACTACAGGAGCAGACAGACAAAATGCTTTAAAAATTCACCCGTGCTGGTGCTTATGCACGTCGAATCTTAATGGAGTACCAACTTTCCTTCAATTTTAAATAAAGAATAGGAAAAAAAGATCAAAATCACCAAATTGGTACTACAAAATCATAGTCATTTGATCGTATGATCATTTGGCTCAGGAACAAATAGATGGCGCGCTTTTATATAAATATGAACTGATACTCATGCAACTGCATACAAAATATCAATGATGTACCTTAACTTGTTTAACAAATCAGACTTATTTAAAAAAGTCACTATAAAAAATCTTATCTTTACCTTTCAGCTGGTTCTCGTAGAGATACTATAAGTTTAACATTGGGCAGGACTTTCTTTATTAAACTAGGCTGTAAAAAGAGTGGTCTTGTTCTATCTTTGTTTTGTGGAATTTGTTTCCATTTTATAAAAAGATAGAAGTAATCAGGCGTCCCTTCACCTACAAATACAAATAGTGTTTGATTCTTTAACATTCACATATTCACAAACCACAAAGGAATGCAAAATTTTATGAGCTGAAATTTACCCGAGGATATTCTTGAAAAATACTAAAGAGTGAAAATAAAGCTGTCAGGTTTCTACTTGAAGAAAATGGTCTAAAAAATTGTCCAAGAAACAATAAATGCTTCAAACTAAATGTCTATCAACATGGAATTGCAGGTATTAGTTTGGTTTTCTTAAATACTATTATTCAATACTAGGGATACACAATATATCTGTTCCGGATTTGACTCGTCATTTAGACGAGGTTATCAGGGGTCACGGGGAGGAAAACGACGTCATTCAACATGAAACAAAGGGAACGGCATTTTCTATGAAAGATTCTTCTGTAATTATTCAACATATAGGGTAAAAATCATTTGCAACTGACAAATAAACCATCAATCAACATTTCCAACCCATAAAAATAAATCTTGAACGGAAATAAAGAAATAACTATCTTCGTCCATTAGCATGTTGTAACCAGTTTTTTTTTACCAGTTCCCCTTCGTTTGGCTTATACATGTATGGAGACCGATCCCGCAAATGCGCAACCCGTGTATTGGGTTTAGATGCACACGTTATTTAGAACTACTTGACTGTGTTAGTGTTTTTCGAAAAGGGGTATACCTGCGCTTTGTTTTATTTCGAGTTTTCTATTTTGAAATGAGTTTGTAAGGTTTAATTTTCGTGAACTCTGACCTTTTATTTGCATACATCATGGAAAACAATGTGCGCTTGGTTGAATTATGACGAATATATCGATAACCTGAAATTCGGAAAAACGGAGTCATGAAAAATTTTCCTTATAAAAAATTGTTCAAGTAATTACCCGTTATAAAAGACGCACTCTTGTTCTTCTCAAGTTTCTCAGCGATAGGACTAAAAAAGTCAATATATTCTTTAAATGTGGTATAACGAGGGGATGACGGATTTTCTGAAAAAAAAGTTTAATAAAATAGATTTAAATTGAAATGGTTATATCTAAATCCATTCGTTTTGTAACAGTTTTATATAGGAATGGGTTGGGTTTTTTTAAAATTCTTTTTCAACTGATTGAACGTAACCTTCTTTTCTCATTATGTGTGTTAAAATCTTATTAAAAAGGTTCTAAAATGTTGACACAATTCCGAAAACAAATTAAACACCTATCTTTGTTAATTTAATTAAAAGAACACATATTCTATTCAATTCTGCGTGATATGATATATGATGCTTTGCAAAATTCATTACATCCATCATTTTTAAACATTTATGAATGATAACATTTTTATTTCTGGTTGAAAGTTTTCAATATATTGGTACATCTAGCAAGTTATACTTACAATTTAAAGCTGAGTTAAATGCTTCCTTCTATATTTAATCCATTATCTAAAACAAAGGCGTTTCGGAATTTTTTAAAAAAGGGTCCCAACAAGGAATAATTTAAATTACCGGTACTAAAAATCCATGCGTACGCAAATTAAACACGCCGTCATTCATTGTCATTTGTGAGAAGTTTTCAAATTACGTAAAGGTTAGTTGAAACGGATAGTAAGAACGAAGGAGTTAGGATCACTAATCAGAGACTAAACGCAGTTAACATAACTATCTCAATTGATTTTTACAATATATTATGATTAATTCAAAAATTAACAACATATTTAAATGCGGTGCCCGGGTGGCGAATAGGGCCACATCAGAGCCTAGCTTGTCGAAAAAGGCGGATTCTGATGGCGGGTCAGAGGTCAGCACACAGAGCGGCCAGGTGTGTACCCTAGGTGGCTGAATATGGTGGCCCTCGTCCGCGGAAGTTGTCAGGTCTATAATGCAGAAACCATGACCGCCGACCATAGTGGGCCAACGTGTGTTAAGAGTGCCACGCTTCATGCAGGTAAAAGATCCGTTTGTAGACCGCCAAGTAGTGCGCCACATAGGCTTAATTTTCCGCCCCTTTCCCTGTGGTTCTTACATGTAAACATTAACTGTTCTTTTGTTTCCCTCCCCACCCCCATCTTTATTTATCATCATCATTTTATGTTTATTTTATCATCCTTTTCATGTCCATCGCTATGTAGCGTTGCAAGGGAGTAAAACACCAACTCATTCACTTCTTTCTACAATTTAGCCATTTCCTTGTAATGAATACACGTGTATTTTACATGAAGTCATTATAATTAAACTAATATATTGTTAAGGCCTTTTTTTATTCTGAACGGCCTCTGTTTTTAAAAATGGATTCAATAAACAATGGACGCAATTAGTTTAGGTTGAAATATTGAGTAGAATTTGCTAGAAAGATTGCAAATCTTGGACCACAATTATTTTTTTTAGGAATCAGATTTGTTTAAAAAATGATGGATGTAATGCATTCATTACAGAATGATATTTCATATTGTGCATTATATTTGGTAAAAAATGTGACTATTTTCTTTAATTAAAATCAACAATATATTTTGTCGATATCGAGGTCAAAAAGGTTGACACCACCTTAAAAGAGTATATCTCTTTTTCTGTTTACAAGGTTAGGCGGAGCCTCATTGTCTGTTTTATTCGACCACTCATCAATTCGAAAAAACAAAATAGAGAAATAATTATATTTGTTTTTTTTTACTCTTGTGTTAACAAATTTTTATAAACAAAAAACATACATTTCTACCAATTTTTGCGACCGTGTAACCATAGGTATTTTGGTATATTAATGGTTTTGATAAATTAAATCTGTTGTTTGCAAGTTTCCAAAAAGATAACCAGTTGCATATATACACATGCTCTTATATATTTTCGAGTACTGGAATATGTGTTATAAAGTTTACATATTTCCAAAATTTGACAACGTTTGGCTGTTTCTTTAAATATTGATAAATTTATTTGTTTGGTCATTGTTGTAATATTTTTTGGGTTTTTTTGTTTGTTTTAATCAAAGTAATATTCTACCGGTTTTCCAAGTTTTCTACTCCTAGCGTGTCTGATGAAGGTTAATCCAGAAAAGCGCTTCACACGCAGTGAAATTTTGCTTTTGTACATTTTTTTAAAATCATTTCAATATGTGGATCGTGTCTTTTTGGCACATATTCCATATGCTTTCGTTTTTAATACATGTACGTATAGATAAGATTTGTTTTTCAACATGAACGGTTACAGAAACAGGAAGGGGTCCTTTCCTTATTCAAACCTAGCAGCGAAATGATTATTTACAGATATTCATCTCATTATGAACAATTACATGGCCAATTTCTAGCATCATGAAAGAACAGTTACTAAGAAAAAAAACTTACCAAACATATTTACATCAAAGTAGTGCATTTCTTTGTATGTGTTTATTGCTTTACTTATTGTTACAGGTTTGACAAAATCAGGATGGTTGACCAAGGAATCGTATATGTCGGTACTTCCGCACTTCTGCATTCCAATAAGCATGAAATACGGCAGACATTTTAACTCTTTCTTTTTGTCGTACCAGCAAGGATTCTTAAATTGTGGGTCAAAGTCAATAGGTTTCTATAAAGTAAAAATAGTTTATGTACAAAAACTTATAAAGCTCTAAATATCTGATTGTACAATTTATAATTTAAAAAGTATCACACCATAACTTCTGGTCTCGTAAAGGTCCTCGGTGAAAGGCCCAAAGAGCCTAGCCTTCAGAGCGACCAAGGTGTGTACTCTTAGTAGTAGAATAGGGTGGCTTTTCCGCGTGCGTTTTCAAATTTGGAAAGCGCGACCGCCGACTATATCTACATTTAAGATGTAATAAAAGGATAAATGAAAGAACCTTAGTGAGCACGCTCATATACCCCACGCGTTCGGCTATTGGACTATCAATGTTATCCTTGAGGAATTAGCATCGAGCTACAGGAATCAATAATATTGAATGATTGTAAAAGTGAATGTGCAAGAATTTAAATACATGTATCACGACAAAGTTATGTCAAATTTCTAAGTCAAAAGGGCAATAACACCCACAAAAATTTGGGGATAAAAAATTCCTGGTGATATGCACAACTACATATGGTGTACTTCTTGCATTACCAAGTTTCGTTAAATTCTGTTCTGTAGTTTATTAGGAGTTGCGATTACTAACTGAAATCATGATTATCTGCAAATTTCAAGTCCAAAAGGGCCATAACTCCCACAAAAATTTGCGGATCAAAAATTCTTATTGATATGCACAACTACATATGGTGTACTTCTTGCATACCAAGTTTCGTTAAATTCTGTTCAGTAGTTTATTAGGAGTTGCGATTACTAACTGTAATCATGATTTTCTGCAAATTTCAAGTCCAAAGGGCCATAACTCCCACAAAAATTTGCGGATCAAAAATTCCTGGTGATATGCACAACTACATATGGTGTACTTCTTGCATACCAAGTTTCGTTAAATTCTGTTCAGTAGTTAATTAGGAGTTGCGATTACTAACTGTAATCATGATTTTCTGCAAATTTCTAAGTCCAAAGGACCATAAATCCCACAAAAATTGGCGGATCAAAAATTCCTTGTGATATGCACAATTACATATTGTGTACTTCTTGCATACCAAGTTTCGTTAAATTCTGTTCAGTAGTTTATTAGGAGTTGCGATTACTAACTGTAATCATGATTTTCTGCAAGTTTCTAAGTCCAAAGGACCATAACTCCCACACAAATTTGCGGATCAAAAATTCCTGGTGATATGCACAACAACATATAGTGTACTTCTGGCATACCAAGTTTCGTTAAATTCTGTTCAGTAGTTTATTAGGAGTTGCGATTACTAACTGTAATCATGATTTTCTGCAAATTTCAAGTCCAAAGGGTCATAACTCCCACAAAAACTTGCGGATCTAAAATTCCTGGTGATATGTTTAGCTACATTTAGTGTACTTTTTGCATACCAAGTTTCGTTAAATTCTGTTCAGTAGTTTATTAGGAGTTGCGATTACTAACTGTAATCATGTTTTTCTGCAAATTTCTAAGTCCAAAGGGCCATAACTCCCACAAAAATTTGCGGATCAAAAATTCCTTGTGATATGTACAACTACGTATGGTGTGCTTCTTGCATACCAAGTTTCGTTAAATTCTGTTCAGTAGTTTAGGAGGAGTCACGATTACAAACTGTAATCATGATTTTCTGCAAGTTTCTAAGTCCAAAGGGCCATAACTCCCACAAAGATTTGCGGATCAAAAATTCCTGGTGATTTGCACAACTTCATATAGTGTACTTCTTGCATACCAAGTTTCGTTAAATTCTGTTCAGTAGTTTATTAGGAGTTGCGATTACTAACTGTAATCATTTTTTTCTGCAAATTTCTAAGTCCAAAGGGCCATAACTCCCACAAAAATTTGCGGATCAAAAATTCCTTGTGATATGTACAACTACGTATGGTGTACTTCTTGCATACCAAGTTTCGTTAAATTCTGTTCAGTAGTTTAGGTGGAATCACGATTAAAAACTGTAATCATGATTTTCTGCAAGTTTCTAAGTCCAAAGGGCCATAACTCCCACAAAGATTTGCGGATCAAAAATTCCTGGTGATTTGCACAACTTCATATAGTGTACTTCTTGCATACCAAGTTTCGTTAAATTCTGTTCAGTAGTTTAAGATGAGTTGCGAATACAAACTGTAATCATGATTTTCTGCAAATTTCTTAGTCCAAAGGGCCATAACTCCAACAAAAATGTGCTGATCGGAAATTTCTTGTATTATGCACAACTTCATATGGTGTACTTCTTGCATACCAAGTTTTGTTAAATTCTGTTCAGTAGTTAAAGAGGAGTTGCGATTACAAACTGTAATCATGATTTTCTGCAAGTTTCTATGTCCAAAGGGCCATAACTCCCACAAAAATTTGCAAATAAAAAATTCCTTGTTATATGCACAATTACATATGGTGTACTTCTTGCATACCAAGTTTCGTTAAATTCTGTTCAGTAGTTTAAGAGGAGTTGCGATTACAAACTGTAATCATGATTTTCTGCAAGTTTCTAAGTCCAAAGGGCCATAACTCCCACAAAAATATGCGGATCAAAAATTCCTGGTGATATGCACAACTACATATGGTGTACTTCTTGCATACCAAGTTTCGTTAAATTCTATTCAATAGTTTAAGAGGAGTTGCGATTACAAACTGTAATCATGATTTTCTGCAAGTTTCTATGTCCAAAGGGCCATAACTCCCACAAAAATTTGCGGATCAAAAATTCCTGGTGATATGCACAACTACATATGGTGTACTTCTTGCATACCAAGTTTCGTTAAATTCTGTTCAGTAGTTTATTAGGAGTTGCGATTACTAACTGTAATCATGATTTTCTGCAAGTTTCTAAGTCCAAAGGACCATAACTCCCACACAAATTTGCGGATCAAAAATTCCTGGTGATATGCACAACAACATATAGTGTACTTCTGGCATACCAAGTTTCGTTAAATTCTGTTCAGTAGCTTATTAGGAGTTGCGATTACTAATCGAATCATGATTTTCTGCAAATTTCAAGTCCAAAGGGTCATAACTCCCACAAAAACTTGCGGATCTAAAATTCCTGATGATATGCACAACTACATATGGTGTACTTTTTGCATACCAAGTTTCGTTAAATTCTGTTCAGTAGTTTATTAGGAGTTGCGATTACTAACTGTAATCATGATTTTCTGCAAATTTCAAGTCCAAAGAGCCAAAACTCCCACAAAAATTTACGGATAAAAAATTTCTGGTGATATGCACAACTACTTATGGTGTACTTCTTGCATACCAAGTTTCGTTAAATTCTGTTCAGTAGTTTATTAGGAGTTGCGATTACTAACTGTAATCATGATTTTCTGCCAATTTCTAAGTCCAAAGGGCCATAACTCCCACAAAAATTGGCGGATCAAAAATTCCTGGTGATATACACAATAACATTTGGTGTACTTCTTGAATACCAAGTTTCGTTAAATTCTGTTCAGTAGTTTATTAGGAGTTGCGATTAAAAACTGTAATCATGATTTTCTGCAAGTTTCTAAGTCCAAAGGGCCATAACTCCCACAAAAATTGGCGGATCAAAAATTCCTGGTGATATGCACAATTACATATGGTGTACTTCTTGCATACCAAGTTTCGTTAAATTCTGTTCAGTAGTTTATTCGGAGTTGCGATTACAAACTGTAATCATGATTTTCTGCAAGTTTCTAAGTCCAAAGGACCATAACTCCCACACAAATTTGCGGATCAAAAATTCCTGGTGATATGCACAACAACATATGGTGTACTTCTTGCATACCAAGTTTCGTTAAATTCTGTTCAGTAGTTTATTAGGAGTTGCGATTACTAACTGTAATCATGATTTTCTGCAAATTTCAAGTCCAAAGGGCCATAACTCCCACAAAAACTTGCGGATCAAAAATTCCTGGTGATATGCTTAACTACATATAGTGTACTTCTTGCATACCAAGTTTAGTTAAATTCTGTTCAGTAGTTTATTAGGAGTTGCGATTACTAACTGTAATCATGATTTTCTGCAAGTTTTTAAGTCCAAAGGGCCATAACTCCCACAAAAATTGGCGGATCAAAAATTCCTGGTGATATACACAATAACATTTGGTGTACTTCTTGAATACCAAGTTTCGTTGAATTCTGTTCAGTAGTTTATTAGGAGTTGCGATTAAAAACTGTAATCATGATTTTCTGCAAGTTTCTAAGTCCAAAGGGCCATAACTCCCACAAAAATATGCGGATCAAAAATTCCTGGTGATATGCACAACTACATATGGTGTACTTCTTGCATACCAAGTTTCGTTAAATTCTATTCAATAGTTTAAGAGGAGTTGCGATTACAAACTGTAATCATGATTTTCTGCAAGTTTCTATGTCCAAAGGGCCATAACTCCCACAAAAATTTGCGGATCAAAAATTCCTGGTGATATGCACAACTACATATGGTGTACTTCTTGCATACCAAGTTTCGTTAAATTCTGTTCAGTAGTTTATTAGGAGTTGCGATTACTAATCGAATCATGATTTTCTGCAAATTTCAAGTCCAAAGGGTCATAACTCCCACAAAAACTTGCGGATCTAAAATTCCTGATGATATGCACAACTACATATGGTGTACTTTTTGCATACCAAGTTTCGTTAAATTCTGTTCAGTAGTTTATTAGGAGTTGCGATTACTAACTGTAATCATGATTTTCTGCAAATTTCAAGTCCAAAGAGCCAAAACTCCCACAAAAATTTACGGATAAAAAATTTCTGGTGATATGCACAACTACATATGGTGTACTTCTTGCATACCAAGTTTCGTTAAATTCTGTTCAGTAGTTTATTAGGAGTTGCGATTACTAACTGTAATCATGATTTTCTGCCAATTTCTAAGTCCAAAGGGCCATAACTCCCACAAAAATTGGCGGATCAAAAATTCCTGGTGATATACACTATAACATTTGGTGTACTTCTTGAATACCAAGTTTCGTTAAATTCTGTTCAGTAGTTTATTAGGAGTTGCGATTAAAAACTGTAATCATGATTTTCTGCAAGTTTCTAAGTCCAAAGGGCCATAACTCCCACAAAAATTGGCGGATCAAAAATTCCTGGTGATATGCACAATTACATATGGTGTACTTCTTGCATACCAAGTTTCGTTAAATTCTGTTCAGTAGTTTATTCGGAGTTGCGATTACAAACTGTAATCATGATTTTCTGCAAGTTTCTAAGTCCAAAGGACCATAACTCCCACACAAATTTGCGGATCAAAAATTCCTGGTGATATGCACAACAACATATGGTGTACTTCTTGCATACCAAGTTTCGTTAAATTCTGTTCAGTAGTTTATTAGGAGTTGCGATTACTAACTGTAATCATGATTTTCTGCAAATTTCAAGTCCAAAGGGCCATAACTCCCACAAAAACTTGCGGATCAAAAATTCCTGGTGATATGCTTAACTACATATAGTGTACTTCTTGCATACCAAGTTTAGTTAAATTCTGTTCAGTAGTTTATTAGGAGTTGCGATTACTAACTGTAATCATGATTTTCTGCAAGTTTTTAAGTCCAAAGGGCCATAACTCCCACAAAAATTGGCGGATCAAAAATTCCTGGTGATATACACAATAACATTTGGTGTACTTCTTGAATACCAAGTTTCGTTAAATTCTGTTCAGTAGTTTATTAGGAGTTGCGATTAAAAACTGTATTCATGATTTTCTGCAAGTTTCTAAGTCCAAAGGGCCATAACTCCCACAAAAATTGGCGGATCAAAAATTCCTGGTGATATGCACAATAACATATGGTGTACTTCTTGCATACCAAGTTTCGTTAAATTCTGTTCAGTAGTTTATTCGGAGTTGCGATTACAAACTGTAATCATGATTTTCTGCAAGTTTCTAAGTCCAAAGGACCACAACTCCCACACAAATTTGCGGATCAAAAATTCCTGGTGATATGCACAACAACATATGGTGTACTTCTTGCATACCAAGTTTCGTTAAATTCTGTTCAGTAGTTTATTAGGAGTTGCGATTACTAACTGTAATCATGATTTTCTGCAAATTTCAAGTCCAAAGGGCCATAACTCCCACAAAAACTTGCGGATCAAAAATTCCTGGTGATATGCTTAACTACATATAGTGTACTTCTTGCATACCAAGTTTCGTTAAATTCTGTTCAGTAGTTTATTAGGAGTTGCGATTACTAACTGTAATCATGTTTTTATGCAAATTTCTAAGCCAAAAGGGCCATAACTCCCACAAACATTTGCGGATCAAACATTCCTTGTGATATGCACAACTACATATGGTGTATTTCTTGCATACCAAGTTTCGTTAAATTCTGTTCAGTAGTTTATTAGCAGTTGCGATTACAAACTGTAATCATGATTTTCTGCAAGTTTCTAAGTCCAAAGGGCCATAACTCCAACAAAAATTTGCGGATAAAAAAATCCTGGTTATATCACAACGACATATGATGTACTTTTTGCATACCAAGTTTCGTTAAATTCTGTTCAGTAGTTTAAAAGGAGTTGCGATTACAAACTGTAATCATGATTTTCTGCAAATTTCAAGTCCAAAGGGCCATAACTCCAACAAAAATGTGCTGATCAGAAATTCCTTGTATTATGCACAACTACATATGGTGTACTTCTTGCATTACCAAGTTTCGTTAAATTCTGTTCTGTAGTTTATTAGGAGTTGCGATTACTAACTGAAATCATGATTTTCTGCAAATTTCAAGTTCAAAAGGGCCATAACTCCCACAAAAATTTGCGGATCAAAAATTCCTATTGATATGCACAACTACATATGGTGTATTTCTAGCATACCAAGTTTCGTTAAATTCTGTTCAGTAGTTTATTAGGAGTTGCGGTCCCGTGCGGGGCCCGGGTGGCGAATAGGCCCGCAGCAGAGCCTAGCTTGTCGTAAGAGGCGACTAAGGGTCTTGGGATTCTGATGTCGGGTCAGTGCTTAGCCCACAGAGCGACCAAGTGTGTGCCCTAGGTGGCTGAATGGGGTAGCCCTCGTCCGCGGGGGTTGTCAGGTCTATAATGCGGAAACCCTGACCGCCGACCATAGTGGGCCAACGTGTGTGGAGAGTGCCACGCTTCATGCACATAAAAGACCCCTTTGTGGACCGCCCAGTAGTGCACCACATAGGCTAAATTTTCCGATCCTACCCACCTCTCCCCTTTTTCCTGTGGTTCTTCAAAATTTACCGGTCCTTTGTTTCCCACCCCATCCCCATATTTCATTTATCATCATCATTTCATGTTCATTTTATCATCCTTTTCATGTTCATCGCCTGTAAATAACCTATATAGCGTTGCACGGGCGTAAAACACCAACTCACTCACTCACTCACTACTAACTGTAATCATGATTTTCTGCAAATTTCCAAGTCCAAAGGGCCATAATTCCCACAAAAATTTGCGGATCAAAAATTCCTGGTGATATGCACAATAACATATGGTGTACTTCTTGCATACCAAGTTTCGTTAAATTCTGATCAGTAGTTTAAGAGGAGTTGCGATTACAAACTGTAATCCTGATTTTCTGCAAGTTTCTAAGTCCAAAGGGCCATAACTCCCACAAAAATTTGCGGATAAAAAATTCATTGTGATATGCACAACTACATATGGTGTACTTCTTGCATACCAAGTTTTGTTAAATTCTGTTCAGTAGTTTAAGAGGAGTTGCGATTACAAACTTTGATCACAGACGGACGAACGGCCGGACGGACGGACCAGTCAAAAACATTATACCCTTCGCAACTTCGTTGCGTGGGGTATAAAAAATGTTCATGCGAAAACATTATGTTTGACATATGAACACTAGTTCAAATGAATAATCAAATGAAAATACAAATGTACTTAAAAACATGTTTTAGGTTAAACAGATGTTTGACATTTAAGAAATGTGTTCGTCAAAATGAAACAACATCTTCATATTTTCAGTCATTCACCTGGAATATAAAACTTTGCCTTTAAGACCTATCTAGAATGTCTGTCGGAGGCTAATTTCCCCTCCCTACCCATCACTTTTTTCTAGTGTTAGTCAAAACTCTCCTCTCTGAAGCCTTGTGTCCCCCTTTGCTCCTCTTCATCATTATTTCATGTTCATCCCTCAGATATAGCGTTAATCGCTCTGCTTGGTAAAGCAATTACTAACTTTTCCGGGAGGCAAATAGGCCCACAGCAGAGCCTAACTTGTCATAAGAGGCGACTTAGGGTTTTGGAATTCTTACATTGGAGTTAGTGCTCAGCCCACAGAGCGGCCAAGTGTGTACCCTAAGTGGCTGAATAGGGTGGCCCTCGTCCACAGGGGTTTACGGGTCTATAATACGAAAACCCTGACCGCTGACCATAATGGTTTTGTTATTTGTTGTTTGTTTTATGTCCTTTCAACAATATTTCAGTCATTATCAGGACAATAAATAATTGAAACAACAATTTGAATTGTGCAGACCCACTCAGGAAACAGTACCCACAACACAGACCCATGTATGTTATGCTAAAAAGGCCAATGTACGACCACAAACCAGAAGGAAAATGAACCAACTCACAAAACAGACCTATGTACCCTAAACGCACCGTAGGCCAATGCATCCAGAGAGTGACTCCTCCCGAAAAACCTTACTTGGAGACTTACAATGAAGAACCATTAGGCCATACTAGTTGGAACAATTACCTGTGTGGGATATAGCCAACCCTTACATATTTTCACACTATCAACCCTTATGTGTCGAAATACAATGATAAGTCATGGTTGAACCTAAACAACCTGAGAGAGGAAAATGGGGTTGGGGTGGGAAACAGAAACTGTAAATTTTGAAGAACCACAGAAAAAGGGGAGAGGTGGATAAGGGCAGAAAATTTAGCCTATGTGATTCACTTCTTGGTGGTCCACAAAGGGATCTTTTACATGCACGCAACGTGGCCCTCTCCACACACGTTGGTCCACTAAGGTTAACGGTTAGGTTTTTCGCATTATAGCCTGACGACCACGGTATTCATTATAATAGGGTTGTCCCATTCAACCACCTGGGGAACACATCCCAGTCGCTTTATGGGCTAAGCGTTCTGACCCCGATGTCATGTTTCTGAGCGCTCTTTAGTGGACTTTTATCGACAAACATAGCGCTGCTGCGGGCCTATTCGCCTCCTGGGACCCGCACAGGACAGACCAATGTTTAAGGAGAGTGCCACGCTTCATGCACGTAAAAGACCCCTTTGTGGACCGCTAAGTAGAGCATCACAGGTTAAATTTTCCGCCTCTACCCACCTCTCCCCTTTTCCTGTGGTCTTCAAAATTTCTGTTCTTTTGATTTCCACCCCATCCTCATATTACATTCATGCCATTTATCATCATCATCCTTTTCATGTTCACCGCCTTTGAATAACATTAATCATGTATATAGCGTTGCGTAAAGCACCAACTCACTCCCACTCAATAACAAGCCAACTAAATAACCGAGAATGTCTGCCTGACGGTGAATATTATTTGAAAAATAAGCTACGTGTATTGAAATTATCATGCTTCATCAATAGCAAAGGTCTTATATGCAGGAATACATCTAGCTACAAGTGACCATTCTACCCCTAACCCCATCCTTTAAATAACCGAAGGCCAATGTGAGCTATTGTCATCAATTGTTACCGTCGTCGTCTATTGTCCGTTTACAATTTTAAAAAATCTTCTCCTCTGAACAGAACTTGATATAACATATTATAGTATTGATCCTTGTGGTATTCTACACAAAAGTGTCGTATATGATCGCTACTTTTTAAAAAATAGAACACAAGGTAAAATCATTTTGCCTAATAACACTTGAACTAAATAGGATCGCTACTTTAAAAATTAGATCACAAGGTAAAATCATTATGCCTAATAACACAAAAACTAACACAGTTAAGGAAAATAAAAAAGGACCTTGGGCCCTTCAGAATCAAACGCTCTACCGAAGTCTCAGTTGAGTTAAATATGTCAGGGGATATTGCCCTTCGAAGGTCGAAATCAATTCAACTATTTCAGAGTTAAACTGTTGTTTGCTTTACCCGTCAGCTCACAAGGCTCTAGAAAAGTTTACCTTCTCACCTTTCAATTTTATTTTCATATTATAGATAAACCTATAAAAATGCTAATTTTTTGGTTAAATAGAATTGTATGAATTGCCTTTAATTCTTGTAAAAAATGAATATATTGTTAAAGTTTCATATTTTATTTTAATTTAAAAAATTATCTGGCAAATATTTGCATCTCTCATGGTCAATCAAAAAGTAATTGAAGTTTTTGCAAAGACATTTAACTTTAATTATATTCTGATGCAAGTTCCGTGCGGAGCCTGTGTGGTGAACAGGTCCTCATCAGAGACTTATTTGTCACAGAAACGACTAAGTGTCTTGAGATTTTGATATCAAGTTATTTCTCAGCCCACAGAGCGACCAAGCATGTGCCCTAGGTGGCTGAATAGTGTAGCCCTCGTCCGCAGGCCTAGGGGTTGATGGGACTATTATACGGAAAGCAGGACTGCCGACCATACATGTAGAGGGCCAGTGTGTTTGGACCACCCTTTAAGCTAAATTTTCCCCATCTACCCACTTCTGCCCTTTATGGTGATCGTCGAGATTTACTGTCCCTTTGTTTACCTTTCCTATGTTTATCATCTTTGATTTCTAACATCAATTGATGGTTTACGCTGCTGGTCGAGTTATATCTTCGGAAGTTTGTTCGATCCTACATCAATTATCACTTTTGTTAAATCATCCGTTTCAAGTTCAAAATTGTCAAAACTCAAAAGATCTATCTATCCCTGACATATCTTCGTCATAATTTGATTTCTAGTTCTTTTCATTAAACAACTGAACAAAGAAACATTGCAATTAACCAGTTCCAGTGAACATTCAAGCAGTAATTATAAGCAGGTTACACGACAGTAAAATGAATTTTTGGGCCTTCAAGTATCTCAAGTAATGAGTTTTATGTTTTTAAGTTTGGTAAGATATTTAAAAAATTACCCTGCAAAGCAGATCTTCTGTATCCTCTTTATATCCCGAGGGACAAACACTTATGGTTGGCTTCCTTAAAAAAGAGAAATTGAATTAAATTGATTATCTGACTTAACTTTAAGCTGAAAACAACAATGATTTAAACATCACATGAGTAAATAAAATCTGCCAAAGAAATTCTACCCCGCCCTTCCGCCCCACCGACATTCACCATTTTATAACCCGGATTTCACACCCCGTGAACACAAAGCATCGGGCTACTATCACCAAGGTTCGTGTTTCGATCCTAGTGTAAGGTGAGGATTTCACTGGCCAATTCTCCAACTCTCTTTATACACTTTTTGCAAGGATAGTCTCTGTAGAACGATGAGTCTTTCGAAAGGGACGAAAAAAAGGTTGCCCTCTTATCCTGTGCACGACAAAGACTTCTTTGTGCAGTTCGATAAGAAAAGGCTTTATGTGGGCCGTTACAAATACCATACCTGCACACTTCAAGCTTGTAAATTTCTGTTATGTTGATTATGTTTTGCGTTTAATCGTGCTGTTCTTGTTCATGTTGACAGGTTTTGTCGCTGCCCTTTCGGACTTTAAAATTTTGCCTTAACTATACACACAGAACTTGTTTCCGAATCCAAGATAAATTAAAGTTTGTTCGATGTCCCCCCAAGGTCTAAGTCCCCAGGTCCATAAAGCCCCCCCCCAAAAAAAAAATCAGGCTCAGTAGTTTAAAGGGCCATAACTCCCACAATAAATTGAGGGTCAAACTTTCCTACTTAAATGCACATTTACATTTGATGTCCTTCCTATATATCACGTTTCATTAATTACCGTTCAGTAGTTTCAGTGAGTGAGTTGGTGTTTTACGCCCGTGCAACGCTATATAGGTTATTTACAGGCGATGAACATGAAAAGGATGATACAATGAACATGAAATGATGATGATAAATGAAATATGGGATCGGGTGGGAAACACAGGGACGGTAAATTTTGAAGAACCACAGGAAAAGGGGAGAAGTGGGTAGGGGCGGAAAATTTAGCCTATGTGGTGCACTACTTGGCGGTCCACAAAGGGGTCTTTTACGTGCATGAAGCGTGGCATTCTCCACACACATTGGCCCACTATGGTCGGCGGTCAGGGTTTCCGTATTATAGACCTGACAACCCCCGCGGACGAGGGCTACCCTATTCAGCCACCTAGGGTACACACTTGGTCGCTCTGTGGGCTGAGCACGGACCCGACGTCAGAATCCCAAGACCCTTAGTCGCCTTTTACGACAAGCTAGGCTCTGCTGCGGGCCTATTCGCCACTCGGGCCCCGCACGGGACCAGTAGTTTCAGAGGAGTTGCACTGACCAGATGATAAATGAAGATTTTCAGCAAATTCCTAAGTTCAAAGTTCTCATGCGGTGCCCTGGCGGCGAAAAGGCCCGCAGCAGAGCCTAGCTTGTCGTAAAAGGCGACTAAGGGTCTTAAGATTCTGACGTCGAGTCAGTGCTCAGCCCACAGAGCGACCAAGGTGTGTACACTAGGTGGCTGAATAGGGTGGCCCTCGTCCGCGGGGGTTGTCAGGTCTTTCATACGGGAACCCGGACCGCCGTGGGACAATGTTTGTGGAGAGTCCTCGCTTCATGCACATAAAAGACCATTTCATGTTCATTTTATCATCCGCCTATAAAAAACCTATGTAGCGTACACCAAATCACTCACTCACTAAGTTTAAAAGGCCATAACTCCAACAACAAAAATAAATTGAGAATCAAAATTTCCTGGTAACATGCACAACTAGAATACTGACACAGTCAGAAAGGGCCCCGCGGCACAAAATCTTAGTATTTTCAAAATCATACGAGCTTTGATAGTAACCACTAAGGCATGTTCCATGGAATGTGTATGAAACTTCAGATCTGTATTGTTAATAGCATTTGAGTTTTATTGTTAAACAAGCATTGTGAGAGATTGCAAAACAATACATAGTCCCCTACCGGCCTCATATTTCAGTCGCTGGTAACAATTTGTCAAACAAATTAATACCTAAAATTTATCAGTTTATTATGTCGCCTGCAACGTGTTGCAGAAGAGACATATAGGGGTTACTTTGACACTATTCGTCGTCCTGCGGCGTCACAAAAATTTCCGTCGCAGTTTTCCAGGCAACTACATGCCACAGCCTCTTGATATTTGGTATGTAGCTTCATTCCATAGTACTATAAGGTGTAAAGCGATTTTATGCCCGAAAATTAAATACTTCCTGTTTGACGAATACTTAACGTTTTATATATAATTGACATAGATGCCAAATTTTCGTCGCAGTTTTCCAGGCAACCACATGCCACAGCCTCTTGATATATGGTATGTAGCTTCATGGCATAGTACTATAAGGTGTAAAGCGATTTTATGCCGGAAAAATAACTACTTCCTGTTTGACGATTACTTAACGTTTTATATATAATGGACATAGAAGCCAAATTTTCGTTGCAGTTTTCCAGGCAACTACATGCCACAGCCTATTGATATTTGGTATGTAGCTTCATTGCATAGTGAGTGAGTGAGTGAGTGAGTTGGTGTTTTACGCCCGTGCAACGCTATATAGGTTATTTACAGGCGATGAACATGAAAAGGATGATGAAATGAACATGAAATGATGATGATAAATGAAATACGGGGATGGGATGGGACACAAAGGACCGGTAAATTCTGAAGAACCACAGGAAAAGGGGAGAGGTGGGTAGGGGCGGAAAATTTAGCCTATGTGGTGCACTACTGGGCGGTCCACTAAGGGGTCTTTTACGTGCATGAAGCGTGGCACTCTTCACACACGTTGGCCCACTATGGTCGGCGGTCAGGGTTTCCGTATTATAGACCTGACAACCCCCGCGGACGAGGGCTACCCTATTCAGCCACCTAGGGTACACACTTGGTCGCTCTGTGGGCTGAGCACTGACCCGACGTCAGAATCCCAAGACCCTTAGTCGCCTCTCTCGACAAGCTAGGCTCTGCTGCGGGCCTATTCGCCATCCGGGCCCTGCACGGGACTCATTGCATAGTACTATAAGGTGTAAAGCGATTTTATGCCCGAAAAATAACTACTTCCTGTTTGACGAATACTTAACGTTTTATATATAATGGACATAGATGCCAAATTTTAGTCGCAGTTTTCCAGGCAACTACATGCCACAGCCTCTTGATATTTGGCATGTAGCTTCATGGCAAAGTACTATAAGGTGTAAGGCGATTGAATGCCCGAAAATTAACTACTTCCTGTTTGGCGAACAAATATAGATACGCAGGCGAATTATGCCTTCCGGGGAAGGCTCCATCTAGTTATCTACAAGGAACAATAAAAAAGTGGAAAAGGATTTGCAAACTTCAAAGGGCCATAACTCCCATAAAAAGTTGTGGACCGGCACGAAACTCAAATTTGATCTGTAACTCATCAAGGTAAACTCACATACCAAAAATCAGTTTATTATCTATAAGCGTTTAGAAAAAAGTGCGGAAAACTGAAATTTTAGTGAATTTTCAAATGGCCATAACTCCCATAAAAAATTGTGGACCGGCACAAAACTAAAACTTGATCTGTAACTAATCAAGGTAAACTCACATACCAAAAATCATTTCATTATCTATAAGCGTTAAGAAAAAAGTGCGGAAAATGAGGCGTGACAGACGGACAGACAGACAAACAAACAGACAGACGGACAGAGCGCAAACCTCTAGTCCCCTTCCGCCGGTAGGGGACTAAAAATTCCAATTCTCAAAATCTGTGAAAAAAAGTTTTTCCAAAAATATTAAACATATTTGAACGAAATTTTCATATGCAAATTATGACATGATACTTAGCAGCTGTACAAAGTTTCAGAATTGTATTGTTAAGTGTTTTCTAGTTTAAGTGATCACAAGAATTGTTGACGGACGGACAGAGAGACGGACTAAGTGAAAACTATAGGACGTCCCTATCTATGATGCAGGGCCCTAGCTACATATGGTGTCATTCCTATATACCAAGTTTCGTTGAATTTGGTACAGTTTCGGAGGAGTAACTTTGTGACGGACAGACGAACAGGAAAAAACCATTATGTCTCCCCACAAAAGTTGGCGAAGACATGAACAATAGTAACAAATGTCGCGACAATTACCACATACATGACACCCTATAAGGTGATCACATGCCATTTCATATGCAACAGTAGCAAGTTTGATAACTAATGACACTTACCACTTTAAATCTCTTTCTGTACGAATACTTGTCTCAATGCTTCTGCGGTATGGAAATCTTAGTATGATGAAAAGCGGTATAAAAAGAATCCACAATTTAATAATGACATTTCGTAAACGTCCTTTCATCGTTTTTCATGTATTATGTGACAGATTGTTAGAAATAACAAAATAAATATGTATATGACAAAATTTCAATTTAAAATTATTGAATTATTTATCAAAAATACTTGCTTACGTATAAATTTATTCGTTTTTCAGTTCAACGTTGTCGTCTGTTAACAATTTAAAAAATCTAAGCGCTAAAAGGCAGAGCTAACTTTAAGCACTAAAAAAATAAACGACCTGTTCTTAACAAACTGGAAAAATATCACTATAAAATGATAATTTTAAATTAAATTAACTTTTATCGATTTGATTTTTAATGTGTGTTGAATTTTAGTGGGTTTTTTGGGGAATATTTATAATGGGAAGGCTGGGCAAAAACAAAAGTTTAACCCCGCCACATTTTATAGATGTCTGTCTTAAGCCAGGAATCTTTGACAAAGCTTTTGTCTTTTTGATGTGTTCTGTTCCTTGTTTAAGAAGGGAGTCTCAATGTTACATTTTCAGGACTGGATTGGAATTTATTGTAGAATATATGTTGTATTAAATTTAGATCATGGGCAAATTGCAGAACCGCAAGCAGCGCCTACTGGCAGTTGCCCATTATGGTTTCTCTAAATTGCCGCTTGTTGTGTGAACTATGTCGCGTACACTTATTCCACGTCTCATTATTATCTATCTTTACAGCAGAAATCGCTTCTTTTGTGTTTTTATAATTAAACCTATTTCAGATAAAGAAATGCTGTTGCTTGCTTAAAACTTCAGCTCTAAATATAAAAATTCTACAAACGTTTCTATTGGGTCGAAGATTTCAGCTGACCCTTTATAGGATTTTTGGTTTTATAACCGTTAAAAAACCGTGTTTTGCCCTTATGATTAAAAAAAGCAGATAGAAAAATACTTTGCTTGTATAAACCTTCAGCTTACGTAATTTCCATTTCGCTAAAAATGTAAGATAACCGTTTTGGGCCTTAAAGATATTTTTTTGCCACAAAGAATGATTATTATTTCAAAGATAGAAGAGCTGTTGTTTGCTTCACAAATAGTCTCCATTTTTTGCAAGTTTTAGATGTTTTGGCTATGTACTCAGCTCATTAAGCTCCACGGAAGTTTACTTTAGGTGAAAGTGTATGGAAGAGACCCTAAAGCATTTAGAATCAGGTGAGCGATTCAGATTCCCGAGAGATACATGTGTAGTTGTAATAATAAAACCTCTTAGTACGCTTTATTTACATTTATTTCACTCTCTTGACATTACGAGGGTACATGAAAATAACAAAATTAACAATAAACAAATGAGTTCTTTTGAAGATATCAACGCCCCATGCGGGGCCCGGGTGGCGAATAGGCTTGCAGCAGAGCCTAGCTTGTCGTAAGAGTCGACTAAGGGTCTTGGGATTCTGACGTCGGGTCCGTGCTCAGCTAACAGAGCAACCAAGTGTGTACCCTAGGTGACTGTATAGGGTGGCCCTCGTCCGCGGGGGTTGTCAGGTCTATAATACGGGAACCCTGACCGCTGACCATAGTAGGTCAACGTGTGCGGAGAGCGCAACTCTTCATGCACGTAAAAGACCCCTTTATGGACCGCCAAGTAGTGCACCACATAGGCTAAATTTTCCGCCCCTATCTACTTCTTTTTTTCTGTGGTTTTTCAAAATTTCCCGTTCCTTTGTTTCCCGCCCGAACCCCATATTTCATTTATCATCATCATGTCATGTTCATTTTATTAATCTTCATGATTATCGCCTGTGATTAACCAATATAGCGTTGCACGGTCGTAAACATCAACTTACTCACTCAGTCCAAAACTATATATTGTGGTTTCTGGTTCCATAACTTGCTGAAAAGAAATGTATTATAAATGTCATGCATGTTCAGTCAGGTTGAACCTAAAATTAAATTTTCAGGATGCTAGGATAATAAAGAACTAGAAGAATAATAGAAATGCGTAATGCCATTGGAAAATGAATGATAATGAGTAGAAAGCAAGATATTAAATAAATATTAAGGGTCACTCAACTGATGTTTGCTTCCCACTGCTGATTCGAAAAGTAAGACATTTTGAAAACATCAACAATGGTCATCTTGCATTTATGTGGTATGTGGGGGGTGGAGATTCATATTATACACATATCTAAGGTTGGCATTTTTTGTAAGTGCCAAGGACAAGATTTTAGGATTCTTAAAGAATGTTTTTCTTCTCGCCCTCCGTGTTTATTGCGTAATTTGTAATAAAATATTCTTAAAGGAAAACTACTTGTTAGCAATAAACTATGTGATATGGTTCGATCATTAGATGTAAAATAAGTGTATGCAATACAGCCGACATAAGGCAGCAACCATTTGAAATTCTGGGGGGGGTATGGATTTTAGCCCCTCGACAATTTTTTTTTTCCAACGTTTTAAAAAGACGAGAATTTTATTTTTGAACGACACCGAAAACAATCTTTTTATTCGCAATTTTGTTTACGCTGTGTAGCCCAGGCTCACCAAAACAATTTATTTTTTTTCTTTCTGGGTCAAGGACAATATTTTTCCCAAAAATTTGAAAACGAAATATTTTTTTGAAAAAAATTCATACCCCCCCCCCGAATTTCAAATAGTTTCTGCCCAAACAAGCGGCGATTAATAAATGCAATAAAAAATAGCTAGCTACAATAATGTAGTTCCTTTGACATCTTTGATTGTAGCTAAAAAAATAGCTAGCAGCTTTTAACGAGGCAAGTAGGCGCTTGTGGCTGTTTTTCGATTGGTCCAAAGCAAAAGATGCATTCAATTCAAATCAAAACCTTAAAAGAACCCCTTCTTAATCAATAAACAGAAAACGTTTACAGGAGTCTGAATCGCTCACCTGAAACATGTGCCTCAACTATAGGCTATTAGGCAAATACTGTGACATTGAAAGGATCATATAAGTTTAATCAGGGATCATCTCACGATTTTTTTCCTTAAAGCAGTTATGTGTGGAGTAATATTTTAGCAATTGAAAGCCTTATTTTTATTATTATCTTCATTTTTGACATACTAAGTGGAATAACTCCTAAAACGAACGGTATATTTTTCAAAATATTGAGGTTAATTAGTGCAAAATATATAAACAAATAAAGAAAAAGGACAATAACTCCTACATAGGTACTTAGATCTTCTCATAAATTTCAGGGCAGGTAGATTTTGAGGTGCTATATGTAATCACTTCTTGTTCTCCATCAATAAGTGTTAGACAGCCCTAATGCTTTTAAGGCAAATTTAAGATTCATTTATTTCGTTTGTCCTACTCTCACTTGTTATAGAATATTATTATCCATTAGAAACGTTTTTATTCTTACTATATATACTCGTATTTTTGTTTAATTTACGATCTTTGTATCATTGAATTTTTTAAACTCAGAAAATGTACTTTTATCATGTTAATTTATTTTTTTTGTCCTTCATCTGATTTTATTATCTTATCTAAATTTTAATATTCTTAGATAATTTTTGATTTTTTTAATAATTATATACATATTTGCATTTTAAATAAATTTGCCTATTTGATTAGTATTTAATAGCGTTTCCATTTGTACTATTAAATTAATTTTATATTTTTACTTATTTCATGCGATTTTGTTTAGACTTGTAAAGTATTGTACATGTTTTAGGTAATTTTTCTATGTTCGAACGATTATGTTCATTTTATTTTATCAGTTTTATTTCATGCTAGATTGTAAAGCGCTTAGGATAATTTGTAATTAGTTAGTGCGCTCTATAAATACTGTAAATAGTAATAATAATAATCAAAATTATAAAATCTGTTTCTGTTTTTGACTTAATAAAACAAAATTGCAATATACCCCTATGTTCTATTTTTAGCCATGATAGCCATGTTTTTCAACCAATCAAAAATCCCAACATCAGTTCTGAACATCTAATGCTTATAAACTATACTAAGTTTGGTTTCAATTGGACTTACGGTGTCAAAGGTGAGTGAGTGAGTTGGTGTTTTACGCCCATACAACGCTAGCTAGGTTATTTACAGGCCATGAACATGAAAAGGATGATAAAATGAACATGAAATGATGATGATAAATGAAATATGGGGATGAGTGGGAAACAAATGAACGGTTAATTTGAAGAACCACAAGAAAAGGAAAGAAATGGGTAAGGACAGAAAATTTAGCCTTTGTGGTGCACTATAGCTACTTGGCGGTCCACAAAGGTTTTTTTTTTAAGTGCATGAAGCGTTGCATTCTCAACACACGTTGGCCCTCTATGGTCGGCGGTCAGGGTTCCATATTTTAGACCTGACAACCCCTGCGGACGAGGGCCAACCTATTCAGCCATCAACCTAGGGTACACACTTTGCTCTGGGCTGAGCACAAACCCGACGACAGAATCCCAAGACCCTTAGTCGCCTCTTACGACAACCTAGGCTCTGCTGCGGGCCTATTCGGCACCCGGGCATCTGCACTTTGTCAGTGGACTTAACGTTTTAAATGTTTTGAGTATAAGTTGTAAAAATGGTAAATTTCGACGTTCCAAGGGGAATAGCTCCTAAACATATTGACACTTCAACATTGACCCTATCATTACATATTTTGTAGACCATGATGAGCGTTACAATATGTAATTTAAATTTTCTAATTATCACATATTGTTTTCAAGATATTAAGGTTAATAAGTGTAAAATTTATAAAAAAAAATATCAAGAAAAAAAAAAAAAAATAACCTACATGGCTTGTTGGATCTGCTCTAAAATGTCAGGGGAGGTAGATCTTGAGGTGCTTCTATCAGCATTTTAAAATCGGTAATCGTTTTTGAGTTATTAGCAAAAAAACTGCAATTTACCCGTGTGTTTTATTCTTAGCCACATCGGTCATGTTTACATTCAATAAAAAATCCTCACATCAGTTATATACATTTAACGCTAGTAAACATTTGTATCAAGTTTGATCCCAATTGGTTTTAAATTTAATGAGGAAGTGCTTTGCAAATGGCAAATTTCGACATTCTAAGGGGAATAACTCTTAAAAGGGATGGTCTTACAATGTAAACCTAATACATATTTTGTAGATCATGATGTCCTCAACAATATACAATTTATTTTTTTTCAAATATCTTGTATAGTTTTCAGATATTATATATTCAGACGTTATGTTCTATACTGGCCTCCTGGTTCATATCATAAGCGGCCTTCCTTCGGGGTCACCGGATATAAACACAAGACAGTAAGGAATCCCTTGAAGGAGGAATATAAAAACTTGCCATATTTGTTCTGGATACCGGTACCTGAACAAAAATCCGGACAAAGAAAGGTACATTGCTTGATTTCCATCATGGTCAACTACAAACTCTGCTGTCAAAGACGGAAAATAAGCATACTGTGACACTATTTATAATCAAAGTGGAATTAATCATAAGTTGATTTTAAAGAAATCAAAAGATTTATTAGATAATTTTAAATCCCGGTCATTTTTCCGAGGCTAATTCTTTGAAAATAAAGGTAATAACAAAACTACCGAACTTGAATGATCAATCTCATAGTCCAGAGAAAATGACAAAAACGAATCAGTCATACCGGAGAATGTGTGGATCGCAATGGTCCTGACCTGGTACAGGCATTTCAAACAAAATAGTGGGTTAAACCAGGTTTTATGGCGCCAAATCTCCCTCTTCCATTGCGATCTTAGGATCCGGTAATGACCATAGAACACAACATAGTTGTGAGCCACAATAGGGATATTGAGGTGATCATCTCAGTACAGCAGACCAGTCAAACACTTATTAAAACAATTAACTACCATATCTTTTAACTCAATTTTGAACTTTTCTACTAGTGGCTGATAACGAAGAAAGATTTTTTTAGAGATCGTATTTTCTTATAGCCCTGCTCCAAAAGTCGGTCACGAAGAAATCGATGTCTGATCAAAAAATCTGTGAAATGTGTGCAAGCTCTGGCATATCGAATAAGTTGTGAAATATAAACACCGTATGCAGGGGAAGTAGGAATATTGCTCTGTAGATTAGGAAAATTAATAATTTGAAAATTAAAATCGTCTCGTTTATCGTAATTTTTTGTACTGAGATGACCACCTGGTTCAAATTCGATGTGCAAATCCAAGAAAGATGTGAAGCAATTTGATTCGGGGGTCTCTTTAATCCCCAATTCTGGAGGATATATTGAAGGAATCCATCTACCAAATGAAGTGTTATTGATAGAAAGGACATCATAAATTTATCTGAATGTAAGATTAAATGACCTTGCCTCTTTCATCTTCTTGTTCTTTACAAGTCCCTGAAGAAATTCAGTCTCGTAAGAGTATAAAAACAAATCGGTGAGAGGAGCAGAGTTTGTGCCCATTGGAATGCCGATTAGTTGAAACTTGCGATTTTTTCAACTTAATACACCACATTGCCATACGAAAAACTCAAGAATCACATAAATAAAACTTATTATAAAGTTTTTTTTTTAAATTTAAGGATCTTTGTTGTTTTAGGCTTTTTTTTCCAACACATCTTTTTAAGAAAAATTTGTTGCACATTGGAACAAGTTTATAGTATGCTTGATTTCCTTATCGAGGACATAAAGTCACATTTGGAAGAAATATTTTTCAACAACAAATTGGCATTCCAATTGGCACTAGTTGTGCTCCTCTCCTCTTCGACTTGATGAAAGTCAGTCTCGACTGAATTTCTTCAAGAACTCGTAAAGAACAAGAAGATGAAAGAGGCAAGGTCCTTAAATCTCACTTTCAGTTATATTGATGATGTGTTCCCTGTCAACAACGCATCGTTTGGTAAATGAATATTGTATATCGGGCTGTTTTGGCGGATGTATTTGGTTTTTTTTTGGTTTTTTATGCTATAATTGCAGATTTTATTTTAGTGCTTTATACATTGGTGTTTATTACTTTTTTACCAGTTAATTAGAGACGATTAGAAAAATGGCGATTTTTATTTTGGTGCCTTTTCTTGCACGCCAACATAGCCAAAACAACCATGACGTCAAAGTAATCCGGTATACGATAATCGATATATCTTCCAGAGTTAGAGAAAAAGGAAACAACCGAATCGAATTGCTTCAAGTAATTCTTGGATTTACCTCTCGAATTTGACCAGGGTGGTAATCTCAGTACAAGACTTTATGATAAAAGAGACGACTTTTATTTTGACATTAATAATTTTCCTTACCTAAAAAGTAACATACCTACTTCACCTGCTTACGGTTTTGATATTTCACAACTTATTCGATATGCCAGGGCTTTTAACATTTTTTCTGATATTTCGATACGACACCGCTGTCTCCGTGACCGACTATTCTACCAGGGTTACAAGAAAACCCGTCTTATACAAAATCTAGAAAAAATCTTCCTCTGTTATCAATCACTGGTGGAAACTTTCAACATTGTGTTAAACGTAATGGTTAGTGGTTGTTTTGGTTAGTTATTAACTGAGTGTTATACTGAGTTGCCTTTTAAGTTTCTACCGGAACCTAAGATGGAAATGGAAAAAAAAAGGTTTGGTTTAACCGACCATTTCTTTTGAAATGCCTGAACCAAGTCAGAACCATTGCGATCTTCATTTTTTTCCCGGTACGTCTTCCTATGTTCCTTGTTATGTCTCTTCTCTTGGACATTGAGATTTATCCTCCAAGTTCGGTTATTCGGTTACTAGTATTACCTTTGCTTGCGTTCGGTTATTAAACCTAGGTTTACTCGGGAAGGAAAAAAACGTGTCCCTTGGGGAAGAACAAGAAAACACCCAGTTTTTATTCCTGATAGATAATGTTAAACTAAGGTTTTGAAAATTGTTCCAAATGGATAAATAACATTATAAAAATAATAATTATTATGTTTCTTCTTACGAGGAGCACCATGAGAAAATAATAATGATGTCTCTCCTTACGAGGAGCGCCATCAGTTATTGAGAGTTGAGTGGTGTACTTTATACATAACGGATTATTTTACTTGTAAAAAAGGGGGATGGGGAACAACCGGAGATAATTAAAGTTAAGAACAAAACTACCGAACTTGAAAAAGGTAGCAAAACCCCTTTTAAGATTAATGGTCGGTCCTTTCAAACTTATTTGACTTAACAACAGTTCACAACTTAGTCGTTAAAAATGCCAGTAAACAGACGTAGGAAAATTTTTTTATGATGTAAAGCAATAACTACATGTAACTCCCAAGCAGCAAGACTTCGGCTGTATCCGGGAGATGAACATGAAAGTGATGATACAATGAACATGAAATGATGATGAAGTGGAGGACATGGGGACACAAGGCCAATCGGGTAGGAGAGTTTTGACTGCCACTGGAAAAAGGAGTGATGGGTAAGGACGGGAAATTTTGCCTCCTGCATGGGGATCATACGGGTCCTACTCTTACCAAAACATGCAGCAGGGTTCCTTAACGTGCGAGGAACGTGGCATTTTTTCCAACACGGTGCACCACTATGGTTGGCGGTCAGGTTTCCGCATTATCGCCCGACGACCCCGCATCTCTCGATGTCAGGGCTGCCCCATTCAACAACCTGGGGCACACATCCCAGTCGCTTTGTGGGCAAAGTGGCCTGACCCGATGTCAGGTTTCTGAGTGCTCTTTAGTGGACTTTTACCGACAAGCTTAGCGCTGCTGCGGGCCTATTCGCCACCCGGAACCCGCACGGGTTTATTCCTATTTCAGATATAGAAATGCTGTTGCTTGCTTAAAACTCAGTTCTAAGTATTTAAAGTTCTACAAAAGTTTCGTAACGGGGGTTGATGAACAGCAAAAGGGGCAAAGAGAAAGAATTATAATCTTTTTTGAAAACAATACAGATAAAGCAAATGAGTCTTTATCAACTTATTCAAGTCAATTTCTGAATTTATTTAAAGTGTATTGCTATAAATCAATCATTTATCCACACTCTGCCAAAATTGTTTTCTTCTTTAAGAGACATAACAAGCAATACTTTAAACAGGACAGTGATTTCTTGTCCACCGGTATCCGTTCCAACGACACACGGTCAGCCTTCTGTTAATCATATTCCACACTCCAACTCCGAAATAGTAAGCCTTCCTCACAACCATCTAAAGTTTCTGTAGCTGAGAAAAAGAAGTAATTTTTCATTATGCCGGCTACAAGTGATCATGATCACAATTACCACTCAAATAGTGTTAAAGATATGTGTCTTTTCAGCATTCCTTCCATGGTAAGAGAATATTTTCTGAGCAAGCCTAGTTCATCTGTAGATTCTCAGAATCTAGCAACTTATCTATTTACTGCATTACAGAATTGTTACTTGTCAATATTCGTCATCGAATTGCTGAAAATTGAAAAAAACAAAACAATTGTTTGTCAGAGTTTGTCGAAGGAAACCAAAGATATATCAATTGGTTTAGGAAATAAGGAAATAGACTTAGCAAGACTAAAGCTGTGTGGTCTGGGGTCATTTGACTGGACGAGATTTGTTTAGAAATTCAAAAATGAATTTCCCATCATGTACGATTGTGATGTATTGATGTTGGGTCCAAAAAATCCTGAACCCATGTTACATATACTCCCAAAGATAGGTCTGATATATTCAATAATATTGTAGAATGTGTATCCAAATCTCTGTTTAGTTCAGCGTCTGACTTCTACTATACTAATGGAGACAATTTGACCAAAAGGTTAAAAGTAGTGTCTGTTACACTACACTACACTGTAACTGAATTTGACCCAGGTGGTCATCTCAGTACAAAAATTTACGATAAACGAGACGATTTTAATTTTCAAATTATTAATTTTCCTAACCTACAGAGCAATATACCTACTTCTCCTGCATACGGTGTTTATATTTCTCAACTTATTCGATATGCCAGAGCTTGCACACATTTCACAGATTTTTTGATCAGACACCGGTTTCTTCGTGACCGACTTTTGAAGCAGGGCTATAAGAAAATACGTCTCATACGATCACTAAAAAAATTCTTTCTTCGTTATCAGCCACTAGTAGAAAAGTTCAAAATTGAGTTAAAAGATATGATAGTTAATTGTTTTAATTAGTGTTTGACTGGTCTGCTGTACTGAGATGATCACCTCAATATCCCTATTGTGTCTCACAACTATGTTGTGTTCTATGGTCATTACCGGATCCTAAGATTGCAATGGAAGAGGGAGGTTTGGCGCCATAAGGCCTGGTTTGACCCACCATTTCGTTTGAAATGCCTGTACCAAGTCAGGACCATTGCGATCCACCAGTTCTCCGGTATGACTGATTCGTTTTTTGTCATTTTCTCTGGACTATGAGATTGATCATTCAAGTTCGGTAGTTTTGTTATTACCTTTATTTACATGAACATTGTCCCTGTTAGCTACAATAATCTAGCTTCTTTGATTGGGCGGATTGATTTGATTCCGCCCATCCAAAAGTGTCAAAGGAGCTACATTACTGTAGCTAGGTCTCTGCAATTAGCCTACATTAGTACTAAACATTAGTTGAATGGGACAGCCCTGTCATTATGAATGACGGGGTCATCAGGCTATAATGCGGTAAATCTGACCGCAAACCATAGTGGTGCACCGTGTTAGGGAAAAATGTCACGTTCCTCGCACTTTATTAGAACCGTGCTGCAGGTGTCGGTTAGAGTAGAACCCGTAGGATCCCAATGCACGATTTCGGCTATGTCCGGCAGATGAACATGAAATGGGCGATGAAGTGGAGGAAATGGGGACACAAAGTCAATCGGGGAGGAGAGTTTTGACTGAAACTGGAAAAAGGAGTGATGGGTAGGGACGGGTAATTTATCATCTAGCTGCATGGGGATCCTACGGGTCCTACTCTTACCGAGACCTGCAGCCGGGTCCTTATAATGAGAGGAAAGGGACATTTTCCCGACACGGTGCACCACTATGGTTTGTGATAAGGTTTTCTGCATTATAGCCTGGCAATTAAGATTTATTGAAAATTACAAATCAAAACATCAATTGAATACAAACTTTAAAGGCTGGTCACATTGAAGGGTAAAAGTGGTTTTTCATTGTGGATTTTTTTATTTGCTGTAACAGTTGATATATACACCTCGCCAAAAGTTAAGCAACACCAACTTTTTTAAACCAAAATCATTTTATGGCTTGAAATATTCGCATAATACAAAGTGATGGAAAATCAAAAAATTAATCACTTCAATGTATTTACTCTAATTGTGTAATGGACTAAAGATGTTTTATCAGAAATGTTCGCAAGTCATGAAAATCCAACTTTTCGAAAATGGTGTAAAAACTAAAATAATATAGCGTTTAAAAAGTTTAACTTTCAATATCAATTGTAGACTTATAACAACTTATCAATGCATATAATGTTTGCAAACATGACAAATTACCACTATACAAACAACAAATAATGGTTTCAAGCTCAAGTTGCATCTACTGTGGGCAACAAAGGGACTTAATCAGTTTTCACCATAAAAAGTATGAAAAACGCTAAAAAGGCAAAATTTTTGCAAACCTGTACGATTTTTTGTCTAAAACAAATTCATTGTTTTTCCTAACTGTAAAACACATGTTTGAACCTAAAAGATGTCACTAAAGCATTTGAATTGTTTGAATTCCTACCAGAACATATCTGTAAAAAGGGGGGTTGGATACTTAAAATTTGATGTCGGCATGAAAATATGCAATTCTTATTTTTTTGTGTAAGGCAAAGCTTTACCATTGGTGTAAGTTACCACATCCATATTGATAACATGTCAAACTTAACTTCTACTTCCGGCAATAGAAGCAAACATTCAAAGGTCACAATAATGCCTTTAAACGAAAATATCGAAAAACTGAAAAATATCCATTAAAAATTTCCAACTATGAGATTTTCGGAACAGTTTTATGAGTATCATTTGTTATGAGTACCAAAATGTCACCTTTAAAATCAATTAATGTAAAAAATCTGAAGTCAACATTTTGTACCATGCAAAAGCCATGCAAACGTAAGCTTTCATTTCTGTACAATGTTTAGGTCTAAAACCGAAAAAAAAAATCCAAAAATGCTGGAGATGATATGTCAACATCCTGATTGTTACAACAGAGCAAAAAACATATGGTTTTAATCATCAAAACTCTCAATTTACGCAACCCAAAAGTTGTAACTGAAACAACACTTTTTGGATTACTTGATTTGTTTGCCAATACTGAATATTCTACAAAAGCCGAAAATTGTACGATGATTGATTAGAATCAGAAAATGTTGTAAATGTGTGAAAGAAAATATAGGCCAAGTTTCAGGATATTGTTTAGAGAATTATGGACGCTGTACCTACGTGAGTACAGGTGTTGCTTAACTTATGGCGAGGTGTATATAATGAATAAAAACAAAACGCATTATTCGGTTTTTCATATTTTATATTGGTTATAAAATTTTATGTTACTAAAAGTAAAAAATACAGTTACTTGTACCTGGCCGCTAAAATAATGACTTTCCTTTATTTCTAAAATTCATTTGACTATCCTATGCGCTTCGGAAACATCAATCGCATTAAGTTTATTTTACGAGCTATCACTACTATCGCTAAATAGAATTTAATAAAACTTAGCTTATTGATTGCCACAATTATCAGATAACAAACCCAATTGTTAATTTTTATTTAAGTCGAGTGTACAAAATGTTAACACTGCATAAATAAGAGCACAATTGCTCTGTAAAACATTTTTCTTAAAAAAAAAGATGGCAACCGCATGTTGAAACAACATCAGTGGTACAATTTGCTGCCGCGAAATGGATACAAAATGTAACGTGCATAAGCTGAGGCATGCACTTTTCGGAAATTGTAGAGCAACCTTTATGGAACGTTTAACATTGTAATGAACCCTTATCCCGAACCGATATCGAGCATCAGGTGATGATAACCAGTGTTACACTCGATACATGGAAAATGCAATTTTGTGATGCTGAATTTGTTGCTGTTATGACTTCAAATTGAGTAAACTCAATTTTCTTACATGCGAATTGTTAAAGGATACCATTAATTTGGTTATTATAATTATTTGATAAATGAAAAATTATTTACGATGTTATGGTAGAAAAATATAACAAGAGGCTCCCGAGAGCCTGAATTGCTCACCTGAAATACACAGATACATATATTTGTAGATATTATTGTGCTTAACCATATGCGATTTAAATTTCTGATATATCTTGGTTCAATAATTTTCAAGATATTGGGCTTAATAAGTGCAAATTTGGCAAAAATTAGGAAAAAGGACAAAATATCAGCAGTCAGATCTTTTTCGACATTTCAGGACAGGTAAATCTTAATATGCTGATCACTTTTGAGTTGTAGCATATAAGCTATTAAACAACTGTGCCAAGTTAAGATGCAGTTGGTCCTACCGTGTCAGACAAGATAATCTTTGAAATTCGGGGGGAAAGTAATGAAAAATGGTAAATTTTGTTGTTTTAATGATAATAACTCCTAAAAGAAATGGTACTACAGCTTTGACCTAAATACATGAAATTTAGATCTTGATGTGCTTAGTCATATGCAATTTAAGTTTTTTTTAAATATCTTGTATAGTTTTCAAGATATAGGGCTAAATAAGTGAAAAATGTTGAAAAAAATCAAGAAAAAGGGCAATAACTCCTTTGTCGATTGTTGGATCTTCTTGAAAATTTCAGAGCAGGTAGATCTTGAGATGCTGATCACTTTTGTAACCATCAGAATTTTGATATCTGTAACTATTTTTGAGTAATTAGCAACAAAAAACTGCAATTTACCTCATGTTCTATTTTTAGCCATGGCAGCCATATTTTTTGACAAATCAAAAATCCAAACGATAGAATTGTAGCATTTAGGCTACTAAACAAATGTGCAAAGTTTGGTCGAAGTTGGATTTATGGTGTCAGACAAGTTAATCTTTGAAATGCAGGGGAAAAGTAATGAAAAATGGTAAAGTTTTACCCTTTAAGGGCCACAACTCCTAAAAGGAATGGTTCTACAGCTTTGACCTAATTACATGAAATGTAGATCTTGATGTGCTTAATCATATGCAATTTGAATTTTTAAAATATTTTGTATAGTTTTTAAGATATAGGGCTAAATAAGTACAAAATTTTGAAAAAATCATGAAAAGGGCAATAACTCCTACATCGGTTGTTGGATCTTCTTAAAAATGTCTGGGCAAGTTGATCTTGAGGTGCTGATTACTTTTACCCTATGCCAGAAATTTGATATCTTGTACTGTTTTTGAGTTATTTGCAAAAAAATGCAATTTACCCCTTTGTTCTATTTTTAGCCATGGCGGCCATGTTTTTTACGAATCAAAAATCCGAACGATAGTTTTGTACACATAATGCTATTCAACAACTGTACCAAGTTTGGTTGCAATTGGACTTATGGTGTTGGACAAGTTAACGTTTGAAAAGTTGTTAAAAGACGACGACGACGACAGACGACGACGACGGACGCCAAGTGATCGTATAAGCTCCCAGGGACCTTCGGTCCAGGTGAGCTAAAAATATGCTAAGTATACCTTTGTATATGGGTTGTGTTGCATTGACTTATTCCACAGCTCATTATCTTCTAAAATTAAGTTTAATAACTTGTCACATGAACAATTCTAAGCAGTTCATAATAAATCTTAAAACATTAACTTGTGTTTAATATGATCATCTTCATTTTTATAAGCATTGTCAACTGGCAAGTCTTTTTTCAACCTGTTGACGACATCCATAATGTTTGATTTGAAGACAACTTTGTTCTTTGATATTATTAACTGTAGACACTACTTTTGACTTTTTTTAATCTTGCAGATATCTTCCTGGACGGTATGTAAACGACTTTATTAATTTTAGAGTTCTGAATAATGTTTTAGTTTATCTAATATATTCTGATATATTGTGCGATGGCAGAAAGTTTTAGAGAATGAGTCCTTGTGTGTATTATCAACATCAAACTTTTCCTGATTGTGTCAACATATACACATTTTTCGTTATAATATGTATTTTTGATCGAAACATCATTTTAAATAATAGAGTTGAATCACTAACCAAGAAGAATGTTTGTTTTCAACAATAGTAGCAAACAAATTAATTTATAAGAGATTGGATTCTTTTTATTTGGAGTCTGTGCTCACAAGTTACCAAACAGAAATTATATTTCCGATTGATAGTCATTAATTGTCGCACTAGTTAAGCAATGGACGACAGAAATTCTTACATGTATCTGTATACGACAAAATGACTGACTGTCGTATCATTTTGTGGTCAACGTTTTGTAATGGGGGTTGTGTGATAAAATAAATATGGCTATTTTATTGTAATGCCTTAAGATGTGTATCTGAATATTCAAATGGCTCTCGTGGATCATCAAACATCTGATAATGCTATTAATGTGTCTATTTCTATACAAAATTGACGCAAGACTATTCCTTTATTGTCATTTTTTATTCAATGTATGCATTGTTATTCAAGAAATATGTAAAAACTTCCTCTGTAAGATTTGGTCATAGTAGTAAAGTCGGATATACTTCCAATAAAATGACAAGCAAGAAATAAAAGGCGAATTATCTAGGAGGCTTTATATACAGTAGAAGTAAGTTTTACAGTGTTTGCTCCTAATATGGCAACGACTGCTTACAAAATCGCAAGCTTTTTTTATTTTCAAAAATACAGTCATAGACAACAATTAATTTGTTTTGGTTGGGATGGGTTTAATTTTCGTAACGTTTGCAATATATTTTTCTTTTCTAAGAAATGCACAGGATCTCCTTAATACATGTATATACATGACAAGTCACTTAAGATATTAATTCTTCTTAAACATGCGTGTTTTAATCCTGGCACATTGATTTTTCAACACGAGACGATGTGCCACTTGACCATAATCTCTGTTCAAAGGGTTAAAGTTTGACAATATTATCAAGAAAAAAGACCAGAATCGTCAGTCCCTGCGTGTGTTTTTGGGTGCGTGCGTGCGTGAATACATTCAGCAACTAACGATTGTAGGCTTTCGATATTTTGGTTTGCAGCTTCAGGTAGGGTCCATATGGTGGTATGCGTTTTAAGTCCCTCATTCATCTACTTCCTGTTAAACGAGCCTATACGGCGTGGGGATCTGTTCTAGGTTGTTTTTAATTGAATATGCTTATTTAAAGATGATTACCGGACTTGATGGACCTATCTCAAATATCTAAGAGAACCGAAAACAAAGACATACCGGAAAATTGAAGACCGAAATGGCACTGTTTTGGTACAGGCTTATTAAACAAAATGGTTATTGTGAAATTAAATCTAAATATCCGGGTTTCTTGACAGTTTATTCAGATGGCTCTAAAGATGGTAATAGCGTTGCTGCTGCAGCTGTCTCGGGGGATAGCACTTCTACACAACGTTTCCCATCTACTGCTTCCATTTTTACAGCTGAAGCGAGAGCCATTATTTTAGCACTCGAATTGATTGGTGCTTCTGAGCACGCTCAATTCTTTATCTGTTCCGATTCTCTTTCTTGTCTTTTGGCAATTCAGAACTGCAAATTAAAAAATCCATTAATCTCTAAAATTGTATATATGGTTCATCAATTTATCAGAGGTGGCTTAGAATTGATTTTCCTATGGGTACCCAGTCACACTGGTATTCAAATACAATCCGACTATATGTTCAGAGCTTGTGGGATGAGGTTTGGGCTGCCGCTGAGCACAAAAAACTTCATGAGCTTAAACCACAGCTTGGGGAGAGTCATGCTTCATTTCGATGCCGTCGAGACCAGGTAGTCATCACTAGATGTCGTATAGGACATTCTAGAGTCACTCATGGCCACCTGATGACACAGGAGAAGGAGGCCCCAATGTGCATTCCTTGTGACTCGCGGTATTCTTTGAAGCATGTTTTTCTCGACTGTGTTGATGTTGCTCCAATAAGAATGAAGTATTTCACTTGGCAACAATGCACGATTTGTTCAGCGGTATCCCAGCTGATGCCATTTTATCGTTTTTAAAGGAAACTGGTTTATATGCAAAATTGTAGTTTATTTAAGTAACCTTTTGTAAGTATTGTGTTGTTTTACGTTATTTATTTATTTATCTATGTCATCATAATAATTAATTTTAATATTATAGTTTGTTCTTTATCACTAGTTTTATGTTTTAATGTGCTCTTTTTAGTTGGTGATTTTATCTAGACATACTTTTTGTTTTATCGATGGTCTTTTGACTTTGTTTTATACTGAATTTTTAGTTATATATCACAACTTGTTTATGTCCCGATGATGGCTGAAATATCGCCGACGGGACATTAAGCAAACAACAATCAATCAATCAATCAATCAATATTAAACAAAATGGTGGATGATTAAACCCGGTTTCATTGTTGTGATTATTTATCATTGTTCTTAAGTTCATTTGAACGTCCGTCAATGACAGTCATAAAAACGGACTGGTAGATCGATTTTTCTTTTCTAATTTTAATTTTAATTAAATAGGGCATTGTTGTTTCTGATGATTGATAAAATATCCGAAGAGCCCGTCCATCTCTTCTTAATTTCACTTTTTGTTTAATCTAAAAGTTTGCAGTAGACATTAGCTGTCTATTTTTATTTGATACTGTCAATCACAAGCCCTTGATGTAATTATTGTTGTTGATTGTATGTGATTGTTTTCTTATCAACTTTAGCTTGTTCACATCATCGTCGTTTGGGTTATGTCTGCTTCCTTTAAAGTCAAGAGAAATGTAAAAAGAGACTTGCTTAATCTTTCTTGTCATATTGATTATTGGTCATTTTTTAAGTAATATTCAAATGTGTTTTTTGGCGCAACTCCCCCCCCCCCCCCAAAAAAAAAGTCTACTTCCTATGATTTGATACATTTGTTTTACTTTTAACCGTAACTTGTGTTTTTGTATTAGTTAATAAGTCTTTTTAATAGAAATCGACAATAAAATGTACATATTTAATGTTTTTCCTTCAATATATTCAGACCATATATATACTCTTCAAAAAAAGTTACGCATAGATAGAAAATTCCCCGTAGGTTTAATGCAAATCGAAACAATTTCAAAACATTATTGCCGAGCAGTTCTACAGCCGATTTTCATGAAATAAAATCCAGTAAAAAGAAAACTTCTGAAGGACAAGCAATGTCTGTAATAGTTTCTTGGTAGCTCCACGGTAAGTACTTCGCGTTTCCTCTAGTAACTGTAGTTTCCCCATTGGTCACGGCACCAAAATGTAGGGACGATGTAAATGCGAACGAAATGCGAGAGAATAAAAGACAACTGTTCCGTTTGAAGTCGTTTACTACACTATTGAATGGCAACGTTGCCGACTGACGTTACAATGAATAACTCACGAATTGACGTTCTCTAACGTCCCGCGTAATTCCCGACATAAACAAATCAGAATACGGTAAGTTTAATACCATTTCATTAGTCTTTAGGAATTATACATAATTACTGCTCAATATTTTAGTAATTATGCATAATTCCTGAAAATTTCAGTAATTATGTATTATAACTAATGAGGCCAGTAATTATACATATTTACTGAAATTTTCAGGAATTATGTATAATTCCTAATTATACACTTTTACTGTTTCAATTATATATAAACGAAAGAATATGGAATATGTGATCAACATATTAAAATGATTTTGATAAATGTACAAAATCAAAATTTCACTGCGTGTGAAGCGCTTTTCTTGATTAACCTATTTCCCGATTGAATAAGTTAAATGTTTTTTTTGGAAAAACGTTTTTTTTTTCCTTGTATTGCAAATGGTCGATATCCTTGGTGCTGGACTTGGTTTTCAAGTTAGAGCATTTTAGGGTTGAGTACTTTCCTTTTAATTCTCTTGATATCTGATCTTTCAATCTTTTGATTAAAATGCTGATGACAGGTAACTCCTTGAAAAATGCATGTACAATATTTAAGAATTTTAAATGTTTGTATTTTGATGTTTCATTGGCGTGTAAAACCATTGACCGTTACCAACACATTTTTTTCTTGAATTATTGAGATTCCGATTGCTTGAATTAATATGAAATTGTTTAACACACTTGGTTTCTTTTCTAGCATTGCACATGGTCAATTTCCTCGATGCCGGTTTTTGCGTTCAAATACGAACGTTTAGGGTTTGAGTACTTTTCTTTCAATTCATTTTGATTTTGATCCTCGCAATTGATTGTTTTGAAAAGCTACTGATGTGAGGTTTTTCCGTGAAATATGCCAAAGTAACGGTTTCCTCATACAACTTAAGTATTTTTTTCAGTGACTTAAGACGGTTCTTGTTACAATTTCACATACGAGCTGTGGTATGATGAAACTAAACCAAAGATTATTTTAGAAACTATGTTGCCATCAAAAGCTGGCCCAAATTGGATACTGTAAACGTACCTATTTTGCGATGTATTTATAATCACATACGTCGCGGTAAATCATTTTTTAGCGAAATAAAAAACCCGCGTAATGAAATAAATTGTATGAAATGAATACAAGAGGCTCCCAGGAGCCTGAATCGCTCACCTGGTCTTAATGTCAACCCTTTGAAGACTTTTGTATAGCTAAATGAGCTGAATGTTTAAGCAATAAAAAGCTTTTCTCTATCTGCAATAGTTTTCATTCCAAAGCAAAAAACACTATTTTTCACCTTTAAAGGGCCATAACCCCTTAAAGGGGTCATCTGACAACTTCGACCCTAAAAGACTTTTGTAGAGCTAATTAAGCTGAACATTTAAGCAAGCGACATCTTTTCTCTATCTGCAAAAGTTTTCTTTCTTTAGGCCAAAAACACTATTTTTTGCCTTTAAGGGGCCGTAACCACTATAAGGGGTCATCTGGCAACTTTGACCCTGTGGAAACTTTTGTAGAGCTAAATGAGCTGAACATTTAAGCAAGCAACAACTTTTCTCTATCTGCAATAGTTTCCATTCCATCGGCCAAAAACACTATTTTTGCCTTTAAGGGGCTGTAACCCCTATAGGGGGTCATCTGACAACTTCGACCGTATGGAGACTTGTGTAGAGCTAAATGAGCTGAAAATTTAAGCAAGCAACAGCTTTTCTCTAGCTGCAATAGTTTTCATTCTAGAGGCCAAAAACTCTATTTTTTGCCTTTAAGGGGCCATAACCCCTATAAGGAGTCATCTGACAACTTTGACCCTATGGAGACTTTTGTAGAGCTAAATGAGCTGAACATTTAAGCAAGCAACAGCTTTTCTCTATCTGCAATAGTTTTCATTCTATAGGCCAAAAACACTATTTTTTGCCTTTAAGGGGCCGTAACCCCTATAAAGGGTCATCTGACAATTTCGACCCTAAAAGACTTTTGTAGAGCTAATTAAGCTGAACATTTAAGCAAGCAACATCTTTTCTCTATCTGCAAAAGTTTTCTTTCTTTAGGCCAAAAACACTATTTTTTGCCTTTAAGGGGCCGTAACCACTATAAGGGGTCATCTGGCAACTTTGACCCTGTGGAAACTTTTGTAGAGCTAAATGAGCTGAACATTTAAGCAAGCAACAACTTTTCTCTATCTGCAATAGTTTTCATTCCATAGGCCAAAAACACTATTTTTTGCCTTTAAGGGGCTGTAACCCCTATAGGGGGTCATCTGACAACTTCGACCGTATGGAGACTTGTGTAGAGCTAAATGAGCTGAAAATTTAAGCAAGCAACAGCTTTTCTCTAGCTGCAATAGTTTTCATTCTAGAGGCCAAAAACTCTATTTTTTGCCTTTAAGGGGCCATAACCCCTATAAGGAGTCATCTGACAACTTTGACACTATGGAGACTTTTGTAGAGCTAAATGATCTGAACATTTAAGCAAGCAACAGCTTTTCTCTATCTGCAATAGTTTTCATTCTATAGGCCAAAAACACTATTTTTTGCCTTTAAGGGGCCGTAACCCCTATAAAGGGTCATCTGACAACTTTGACCCTATGGAGGCTTGTGTAGAGCTAAACGAGCTGAACATTTAAGCAAGCAACAGCTTTTCTCTGTCTGCAATAGTTTTCATTCTATAGGCCAAAAACTCTATTTTTTGCCTTTAAGGGGCTATAACCCTTATAAGGGGTCATCTGACAACTTTGACCTTATGGAATAGGCAGAGGCACCAAAGGGGCATTCGAGTGTCAAAAGTCCGAAAAGGCAACGACAAAACCGGTAAACATGAACAAGAACAGCACAAGGAAACACAAAACATAAAAACAACCGAACAGAAATCAACAACGCGAACTCAAGTCGTAACAAGAGTGAACTCGGGTGCTCCGGAAGAGTAAGCGGTTCCTGCCTGCTATAGCACACCCGCCGCGCTGCCAATTTCCAATTCAATGCGTCAAATCCGGTAAAGGAAGACAAAACAAAACCCTATAACAAACCGACATCTGCACTCATCTGAGAGATAGAAATCCCATATTTATCTATGAGTACATGGTGTCTACCGTAAAATTTCTTGAGTGAAGACAGCAACCGAGGAGCAACATAACCCTGTGTTAGCAATTTCTGTGTCAAACGTGACGCTCTGCCAAGGAAATCGATGTAACTCCCACAAGCTCTGGAGTAACGAATCAATTGTGATACGTAAACTCCATAAGCTGGAGCGGACGGAATGTTGCTACACACGAAGGGAAAGTTGACGATTGGGAAGTTGAAGTCATCACGTTTGTCATAGAGCTTTGTTGATAGTTTTCCTTGAGAGTCTATTTCGAGATGTAGATCTAAATATGAAGCAGACTTCCTAGAATCCGTTGTGTCCTTTATCTCAAGTTCCGGGGGATATATGAGATGGAGAAAGTCACCAAATCGAGAATTGTTCAGAGAAAGGACATCATCAATATAACGGAACGTGAGGTTAAAAGAGAGAGCTAGTCTACGATCTTTTTTGTCTAGAAGAGATTGTAAGAAGTCTGCTTCATATGAATGAAGAAACAAATCAGCAAGCAAAGGTGCACAATTGGTGCCCATTGGAATCCCTATTGTTTGCTGAAAAACACGTCCACCAAACTGAACAAATATGTTGTCTATAAGAAAGTTGAGCATGTCGATTATTTGATCTTCTGTAAATTTGTTCTTACTTTTAGACTCATTGATGGCGAAGTAAGTCTTATTATAACCGACTACCAGATATTTGTACCTGCGTTTTCCATTCTTTTTGAAAAAGCTGCGTTTAATCAGCTGTGCCAATCGTGACTTGAGTTGTTCATGTGGAATAGAAGTGTAAAGTGTGGAGAAATCGAAAGTCTTGATGCTGTTGCAAGATGAAACTGATTTAGAGTTAAGAATCTCCATCAGTTCTTTCGAATTCTTCAGGATCCACATTTGATCGACACCATTTCTAGAATAACAACAATCGTAATATTTCTGGAGGCCGGATTTTATTGCCGTCAGTATTGAGGTCAACAGGACTGAAAGAGGTTTAGTGGTACATTTCGATGACCCTGCAATGAAGCGCTGTTTGTACGGATTTTTATGGAGACTTTTGTAGAGCTAAATGAGCTGAACATTTAAGCAAGCAACAGCTTCTCTCTTTCTGCAATAGTTTTCATTCCATAGGCCAAAAACATGAAAAAATGCTATTTTTCACCTTTAAGGGGCCGTAACTCCCATAAGGGGTCATCTGACAACTTCGACTCAATGGAGACTTTTGTAGAGCTTTTGATGCTGAAGCAGTAGCGTGGCATCAGATTTCATCTATCTCTTATACTTTTTGATTTACAAGCCAAAAACAGTAGTCTGACCCCCCTGGTCTATTTTTAGCAACGGCGGCCATGTTTTTCAACGAATCAAAAATCCCCACATTAGTTCTGTGGGGGATACCCTAAAGTACCACCAGACCAATTTTGGTTTGAATCTGTGCAGCCGTTTCAGAGGAGAAGAAGTTTGAAGAAAAGTTAACGACTACGACGACGACGACGACGGACGACGACGACGGACGCCAAGTGATGGCAATAGCTCACCTGGCCTTTGGCCAGGTGAGCTAAAAAAAAGGAGCAGAATTCGCGAAATAAAGTACTCGCGAACTTGGGTGAAATCGAAAAATATTGAAAATAAGTACCCGCTAAAAAAGTACGCAAGTCTTATAGTATATTATAGGAGGAAATGTTTCTTTTCACTTTCTACTAATTTTTATCAGATAAAAGTTATTTTGAATACTTTGTTAAAACGTAGATTTTGGTTAGTTCAATGAAATTTAACATTTAAAACATTAGGGTTATAAATAAGGGAAAAATCGGTTTGTCGTTCACCATTCGTACAAATTATCTATACTACTAAAATAACGAAGCTTTTTTTGTTAGCCGGGTTGCAGCCTAAACAACAAATGCCACGACGAAGCTTCATATATCAAAAATAGGGGATGGTTGTGCCCTTTGAAAATTTAATTAGCACATATGCAATTATGTCTGCAGTTTGCTAATTAACCTAATTAATTGATCCGGAAACGCTATAGCCGTCATCGTTCCGGAAGTACCCTCCTGTTTTAGAAATTAGCTGGCAACCGGCTCCCTACTGTTCAGATTCAGATAACAGCGGGGTACCAACCTATTTTAGAAAATGTTTGAAATTATTTCCCCTGTTTTCAGACAATTACCAAAAAAAACTCACAAAACTTTTCCTTTAGTTATGCTTTAGATTTAAAGATTTTATATAATAGATTAAATTGGCATGTTTTCTATAAAAATGTATGCAAAGAATGTTTTATTGTCAAAAATTGTAAATTGATAGAAAAATGAAAACCATATTGAAGTTTTAAAATGTGTAAAATTAGCTCCAACGATAATGATTGAAACAGACCCTGCCACTGGACTTTTAGATAATGCAAATAATGCAATGCAGTTATTGTGTGGACTACATGTGTTTTTTTAAAGCAAAGCAACGTTTCATTTACCCGCGACTTCCTGGGTGTTTTCAAGTTTTCTTTCTAAAAGTACGGGAACTTTTAAACAAAAGGCTCCCAGGAACCTGAATCGCTCACCTGAACCACACCAATACATATATTTGGTAGATATTATTGTGCTTAACCATATGCAATTTAAATTTCTGAAATATCTTGGATAATTTCAAGAAATTGGGCTTAATAAGTGTTAAATTTGGCAAAAATTAAGAAAAAAGGCAACAACTCCCACATCAGCAGTCAGATCTTTTCCGAAATTTAAGGACAGGTAGATCTTAATATGCTGATGCTTTTGATTCTTGCACAATTTTGATATCTGAAACCATTTTTGAGTTATTAGCAAAAAACTGCGATTTACCCCTATGTTCTATTTTTAGCCATGGCGGCCATGTTTTATGACGATTCAAAAATCTGAAGGATATTGTTGCAGTTGGTCTTAAGGTGTCAGACAAGTTAATCTTTGAAATTCAGGGGAAAAGTAATGGAAAATGGTAAATTTTGTCGTTTTAAGGACAATAAGTCCTAATAGAAATGGTTCTACAGCTTTGACCTCAATACATGAAATATAGATCTTGATGTGCTAAATCATATGCAATTTAAATTTTTGAAATATCTTGTATAGTTTTCAAGATATATGGCTAAATAGTGAAAAAAATTGAAAAAATCCAGAAAAAGGGCAATAACTCCTACATCAATTGTTGGATCTTTTTGAAACTTTCAGAGCAGGTAGAACTTGAGATGCTGATCAATTTTTTTTTTCCCATCAGAATTTTGATATCTGTAACCATTTTTGAGTTATTAGCAAAATAACTGGAATTTACCCCTTTGTTCTATTTTTGGCCATGGCGGCCATATTTTTTTGACAAATTAAAAATCCGAACGATAGAATTGTAGCATTTATGCTACTAGACAACTGTATGAAGTTAAGTTAAAGTTAGATGTATGGTGTCAGACAAGTTAATCTTTGAAATTCAGGGAAATAATGAAAAATGGTAAATTTTGACGCTTAAAGTGCCATAAATCCTAAAAGAAATGGTTCAACAGATTTGACGTAATTACATGAAATGTAGACTTGATGTGCTTAATCATATGCAATTTGAATTTTAAAATATCTTGTATTAGAGTTATTTAGACATAGGGCTAAATAAGTGCAAAATTTTGAAAAAATCCAGAAAAAGGGCAATAACTCCTACATCGGTTGTTGGATCTTCTAGAAAATTTCTGGGCAGGTAGATCTTGAGGTGTTGATCATTTTTATACTTCCAGAATTTTGATATCTGATAACGTTTTTGAGTTATTTGCAAAAAAACCTGCATTTTACCCCTATGTTCTATTTTTAGCCACAGCGGCCATGTTGTTCCTCCAATCAAAAATCCGAACAACGATTCGGAAAGAATATACTATAGAACAACCCTACTAAGTTTAATTACATTTGGCCATGCGGTTTCAGAAAAGAAGATTTTTGAAAAGTTGGACGACGGACGCCAAGTGACGACAATAGCTCACATGACCCTCGTGACCTTTCGGGTCAGTTGAGCTTAAAATAGGTTTTAACGCTACGCTTAATTTCAAAGAAGCAAAAAGGCTCAGATTGGGCATTCGAGTGTCAAAAGTCCGAAAGGGCAACAACAAACCTGATAAACACCAACAAAAACAGCACGAGGAAACACAAAACACAATATGAACCGACGCGAACTCAAGTCGTAACAAGAGTTTATTCAAGTGCTCCGGAAGAGTGAGCGGTTCTTGCCTGCTATAGCACACTGGTAGCGCTGCTAATTTCCACACACGTATTTGCTTCATATTAATTAACCATACTAAAAACCTTAAAACAAGTAGATAGCTTTATCGTGGCATTTTCAGGAAATACAAATGACAACAAAGTTCCAGACATAAAATGTTGCTACGCCTGACGCGCGTTTCGTCTATTCAAGACTCACCAGAGGCGCTCATTTACACGATTAGTAACAGACGACGGTATCATCTTAAAATTTCAAAACTTTCATCAAAACAACATGTTGAAAATCAATCGAAGTACCAAAAAGATTTCATTTTAAAAATTGATAAAAAGATAAATAAAAAAAAAACATTAAAAAATAGTTTTGAAAGGTAGCAAAATACGTAATGACGGTATAGACTACATGTAGGTACTTTTGTATGTTTGTCGGTAAATATCATATTTTCACTGAGTTCGTAGGGAAGGCGCTAAATTTTAGCCTTCAGATCGCAGAACAACTTTGATCGCATTATTACATGAAATATTCGTATATTATCTTTCTTGTAAGACCATCCAATTTTAATAATTGCTAGCATCTCTTAGTTTTTCTGTGCATACGAAATCATCAAACTAGACAAATAATGTAGAAGACAAATAATGTAGAAATTATGAATGTATCATACTGCATGAATTCCAAACATCTATGACCACTTATGTGTATGAGAAATTGAAGGAATAACCATCTATATAATAGAAAATCAACGAAGTCGAAATCAAATGGCTGTTTTTTTCTCACTTTGTCGAACCACCATCTTTTAGATAAAACTGGGAAGGGTTCATAAAGAGAGAGAATCGCTCCAGACGCTAAAATCTAATTTATTGTACATAGGTATTAAACAGAACATACCATCTGTCATTTTAGCTATATATACGTTATTGACACCGTTAAGATATTCTGTACGTAGAAAATGTATTTTGTAATACTGTTTGCAAAAGAACGAACTTCATTTTAAGTAACATTAAATCTACTAGAACATGTTAAAATGTTCCAGCCAAAGCAAACGAAGATAAAAAAATTAATGCATGAGGTCCTTTCTATTAAGTACCGTCTAAGTGTTCGATGTTTGAATCATTTCACATATCCCCAAGAATTTGAGATTAAGTACACTACAGATCTTTAAAGTCAGCTTCATGTATGGATTCAAATCTGAAGATTTTGTACAAAGTATAATGATGCTTCACGTCTGACATACAAATAAAACTGCTTAATCAGGGGAAACTTGCTATGACATCACTCAAGAATTTTTACGGTAGAAATTGTGTGACAAATACGAAATTTATGTCTCTTTGATGAGTAAAAATTTCGATTTCGTCCACTTTCGAATTTAATTTACACTAATATAAATTGCGGTAATGTGACAGTTATGTTTTATATGGCGGAAATTGCTTACCCTTCAGAAGCGCCTGGGGTAGCTCGGGTCGACTACAATTCACATTTCTGACTGTAGATTAGTTGTTTTGTGTGTATAATATGTGTCATATGAGTTTTACTTTTTTGTCTACCGATTTAGCTGTAGTCCTTATAAGAACGAACCCATTTGTACTTACTTGTTTCATTATATCCCCACTCGTAAAAAGCGGGGCTATATTGCAAGAACCTTGTCAGTCTGTCCGCCATTGTCAAACTTTCGTAACAGATTTCGCTGCTTCTACTATAAACGTATGAGTTTTACAAAAATGTAAATTAAGTACACAGCTTTACCATTGTGATTTGACCCGTACCTCCCCACTCAAAGTGAGTCTGCGATCTACTACCTGTTTTTCAAGCCGACTTTTATGGTTGAAAATGGGAAAATTATCACAACAAGTTTCTCGGCTTCTACTAAAGGTATTAATTTTACAGGTCACTCGGTCATCTACTTCCTGTTCTCCGAATGGTCGAGTGGGGTAAGCTCAGCACGACTAAGTGCAAACCTTTATTCAGATAGCTCTGATGAGTACTTTTAAGACATACCATACTTTGATAGCTCCTTTTATTTTGATATTAAAAAAATGCATTAGTAAAGATCCATATATTTTACTTAACAATTCTTTTATTTCAATCTACTAAATCACGGATATTTTGCAACTGCTTTGACAACTCTTAAGTCTTTTGAGCTGTGTTTTGTATCAGTCAAGGAAAAACTCTTGACAAACATAATCCAGATTCAAGAATGAACAACAAAGATGATCAATTATTAATTCCCATTGACTAAAAAGTATAACAAAATTCTGAATGATAGAGTATTCATACTGAATTATATCAGTGTATTACGTAAGTTTCTTGTCGCTTTTCGCCCTAACAGCACTGTTTAGGTTATGGAAAGGATGGTGAACATATGACAAGGACGATATAAAAACATCAAATGATGATACAAAATATGGTGGTTGGATTGGCAAACAAGAAACTAAATATGGTTCCCGGAATGACCTAAGCGTGACACCGGGTAGGAGAAAGGCCTGCAGCAGAGCCTAGACTGTCGTTAAAGGCGAGTCTTTGGATTCTGACAAAATAGATTCTGTTCAAAATCCCTTTGTGGACCACAAAGATGTGCACTACATTAGCTTAATTTTCGCTCATACAGCAATCAGTAACTGCTTACTTCCGGAGCACCTGAGTTCACTGTCGTTACAACTAGAATTAGCGTTATTAATTGATATTTATTAGTTTTTGTGTTTCCGTGCTTGTAAGTTTTTTTTTCGTCCTGTTCTCGATGGTGTTAAATGGTTTCGTCTCTGCCCTTTTTGCGGACGTCTGCTTCTGGCTAACGGAATTATTAAATGCCCCAACACTTTATATATTTTATAAACGGATATGGAGTAAGGAAAATGAGACCATAACACATATACAAATTAGCTGTACGGCCATTTCGGAAATGTATTCCTCACAAGCACAGGAAACCCACAATTCCCAAAAAATATTGAAAATGCATAAATAATATGAAATCCAAATAATCTTCAGATTGTCTGTTACAGTAATCACTGTGTACATTTAGTATATGGTTTTAAGATTCCGATTATAGAAAACATGGATCTCTAGCACAACGGACTGAGTAACCAGACTCCAAGACCTCCTTTAACCATCGGCGACGAAGATAATCAAAGCGCTAAAGCGTAAAAAGGCGGAGCTCAATCTAAGAACTAAAAATAAAGAACGATCTTTGTTTCATAAACTTGAAATATAGAATATCAGTTTTGTTTGTTTCCTCCGCACACTTACACATTTGTTAAGAAATCTGCAATTTAGCTCCGTCCACTTGATCAAAGGTCAACAATGCTTAAGTAAACGTCAACGAGTATTGATACACGATATGTAGTGCACATTTATATCGCATTTATGTTGGGGTATAAATATGTACCTCTTATATTTTAGACAATCCGTATAACATTAAAAATTCAATACACGATTAATGTTCTGTAATAGATCCTCTGGTAGCAATATTGACTGACAGATTTACCCTGTCTAGACGAAAAAAAACGCAAAAATCAGATAGCTATATGACTTCATAAGGCTCTGCCTAAAAACCAAAATTATTTGCCATCAATTAAAAGCAAAAATGTTTTTTTAGTCCGTTCGGAACAAATGTTGCATTTGATTCTATGTTTTGAAATGTTTAAGTAAGAGACTAGTAGTACTTTAATTTGAAAATTGACTGAAACAGCCACTTAAGATCAATTAAAAACTGTTCATATCTGAAGCAAAATTCTGTTAATACCTGTTTAATTATTTAGGTTTTTATAAGACTGTGAACTCCGAAGTCATTTAAGACATTTTCAGACACAATATCTTATCGAGTCTGTAAGGCATTTCGTCTAACTACTGATTGAAAGTCTTAAAAAGAGGTTACAAAGAGCTTGGATAGCTTAACTGGGTCGTTAAGCCAAAAATGTCTCTCCTATAAGGGGCGAACTTACAACATCGACCCAAATGGAGACTTTTGTAGGGCTTAATAAATTGAAATTTAAAGTAAGGAACATCTTGTCTTTATTTGCAATAATTTCATTCTATCGGACATAAAAAAAACGCTATTTGTGACATTTAAAAAAAGGCCATAACTCGTTCTGATATACGTTGCCATGGTAGCCAGAGCGGCCATTTTGAAATTTCTCAAAATGGTAAAAAAGACCGTTTTCAAGTCTTGATTAATCCAATACATATCTATATACGTAATTAATTGGTTAATTGCAATCCATAAAATGAAAATTAGCCAAACCTGTAACATGTCGTGCCGCACCTATATTGATTTTTTTTGGTAATTACAGAGAATTACTTTTTAAAATGTGCTAAAAATTAAAGCAAGCAACAACTTTTTCTAATTCCTATTTTCATTCTATAGGTTACAAAAACGAGAAAACACCCGTTTTACTTTAAAAGGGCTATAAAGCCCATAACCGACTCAATAGAGACTTTAGTATAACTTTTAATGCTGAGCAGCCCAATATCCTTTGGATTTTCCTATCTATTAGCCATTTTAAGAGATTTTACTCTATGTTTAAAATGTGGATTTTAAAGAATTCAAAAGGTTTGATAGATAATTTTAAATCTCGGTCATTCTCTGAGGTTCATTCTTTAAAAACTTTCGATTTTTTAACTTTGTACACCACTTTGCCACACGAAAAACTTAAGTGTCGCCTGAAAAAAACTTATTTCAAGACCTTTTCAAATTCAAAGAATTTTGTTGTTTTAGGCTATAATTCTACATTTTTTTTAAAACATCTTATAAAGATAAAACAACAAATCGGCATTCCAATGGGCACAAACTACGCTCCTCTCCACGCCGACTGTTTTTTTTTACTCGTACGAGACTGAATTTCTTCAGGAACTCGAAAACAAGAAGATGAAAGAGGCAATGTCCTATAATTATATGTAAACGACTCTTCGTTTGGCAGATGGATTACTTCAATATATCCTCCAGAGCTCGAGATTAAAGAAACCACCGAATCCACTTGCTTTACACCATTCTTGGATCTACATCTCGAATTTGACCCGGATGAACATCTCAGTACAAATTTTACGATATAAGAGACGATTTTAATTTTAGAATTATTAATTTTCCTTACCTGGAAAGTAACATACCAACGTCACCTGCATACGCTGTCTTTATTTAACAACTAATTCGATATGCCAGAGCGTGTACACATTTATCTGATTTTTTTCCGACACAGTTTTCTTATTAGACCAATGTTATTAGAAAATACGCCTCATACGATCTCTAAAAAAAACTGTCTTCGTTATCAGCCACTGGTAGAAAAATTCAATATCATGTAAGACGAAATGGTTAGTTCTTGCTTTGATTAGTGTTTGGCTGGTTGATGTACTGAAATGATCACCTTAGCACCCCTAATATATCTTCACCAACCTGTTATCTTTTGTGTAACTACCGGACCCAAAGATCGCAGTGGAAGGGGGAAGTTTGGTGCGCCTTAAAACCTGGTTTTACCCACTATTTCTTTTGAAATGCCTGTACCAAGTCAGGACCATTGCGATCTTCAATTTTTTCTGGTTTTTCTTCCTTGTTTTGTCTCGTCTTATGGACATTTGAGATTGATTTTTCTAGTTCGATAATTTTGTTATTACCTTTATTTTATTTTTAGAAATAGTTGTCGTGCTTTTTACCGAATCTTTTTAAAATGAAAGAAATGTTTATTGCCAACAAGTTAGCTATCATTCCAGCAAAGTTTCATTCAAATCGATTCAGTGGGTTTAGAGCAGAAGATTATTTTTAAATTGTTTACAGACGACAGACGCATAGTGATAGCGTAAGCTCGAAGGGCCAATAGCCAGTTAAGGTCAAATGTCTAAACAGTTATTCATTAAGACATATTCAGTACAAAGGGGTCTTACTTGAATGACGTTTCAGGTCATTTTGGAGCTAGTAGTGAGATACAATTGAATTGAAAACGATTTGGCAATGCCTGTTTTTTAAACACAAATATACACACTGTACATTTATTCATAAAATGATATTTTCTGGTTACTACTATACATTGTACTACTGGTATATTAATTTTTAAACACGTGAACTATAGACAACTCGGGGACTAGATCTTACAATTCTTGGAGAGGCACTTCTTTTAGATACTGGTGATACCGAAGATAAATCGTCAACATGAGTTTTCACGCAAATGTATGCACGAGTTGAACTGTCGTGAAGAACATGGCGATGACGAAAGCAGATGACAAGATCGCGAAACCCATAGCGGAACTTTTTGCTGAAAAAGCAATAGATGATAGGATTCATTCCACTGTTTGATGAGCCAAGCCACTGAGCAATTGGGATAACGATATTCTCCAGATAAGTTGGCTCGCCGGAATTTTTATCATCTGGTGAAATCATCTTTAGCAAGTTTACGACATACAATGGCATCCAAGAAAATGCAAACATTATGACGACTACGGCTAGCATCTTAACAACCTTAACTTTTGATTTGTATATGACACAAGCGCTTGCGTTTCTTGCACCAGGTTGATCACGTCTCCAAACCTTCAATCCGATTAGAAAATAACAAACGATAATTAAAATCAGAGGAATAATATAACAGGATAAAAGAGTCGCTCCAATGAAATAAGCCTTGGCAGCTTTAGGACTCGGCCAATTCAGATAACAAACCGGGATCACCTGATCTATCGATGCTATATATTTCCCTTCAATGTAGAAAACTGCCCATGGAGTCATAATGGCTAATGAAAATATCCATATAGCTGCTATCAAGTACTTGATCTTCTTCGCCGTCAGTTTAACCTCCATCGCATGACAGATTGCAAGATACCTAAAACGACAGAGTCACAGAATGACTAATTTGATTAAGTCGTCTCATTCATGCTGATCTTATATTTGTGAAAGATACTAATTATGTCATATCGTGAAATGTTCTAATGAAATGTAAAAGTGAAATCCTTAACCACTTCGATTTTCATATCATGTACTGCTTTTCATTTAAAGCTGATTGTGAAACATGAGACTGTAAAAGAACTCATATCGGGCTTTATTTAATAAAAATAAAGTAAAAACTATTACATCATCAAATCAGAATACGTTAAACCGCGTAGGTTGAATGTAGAATATATTAAGAACTAAAATTGTCCTACCAAATTATCTAATATGCATCTCTATATGTTGTCTTTGAAGGTTATTGTACTTGTACATGTATATGCAGAGACATATTATTGCTTTTTTGTCATTATGTATAATTTGTTGATATACATGATATACTCATGGAAACAACTTTGCTTGCATATGCAAAATCCATTGCACCCAAATCTTCATTCCAGAAAATCGTTCAAAAATACTCACTGAAAGTTAAGTGGATGATGCGGGCCATTTTGGTAAAAATAAAAAAAAACAAGAAAAACAGACAGAGTGCCCCTTCTTTATATTTATCAATTATAGCTAGGTAATTTAACAATTATTCAATTATGAAGCTCACCTCTTTACACATTATTGTCACTAAGTGAGATTTGATTTAAACTTTCCCAATTTTTAGGTGCCCATTCATGCAGAAAAAGATGGTCACAGCCAGCATATACATCATGTATCTTGTACTAATTAGGTATCCCTTTATGCACCAATGTGGTACCAGCCTGTTAGCAGAAATTGACTAACCATTCTTCTGTAATGGTCATCCATGCAAAAAATATAGGTCACAACCGGCACCAAAAGCATGCATTGTGCTTAGCATCACTAGGTGCACCTACCATACCATTATAAATGCTGTGGAAATTGTTAGTAAGCAGGAATGAACTCAAACCATTCTTCTGTAAGTGGTCATTCATGCGGAAAATATAGTTCACAGCCAGCCCCTGATGCATGTATTGTGCTAAGCATCTCTAAGTACACCTACCATACCAATATAGTTGATATGGCAGTTATCAGTAAGCGGGAATGGACTTTAATCATTCTTCTGTAAGTGGTCATCCATGCGGAAAATATAGGTCATATACAGCATCTGAAGCATGCATGGTGCGTAGCATCACTAGGTGCACTTGTCAGTAAGCAGGGATACAGGAATTTGTAGATTCGGGACGGACGAACGAACACTATATGCCCCTCTACTTTCATTGGCGGGACATAAAAATAATTCCAGTTTCTGAAAGTTATAAAAACCACTTTTGTCATGAATTAAAATTTCTACTCAAAATTAAGGGTGATACCTATAAATGTTAACTAATAATTTTAAAGGAAGAATAGTTTTTGGTGAAATTCATGATCAGCTGAGAGCACTGGATTTCAAAATGTGTGATTTTGTGGTTTGCAGATTGAAACTATCTAGTAAATTCAGACTAATAAACTGATCTTACGACGCTCTGGGTAACTTATAATTAAGAATATCAGTGCTCTTATGTAATAAAAAAAGATTACATTATTACATAACCTTATTATTCAAAATTCGTCGAGAATACTATTACTAAAATTTCAAAAGACTTACATGTATAGACAAGTTTTGTCGCATATCTACATGTATACAATGCATGTTCAATGGAGTTATAAATTGCTCAAATTAAAACGTGAATGGAATAATTTTGGATTATTTAAGACTTCCATGAGGATAGGCTCGCAGCATTAACCAGCTTGTCATAAAAGACGACCTGAGAGTCTGATGCCATGTCAGTGCGATGAAAGTCTGTACTCTAGTTGGATGAGTAGGGTGACCCTCTTGTGATGGTGTTGTAACATTGTAGGTCATAATACGGAAGCCTGACTGCTGACTATATAGTAAACACATGTATAGAGTGCTACAAGATTTATTTATATGATAAACCCCTTTGTCGACCACCATGAGTGTACCAAATAGCTTGATTTTTTTCTTCTTTTCCAGTGACCTTCAAAACTAACTGCTTCTTTGTTTCTCATCCCAACCTATACCGCTATATTCATCACATTGCATAATCATCACCCTTGCATGTATATAGCCTAAAAGTGTAGCTAACTTACTAACTCAAACCAAAAGGTTCCAGGATAAGAAACAAGATAAAGACATAGTTTTTTAGAGAGGTAATTGATGTTCCTTTTGGGTCATGCTTCTATCAAAAAGATCTTTTGTTCAATTCTCGTCACTCTTGAAAATTCATGAACAACCTTTCCGACTTTCTTGACACCATCAGCGAGGAATAGATAGTTCTTTGGAAGGAAAGAAAAAAAATGTCGCTCCGTGTTTAAGGAGGCACAATAAAGACCCTTTGTAGAGCTCGATAAAAGTTGGCTCAATAAGGCCATTACAAAGTCCACAGTTGCTTGAGGTTATAGATTGTTTCCTAAGCCTGTATAAACAAATAAGTTCAAACTAAGAATATTTCTTTGAACTAATAAGTGTCATCGTATGGTTTGAAAAACAGAATTGGCCCAAAATTCACTAAAAAAATTACTTTTCAACAACTGGTTTTGTAAGCAAAATAATTTAATTTTTCCTCTAGTCCAGAAGGATAACCCCAAAACCCAATACAATCTTTAAAAAGGACTAAACTCTGAACCAGCAACTTTCAATGACTTTTGTGGCTTTTAACCTAGATCAGCCCACTTATTACCGTTAAAATGCCAAAGTTTTGTTTTGCTTTATTAAAATTATAATCAAAAAGTGAGTAAGTGAACTAACCTGTCAACTGCTATTGCAGCTAATGTATTTACAGAGGCACACACTGAGACTCCTTGTAAGTATGGGGTAGCTTTACACATGATAGGGCCAAACAACCATCCTGTAAGTAAAAGAGATAACCATTAAAAATGTCAGACGACTAAAATTTTTGTACTTTAGTGTTAAAATAAAACCAAATCAATATATATCCTATACAGCAGACAGGTGAAGTCAGACAGGTGAAGTCGAACTGGATCGTTAAGTTTCCAATAAAGGCCCACACACGTTTAGGTTTTTTTTATTCGTGTTTTTTTGGTAAGATGAGGGTGTATTTTTAAAAGTCTTCGGTAACGTTTTAAAGAAGCGACACACAAGAAAGGGAGCGTCATGGTCCGTCGCCTTGTTTTTTCAACAACAAAATATAATTTGGTGTAGTATTCAAAACAATGAACTAAACATTTCTTACATTTTGCATATTGCTTACACTTAAGCCACCGCGCAATAAAATGCCAAAAACGCACCTACTTCTGCGTTCCCAACATCAAAGAAGAACATGTATGAAACCAACATCAATTGCAAAGTTTTTTTTTCAGAAAAAAAAAGTAAGTAGAAAATCATCCTTGATGTGCATCTCTCAGGAATTAGAGCCATTGATATTGAAAACTTAATTTGATTTATCACCAGAATAGATAAGATATCTGAAAACTCCTTTTTATTTCGTAATTGATATAGTAGCCATGACTTTAATGTCAAAGTCATCTTCTTGACATACTAATACGTTACCATGCTTCATTGCATATTATCAAGGGACAGTTAAACGTTTGCTGTATGATATTGAATATTGAGAATTTTATAAATACTGGCAGTTGACAGGGCTTTCCTGTTTGTCAGTGACGATATAGGTCTGATTTTTACAAAATAATATGATTAGTCTGTATTTTGGTATAAATAATATTGCTGAGATAGTATTTCTATTGTCATTTGTAATTTATTATGGATTTGTATTTTTGACATAAAGTGGCTGTCTGCTAATAGAAAATAAACAAGAGGCTCCCAGGAGCCTGAATCGCTCACCTGACATATGTGCCTGAAGTAAAGGTTATAAGGCAAAATCTATTTAACATTGAAAGGGTCATTAGATTAATAAGGGGGTCATCTGTCGATATGGTGGATCTAAAGGTGCTGATCACTTTTGTTCTCAATCAAAATCTAAAAATATGTCACCCTTTTTGAGTTATTTGCAAAAAAATGCAATTTAACCTAATGTTCTATTTTTAGCCACAGCGGCCATGTTTTACAACCAATCAAAAATCCCCACAACAGTTCTATAAACATAATAATAATAAACAATCATACCAAGTTTGGTTCCATTTGGACTTAAAGTGTCAGAGGAGTTAACATTTTCAATATAAGGAAATGCAGTTAAAATGCTCAATTGTGACATTCCAAGGGCAATAACTCCTCAAAGGAAAGGTCCTACAACGTTCACCCTGTTACAAATTTTGTAGATCTTGATGCGCTTAACAATATGCAATTTAAATTTCTCAAATATCTTGTGTAGTTTTCAAGATATTGAGCTAAACAGGTGCAAAATTTGCAAAAAATCCACAAAAAGGGCAATAACTCCTACATGGGTAGTTGGATTTTCTTCAAAATTTCAGAGCTGGTAGATCTTAAGGTGCTGATCACTTTTGTTCCCAATCATAATTTTGATATCTGTCACCGTTTTAGAGTTATTTGCAAATAAAAAGCTACGCCGAGCGCAGCATGATACGACCGCAACAAGTTGAACCCTGTACATTGGAGGCCCAATATGGATAGTCTATTGCTTTGGTCACATGCAGCCCATGGTGGTCTTACAAAGCTTTTTTTCACATGCAACCTATGGTGGACTTTAAAATGCATATTTGACACATATATATTTACAATAACATTTAATAGAAAAAAATTATTTCTATATTCATTGACACTTTTGACACGATGAAGCCCCTTTTGGTCCTTTTTTAAAAAAGGTTAGGACCACAAAATGCAATAAAAAGCTTCCTTCAGTGTATATAATCATCATATTTAAACTTCATAACAATTGGCTGGCCCACTACAGCTAAATTACTTGTGTAAAACCATTTGCCTTGACCAACTTTTAAAAATGGCGTTTTTTGCCCCTTTGACCCCTTATATCTCAAAAACAGTAAGAGATATTTCAAATCTGATTGAAAAATGCAGGCAGGGATTTTCACAAGGATTCCAATGAAAAAGATTTTGAAAATCGGACCACAAATAAAAAAGTTGATTTTTTGGGTGTGGCCCGTCTTTGGCCCCCTGTAGCAATGTAACGGTTCAATATACATCAAAACCATTGACACATTTTGTTGACAGAATTTAATAAGGAATTCAATAAAAAAAGAATTTTCAAAATCAAATGAATAATAAACATTCTACAACAGTTTTGTCAATACACCCGTATTAGCCCCTTTTGGCCCTTTTTTCTGAAACGGTAGGGGCCACCAACCCCAAATACAATAGGAACCTTCCTCTAATGGTTACAAACATCATATAAAAATTTCATAACAATTGGTCAATATTTACTCAAGTTATCGCACGGAAACCAAATGTCCCCAGACGACGACAACGACAACGACGACGACGACGACAACGACGACAGCATCATACCATTATACGTCCGCAAATTTTTTGCGGTCGTATAAAAACTGCCATTTACCCCTTTGTTCTATTTTTAGTCACAGCGGCCATGTTTTATGACAAATAAAAAATCCCCACATCAGTTCTATACACCTAATGCTAATAAACAACTATACCAAGTTTGGTTCCATTTGGACTTAAAGTGTCAGAGGAGTTAACGTTTTCAATGTAATGAGGAAATGCTGTTAAAATGCTCAATTTTGACGTTCAAAGGGCAATAACTCCTAAAAGGAAAGGTCCTACAACGTTGACCCTGCTACATATTTTGTAGATCTTGATGTGCTCAACAATATGCAATTTAAATTTCTCAAATATCTAGTATAGTTTTCAAGATATTGAGCTAAACAGGTGCAAAATTTGCAAAAAATCCACAAAAAGGGGAATAACTCCTACATGGGTTGTTAGATTTTCTTCAAAATTTCAGAGCTGGTAGATCTTGAGGTGCTGATCACTTTTGTTCCCAATCAAAATTTTGAAATCTGTTACCGTTTTAGAGTTATTTGCAAAAAACTGCCATTTACCTCTATGTTCTATTTTTAGCCACAGCGGCCATGTTTTACGACCAATCAAAAATCCCCACATCAGTTCTATACACCTAATGCTAATAAACAACTATACCAAGTTTGGTTCCATTTGGACTTAAAGTGTCAGAGGAGTTAACGTTTTCAATGTAATGAGGAAATGCTGTTAAAATGCTCAATTTTGACGTTCTAAGGGCAATAACTCCTAAAAGGAAAGGTCCTACAACGTTGACCCTGTTACATATTTTGTAGATCTTGATGTGCTTAACAATATGAAATTTAAATTTCTCAAATATCTAGTATAGTTTTCAAGATATTGAGCTAAACACAATTGGATTTTCTTCAAAATTTCAGGGTAGGTAGATCTTGAGGTGCTGATCACTTTTACCCTATGCCAGAATTTTGATATCTGTAGCCGTTTTTGAGTTATTTGCAAAAAACTGCATTTTACCCCTATGTTCTATTTTTAGCCATGGCGGCCATGTTTTACGACGAATCAAAAATCCCCACATCAGTTCTAAGCACCGAATGCTAATGAACAACCATACCAAGTTTGGTTGCAATTGGACTTATGGTGTCAGAGGAGTTAACGTTTTAAAAAGTTTACGGACGGACGACGGACGACGGACGGACGACGGACGCCAAGTGATGACAATAGCTCACATGACCCTTCGGGTCAGGTGAGCTAAAAACGAAAGGCAAGCAATTTTAATGCAAGAAGTCTTTTCTGTAGTTTCATCTTTCTATCATTGATCTTTTCCTTTTAGTCATTACTTTAAATTGCACATTGTAAGTATGCTCCATTTACACAGTTTCGAGGTCATGAATGTATCATTTATAACCCTTTCACATCCTACATGTACGTTTTAGGAATATTTCATTATCAAGTTTAGAATGTATCAGAACAGGACCAAGTCATCTATGAAAGCTCGATTACCGGTATTACATATATAACATTCATCCAAATATTTTAAGTTTTACACTACTTTACCACTTACAGGTGTTACAACTGGTAACTACAACTCTGAACACAAGTCTTAGTAACTCGTAAAATATTCACGTGCAAATACAGTATACATGTACTACTTAATGAACATAATTATATAAACAATCATACATTTTAATAACATTAGACGACTCTTAATAAATTGACACAAAAGGCAAAATAAATAACACAAACAATACAATCATAAAATGGGAGTGAGTGAGTGAGTTGGTGTTTTATGCCCTTGCAACGCTATATAGGTTATTTACAGGCGATGAACATGCAAAGGATGATAAAATGAACATGAAATGATGATGATAAATGAAATATGGGGATGGGGTGGGAAACAAAGGACAGGTAAATTTTGAAGAACCACAGGAAAAGGGGAGAGGTGGGTAGGGGCGGAAAATTTAGCCTATGTGCACTACTTGGCGGTCCACAAAGGGGTCTTTTACGTGCATGAAGCGTGGCACTCTTCACACACGTTGGCCCACTATGGTCGGCGGTCAGGGTTTCCGTATTATAGACCTGACAACCCCCGCGGACGAGGGCTACCCTATTCAGCCACCTAGGGTACACACTTGGTCGCTCTGTGGGCTGAGCATTGACCCGACGTCAGAATCCCAAGACCCTTAGTCGCCTCTTACGACAAGCTAGGCTCTGCTGCGGGCCTATTCGTCACCCGGGCCCCGCACGGGACTTAAAATGGGAAGAACGTTCGATAATATACTGTGGATTCATTTATTTTCGTGGGTACCAGTTTTCGTGGTTTGACAAAAAAGTATCAGCGGATTTTTATATTCATGGTTCTGAAGTCCTCATGATATAGATAAATGTTCAATTTCCTTTTCGTTGGGTATCAAATTTCGTGGGTTAAGCTCATCAACGGAAACTACGAAAATTGATACCCCACGAATAATAATGAAACCACAATATTATAGGGTCATTAAGTACAAACTACGTTCAAAATTGATGAATTTATAAAGTACCTGGCGTATGACATTGTGTGAACTTAAAAGTTGTGTGAGTTTAAGCAAGTGAGTTATGATTTCCTTTTCAATATTGCATTTAACTCGAACAAAGTTTTTTAAACATGCGTGTAAAAGCTCTCAACAACAACTCTCATGGTATATTGATAGGTTTTTTATAACATTTTAAGAAACCATGAAAACTCATAAAAAGTTCGTAAATGGTTCATAGATAGAATTGACATCAAACCTGAAAAACGTATAAAACAACTTGCAAGAAATGTGAAGATTGTTTTACGTATTTTATGTACCCATGTAAGAAATAAAACGTTTTAATTAACAACTGGGCGTTCATTTAAAACACAATTACAGAATTTAGATCGATGGCGTCCTGAGCTCCTATTCAGATCAAGAACGCGTGTTTGGTCAATGGTATTGTAGACCGTCGTTGATAAAGTTGCGTTTTTGGTATACATCGTGACCAAGGCAAATTTTTAAAATCTCTTGAACATATTGGCGATGGTATCTACTATTATCGTTTGTTTTTTTTCCAGTAAGACTCAGCTGTAAGTGTGCTTTGTCCACACTGCAGATGCACATGTTCGTATTCCTAGAAGATTGAGTTGTGCAACACTCTCTTATTGCTTGCCGGTTCAATTTTATATCAGAGAGAAATTCCTCAATATTGTTTTGGATAGTTTGTTAGATTAGTAAAGCGTTTTCAAGTTCGTTTATAGCAACAACGTTGTGTTGTTTCATTTTGCAATTCTTATCGCATTTGAGTTTTTAATTGCTGTTGAGGGATTAGACTGACAGTAAAACTGTGTTCCATGAAAGAAAAATTCGCATGGCCTGCCTTGAGGAATATTACTCCACTTTGTAATTTGTATAGAAATATAATTGATCTTCGGCTGATTGATACATGTATGTTTTCAAATCACCGATGCTTCACCTACATTTTTCCTACTCCAGATACAACTAACGTTGTTTTTGTCAACAGTATGCATGATTCTGTTCTATTTTCAATGTATTATTTCCTTTTACATGGACTACAATTTAAGTTCAATTCGGCCAGAAATACATTTGCTTCGTTTCCTGTAATAATTTATTATCAAAGTATCCTTTTCCATTAAGATTAGACATGTTGTAGCAGATCATGTGTGATTTAACTTCTAAAAGTCATATAATGACTTCAACAGAAGCTGGCGTCTATGGAAAAAAGTCTTTGAATATATCCAAGACGTAATAGCAAAAATATCTGTTTGATAATGAGTTTGGATTTAGACATTAAACAGGGCGTAATGTTAAACGCACCATTTCTTATATTTGCCCTCTAAATGAACAGTCGCACTGGAATTTCTTACATGCAATAAGACAAGTAAACACACGTGTTTCGTGGTTATTATTGATCTTAATTTAATTATAGTGAACTTGCTGAGCCAAATATCAATCAACAATCACTTGACAAAATTTCCAGTACCTAAAGTTTGCATCGCTTACAAATTAAATTAGTCCCCTGACCGTTATGTCAGGCCGGTTTAACCACAGAGTTAGGTATGTGTATCGAAGTTTCATTTTGACCATGGGCCTCGTTGAAGGCTGCTGGAAGTTGTCCATGATTGTGTATTTTTTTTTCTAAATTGTCGCTTGTTATTTTGGCTGTGTCGCGTACTATTCCACATCTCATAATTTCTTTAATAGTTAGTCTAAGGCCAGAATGAAAAAAGTGACGAGGAATGACATATTTACAATTTTTCAAAGGTCGATCCTTACTTCATCATTATCTGTTCATTATATCAGTCCGTTCATGTACGAAATGAGCTGCATAGGAGAAATCATAAACCATTGACCAAAAAAAACTTCATTCAATGAGTAATATTATACAGGATTTCGTAGCTCGCCTGACCAGAGGTGTCATGTGAGTCATTGTGAATTTATCATCTTGCTTCTATCGTCCGTTATTTACTCTCTAAAACCGTGTGAGGAACATGAGACCGACCACTAACATGCTACCAAGTTTGTGAAATTTATGTTTAATTACCGTTTATATAAATTAGAATTTTGAATTAAGAATTGTTTGTGGTCAGGTTTTCCACATTATAGCCTGATGATCCCGACATTCATTTAAATGTAATATGACAGGACTGCCCCATTCTACCACTTGGACACACATCCAACTCACTTTGTAGACAAAGCGGCATGACCCAACGATAGGTTTCTGAGCGCTCTTGAGTGGACTTCGACTGACAAATTTAGCTCTGCAGCAGGCATATTCGCCACCCAAGACCCATACCGGTGTCTTGAAACCCGTAAATCATACAGAAAAAAATGTTCAGCTCATTAAAAAAAACAATATGGATAAGTTAAGGTAAACTCGATTAACAGTTTAAAATTCTGCCCATTAAATTGCTGTTTTATCAACTCAGTGCTTTAACTGGATAAACGTATGCGTTTTTTTTTCGACTATGTATATTTTATTTAAGGGTGGTTTCTTACCGCTTAATTTTCAAAACCATGCTAAGAAAAAAAGCTGTAGAACTCAGGTTAGCGATTCATGCCCCAGTTGGGACTATTTACCTTGACTGATATTTCTACAACCTTCATTTAATGAGATATAGTATACCAGGGCATTAGCGAATAAATGGCCGTATGTTAAGCCTTCAGTTCCCACTTTTGGATCCTTCACAAAACTGCATTACTTTAATATTTGAAAGACAACCTTGCGAATGTGTCTTGTGCAAATACAAAAACGTTTTTGGCTTTAAATAAATATTTCAAGTTTTGTTTTTTTAATTTGTAATCCTATATCAATGAGAATCCCATTTTGCCTTCGTTTCTTCGCAAAATTTAAAGGAGCTATGGAGTAAATATGTATTGAAGACCTGAAAGGCTTCCTGTTCAAAATGTATTCAATGCAATTGAACTTCAACATGGTCACGGAAGAAGAAAAATGAAATCCAGATAACATCTACAGTATATATATATATATATGGATTTTAAGAGCGCAGCGTTGTAAAGAATTGATATACATATATACCTTGAATAAGCTCAGTAACAATCTTTGGTATGCTCGAACTTATGTTTAATGGATACGTGGTAACATTTAATAAGAAAGTTCATAATATCTCCTTGTGTACAGCGTATTACAAATGATTGTCATGGGAGTTCAGGTTCACACCAACACATTATTTTGTCAGAAATATATTTCATTCATTCAATTTTATCATATTGGTGAATTGGTATAGACACTATCAAACCAAAAGTTCAATAGCACCCATTTATAGAGGTAAATATTCATTCATCAGTGGCACTTTTGAATACTTCCTGTTAGAATAGAAAATAAAGAGATGTGGAATAAGTGTACGCGACACAGCCCACAATTATAAACGGCAATTTAGAAAAACCACAATGGACAACCGCCAGCAGCCTTCAACGAGGCCATTTGGCACTGCTCGCGGTTCTGCAATTGGCCCATGGTCTAAATAAGATGCATATAATTCAAATCCAGCCCTGAAATAGTCACAGATAGACCCCCTTCTTAAACAAGGAACAGAAAACATCAAAAAGACAAGTACAAACGAGAGCTTTGTCAAAGATTCCTGGCTTAGGACAGGCACATGTAATATGTGGCGGGGTTAAACTAGTTTTTTGGGCCCAACCTTCCCCCTATCAATATTCCTAGACAAAGCACAAAAACTAAACACACAATAAAAATCAAATCGATCAAAGTCCAATTCTACTAGAGAGAACCTAAGACAAAAACAAGATCAAACAGAAGGACGGTAAAGGAACTCTCTATAGAACACTCGCTGTTACTGACAGCTAGCTGAGAATCATCAATCGACTGATGTAAAAAAATCAAACGTATCGATTTTAAATCCGACACAACACTTCAAACAATAATAATTTCGTGAAGTGTCATCACACAAAACCGACACGCTTGATAACTAATCAATTTGGAATATTTAAGTAGCAGTCTTTCTAAAAATCAGACAAAATAGAAAAAAAGTGATTCATGGTATATCACAAAATCCTTATATTTTATTATTTTCGGATGTAACAATACATTGTGAACATGTGTACAAAATTTCAGAAGTTTTTATGTCCAATTAACAATTTTAAACCATTTCTTAGCCCACCCATATGTAAATAATTCCCTATATATTCTATATAAACCGTCTTCATTAGGTATTTAAATTTCTTAAAAGTACAGACAAGTTGGTTTATGCAGTCATTCATATTCTTAAAATAACATATTGAGGATGAATCATCAACAAAAAAATCAATGGGTTTTTTTGTTTTGTACTATTTATAAGGATATGAAACTGGGGTCATTTTTCCTAAATTTAGCTACAAATTATCTCCCCTGTCAAACTCTTCTATGATAGTGCATTATTTAGGACAACAATGGATGAAAATGTTTTGCAGCAGACAACTAAAGATTTTCCAAATTGTAGCTTTAGATATTTTGTTAATTCTTCCTGTGGTTTATTTTCCTCTTTTCCCAATGAAACTTCAAACGTTACAATAAAGGATTGCACTAGAAATATTGAAACTCATTTGAAATCTGTAAATGTAAACAATGTACCATCAGAAGGGCATTTGACACAGGCACTTGTTTCTATCAATAATGGGGGGTAGAGTATGTATAAAAGAAGGAGAAGGTGTCTGACTCATGAAATACACTTGCTCAGAAAATATTCATTTATCTTGTTTCCTCAGTCTTGCCAATTACTTGCAGCACATCAATTTGCTTGAAAATGATTTTTCTATTGAATAAAATTTAAATTAAACATCCTTAAAGTGCCTCTCGAAAGAAATCTTGACTCTTTGAAGAAAATTTCAGGTTAAATTTCCACAACACCTTTCTAATTGGACTCAACTTCCGGTTTTTCAAGCTATCTGTTGTAACCTGTGCGCTGATTGGTTCTCAATTTAGAAAAGGGAAATCCTTCCATATCTATATTAAAAGAACCAATCAGAGCACAGATAACAGAAAGAAATCAGAAAACCGGAAGTTGAGTCCAGTTAGAAAGGTGTTGTGGAAATTTAACCTGAAATTTTCTCCAAAGGTCAAGATTTCTTTCCAGAGGCACTTCAAGGATGTTTAATTTAAATTTTATTCAATAGAAAAATCATTTTCAAGCAAATTGATGTGCTGCAAGTAATTGGCAAGACTGAGGAAACAAGATAAATGAATATTTTCTGAGCAAGTGTATTTTATGAGTCAGACACCTTCTCCTTCTTTTATACATACTCTACCCCCCATTATTGATAGAAACAAGTGCCTGTGGCATTTGATATGTTTCCGAGCTGGAATTTTCAAAGAGATGCTGAATTACACCGTGTGTCCATACCATCGTTACACACTAGGCATTAGATGGAGAAAAAATCAACAGTGTTCTTTTCCTGAACACTCTGGGAAGGCAAAACCAGAGAGAGCAGTTAACTGTAAAATGAGCCAGTTCACCATCTACAGACACAGGCACTTGTTTCTATCAATAATGGGGGGTAGAGTATGTATAAAAGAAGGAGAAGGTGTCTGACTCATGAAATACACTTGCTCAGAAAATATTCATTTATCTTGTTTCCTCAGTCTTGCCAATTACTTGCAGCACATCAATTTGCTTGAAAATGATTTTTCTATTGAATAAAATTTAAATTAAACATCCTTAAAGTGCCTCTCGAAAGAAATCTTGACTCTTTGAAGAAAATTTCAGGTTAAATTTCCACAACACCTTTCTAATTGGACTCAACTTCCGGTTTTTCAAGCTATCTGTTGTAACCTGTGCGCTGATTGGTTCTCAATTTAGAAAAGGGAAATCCTTCCATATCTATATTAAAAGAACCAATCAGAGCACAGATAACAGAAAGAAATCAGAAAACCGGAAGTTGAGTCCAGTTAGAAAGGTGTTGTGGAAATTTAACCTGAAATTTTCTCCAAAGAGTCAAGATTTCTTTCCAGAGGCACTTCAAGGATGTTTAATTTAAATTTTATTCAATAGAAAAATCATTTTCAAGCAAATTGATGTGCTGCAAGTAATTGGCAAGACTGAGGAAACAAGATAAATGAATATTTTCTGAGCAAGTGTATTTTATGAGTCAGACACCTTCTCCTTCTTTTATACATACTCTACCCCCCATTATTGATAGAAACAAGTGCCTGTGTCTACAGAAGAGGATGCCTTCTGCCAATTGGATCAGGTATATGAAAGCATCTTTATATATATTGCCCCACTAAAACTATTGAGTGCAGAGATCTGTTTTATCAACATGTTGGAAAATATAAAGAAACTACCAACGGGTGCATTAGAGTGTCAAAAAGGCTAAAGAAGGCCAAATCAGCCATTGCAAACAAACCAATACATCAAGTAATACAATTTCACAATATTTGAAGTTCTATTATAATATAGCCGTTACCTAAGTGGTGACAAATAAAAACTGGGCTTACTAAAGAAAAAAACCCATCCAAATTATTCATGTAACTGAAATTAGGAAGCCAACATTTGATTTTAAGGGGATATATTGTTAGATTGAAATAAAAAGACAGGAAACCAAAACGCAAGAAAAAGTCAGGACAGCACATGCTAAAAATAAAAAGGCCGGATGAAGATACTCTGGCTACATAAATGAATCAGATCTGTGTCATGTGTGTGTGCATCAAGGATGTAAAATTTTCCAAAGCAGGATCATAGAAATATCCATATACCCCCTATAAAAGTTAAATCATCTGTCATTTAAATCAAAAGTACATTGTATAAATGGTTATATGCATATTTGAAACATATACTGGTTTGTACATTAGTACATGAAAAAAATAAATGAACAAATACATTAATTTTTGTCCCTCGCTGCAAAATGCATAGAAATGCGGGGCGTCTGTCCGTGTGTGCATGTGTGTACGCATCCGTCCATCACACTTTTTTTCATAGCAGATTTCTCAACTACTTTTAAACCAAGGCTTTCAACATTTGCTATGCAACTTTAGGTAGGGGTTGGTGGAATGCGTTAACAGGTCTGTTGTTTACCTACTTCCTGTTTAATTTAGCCTCTAAATGAACATTTGATACTGTTTTATTCCAGGTATCTGTAGATCATGTCGTGGCATAATATACAAAGAGATGACCGAGTCCAATATGAGTATTGAACATGTAAGTTTGTATGATGTTGCTTGAATGAAGCCTTTTGTTTTTTGTTCCTTTATCATTTAGGAAATAACTGTATAGTATTTCACACTTTGATGGCTTAGAAACATAGATTTTAATGTCACCATTTTTTTCACCTGGTGACATGTTCAGTTATTTCTATTTTAATGCAATTGATTCCAACAGTTGTTGAAAGTTATGAAAAATTCAAACAAAATTAGTGTAAAATAATAAAAAAAAGTCTGTGAAACACGTGAAAAAAAGTTTGTGTACATGTTCATGTAATTACAAAAAAGGAACACTTTTTCACTGCATAAATCCTGATAATTGTAAATTGACAACTTGTATATAAGTCACTTCTTACTTGAGTTGTTAGTATTGAGGTTATGAAATTTTCAATTTGAGGTTTGTGCTTAGTTGCAGCAGATAAAACATGGATTTTATGCAAGTTGTCAGCAAATAAAAAAATGGTTGGAACAAAATATTGCTTTAGAATTGTAGATCTTCTTCAATTGCAAAAGACTGAAAAATTCTATCATTCATAAATGTTAAGGTTTTTATAAAATAACAGATACACAACTGGTTGGAAGAAAAGGGTCATGTACATGTTGTATATAGTAGATGTTCATGTTCATGTATTCTTTCTTTATTTATTACAGATATTACCAAAAGAAACACAAAAAGAATCTGTGGAGTTAGAAGAATTTAATACCACAGAACATGATGTGAGATATACATATAAATACATGTTAAATAAATAGTATTGAATGATTCAAAAAGTTCAAAGCAGAAATTCTGTTACATCGGTTCCATCTTTTCAAGACTTATCAGAGGTGCTCTGACCAAAATAATGTTGAAAATGCCTAACACAAGTACAAAATACAATAATAATCCAAAATATGACTGTCACTAAAGATAAATCTGTTCTATGCAAGAATACCTCAGGGAAATTTAGCTTCTATAGACAAAAATAACAGCAAAAAATAAAGAATTTCTAATTTAATAATTATGTTAGATAACTTTTTGTTAGGAGTGAAGTTTTTTTATTTTATACATATATCAGTTATCAGTATAATATATATGGCCCGACTACGTATGTTGATTGGTCATATAGTTTTACCCTTGTCTGTCCATCTGTCCGTCCATAACACTTTGGTTAAGTTCTTGGTTACGGTCCATAACCCAGGTCATACACATTGGATGTCAATGATATTTTAATAGGTGGGCCATCCTGTGGCTCATATGCACATTTTTTAGTTTGATTATACAAGGTGTAACTGTGATTGTAAGAAGTATAAAAAATATATATTGAAAATGAAAATATTTTGCTGAATGTATTGTTCAGATTTGTTCCAACTCATGATAAATAGAGTTTTATCTTTGATAGTGTAAAAGAAGAAGAACTTGCCCTAACTATTATGAGCAGACCAACTTCATGGCTCTCACAGATCTTACAGATACTGCTTCAGAAGAAAGTTCTGTATGTATTTCTTTATAAAGTATTGAAACTTCAACAAATTACCAAACAATTGTCAGATATGGTACATTGATACCTCAGCTGCACTTCAAAAAGAAGTAAATCAAACAATTAAAATAAATGCAAACAGAAAGGTGAACCAACTTCTTGAGGTGGTAAATCGACGGTTGTAGGTGAATTTAGTGAGGATACCTTTTGGTTTTCAACAGTGTCTTTAAGCTGCAAATAAACTGAATGAAGTTCTAATAAAGACTCAGCACCCAGATTACACCATAAGGTAAATGAAAATGTATTAGGTCGACATGTTTCGCCTGATGACACCCGTCTTTGGGCAAAACGTTTTTACCTGAAAAAATTTCATTTTCCTTACGGTGTAATCTTGGTGTTGAGTCTTTATTTTTACACTGAATTAAAAAAAATGTGCAAATTAGTTTTCCATACTGAAAACAATGTCAAACTTTTTTCTGAAACCAAACATACATATATGCCAAGGATGTGAAATTAAGCATCCTACATGTTCTGTTTTTTGCCGATGGTATGTGTGTTTCAGGTCTTCGTTGAAATATTTTTGTAAAGATATATATGAACATGTATACATGTGATAGAAGTAAATTAACTAGGGAACACATGGATGAGTCTCAAAATTCATTCAGACATACAAGTATTATAGGTATGTAAGGTATAAACATGATAAAAGCAAAGTTGATTGATTGGATATTTTCAAAATTAATTTGAACCAGAGTTAACAGGGTAATTATAAGCAAATATTGTATTTTTATTTATATATGTCTTTTATTTCTATTTCTACTTCATAAATTTTTTCAGCAAAAAGAATCTCAGACATCCAATTGGAGTGATGAAAATATAGATGAAAATAAAGATGCCATTAACCAAGCTTTTGATATAATAAGTAGAGGAAAACTAAGCCCACTAAAATATGTCATTCGAAGTAATTTGGACGAGTTACAACCATCAACAAGACGGTACATAAAAAGAAAAGCAAGTGCAGCAACTGATTTGTTATTGAATGGTAAAAATTGTTTTTTTATTGAAGTTATCAAAAATATTCTAGATATGCAACCTTTAAAGTCATATCTCTTAAGACTTTTTAATGGTAAAAAATAAACATTTTTGCAACAGATTTCTCGGCTTCAGCTAAATGGAAATGATTTGAAATTTGGTACACAGCTTTAGTACAATCAAATATAATGTCCTCTTTCCAGGTTAGTTGGGCATAACTTTTACTCATCTTTGCCCATCTTCATGTCCACATGTGCAAAAACTTGTATCAAGCTTTTCTTCGAGCCAGAACATTAGAATGATTTGATTTTGATATGATGAACTGTACATCCTAACACCTTTTGTACCTGCTTTTTGAATTGAATGACCAATTACAAAAGAATGGTTAAAGTCTATTTCTGCTTACTGAAAAGTGCCACATCAACTTTATTAGTATGGAAGAGCTTTGTAATTGATAGATTACCTATGTTTTGAATGTTAACATTTATTTTGGTCTATGGTTGGTGGTATAATTAGCAAGCAGTGAATGAAATGTATTTTGTTTCATGTTTGTCTGATTATGATGAATACAAGTACATATGTATGTTGTTTACTTTTGTAGGAACATCAGTGTTAAGATATGATTACAGTGAGGCTCAGAGTGGTAAATCCTACTGTGATGCCAAAATTGCTCACATGCGTTCGAAGATCAGGAGGGCTGTTGCCTCAGGAATGGATGTCATCAATGCTGCTGGAATGAAGGAAGCCATCGATTTAAATGGTGGAGTATCAGCATGCCAGGTTGCACATGTGGAAATCGAAGTACCATCTAATACTAAACGGAGCAACAATTCAGTCAAAGGCATCAGAAAAATATCTAATATTAAGTTCAATAGTGAAACAATAACAACATGGAAAGCCTTTGAGATTGGTGAAGGCAAAGAGTACAAGTATGTTCCATCAGTGCCACTTCCTAATATTACAGTCATATCAGACTTTATTGTACCAAATGAGTCAGATGGAAATATCTCCACCCCTACAGAATCTCAAACAACATCTGAAGATTCAATCAGCTGCTCTGAAAGTGGATGTATAAGTACTTTTAACAGTTTCAGTGACATGCAATCACACTGTCTAATTGGAGAACATGAATTTAGTGTGCCAGTTAACACATACGACTCTATTAAATTGAAATGGAAAGATGTATGTTTTAATTTGTCATCCACATTAAACACTTACAGAAATCAGTCTGAATTATCGGAGGGAAGTTCAGGAACATCAGATGTTTTAGTTGGATGGGCATTGAAGAAAGACAGAAAGAACACCAGGTTTTCAGACAAAGTAAAAAATTATCTGTCCGAAGTATTTATGAAAGGAGAAACAACTGGGAGAAAAGTTAATGCTGTAACAGTAGCAAGAAACATGAGAATCCTGAGAAATGACAATGGTGACAAAATGTTTTCTCCAGCTGAATACCTTGAAGTAGGACAGATTACATCATACTTCTCTAGACTGGCTGTCCTCAAGAAATCTCCTTCTCAAAAAGAAATTCCTGATGAAGAACTTGATGCAATCCTTCTTGCCATTGACAGAGCTGAAACCGTTCAGGAACTATCTGCTTCTATATAGTTGCTGTTTATGGACTATAGCATGTATAGTGAAGTTGACAGACTTTTGACACTCGAATGCCCCATTGGTGCCTCTTTGCCTCTTTCAATTTCATTTTCTTTAAAATGAACCTTTGTTCCATGTTGTAGACTTTATTCTTTATTAACTTAACTACTGATATTGGAAAGTCAAATTTAATTACCATACTGATAGGCATATAGTTTAGTTAATTTCAAAACAGTACAGTAAGGTTCATTTTTAAAAAAAATCTAAACTGTGTGATAAGAGCTGACTTAGAAAACTTGTAGATCTAGATCGTAAAATACTGCTTAATGACATTAACAAATTACAAAGGGTTTTAAAACAAAAGATTTATTTCTTTTCACAAGTAAGATTAATAGTCATTTTTTTCTTGCCTACAATTGGGATCTAGTCATTGCTTGACAGGCATCGTTTCTTGAGACCATCCTTCAAATGACAAAATGACATAAATGACATACAGCACTTAAGTTATTACTCCTGTTCTTGTTAGCTCTCTATTTCATTTTTGTAACTGACTTTGATCTTTTAAGTATATTTGTATGGTTTTACATTTGTAAATATATGAATAACAAACAAATAGTTTTATATCCTGATATTAAAAACCAATGTCATTTTATTTCCCTTGATTTTTATGCCAACAGAGATAGGGTCAGCTTGTCTGTTCTAAATTGAGTACAAGTTTGTTTTCCATTCTAATATCTCAAGTACCAATGTCAGTGTTCCAGCCAGGATTTGAAAAGGGCAGAGATGAATTTTAAAAAAGGGCACATTCATGCGTTGACTTCAATTTCCAAAATGTCATACTAAATGTAGCTAATAACAATCAAATACAGCATACATTCTTTTTAACAAACAAACATGCATTTTTAGGCTTAAGGGGAGCCTCTTGTTTCTATAACAAGACTTTATGCTTTTCATTACATTCATACATTCTAACAGTGCTAAAAAGCTTGAATGTCAGCCCAAGAAAAAATTCAGAAAACCCATTTGATTTTTATTGAATATTTGCTAGTAAAATCCGGAGATTATGTCAAAATTTATGGTTTGTATACATAAATAACACGATGAAGATACATTTGTACATTTATACCTTGTTTTAAGGTTGTTTGATTATGTTGAAAGCAGGAAAAGATGGAATCCACATGTATGCTTAATATAAAAACCTATGTCAAAGGATAGACAAGTTATGACCTTGACAGTCATTGTATGTAAAAAACATTAATTTAATTACAATGTAGCATTGTTTGACCTTGAAGTCAAATGGGCAATGTCCTAAGGAGGTCATTCTTGTGCATGATACCAGTTTAGTGATGATACACCCACATGCCATATATCAAAGCCATATGTCAAAGGCTATAAAGGTTATGCACTGCATATAGGCATTTCATTATAATAACATTAATTTGACCTTGAGGTCAAGGTCATATGGAGGTCATTGCTGTGAGCAACACATTGATACATCCAAATTCCAGATATTTAAGCCCTATGTCAAATGATAAAAAAGTTATGGCTGTAATTGCATTTGTATGGGATGAAGAAAAATAATAAACAGTGCATTTTTAATGTGACCTTTGACCTGTTTGACCTTTATTATGTTGATCAAGATCTATAAAGTTAAAATAAGGATAGGTATATTATCAATTTAACACCATTTAGTAACAAATTAAACCATCTTGTAGCACTTATAATATGAATTATTTATGGTCAAAAATGACATATTGTCAATTTATGCTAGTTTTGGTGACCTTTGACCTTTTGACCCCAAAAAAACCCACGGATCTGAACAATGAAAATGATACACCTAGTGTTGATTTATAACTTTATATGGGTTTTTATGAAAGGACTTCTTGTATTTTTGCCAAATTAACATTTGAAAATAGCAAAAAATTGAATTTTGCACTTTTTCAAAAATATGAGTGACCCCTTATTTCTAAATAGTTGTGGTCACACAATATTGGCTGATCTCATTAAAAGCTGATAATTGAATTCTAAAAATAAATGTTGTTTTATTTTATTGTTGGAAAAAAATATTTAATAAAACATTTCAAGTTTAAGGTATTTAAGTATGAAAAAGGGGCAATTTTCATTAATTTTATTCAAATTTTCTTGGTTGCTAAGCAATTTTTGTTATAGCCTGTTGCCATGGCAACGGTAGGTGTAGAAAGAAAAAAAATCACCATTTTGTTTCTTTGCCTAAAAGGAACATTGTGTACAAAAACTAACAAATTTTGACAACCTTGATGAATCACCCTTTGTCTGATTTTTTATATGGACTGCTACTTAAGTCGGTTTAACTTCCGGTGTGATAATAAAGGAAGAAAATAATGGAAACTCTATTGGATGTCAAATAAATTATTTGAGTCTTAAATGGAAACAAGATCCTTTGGGTGGAATAAAATAGCTATTTCGAAGAAGTAGAAAATGCACAAGATACAAAAACATTATTGCGTTAATTTTGTAATGATTTGTTTCTCGCCGTAAATCTAGTTTTCCTGACACAAACAAGTTTTATCTCTTAACATAAAGTTATGAAAGAACCTTAGTGAGCACGCTCACATACCCCACGCGTCCACATTATGGACAGAGATGATCTATTTCGAGTTAGGAATAAAAAAGTCAGAGTTGTTGTCTTTCAAGGTCGGCTCGTTAAACAGGAAGTAAAAGAGTTACAGACCTGAAAATGTATCCCACCATATGGGACTCCTAAAGCTACGTACAGGGTATCAAAAGACTATGATTAATAGTTGCTGAGAAATCTGTGACAAAAATTTTCCACCCTGAAAATTTAGTGAAAAAAATCTAAGTTCGCTCTTTTAACAGATGTAGTTGATCGACAGATCTAAAATCGTATCCCACAATATGGTGTACTTTTTGCATACCAAGTTTCGTTAAATTATGTTCAGTAGTTTTAGAGGAGTTGCGTTCACAAACTGTAATCATGATTTTCTGCAAATTTCTAAGTCCAAAGGACCATAACTCCCACAAAAATGTGCAGATAAAATATTCCGTGTAATATGCAAAACTACATATGGTATACTTCTTGCATACCAAGTTTCGTTGAATTCTGTTCAGTAGTTTAAGAGGAGTTGCGTTCACAAACTGTAATCATGATTTTCAGCAAATTTCTTAGTCCAAAGGGCAATAACTCCCACAAAAATTTGCAGATAATAAATTCCTAATAATATGCACAACTACATATGGTTTACTTCTTGCATACCAAGTTTCCTTAAATTCTGTTCAGTAGTTTAAGAGGAGTTGCGTTCACAAACTGTAATTTTATGATTTTCTGCATATTTCTAAGTCCAAAGGGCCATAACTCCCACAAAAATTTGCAGATCAAATATTCCTGGTAATATGCACAACTGCATATGGTGTACGTCTTGTATACCAAGTGTCGTTAAATTCTGTTCATTAGTTTAAGAGAAGTTGTGTTCACAAACTGTAATCATGATTTTCTACAAATTTCAAAGTCCAAAGGGCCATAACTCCCACAAAAATTTGCGGATCATAAATTCTTGGTAATATGCACAACTACATATGGTGTACTTCTTGCGTACCAAGTTTCATTAAATTCTGTTCAGTAGTTTAAGAGGAGTTTTGTTCACAAACTATGATCACAGACGGACGGACCGGACCGGTCAACTTCGTTGCGTGGGGTATAAAAATTCCTAACTCCGGGCATCAAATTAATATAGATATTAATAGAGCTTAAGTGTCTTTAAAATAATATATTATATATAATAGGCATTTTCAATTTGTTTTATCGTACTTATGGAATTAGAACAAACTAAGAACAGTACATTGGTCCGTTGGCTATTTGCAACTAAATTGGGAGGACAAACATATTCTCAAAATCACTAGACCATTTTATTAGTAAATTTATGAAAAATGCTCAACTCAGAAGCAAAATTCATTTGTAGATTTTAGGCCTAATACTTGCCTTAATCGATGAAAGCCAAAAATCCGTTTACTTGATTTGCGATACGGGTTTGTTCCCGTCGATAAAGCGGCTAACAATGTCGTTGTGTAATGACGAAAGTATTACCTTGAGTTTAAATTCACGAAATACAAAATTCGAACACTTTCGTTCCCTGCCAATCGACAGAATCAGGTATTATTGACGATCATAACATAGCGACCACAGCACTTCGAGCTGCCCCGACATACTATAAGTTACCTTCTATGTACTGGATACCTAGCTTGCACAAAAATCAATATAAATCTCGTTTTATCTCTGCTTCAAGTAAGTGTTCTTTAACCCATATTTCAAAAGTTTTATCTCTTACTTTTACTACTATGAAGAAATACTTCATTCAGTATTGTGAAAGGGTATTCGAAAACCGTGGAATTAATCATTTTTGGAGCGTAAAAAATTCTCTTGATGTTTTGGACAAGCTTCGTGCATATGAAAATACTTTCCATACCGTTGATAGTTACGATTTTTTCTACTTTATATACCATATATATGCGCCACTTATAGCTGACCTTTTCCTATATTGTTTAGTGGTAAAAAGTAAATAAAAATAATGCATTTTATTTTCTTCCGCGTTGACGGTTTTGTATACTTTTTCAGGCTTGATAAAAATATTTTTTTATGTCCTCATGATGCTGCAGGGGGTCTCCTTAAAAGACAAGCAGACATCGCTGTGTTGAGAGGACGAGCTTCTATTCAAAACGCGTCTGACCTTTTCAAGTTTGCCACAACCAATCTTACCAATACCATTGCAGACGACGGTTATTCCACTATGTCGACACCATTCCAAGAGAAAACAATTAACGTTTAGTTAGTTAGTTAGTTAGTTATTGCTTTACTCCCAAGCAGCACAAATATTTCGGCTATATCCTGGAGATGAATACAATGAACATGAAATGATGATGAAGTGGAGGATATGGGGACACAAGGCCAATCGGGAAGGAGAGTTTTGACTGCCACTGGAACAAGAGGCTCCCAAGAGCCTAAATCGCTCACCTGAACTACACAGATACATATATTTGTAGATATTATTGTGCTTAACCATATGCAATTTAAATTTATGAAATATCTTGGTTAGTTTTCAAGATATTGGGCTAAATAAGTGCAAATTTGGCAAAAATTAGGAAAAAGAACAATAACTTCCACATCAGCAGTCAGATCTTTTCCGAAATTTCAGGACAGGTAGATCTTAATATGCTGATCACTTTTGATTCATGCACAATTTTGATATCTGAAACCAGTTTTGAGTTATTAGCAAAAAAATGAAATTTGCCCCTATGTTCTATTGTTAGCCATGGTGGCCATGTTTTCTTACGAATCAAAAATCTGAACGATAGAGTTGTAGCATATAAGCTATCAAACAGTGTGCTATGTTAAGATGCAGTTGGTCTTACTGTTTCAGACAAGTCGGGGGAAAAGTAATGAACAATGGTGAATATTGACGCTTTAAGGGCCATAACTCCTAAAAGAAATGGTTTTACAGCTTTGACCTAATTACATGAATTGTAGACCTTGATGTGCTTAATCATATGCAATTTGAATTTTTGAAATATCTTGCATAGTTTTCAAGATAAAGGGCTAAATAAGTGAAAAATTTTGAAAAAAATCCAGAAAAGGGCAATAACTCCTTTGTCATTTGTTGGATCTCCTTGAAAATTTCAGAGCAGGTAGATCTTGAGATGCTAATCACTTTTGTCTCCATTAAGAATTTTGATATCTATTACTGTTTTTGAGTTATTTGCAAAAAACTGTAATTTGACCCCTATGTTCTATTTTAAGCCATGGAGGCCATATTTTTTGACGAATCAAAAATCCAAACGATAGAATTGTAGCATTAATGCTATTTAACAATTGTGCCAAGTTTGGTTGAAGTTGGATGTATGGTGTCAGACAAGTTAATCTTTGAAATTCAGGGTAAAAGTAATGAAAAATGGTAAAATTTGACGCTTTAAGGGCCATAACTCCTAAAAGAAATGGTTCTACAGCTTTGACCTAATTACATGAAATGTAGATCTTGATGTGCTTAATCATATGCAATTTGAATTTTTAAAATATCTTGTATAGTTTTCAAGATATAGGGCTAAATAAGTGAAAAATTTTGAAAAAATCCAGAAAAAGGGCAATAACTCCTACATGGGTTGTTGGATCTTCTTGAAAATTTCTGGGCAGGTAGATCTTGAGGTGCTGATCACTTTAATCTCTGCCAGAATTTTGATATCTGTTACCGTTTTTGAGTTATTTGCAAAAAACTGCAATTTACCCCTATGTTCTATTTTTAGCCATGGCGGCCATGTTTTTCAACGAATCAAAAATTCCCACGCTAGTTTTATACTACCTATGCTAATTAACAACTGTGCCAAATTTAAAAGCCATTGGACTTATGGTGTTAGAGGAGTTAACGTTTGAAAAATGTTAACGACGACGGACGACGGACGACGACGGACGCCAAGTGATGGCAATAGCTCACATGGACCTTCGGTCCAGGTGAGCTAAAAAGGAGTGATGGGTAGGGACGGGAAATTTAGCCTCCTGCATGGGGATCCTACGGGTCCTACTCTTACCGAGACCTGCAGCAGGGTTCTTTAACGTGCGAGGAACGTGAATTTTTTCCCAACACGGTGCACCACTATGGTTTGCGGTCAGGTTTTCCGCATTATCGCCTGACGACCCCGCATCTCTCGATGTCAGGGCTGCCCCATTCAACCACCTGGGGCACACATCCCAGTCGCTTTGTGGGCAAAGCGGCCTGACCCGATGTCAGGTTTCTGAACGCTCTTTAGTGGACTATTACCGACAAGCTTAACGCTGCTGCGGGCCTATTCGCCACCCGAAACCCGCACGGGTCAATTTACGTTTTAAACCGGTTCCAAGTATAAGATCAGTACATCAGGTTATTGTTACAGCTGGAAATAGTGACTCAATATCAATACGGGAACTTTCATGTTTCTCCTGCGATAAATGTGCGAGTGGGATTTTCGGAGAATGCGAAAACCAACTTAAAACTGGGAACTTTACTGAAGTGAAAATTGTACATGAGGGTTCAAACCAGCCAGAAGTTTTAGTTGACGATTTAGAAAACGCTGGTGCCTCAGAGTGTTTATCGGGTTTAGTTACTAAAGGGCAGATCATAGCCGTTTTAGCAGACGATGAAAACAGCGAGTATTTTTTGCTTAAAGTTACGAAAAAAGTTTTTACGCTGAACAAGCAAAGGTCTGATTCATGGGGTGCCTGTCTGCCAGCCGGAACTGAAGTTATAAGTGGCTTGTATTACGATAAAGATAAATCAAATCCATTGGTTAATAAACTGGTTCCGAACAAAATTGCAAATGTTCCGGCTCAGTCTGTAGTGTATATCTGTTCGGAATTGAATGCCGCAATCACTATCAATCTGAATGAAGATGTTCATCTAAATATCATACAATGTATTAATGAAATGTGTTCTTAGACCATAGTAAAATTATAGAAACCTATTATCGGTGTAATTAATGCCTTACACATAAAAAAATCAAAGATTATTGACAACAAAGCAAAAAATCGTGCATGTCATCCCACCCTCTTTCATAAAGGGGAGAACAATATCACCCCCCCCCTCCGGAAAAAAAAGCAAAAACAAATACAAAACATATTAATAAAACAAAACGAAAAAAGAAAAAAAAAAGAAAAAAAGAGCCCCAAAAAAGAAAAATTAAACTGAAAACGGGCTGATGAAACGAAGAAATTCGGTGCTTTGGAAGATTAATAATTTAACCTTGCATTTTGCTTTAAACTTTGAAACTGTCCTGACTGTACAGAATAAGGTTTGATAATTTGTTTTCAATATCAGCACTTCGGAATGAATATATTAGTGTAGTTGTTGGTTTCATTTACATAGATCAATGTGTCTAAACTAAAATGCTGAATAATTTCTTTCAATTTTATCCTGTCTTAAAATTGACTAAAATCAGCATAGCAATTTGTCAAACTGAACATAATGATTTATCTTCCAAATAGTTTATATTGATGTTAAACATCTAGACGAATGCTAGATCAGTGTAACTGAAGGATAAATCTACAAATTTAATACCAGATTTTAGGGTCTAATATTCTCATCCTTTTTATAAAACTGCATCTAATACATGTAATAGTGAAATAATTTGAGGACGTTTCATTTAATGTCATTCAATTTTCTGCATCGATTAGGTGAATTTCAAACGAGTGTATGAAAAATGCAAATAAACAGTAGAAAATTAAACTCAACTTTAGAAATATATTGGAATTCTTATTTGCTCTGCAAGTCTAGTTGTGCAAGAAAGTGTCATATTTGAAGATAAATAATATATCTTATTAGTTTCAAAATGTATAGTATGTTAATCGAAGCCCAAATTTAAATTTTATCTGACTTGTTCCAAGTCTGAGATCAAAATGGAAAACATGCATACAATACAGGACAATAAAACGATTAAATGAAAAACACCAGAAACTCTAATTATGAATGGCCAGTTCGAATCCTTCCCCAAAGCGATAAGCTATTTTCGATTTCAGCAGATTTATAAAGTTGAAGGCAAAGGTAACAACAAAGTGACTTAACGGAAATTGTGTAACCAACCTCCAATGTCCAAAAGGAAATGACAAAATAAAGTTATTATAGAAGAAATTAAATACCATTGCTAATTGAAGAAGTACATGTATTCTGCTTTTATACCAATGTTGTAGTCTCGTGTTCTCCATATCCTTTCATAAATTATTTAGTGGTTTGTGCTTTTGTCTTCTTTGTGTTTGTTTGTTTTTTGTTGTTGTTGCCATTAAAATTGAAAGTACCAGTTTTAAAATGTAGTTTCTGTTGTTGATTAAATGATCGGTGTTAGTTAAAATGTCTAGTCTACAGTATTTCAGTCATTATCAGGACAAGAACAAATTGAAACATCATATTGAATTAGTTTAAATATATTTATTTATCCTTGATTGGGAAACAAGCTCAATGCTTCTATATATCCCGCTCTAGTTTGCAGTTTGCGAGTGTGGTCTTTGTAAACGACCCACATTGAGCCTACTCTTATCGAACTCTACAAAGGGATCTTTAACCTGCACAGGGTATTGCTCTCCCCATACACGGGATAACCTTTTTTCTTCCCTTCAGAAGGACTAGCATCGTTTCACCTTCGGAGGAGAGATTTTTCAACAACAAATCGGCATTCCAATGGGCACAAACTGTGCTCCTCTCCTCGCCGATTTGTTTTTATACTCTTACGAGACTGAATTTCTTCAGGGACTCGTAAAGAACAAGAAGATGAAAGAGGCAAGGTCATTTAATCTTACATTCAGATATATTGATGATGTCCTTTCTGTCAATAACACTTCATTTGGTAGTTGGATTCCTTCAATATATCCTCCGGAATTGGAGATTAAAGAGACCACCGAATCTAATTTCTTCACGTCTTTCTTGGATTTGCACCTCGAATTTGACCCAGGTGGTCATCTCAGTACAAAAATTTACGATAAACGAGACGATTTTAATTTTCAAATTATCAATTTTCCTAATCTACAGAGCAATATACCTACTTCTCCTGCATACGGTGTTTATATTTCTCAACTTATTCGATATGCCAGAGCTTGCACACATTTCACAGATTTTTTGATCAGACACCGGTTTCTTCGTGACCGACTTTTGAAGCAGGGCTATAAGAAAATACGTCTCATACGATCACTAAAAAAATTCTTTCTTCGTTATCAGCCACTAGTAGAAAAGTTCAAAATTGAGTTAAAAGATATGATAGTTAATTGTTTTAATTAGTGTTTGACTGGTCTGCTGTACTGAGATGATCACCTCAATATCCCTATTGTGTCTCACAACTATGTTGTGTTCTATGGTCATTACCGGATCCTAAGATCGCAATGGAAGAGGGAGGTTTGGCGCCATAAAACCTGGTTTAACCCACCATTTCGTTTGAAATGCATGTACCAAGTCAGGACCATTGCGATCCACCAGTTCTCCGGTATGACTGATTCGTATTTGTCATTTTCTCTGGACTATGAGATTGATCATTCAAGTTCGGTAGTTTTGTTATTACCTATATTTCTTGAGACCATCCTCGCAAATATAGTGTCAAGAGAGAGTCGGAAAATCGGTTCATGAAATGTTCACCCTGACGAGGATCGAAACTCAGTTTTAGTAGCTCGTTGCGTTAACCACTACATCCCACTACACCACTGGCTCATATATTGTATTGTATAGACCAACTCAAGACACAGCACTTACAACAAAGACCGATGCATGTCACGCGTCCCGTGCGGGGCCCGGTTGGCGAATAGGCCCGCAGCAGAGCCTAGCTTGTCGTAAGAGGCGACTAAGGGTCTTGGGATTCTGACGTCGGGTCAGTGCTCAGCCCACAGAGCGACCAAGTGTGTACCCTAGGTGGCTGAATAGGGTAGCCCTCGTCCGCGGGGGTTGTCAGGTCTATAATACGGAAACCCTGACCGCCGACCATAGTGGGCCAACGCGTGTGGAGAGTGCCACGCTTCATGCACGTAAAAGACCCCTTTGTGGACCGCCCAGTAGTGCACCACATAGGCTAAATTTTCCGCCCCTACCCACCTCTCCCCTTTTCCTGTGGTTCTTCAAAATTTACCGGTCCTTTGTTTCCCATTCCATCCCCATGCTTCATTTATCATCCTCATTTCATGTTCATTTTATCATCCTTTGCATGTTCATCGCCTGTAAATACCCTATATAGCGTTGCACGGGCGTAAAACACCAACTCACTCACTCACTGCATGTCACGCGTTAAGAGCCAATGCACGATCACAAACCAGAAAGAAAATGAACTTAACTCACAAGACAGACGCACCATAGGCCAATGCAATCAGAAAGTGACGAACCCTCGGCAAATATTTCCTTAGGTCAATTTGTGCAATGGAAGACTCATTCAAAACAACATGCTCACATTGTTGTAAAAATAGAACACTGCCATTTAATATACTAAAATTCTAATGGTATTACATTCTCATGATCGCCAACAGTTAAGTAAGACCATATGAACCGTTTAAGGTTAAAGGAACCTATAAAATAACAAAATTAATGATTTTTCCTCCTTCATATTTAAGTGCAATCTTACGGCTGAAGTTGGACAAAGGCACTGGTGGTAAGATAGTTCTAATAATTAAACCCTCTCTCTCGTTTACTCCTTCTGCCTTATCAAGTCTAACTACAGTGTACATTATTGCTTCTAGCGGCCATAGATACATACATGACATGTATTAACCAGTTAATCTGTAATTGATTGAGTGAGTGAGTGAGTGAGTGAGTGAGTGAGTTGGTGTTTTACGCCTGTGCAACGCTATATAGGTTATCTACAGGCGATGAACATGAAAAGGATGATACAATGAACATAAAATGATGATGATAAATGAAATATGGGGGTGGGATGTGACACAAAGGACCGGTAAATTTTGAAAAACCACAGGAAAAAGGGGAAAGGTGGGTAGGGGCGGAAAATTTAGCCTATGTGGTGCACTACTTGGCGGTCCACAAAGGGGTCTTTTACGTGCATGAAGCGTGGCACTCTCCACACACGTTGGCCCACTATGGTCGGCGGTCAGGGTTTCCGTATTATAGACCTGACAACCCCCGCGGACGAGGGCCACCCTATTCAGCCACCTAGAGTACACACTTGACCGCTCTGTGGGCTGAGCACTGACCCGACGTCAGAATCCCAAGTCCCTTAGTCGCCTCTTACAACAAGCTAGGCTCTGCTGCGGTCCTATTCGCCACCCGGGCCCCGCACGGGGAGTTAATCTGTAATGAATTAAAATTACTTGTTGATTATTTTATTTTGGGCCTGTATAACTTGTTCATGGCATGCGCATTTGCACGTTCTACCTGATTTTTGTTACCTAAAACCAATTTCGTGCTTGTTCACAATGTTGTATTCTACTAGCTACAATAATGTAGCTCCTTTGACATCTTTGATTGGGCGAAATCAAAGATGTCAAAGGAGCTACATTTTTAATTTGTAGCTAGTATTCTTCATACATGTACAAACAAATGTATTGTTCTCAACCTGGGACATATGTTGTGGTTAGGACAACAAAATCAACTGTGGTAATGTTGGTCAAACACATTTACGATTTATCATCTTTCGAACGTCCTTTTGACATTCTCCACAAATAACGATATTGGACATCAATATTGCCTTTTCATGCATTAAACTTTTCTATGCGAGATAAAAGAAAAGAAGATATTATTTATTTCTAGATGTCAATACATTGTACGTGTAACACAAGTTCTTCTTTTAACAGAGTTGGTTAGGAAGTCTTATCAATTTACAGCTTAGGAACTTAACTTGTACATATGTAGATTGCATTTTGTCATCTTAAAGTCTCAACTTAAAAGGGAAATGCCTCCACTGCCAAGCATAGAATGTTAAGAATAAAAGACTTGTACAATTGGTCACCATAAAACTAAAGGTGGCTATGTGTTTTGTGTCTGTAAGACGCAAATGATGCCCCCGGCGATGGTTGAAAAAAAAACCAACTCGAAATCGCTAGCCAAAATCGTAGAAGAAAGTCCAAAAATTCTAAATTGTAAAAAATAATTCCATGGGTCATAATTTTGGTGAAAATCAACATAAACCTGAACGAAACGTAAACATGATCTGTAAATCATCATGATAGACTCACATTGTGCATATCAAAATCAGCCCACAATCTGCAAACACGTTAAAAAAAGTCCGGAATTTTTTTGGGACGATCGAAAAAGGTTTAAATAATATAATTACAATGACCCCTAACTTTTAGTTGCGGGTGCATAATTAGATAAACCCAACCATCTTGTTTAACGTTTCGTCTACTAAAAATGTTAAAGTTGTAATATTTTTTCTCTGATTATATTATTTATATTTATGCTAGATACAGCCCACTCGCTTACTGTCGGTTGCGTGAGAATTTCTACTGGTTTTGTGTGTGAAACAAAGTCTTTTTCAAAATATATAAAATTTAATTGGATTTAACGATTTTCTTTTAAACTACGCCTAATACCTAGAAGCCAGTTCATCCTGTACCACGTGATTAGTCATTTCCGATTATTATTTAGACCAATAATCTAATAAAAAACTGAAACAAACATGTTGGCAGAAGTCGTTTGTGACAAAAAGGACTAACAAAGAGGGACTTCCCCAACAGGATGTGATTATGTTTGTCAGTTACCTGCCCAAGGTCGGTAGTTTCAACCATCACATCATTTAGAATGGCCGCCCTACATGGCCCAGATGCGTCGATGAAGGGTTTTAAACAGCAACAAACACACACAAATGACGGTTTACAAAAAAAAATCTTCGCTTCCTGAACCTTCACGGTACATGTATGAATACGCTAATGAATACGCTACGGAGACCGGAGCGGGTGATCTTACTGACACACCAAACCCGAATGTAATAACTATTTTACATCCCAGCGCAAGCCTTCAAAATATTTCATGTAAAATTAAAATATAAACATAAGAATTCATTTAATGCATTTAGAATCAAATAGAAAACATATTAATAATATAGAGTATCCTTATCGGGCCCCTTCAATATTTTTATGTACATTTTTTGGCGTGGATGTTCCATCGGTTTCGTGGTCTAGTGAACATTAAGGTAGACTTGGAATAGCGAAGACCCTTGTTCAAATCTTAGTGGGAACTATGTTAGTTTTCAATCTTCATAAAAACTTTGTTGTTGATTTTAAATTTTTCCTATGTCCAACTTTAAATAACAAAATGCCATTAAAATAGACAGATATCCCCAACTTTGACCCCTACTCCCAAAGTAAACATCATTCCTGGCCTTAAAATGTTACTTGTGTTGTGATAATCTATTTTATCACATGTTTTAAATGTATTTTGTTTCACATCAAACACTTACAGATTTTTAAACTAATTCCCTAAATTGGGGGTTTTCTGTAAAATTATCAAAATATGTCATTTTTCCCAGTGCTGTGGCTAAGTCATTATCCAAGATTGGCTTTTTAAAATGTGTGTCCTGATGTTATTGTTTTAGAATTTCTGAAAGGTAAGGATAAAAAAGTGGTGTTACTTTGGACAATAAATACCATCAAAATTAGCAATTTTAACAGTTTTGAGCCGTTTGGAACATTGTCCAAGTCATACCGTAGGGTACAAGAGCAACACAATTATGAATAACAAATATTGCACTGTATTTGAAAGACAAACATCACCATTTCCAAAAAATATAGCTACAATTTTCATGCCATCTATGTAAACTGAAAAAAAAACACAAATGTCTTTTCAAAAAAAAATATTTGAAATCACCGATTGAGGCCTGTAGGGCGACCATCTTGGATTTTTCGAAGAAATAAATTTGCGTGAACAAGTCTTATGGGATGGTCTTTCAGTTGCACTATAGCTTTTGCATAATTAAAAACCTTTCTAATGGACAGAATTTACCATTTTGGATGGTTTTCTCATGAACAGGCACTTATAAGGTTAAATATAATGAAGATATACATGTATGCGAAATATCCATCAGTTTTCTGGACAACTACATGCCACAGCCACTTGATATATGGCCACTAACTTTCTTCTTTAGTACTCTATGGTGTGAAGCAATGCTATGCCCGTAACCCATTTACTTCCTGTTTACTTAGAATTTTAAGACGCAAGCGACATGCGTCTTCCAGGCCCACGGCAAGTTCCAGATTGTTGTAAGAGGCAACTAAGAATCTACAGATTCTGAAGTCGGGTCGATGTTAGTACACAGAGTGATTAAGGTGTATACGCATGGTAGCTGAATATGGAGGCTTATGTTTGCAACTCATAGGCTTAAGTCCTGTCTAACTTTACTTTTTCAGTGGCTGTTTTGTGTCCAATTCCACACGCAAATTTCAATAACATTTCATCTTCATTCGTCATCCTTTTTATGTTCGTCGCTCTGCTATAATCTATTAAGTTTACAAGAGCGTAAAATACCAACTCACTCGATTTATTTTGCGTCGAAAAAATCAATAAATTTATTTATTATCAATTATAAGGATGAACTGTAATAAATATTAGGTCTATTGACCAGTAAACTCAATTTGTCATTACATGCAGTTTGAGTAATTCGCGAATAATTGAACCATAAACTCAATCCTTTATGGTGCTAAATTCTTAAATAATCATTACAACTTATGTAACTTTTGTAATTTATAGTATATGTATTGCTTGTACTGGATTAAGACGTTTAGATTTTATAAATAGATTTTCCCGTTCTTTTATACGTTATATTTTATTGCTTTTTATTTTCAACTCGAGATTTCAAAGCTCATTTGGTATGTCTCTAAAACTAAATCGGTCATCTTATTTCCTGAGCTTGTGATAGTGCGAAATACCCCCTTTGCATATACCTTATTCTCTTACGAGTTGCTACGATTTTTGAAATACTACAAGTTCTGAGATTTTTCGCAATCCTTTCCGAGCTATTATAGCTTCTCCAGAAGTATGGAAAGGGAAAGGTAAGGGTATAACTTAGAAAAACTTCCTAATTAAAGGTATGAAAAGTTTTCAAGCAGTGTCTTCCAGAAATAGATTTTTATCATAAACCAATTTAATCTTCTCGAATTTGGCTTTTTCGGCTTATTTCTTATGCTCTTCACATTCATATAGCATTAGGAATTTTAAACTTTTTTACCGGAACAACACCTATCACAAAAACACAAAATGGCAAAGCAAAAGTCATTGCCTGACTAGAAGTTTATTCTATTTTTGTTATTAAAGGCATATTGTCTACCAAAATATCCAAATATTTTTTTTCGTCCCCGAATCTTTGATGTCATTTAGAGCCAAATGGAATAAAAGAAAACTCGGAATGTACATTTATTACCAAATGTGCCTTAAACTTTGTTTATTTCGCTCAAAATTATTCAACCATGTTGATTGATAATTTGTTTACCGTCATGACGACAGATAAAGTTTTTCGTCTATTTAATACAGCCATCAATCGGGATCTCTGATGTCTTGTTCCCGAAGACTGTAATATTGAATTAAATGTTAACTATCTAAATTATACTCATTACTTTATTAGTCATTTGTTTCGTTTTCTTTGTTTTGCGGCCTAGGTGTTTTCGTCGACATGTAGTTTCTAACGGGCTAAAACCTCATTGGCCGGGTGTATGGACAGCAAAGTTAATAAACAAAATTAAATACTGTGCTCATGCTAAAGGTGGGATTAGAGCTCATGAATATAATTTTTTGAAAAAACTTAAAAAACATACTTTTTAGTGATGATTGTTCAGTTTCTATTTTTCGATTAATAGGGTATCAATATTTTAGTACTGTTGTTCCTATGTTTATATTTATGAAAAACAATTGTCTGTTAGCCTTTTTTGGTTAGTATAAAAAATATTTTTAGTAGACAATATCCCTTTTACTAAAGGTTCTCGTGGGTCTTTTCGGTCACCTGATATTTAAATAAAAAGAGGTCCTTTATAATACATGTATATCAGATCTTTTTTTGTTCGTCTAATTTTAAAGCTTACTCTTACTTTTTCAGGGCGCTTTGGTTCACTCTTGTTGCGACTTGAGTTCGCGTTGTTGGTTTCCGTTCGGTTGAAATCGGTTTTGTTTCTTCGTGTTTTTTTTAACATATTTTTTTTTTGTTCGTGTTTAACAGTTTTGTCGTTGCCCTTTCGAGTTTTTGACACTCGAATGACCAATTGGTGCCTCTTTTGCTTCTTTTAAGAGCTTTAAAATTAATGTACCGAAACAAAAATTTTCTCAATATCCCGAACTTTAGTCTCACAGTTGTCTGAATCGCTCACTTGATGTAAAATAAAACTTATCACCCTGAAATAATGTTAATATTATCTGTTCATTTTCCTCTGACAACTGACGCGTTTGGACTTAATGTACAGCTTCCCAAGCTGAGCATATAAGCAAGCAAAAGCTTTCTCAATTGGTTTTACTAGGTTGAGCAAAAGCACAATTTTAACATTCCTAAAGCCAAAGATCGATCAAATGTTATATTTTTACTATTAAACTATCAAAGGTGATTTTACACCTATGTTTTATTTCAGCAACGGCGGCAATGTTTTTTTATTCAAACCAAGATAGTTTTAAAAAAGTATCCTTATCAACACAAAGCATTTGGTCCATTGCTTTAAGAAACGATTTTTGAAAAAAAAATATTAAACCACGTGCCGACAAGAACAAAAATGGGTTCCATATTGAAGTTATTTGATAAATAACATTTTGTTTCAGCTTTACTTTTATTTACAAACTACTCAAATACTTTGTCAAAAAAAAAATATAAAAGTATATATGTAATATAATACCTACCTTGATACAAGTTATCCAGCAGGGTTATTGGCACACAAAACAGTGCCACCAATATATCAGCTATCGCCAAATTCACTATAAAGTAGTTAGTTGCATTGTGCATGGAAGCGTTCCTGTAAACCACGAAAACAACCATCAAATTTCCGAACAATGCACATAGAAACACTAAAGAATATGCTAGAGAATATATCACAATAAGATATACTGGGTGACGCATCATATCAAACGATGTCGCATTCATATGGGTTGAATTTGAACTGTTAGCTAGTAAAGTCATTTTGAAAAAAAAGCAAGAACTCCGTTGAAATAAATCCAAGTTACAGGTTATATTGACTCTGCTGCAAGATTGAACAGTATTTAAACGAACGATGATGAGATTAATTAAATCAAAAAGATCATTTCCGCACCCTACACGTTTTATTACAGAAACTTTTTTATCACCTTTTAGTGATTTTTGTCTGATGAACTCATCCGAAGTTGACTAAGTTTGACCGGTAACAAATGTTTTGTTTTAGTCACTCTATTTTATATGAACCCAGTTTCCTACAATGCTTAAATCAATTCTAACTTCTGATTTGTTTTTGTCTATATAACACTGTATAACGAACAACGGATCTTAATACGAAGATATATGTATTGATAACTTTGGCTTATGACAGGACAACATGCTGATCGTTAAGAAAAAAATCATTACGTTCTGGGCTTGATCTGAGAAGAGGTGTCCTGGGTGTGATTATATCATCTAATTGATAAAACAAAACACGCCGTCAGCCCATTTTTGATAGTTTTATAGGAAAAATCGCTTCGTCAAATTTATATTTATCTTGATATTAATTATTTCTCTTTTGTTCCGTTTATATTTTCACCAAGTTGTCACAAGGGATAACTCTTTATGAAATATTTGAAGTTCCATTGATATATCGCCTAAGTACATTTGCACTTTTACTTGAATAAAAACATTTTAAAGACATTTTCCACAAGACAAGACCTAGCAACCTTTAGCAGTCGTATTTAAATTACTTTAAAAACGTTAGACATCATTTATATGGGACGCAGTCCCACATATGTAGAGATTTCCAAAAGTTAATGGTTTGTATTTTTTTCGAAACGGATGTGCCGAGTGCGTGCAAGCGCACTAGGCACGAATTTCTATGGGGCCAGAAATTCGATGCTTTTTTTTGAATAAATTTTAAAATAGACAGATTTAATAACCACAGTTAAATTTCTTTTAAAAATATACAGGAGAATACGGATGGAAAGTAAAAACTAAACTCTCTAAATATATATTTCAAGGAAACTCTCGTTGTCAAAGAGATGAAATGATCTCGCCAAGTTCTCGCGATAATTGTCATTGTAAACAGGTGCATTAGGAACAATCGTGATCATTACTAGTTATTCATCAAATTTATCATTATGACGATGTTTAAGACAATTACAACACTTAATTAATAATAGTAAAAAGGAGGTCTTACCTTAGAAGATTTTTAAATCAATCCTGTGCGTGCATGTTTCAGAGGTTTTTTTCATTTTCTGCCCGGTTTTTATATCAATATTCTGCAACCAATACTTCTAAAAAGATATATTGGTATACAGAAAATCATCCAAAACCTGGCAGAAAAAAAGGTTGCTTTGTTTACTTCTGCTGGAGCGCGAAATACTCTGACCGGGAAATGACGTCATGGATAACGTAACACCAAAAAAAAAGGTTACTCGTCCCGTCAACGTCATCCTAATATATTTTGACACTATTTCAGAATGTTACAAATATTTGTCATTTGCACAAATAATTCGATATTTGTAATTATTAGTTATTGATCAATGACAACTATTTTCTAAAGCTGCGTCCCATTTTAGGTTGCACCTATTATCATATTATAAAATACGACAAGACGAACACATTTCAGATGTTTTTTATTAGCGCAAACCGATACAAAAGCACGAGGCATGTATAAAAAAGTAATGAATAGCATTGTGGGAATGTCAAAGCAAACAAAATGAATAGGATATGTAAGTCTTTATGTGAATAAAGGTAATAACAAAACTACCGAACTTGAATGATCAATCTCATAGTCCAGAGAAAATGACAAAAACGAATCAGTCATACCGGAGAACTGGTGGATCGCAATGGTCCGGACTTGGTACAGGCATTTCAAACGAAATGGTGGGTTAAACCAGGTTTTATGGCGCCAAACCTCCCTCTTCCATTGCGATCTTAGGATCCGGTAATGACCATAGAACACAACATTGTTGTGAGACACAATAAGGATATTGAGGTGATCATCTCAGTACAGCAGACCAGTCAAACACTAATTAAAACAATTAACTATCATATCTTTTAACTCAATTTTGAACTTTTCTACTAGTGGCTGATAACGAAGAAAGAATTTTTTTAGTGATCGTATGAGACGTATTTTCTTATAGCCCTGCTTCAAAAGTCGGTCACGAAGAAACCGATGTCTGATAAAAAAAATCTGTGAAATGTGTGCAAGCTCTGGCATATCGAATAAGTTGAGAAATATAAACACCGTATGCAGGAGAAGTAGGTATATTGCTCTGTAGATTAGGAAAATTAATAATTTGAAAATTAAAATCGTCTCGTTTATCGTAAATTTTTGTACTGAGATGACGCCAATGTTGACATTCTAATAGAGTCACAAAATGTTGCATATTAAAAAAAATATGAAATTCCTATGAATATTTTATAAAAAAATCCTGTCTTTCAGAACAGTTATTACTGAATAAAACAACACATAGATTACTGAATAAAACAACTCCACAGATTTTTTGATCAGACACCGGTTTCATCGTGACCGACTTTTGAAGCAGGGCTATAAGAAAATACGTCTCATACGATCACTAAAAAAATTCTTTCTTCGTTATCAGCCACTAGTAGAAAAGTTCAAAATTGAGTTAAAAGATATGATAGTTATGATAGAGTTAAACACCCTTTTACCATAATGCGCGGTCAGTGTTAATGATGAAGGAAATCACTGACCTTGGACAGGTACATGTAACTGACATACGTTTGTGCTAAAGTTAAATTTACCGTCCCTACCCATCACTCCTTTTTCCAGTGGCAGTCAAAACTCTCCTACCCGATTGGCCTTGTGTCCCCATTTCCTCCACTAGTACATCATCACCATTTCATGTTCATTGTATCACCACTTTCATATTCATCTCCCGGATATAGCCGAAATCGTGCTGCTTGGGAGTAAAACAATAACTAACTAACTAACTAAAGTTAAATGGGGAAAGTCCCTTTTTTATAAATTACAAAGCAGGACTCAGTCTGCTTCATATGGAAATATCCAATGGCATATGCAACACGTTGACGTCCTTTTGCGCAAGTGTTTCATTTGCGCCGATATATTTTTTGAAAGGCGATATCATTGGCGCCATTAATAATTCATCAAACGTATGTTACGATAGGCTTTCCTTTATTAAACTGATTTTTTTCACGAATTACATAGCACATGTTTGGCCTATAACACTGCATGACCTGAAATTTATGTGTTGTTTTATTCAGTAATAACTGTTTTGAAAGAGAGGATTTTTTATTAAATATTCATAGGAATTTCATTTTTTTTTAAATGTGCAACATTTTGTGACTCTATTAGAATGCCAACATTGACGGAACTTTTAAAAAGAATTAGAATATTTAAAATCTAATTATTTACAATTACCTTTAGTCCAAAAATGTTTAAGTTAAGCAAGTTATAATTTGTTTTCTCAATTAAGAACCAAATATGGTACTTAGTGAACAAGGTTATTTGAAACACAACTTATCTTTTATGAATTTAAAGAAATATATTAAAACAAATATATCAAGTCCGAAATGGCCACTAAACACAAAAGCCAGAACGAATACAAACAAAACATAGTAAAAGTGCATTTGATTTAAGAATATCTGGGCGTTGATTTAAAGATGATGACAAATAAGGGTTCCAGGAACAGACAACGGACGACGAATAAGGTTCATATGTGTACGTACATGTTCGCATAAAACCGATACAATCTGTATTGTCATAGCTTCATCTCTAGTGGCAATTAAAGGTGCAATTAAACATGTAAAAAGTAGTCCCTGTTCTTCAAAAGAAAATCAAACTTAAATGTTTTAATATCAGGCCAAAATATTGCAAAATGGTTGTTTGTGTTGTTTTAATTAATGGTATGACGCTAGTCGAGTTATTATCACAATCCCTCAAACTGTACGATAGCAATTTTGAGAACATTAAATAACTTTGTAACCAAAATTGAAAATCAATGTTCATTACAATGCGTAATTTAGAAACAGGACATAATAGTTAAGGAACTATTTTCCAAATTATTCGACTGTAAACAGACATCGCAGCCTTTTTTATTGCTAGAAATGTCATGGAATATTGTATATTAAATTCCGAGAAAGGCATTAGAGATTTCTTAATAAAACATGTCGCATTTGTAATGAAGCTCCCTTTTCGTCCATAAATATAATAAGACATAATAGAAAATAGTTATAAGATAATCAGATTTCTTGACTAAGTTAATCAGAGGTCAATCCTTTAGTTTAACCATAATTTACTTATCTATTGAATTGAAGTGACAATGCAGTAGAACAAATAATTCAACTACATGTCAATAATGTAGAAAGGAAATACATGACATACATATATCATGTATATGAAAGATTTTTTTTGTATGATGATATATATCTTGTTTTATAGGAAAAAGAAAAAAAAACATGCAGTAAATTACATTTTCACTTATATCAATAATGTTTTTGACAAAATGTTACAAATTAAAAATCAAAAACATTCAATTTTCTCATGAACAGCAACTTCGGCAATAGCAACACAATCAAAAGTGAAGTGTGAAAACCAAAGGTACATGCATCGACAGATTTGTGTCATTTAACAAAAAGTTTGAACAATCTTAATTCAAAGAAATAGAAACCTGATTTTTTTAAGTAGTGAAATTAATACAAAATAAGTGCACTAGCTGTTTATGGCGTTAGTTTTTTTTAAGTAGCAACATCCGCTCCTGCTAATGGAGTTTTCGTATCACAGGTGATTCGTAACTCCAGAGCTCGTGGGAGTTACATCGATTTCCTTGGCAGAGTGTCACCTTTGACACAGAAATTGCTAACACGGGGTTTTGTTACTCCCCGGAAGAAATTTTACGGTACACGCCATGTACTTGTAGAAAAATATGGGATTTCTATCTCCCAAATGAGTGCACATGTTGGTTTGTGGTAGAATTTTGTTTTGTCTTCCTTTACCGGATTTGACACACTGAATTGGAAATAAGCAAGACGACAGGTGTGCTATAGCAGGCAGGAATGGCTTACTCCCCCGGAGAACTCTTGTTCCGCCTTGAGTTTGCGCTGTTGATTTCCGTTTGTTTGATTTTGTGTTTCTTCATGCTGTTTACCGGTTTCTTCGTTGCTTTTTCGGGCTTTTGACATTCGAATTTTGGTGCCTCTTTACTTCCTTCAATCAAATCTCCAAGAAATAAATAAGTATTAGTTTTCACCTGTAGTGTAGTTCAAGACAACTTCTAAAGGAATAAATTCATTTAACACTTTGAATTTTCACCTAACTGTCATTGACTGTTCTTAATCTGAAATGAAAATTTTCAATAACTTAATTCTTTTTTTTTTGCTTACTAAAATGGGGTCAGTGTTATAATAACGTTTTCTTTTCTTTATATGGATAAAAAATATCGACGAAAAACGGCGACAAATGAAGATGTTGCCTTATCAGATCGGGTAAACAATTGTATATTATGCATTCGTTATCTTTGATTAGTCCATAAATCCAATGTAGATCCTGTGTTTGTTATCAAAGATTTTCAGCACTAATAAACACATTTATTGGTTTGATAAAGTTCATTTCATTTCCTTTTTCATATTCTTTCATTAACATCTAGTCCATAGATAAACATTATTAACTTTTGGAACGTATATCTGATTATTTCCTTCCGTTTTGCCCATAAAAAGGATATATCGGTATTATGAAAAGATCTATCTATCTGAATATTATAAAGTCCCTTGACTTGCAGTACAATATTTATACAACATGTAGAACACCAGAAGTCAATGCTTTGATAAATCCAGAGCCAAATACATTTTAAAAAAAAATGTTCATTCGTTTTACTTACGTTTACAAAATTTAATACCAAAATGAAAAAAAAAATTATTTCAAGTCTAAATTATTTTAAGGAAAGAACAAAGAATACAAATAAAAACTAAGATGCCGCGCACTCTAAACCGAAATTTTATCACTATAAATACAATCATCTCATTAAAAACTTCGCGAAAAATATTTAAAGAGCTGTTATCTACCTAAATTGTGTTTTTCAATCAAGAAAGCCAAACCCAACACTGAAGATATTAAGCAAATGTACATTATAAAGGAAAGCTGGGGTCGATTTTTCAACTTACAATTACGTTAATCAAATGATCAGAACTAAATGTAATACGTACGTTACGATAAGCGAACGCAATGATTAGATTTAAACAATCGGAAAATTTATTAAAAAAAAACGCTCGACAGTTGTCCTCTTTCAATATTCCAATGAAAGAGGAACATAAAGAGTTACCATATTTGTACTGGATACCTAAACTTCACAAAAATCCGTACAAAGAAAGGTATATAGCTGGATCTTCATCATGTTCAACTAAAGAGCTGTCCGTTCATTTAACTAAAATCTTGTCTGCTGTCAAAGAAGGTCAACAAGCATACTGCGACACTATTTATAATCGTAGTGGAATTAACCATATGTGGATTTTGAAGAACTCAAAAGATTTGTTAGATCATTTTAAATCTAGATCATTTTCTGAGGTTCACTCTTTGAAAACGTTCGATTTTTCAACTTTATACACTACCTTACCACACGAAAAACTAAAATGTCGCATGAAAAAACTTCTCGAAAAAGCCTTTTCAAACTCTAGGAATTTTGTTGTTTTGGGTTATAATTCTACATTTTTTTCCAAAACATCTTTCAAAGATAAAATTTGTTACACACTGGAACAAGTTTGCAGTATGCTTGATTTCCTCATTGACAACATATTTGTCACTTTCGGAGGAGAGATTTTTCAACAACAAATCGGCATTCCAATGGGCACAAACTGTGCTCCTCTCCTCGCCAATTTGTTTTTATACTCTTACGAGACTGAATTTCTTCAGGGACTCGTAAAGAACAAGAAGATGAAAGAGACAAGGTCATTTAATCTTACATTCAGATATATTGATGATGTCCTCTCTGTCAATAACACTTCATTTGGTAGTTGGATTCCTTCAATATATCCTCCGGAATTGGAGATAAAAGAGACCACCGAATCAAATTGCTTCACGTCTTTCTTGGATTTGCACTTCGAATTTGACCCAGGTGGTCATCTCAGTACAAAAATTTACGATAAACGAGACGATTTTAATTTTCAAATTATTAATTATCCTAATCTACAGAGCAATATACCTACTTCTCCTGCATACGGTGTTTATATTTCACAACTTACTCGATCTAAAAAAATCTTTCTTCGTTATCAGCCACTAGTAGAAAAGTTCAAAATTGAGTTAAAAGATATGATAGTTAATTGTTTTAATTAGTAATTGACTGGTCTGCTGTACTGAGATGATCACCTCAATATCCTTATTGTGTCTCACAACTATGTTGTGTTCTATGGTCATTACCGGATCCTAAGATCGCAATGGAAGAGGGAGGTTTGGCGCCATAAAACCTGGTTTAACCCACCATTTCGTTTGAAATGCCTGTACCAAGTCAGGACCATTGCGATCCACCAATTCTACGGTATGACTGATTCGTTTTTGTCGTTTTCCCTGGACTATGAGATTGATCATTCAAGTTCGGTAGTTTTGTTATTACCTTTATTTACAGAATGGCTTTAGTCACACAAACCACCCTTTTATGATTTATTATTTTCCATCGGATTGTGTGCGCTGAGTGAACTTAAAAATTCTAAATTTACAGGATTTCTAAGCAACAGCTAGTTTATAGTCATTATGAGCTCAGTATATTTGAAATTATCGTTTGAACTTTAAAAGCGGAAACAGTAAAAGATATACTGGTTAATATACATACTGCTTTAAGCTTATTTCATTATCCTTTAAGTTTATTGCCAATTATGCCAGTCTACCGTCAAATAATTTTCTTTAATCGACAGTTTTACTTTCTATTACCTCTTCTAGTAGACGTAATAAAATATTTGAAGGCTTTTAATTGCATTTAACAGATTTTTTCAAAATTAGGAATGAAACATGTCCTAGAAGTATCGTCTCCATCACTATATATTATAAGGTCTACTTTAGCATGTGTAGGTGCATAATTTACTATCAAATAATGTGACTAATTTAAATTATCTTAATAGGCTTGTTTAATTATCTTCAGTACAGAAAATGTTTTAAAGACAATGCATGCAAAAGTGACAGTGCCATGTATTCGTTACGAAAGAGCCTTACATAAACTACCTTGTGACAAACCACAATCTTTTTTCAACTGAGAGAAAAAAAAATCCCATATTGGTCTAAAAGCACATAATTACTTTAGTAAAATTTATTGAAAAACGAAAACAATCGAGAAGTAACGTAACCCTTTTAAAGTAAATTTTATATCAGGTATGGAAAAACCATGAAGAGTCCTACAGGCTCTGGAATCTACTGCTTTTACTCATCACATGGAGCGGACGGAATTTTGCTAGTATAGTATGGAAAGTTGAAGTCATCACGACCTTAGTAGTCACGCTTTGTTGCAGGGTGGTGACGAATAGGCCCACAACAGCGCTGAGCTGAAAAGTGCACAGAAACCTTATACGTGTCAGGCCGGTAAAAGCAAATTGAATGTCAATTTATGTATGCCACAGGTGGCTGGATGGGGCAGTTCTATCATAATAAAGGACGGGGTTGTTGGGTTACACATGCAGAAAACCTGAATGGAAACCATGGTGATGCACCGTTTTGGGAAATTATGTCACATCCCTCGCACAATCAAGAAATTAACCCGTATGATCCCCAAACAGGAGGCTAAAGTGTCCGATTCTGCTCATCCCTCCTTTTCAACGTGGCAGTCCAAACTCTCTGAATCCATTGGCTTTCTGTAACAATTTCCTAAAAATCACGTTTGACACAAAAATTGTAATCACAAGGTTATGTTGCTCCTCGGATGCTGTCGTTACTCAAGAAATTTTACGGTAGACATTATGCACTCATAGACAAATATGGGATTTCCATCTCTCCGATGAATTCAGATGGCGGTTTGCCATTGAGTTTTGTTTTGTCTTCCCCCACCGGATTTGACACTGAATTGGAAATTGTTAGCGCGACGGGTGTTCTTTAGCTGGCAGGAACCGATTACTCTTCCGGAACACCTGAGTTCATTCATTACGACTGGAGTTCGCGTTGGTAATTGATATTCGGTAGTTTTTGAGTTTCTGTGTTTTACATGTTGTCTGTTTTTTCGTCCTGTCCTTGTTTACTAAAATGGTTTTGTATCTGCCCTTTGGGACGCCTCATAGGTACTTCTGCTTTAATATTCATTCTGTTTCCCCTTTCATTTTAATATCTGATATAGCAGAATTCGTGATCCTTGGGAGTTTTACAATAGCAAATGAAAGAATCTAAGAAAGCACACTCGCATACATGTATCCCAAGCGTTTTGCTATTGGACAATACAAATTTATCTTGACCTAAGAATTTTTGCAAATAAAAATTTGTGAAAACATGCACTTATAAGTTGTTCTTCTGGAATACCAAGTTTCATAAAATTCTGTTCTGTAGTAGAGTAATTGAGTCCACAAGATGATAAATCAAGATTTTCAAACAATGTTTAAGTTCTAACTTCCACAAATTTTTGGGAATACAAAATTCCTGGTAAGACGCACAACTAAATAGGGTGTATTTCTTGCATACCAAGCTTCATTATATTAAGCATTTTCAGAGAAGTAACGTTCAATCAGGATTTTAGGCAAACTAAAGACGCGTTCGGGGTCCGGGTGGCGAATAGGTCCGCAGCAGCGCTTAACTTGTCGGTAAAATTCCACTAAAGAGCGCTCAAAAACCGGACATTGGGTGAGGCCATTTTGCCCACAAAGCGACTGGGATGTATGCCCAAGGTGGTTGAAAGGGGCAGGTCTGTCATAATGAATGCCAGGGCCGTCAGGCTATAATGCGAAAACCTGACCACATACCATAGTGGTGCACCGTGTTTGGAAACATGTCACGATCTTCACACGTTAAAGAACCCTGCTGCAGGTCTCGGAAACAGTAGGACCCGTAGGACCCGAACGATCCTCATGAAGGAGACTTAATTTCCCGTCACTACCCATAACTTCTTTTTTTCCAGTGGCAGCCAAAACACTCATCTCCGATTGGCTGTGTGTCCCCCTTTCCTCCACTTCATCATTTCATGTTCATTGTATCACCCTTTTCATGTCCATCTCCCGGATATAACCGTAAATCCGTAATCGTGCTGCTTGGGAGAAAAGCAGTAACTGTCCAAATGGCCATAATTCCCACATAAGTTTTAAGATAAAACATTCTTGTTGATATGCACAATTAAGTAGTAATCCATCTAAGAATCATGCAAAATTGAAGAAAAGTGATTCATCGATAAAAAGTCTACAGTGGTTTATTTCTAATATAAGATAGTTCAAAGTATATAAAATAAGAAATAAATAATAATTTGTTCATAACTACCTGATCCTGGGAGATATCTTGCCATTTTGTTACAATGGTTTCTATTGAAATTATTGACAATCTTAAGAGTTATCTCCCTTTCTTACATTTTTCCAATGCATTCTATATATTTTTTTCTCTCAGGACCAGGGCTAGTATGGAAAAAGAGCACAAAAGATCAAAGCAGGGTGCTAGTAGGAATAACATAACAAAAATAAATTGGTGTAGGCTTTCCAACAATGAATCACCCTTTGCACTAAAATATGGTGTACTCAATGCATACCAAGTCACGTCGAATTCTGTTCAGTAGTTTCGGAGAAGTTGCCTCCACAAATTGTGATCGCAAAGAGACGGACAATAATTTATTTTACTAACATTAAGTCTGCTTCATATGATTGAAGAAACTAATCAGCGAGCAAAGGTGCACGTACAATAATTCTCCCTTTGAATTTCTGATAGTAGCGTTCTAATAAATAACTTTCATTAATAGCTTTCAACAACATGAATTATTCTTCCGTAAATGACTCTTTTCAGTGTGAGATGACCAGGTTGAGATGCGAGCACGTGCAGCGATCTCACACTGGTCAAATAACCAATAATAACCGCCGGTACTGATATTGATCGATGGTGTCGACCAATGCAATGCAATGTTACTAGACAGTAAGTATTTAAAACTTTCGGTTTTTAGAATGAAGCTACCTAAGGTTTCTGAATATAAGAAATTATTTTTTACGGAAGAAATAGGTACTTACACGCGTTCTTGGAAAACCGGCAATGATCTTTCACTTTTTGGGTATTTTGGCTCGTTCTGCTGCGCTCCACTCGCAAAAAAGACTGAAGAATTCTATCACGCGTGAAAGATCAACCGGTCTTTTCCAAGAACTTATGTAAGAACCTACAAGACTTTGATGCAAATGCTGGATTTTTGAAGTGATAAAATTGCTTGTATATTTAGAGACATCATATAATAGTGAGTAGTATATAGTAGAAAATGCAGATGTAGGGTTGTAAAACAGATTTTTAATATTACGAGTTTCACATTAGGCTTTAACTTTAATGTTGTGATTTATGCGGTCGAGCAGTGCACTTCATTTGAGCGAAAAAAGTTTTGTTTTGAGCGTGCGAAAAAAATTCGCTTGATTCATTGAGCGATTTTTTACAGGTAATTTACAAGTATTTGTGACGATCCTTTTTAATAGAATTATATTTCACGTATAGATAGAACAAATTACAATCAACATGTTCATAAAAATAATAGTATAAAGTGTCAGATATCTATGAAAATAAAAGTATTGGGATAAAACATTAGAATTCAAAACGACAGACTAAGGTCCAAACAATATTTTTTACTACGCCTGACGCGCGTTTCGTCTTTTCAAGACTCATCAGAGGCGCTCTACCAAAAATATTGAAAAGACCAAAAACAATATAATTATGATGAGCATAGAACAATTAAGGGAAATATACCAAAATGGGAAACCACATTATTATTAGTAAGATGATCAATCTATGGCTGGGATAGGAAGAACTTTAGAGTTTCGACAAATTTGAATCTTTAAACGGATAATTTAAAGCTTTTTAGGATATATAGGAGTACCATGTGTAAACGTGTTGACCGACTTTGATGGCCATTAATGCCATACTTTTTTAAAATGAACTTGGTAAATGTATAACAAGAAGTAGAAAACCCTTTACAAGTATAATAATAGCTAGAAATATAAAAAGATGAAAGAAATCAAGGTATTTACAGGGCTAATCGAATGTTTTGGCTATGTTTTCCACAAGCATTACGACATATTTTTCAATTATATTTATGCATGTTTTGTTATTTATTTATTATATTTTTTTCATTATACCCCGCCACACGAAGTGGCGAGGTATGATGTTATACCATTAGCTTTAATTTCCAGCATGATCCAAAAAATAGTTTTTTGAGATAGGTCACTTTGAAAAAATCCAATTTCATGAAATTTTGAGTTTCTGACCAATAACTTGAATAAGCGTCAAGGGATTCAAATGATAGTTTGCACGAATGCTTTGGTGAGTCTAACATGTCTAAAGAATTGACGAACCAAACTGCGGGCATGGCAAAGTTACTTGCCTGGAATTTTATTATAATTTCCATTTATTTGTCACATTTCAATTTCACATGTTAAACATAAACAGGTTAAAATGGAATTTTACTTGAAGAACAGTTTTTCTGGTGAAATGTTTAGGATAGAGTCAAATAAGCAAAAATTTTACATTTCAAAGGGTTAAATATAGTGCTTTTATTGAACATTTAGAAAAATCTGGGGGTCAAAGAGATATTTTGAGGGTAACCCCCCCCCAATTTCTGCTTTAATGGAAACACTTAAGAAGATGAAGAAATAGTTGATAGAAATAGATTTTCCCTTTGAGCGCCACTACTACAGAGAGGAGAGATTGTACTTTTATATGTTCATCCAGATTTTTTTTAATAAAAAAAAAATTGGCTAATTGGGTGAGATCACCAATTTACCAGACGAATGTTATTGATAAAGTTCTCATTATTTCTGAATTATATATATTATTTTAAATAGAATAAAAAAAGACTGAAATGTTAAATATCAGATATTCAGATTTAATTATCATCATTTTTAGAGTCATATCTAAACAGATTCATATCTTGTAATGCATGTAGTTGAAAATTTAATGTAACAGTGAGAGAACTCGATTTCCCCTAGGCATTACTCAAGCTGAAAGCTGGTTGCAAAGGGGACACATTATCTGGTGGCTCCGCATTAAATTTCTAAAAATAACAAAATTAATCAAATCATATTTAGTGACTGAATTTTAAATTTGCTTCACTTAATTTGGATGATCAGATGAAATACTTTAGTTACTTAATGTCTTGTGACATGTAGGGCATCATAAAGGTCCTCAATTTGTGACAGGAAAAGAGGTGACAATGCATATGCTGAAGCCATTTTTTATCTTATGAACATTGACATTCTAAAATCACGGAATAATGCTGCCGTTGAAATCTGTAGACATGATAACGTTTGTTTGAGAGAACAAATTGGCTTGTAAACTATTTTTGGTTTGACAAACCAATATACGATGGAGAAAAAAAAACAGATTTTGTTTCGTTTGCAGAAAGCAAACGACAGATCCTACATTTTTGTAAACTAGTTTTCCAATATATTATTGAATCACCATAAAAACCCAAAACCTAACAATAATTATGAACTTATGAATTTATGAAGTCAACCTGAATTGTAATGTATTATTGTTCACTATATAAGATGCAAGTTTCATTCAACACCAGGTTTATTTCCCTGTAAATCCTCGGTGCTGGATTGGCTTCCTTGTTCGAACTTTTTGGTTTGGAACTTTTGGTTTTCAACAGTTTGGGAAATTGACCTTCCAATGTTTTGATTTAAATGCTACTGATGAGAGGTTACTCCTTGAAATATCGATTTATAGCATATCCAAATTAACCGTTTATACCCGCGGTTTGGTATTTGTAATTTTGAAACCACTGGGCCATAATCGCTGCTGGTGGACCAGAGGTCCCCGAGGGTAATCACAAGCCTGGTCGTCAGACTTGTCTGTTACGATTTACCATAAAATTTCAAATATTGACAGGAACCGCTTACTCTTCCGGAGCACCTGAGTTCACTCATGTTACGACTTGAGTTCGCGTTGTTGATTTCCGTTCGGGTGATTTTGTGTTTTTTCGTGCTGTTCTTGTTCGTGTTAACCGGTTTCGTCGTTGACCTTTTGACACTCGAATGCCCCATGGGTGCCTCTTTGTCGCTGAATTTTCCGATTTTTAAATTCAAAATTGTTTATAACACCAGGTTTTTTCTTTGTAATGCACATGGTCGAGATCCTCTGTGCTGAATTTAGCTTCCTTTTTCGAACTTTTTTCTTTAGAGTACTTTTCGTTTTCAACAGTTTTGGAATTGGACCTTCCAATGTTTTGATTTAAATGCTACTGATGAAGGTTACTCCTTGAAATATCGATACATGTATATACACACGGCAGAACCATTAAGACGAGAAAAAATGTTGACGGACGGGACATAGACGTAAAATCCTTGAAACGGATTAAAACACAGGTAAAATACACAATTTGGGATGGATATAGTCAGAAAAGGTTAGACATTTTATTTGTTTACAAATGATAATAGAAAAACTGAAGCGTACAGTATAAAGAAAAATGAACTAGCTAAGTATTTATGTTTGAAACATTGAAATCGGCCATGTAGTTTTCGAGAACATTAACAAACCAATAGCCTACCCTCGCACTATAGCACACTTTCAATACGAGCAACTTGTAGCAAAAACCACTTTTTTGTGTTTTTTAAAAGTTTTGTGCTCTTTTAATGATTTTTTAAATTGTATAGGCTGTTCATCAATTTATTCACGAAGCCATGGACTGCAAAGCATGTCGCTGTCCAAGAAAAAGGGTTACATGCAAATAATCTACGTTACGGACGAATACATGCATGATTTATAATGTATCAGACAAATGGTGCGTGTATATACTTTGTCAGCGACTGTCGTATGAACGTCGTGTCTTAACTGCAAACGACAGTCTGAATTAAATTTATTAATATTAAATAAAAAATGTATCAATATCAGTTCTGGTGCCGCCAGGTGGATGCAACAACCTTCTCCTTTCTTGTAATTGTAAGATGGCTATTGGTGTGTTCGTTCGTATGAAGCTTCATGTACGTAATGGTTTTAGTTATGTCAAAAGCTGCAGAACCATATACATGTATCTTAAAGGTCAGGGGTATGTACATATATAATGGTTGTCAGCATGACTTTATACATTGCCACATAAATGACTCAAGTTAAAGTTTTTCAGATGGTTCAAATGTCTTGATCTGCAAGTGAATTGGCTAATCATGATTTAAGATTGGATAGAAAATAAATAATTTTGCGTTTTCTGTTTATTTGGATAAGTCGCCAATCGTACATGTTTCCAAAGTGTTACTAATGTGTGTTATGTAGGTCACCTGTTTGTTCCATTTGTCATGTTTGTCGTGAATAACAATATTATGCATCTGATTAACATAAGTTCATCTTGACTTACATTTTCAGCATGTATAACTCTGGTTACAGTTTTTGGTAAATGTCCATAGCTAAGAATCTGCAAGTGGTAGAGAGTCGCCCTAATGTTTTCACGTTGTCCGTCCGTCCGTCTTATATTGCCCGTGTACAACTCTTGTGAAAAATATACCTTAAACTAAAAACTACTAACAATACAGTTCTGTACAGTTGGAAAAACTTATATAATTTTGATAGATTTTTAAAACGGGCTTTGTGAACACTTTAACGCCAGAAACTATTTACAATATCCTTCTGATAAAGTTGCAGGGTAGGTTCAGTGTAGCATGTCATGATTAGTATATTAAAACATATTTCATGCAAATCCATAAAATTTGTTTAAAAAAAATGTTCATAGAAAATCACGGATTTTCAAATTGGACTTAGTGGACAATAACTGAAAAACAACTTTTTACTAATACCGTTCTGAAAACACTTAGATGTTTGCCGACGGGACCCTTCCAGACTTTGGCAGTATTTTAGACTTTAATATAACGGGCAAGAGGATTTGCTGTTATGTGCGACTGCTTCATGTCCATGTTAATATTAAATATAACAGTTTAATAATGCAATTATCTGGAATGAAAAAAAGATTGTGTTCCACTGGTAAAAGCTGAAGTAAATCTGTGTAAAAACACACATTTATAATAAATATCCGTTATTTTAGCTAATAGCTGTATGAAATTAAAAAAAAATTCTAAACAAAATATTTTTTGGAAATAGAAATTACAACAAAGTTCCAGACATTAAATTTTGTTACGCCTGACTACGTCTTTTTAAGACTCATCGGATGCGCTCTACCAAAATATTGAAAAAGCCAAACATTATGTCTAAATCATGAAGAGCATGAGCAATAACCCCAAAAATATATCGAAATGGGACATCAAATTATGACTAAGATCAACCTATGTCTGGGGTAGGAAGAAACTTAGGGTTTAGACGGTTTAAAATTTAAACGGATAATTTATAGCTTTGGTGTATTCGTCATCACAAACATGTTGATTCCGGAGCTGATTTAACTCGGGGAATTCAAAACTCCACCAGCAGCGCTAACCGTCACGAATGTTAGAAATAAAAATTACAACAAAGTTCCAGACAATAAATTTTGCTAAGCCTGACGCGCGTTTTGTCTGTTTAATATTCATTTGTAATTTAAGATAAAAGCCAAAAGGTAAAATAATTTTCAAACATTTAAGTTCGGTAGTTTTGTTTTTAGGCCAAAGTTGAACACTGTCAAATTATGTACCTCTTAATTGTATTTCAGTTACACCTGTTGACTGCAACGCAATTATTTTGCATGTATCGGTCCGTTACCAAGTTTTATTGCATGTATTTAGAGTCATTTTGTTATGCTTGAAATATATAAATAATTATTGAACGTTATCATTGGATATTGATATTTTCATTAAAACAAAACTTCATTAACTTCTTTTACTTATATAGAAGCATAACTTACCAGATTATTACTCTATACAGGCCTGTTTATATTAACCAGTTTGAATTGTCCGTGTCAATGTAATCAAATCGAGCACACCGTTTGTGAATGATTTAAAAATATACAATTGTGTTCGACAAAAAGAAATTAAATCCTTATACAATATGTTCTTGTTTATATACTGGGCATGTTTTTAAAGTTTATTACATTCATATTTTTGATATTTTAGAGATAAAAAGTTGAAAATTGACATAAACCGTGAAAAAATTGCATGTCCCGTCCGTCAACATTATTTCTCGTCTTAATGGTTCTGCCGTGTGATATAGCATATCCAAATTTACCGTTTTATCCGCGTTTTGGTATTTGTAATTATGTAAGTTTCATTAAACCCTGGAATGAAAAGAAATAAAAGTAACATCAAAATTACCTAGTAACTAGGAAGATTCATTACATATTTATAAAATCTAGGGATACCACTAATCAAGTCATTGTCTTGGTTCTTAATTTTTGAACGATTTTTAAGATCTAGCCTGGTATTAGCATTATGCTTTTAAAGCTACTTTGAACATCCCGTACAATGTTACTTTCTGAAACATGTGTGGCATAAAGAGTACCCTGTCTGTTATTCGTTCTCAAACATTCAAGTGGTTTATAAAGACACAAATCCATGGTTGCATTGAAAAAAGTCTTATACAACAATGGTGGACAATCAAAGCACATAACATTACGAGTATCAATCTGATCAGTTTAAAAATTGGTGGCCATTTTTAAGATTATAAACAAATCAATACTGGTTTTCGGACTTTGTTTTAAGCTCAATTAGATTTCCCTATAGGCCAGAGCAATCTCTAAACATATCCTAATGTAATTAAGACGACGTATTTCCAGTTCCGTGACTACACAAATGACCATGTAAAGACTTGTTATGTCAGATGTTTCAAGCTTTCAGATCGCACTGACCAATCTATATATTAGATAAGCTATTTCTAGTGTAATACAATTATATATCAAGAAAAATCAGTTTCAGACAAATTGTATGGTGGCTGTAGTATTGGTGTCACTCATGGATAAGCAAGCGAAATAGCAGGTCCAGACATTAACAATAGATCAATTATAATAGTTATGCTGATGCAGCTCGATTGATTGATTGATTGATTGATGGTTGTTGTTTGTATACTGTCTCGTCGGCGATCATCAGCAATAATCAGAAGATAAAACAAGTTGAAGGAATTAGAATATTTAAGGAAAGCATATTGCGTAAATGAACACCAGTGGTTACCACATAAGTGAACTGCATTAATTTTAATGAGCTGTATGGCCATTTCGAATACTTATTGATCAGCAGCACTAGAGTTTAAACATTGGAAATCAACAATATTAAAGATATTTTAAATATTAAAATCAAATTGCTCGCCCTTACATGCCTTACCCATAACTCATTTTCCAGTGCCAAAAAATTCAAGTACCAAAAACGCGGGTATAAACGGTTTATTTGGATATGCCATACATCGATAATTCAAAGAGAAACCTCTAATGAGTAGCATTTAAATCAAAACTTTGGAAAGTAAAATTCAAAAACTGTTGAAAACGAAAAGTACCCAAAACTAAAACGTTCGAACAAGGAAGCCAAATCCAGCACCAAGGGTATCGACCATGTGCATTACATGAAAAAAAACAGGTGTTTTTAACAATTTTGAATTTAAAATCGGAAATTTCAGCGACATTTTTATTAGAAATTTTATGGTAAATCGTGTCAGACAAGTCCGACGACTAGACCTCGCCTCTCCTGGTGGCCTTGTGTCTCCCTTTTTTCTACTTTGTCATCATTTAATGTTCATTTTATTAACCCTCTAATGTTCATCTCACGGATATAGCTGACATCGTACTACTTGGGGTTAAGGAATAACTTACTAAAAGTGAGAGCTAGTCTACGTTCTTTTTAGTCTAGAAGTGATTTTAAGAAGTCTGCTTTATATGAATAAAGAAACAAATCAGCAAGCAAAGGTGCACAATTAGTGCCCATTGACATCCCTATAGTTTGCTGAAAAACACGTCCACCAAACTGATCAAATATGATGTCTAAGTAAGTTGAGCATGTCGATTATTTATTCTTCTGTAAAGTTATTTTTCTACGGCCCGAGCTCGTTGATGACAAAGATTGTAGAAAATAAGCGGACACGAATGCAGGTTAACAGATAAACATTTTAGGCTGATCGGAATATATTATGTCTCAAGTCTTCATTCAAGCATATGATGTATTTGGGGAAACATTTATGCAAAGTAAACCTTTTGAAGCCATAAAATGTTTCAAGATAACTAACCTCAAAGTGAAAGTCAGATGCTTCCACTGTCATTTCACTGTTTATACTTAGCCGCACCAACCGTCATAGTTAACAACATGTCCTTTAACTTCCATTTTTTTTCAAGTAAAATAATTATACATCTTTTTTAATCAATTTCAAAAATAGTAATTTTTCAAATGTGGATTGCGGAGATAAAAGAAAAAAAGATTGCTTACGTAGCTATATCCCCACGGCCGGATAAAAGTTGAAAATTTACTCAAATTTGAAGAATTGAAATGGCATTGTGATATTATTACCTAATATGACAAACAAGCCTACAAAAGTCTATTACAATCTGCACTCAAAAAGTGTTCCTATGACCTGTAATGAGCGAGGTAGATAAAGTCCCATTACTCCTTATTACTCAATTACCCTTATTACAATTTGTCAAATCAAAATGGCGCTGCAATATGATCTACTACATTGCATGACAAACAATCCTACAAAATTTCGTTATAATCCGTTGAGCGGTCTCAGAGGAGATTCACTCTCAAAGGGTTCCTATGACCTAAAATGAATAGAGTCTATAAAGTCCAATAGCTCCTATAAAATTTGTCAAATAAAAATGGCGCTGTAATATGATCTACTACATTGCATGACTAACAATCCTACAAAATTTCATTAAAATCCGTTGAGCGGTCTCAGAGGAGGTGCGCTCACAAAGTGTTACTATGACCTAAAATGATAAGTCCCGTAACTCCTATAAAATTTTTCGAATCAAAATGGTTGTATAAACGATCAACTACATATAATAAAAAACAATCTACAAAATTTCATCGAATTCCGTTGAGCGGTCTTAGAGGAGTTGTGCTCATAAAAGTGTGAAGGACGTTCGGACGGACGAACGGAGCGGCGGGGAAAAATAGGGACCATATCATTGGCGTCCATATTGTGACTGGTACCATTAACCTTGAACCTTAGCTCTGTCATTAAACTGTTTTGTAATAGGGGTATCTAAATGTGCTATGGAACAAATGCACACAAAACCTTAAAATAACGTCTTTTAAATGTTAAAAAATCTTCTTCTTATAAGAATATCTAAGTTAAGACTTTCGATTGACGTGCAAATAAATTTGATTTTGGTGTCAGTATGTATTTCATCAATACTATTTTTGTTATTTTATCTTATTATCTAGAAAAAAAGCTCAGCCCGCCCCCCAAAAAATCAATCAGGAAAAAAATTAAAATAGGAGGTGAACATCCACATTATGTCACAAGTTTGTATGAAATTGTCGAGAAAATACATCAAGGGGTTTAGAGTTGCAGATAAGAGATGGCTCGCCCTAACAGTCAAACAGCTAAGTCCATGTTTTGCTATGGGAAACCCCAAAATTGATTTTGATCAACTTTTATAATTACATGTATGAGGGGTGCACATCTGCATTATGTCACAAAGATTGTGTGAAAGTTTCATGAAAATCAATCAAGGGTATTAGCAGGAGTTGCGGATAAGAGATGTGTACCCCCTAATGGTAAAACAGTCCATATGCATGTTTTGCTATCAAATTTTAAAATAAGATATGCACATCTACATTATGTCACAAAGATTGTGTGAAGGTTGCATGACAATCCATTCAGGGGTTGAGGAGGAGTTGCGGATAAGAGATGGATACCCTGAGTTAAAAAAAAAGGAAAGACACACAGACGGACGCTCAGACGGACACCCCTATCACTATATACTTCCCACTTTTCAAGCGGGGGTACAATAAAATACAAACATTGTTCGAAGGATGAATGAGTTATTAATTACATTTCAATACATTACCTTGGTTAACGTTCTCTGAAGAGCAATCTACTTAAATAGATTCGGACGCTTAAAATATTTTCATGATTGTTGTTCTTAAGCTCTTCACATTATCTTGCTTTAGGTATACTTTATGCATCTCTATATATCATTCACCGAGGCGAAATGACAATTATATACGAGTTACTACATCCATCTCATAATCCAGATAGGGATATATGTGACAAAGATTCTGTTAGTTAGTTATTGCTTTACTCCCAAGCAGCACGATTTTGGCTATATCTGGGAGATGAACATCAAATTAGATGATACAATGAACTTGACATGACGATGACGTGGAGGAAAAGGGGACACAAGACCAATCGGGGAAGATAGTTTTGACTCCAACGACTGATGTTATGGCATGGGCAAACTTGCCTCCTGCATGGTAATTCTACGGGTTCTACTCCTAGCAAGACCTGTAGCAGGGGTCTTTAACGTGAGAAAAACGTTACATTTTTCCCAACACAGTGCCAACTTTGGTTTGTGGTGAGATTTTCCGCAATATAGCCTGACGACCCCGGCATTCATTGTGACAGGTCGCCCAATACTACTACCAGGGGCACTCATTCCAGTCGCTGTGTGTGCAAAGCAGCATAGCCAAATGTCAGATTTCTGTGCGCTCTTTAGTGGACTCCTACCTCAAGTGTCGCGCTGCTGCTGGCCAGTTTGCCACCCGAAACCAAAGATTTCGAACCTAAATTATAACACCAGCAAGGTCAGCAGCTGCACGGACTGTCAAATGTTCAACAGTTTGGCAGCTTTTGTATTAGCCAATGACTTATTTTCTAATTGGTTAGAATCTTTAAACATCTTCAGATCGTTTCAAATAAGCTAACAGACCTCAAAACCACTTCTGGTGTTTACAACTAAACACTGTGAATAATTTAGTTTGCCTTAGAATCCTTTGTGATTTTGAAGTCACTAAAGAAAATAAATTTAATAGTTGTTTTTGTGACAAGAAACAAGTTTTATTTTATTTCATTAGGCACTCTGTAGCGACAATGTCAAATCCGTAATTGGTTTGAAGAAAACGTATTTATTATTTTATAGTCAATAATTACACTTGTTAGTAGATCAGTGAAGTTCCAATGTCCAACATACATGTAAACACTCTTGAAATTTACATAGTGAAGTCAGAATATTTTATATTTTGATAGAAAACGGCATGAAGACCCATCGTATTGAGTCTTTCAAGATGATTTTATTTATTTAACGAAGTTTTTTAAAGAACGTTTGTTTTGTTGGTTCTAATCTTATTCGAAATTATAAGGCTCTTACTTGCATTGAAATGACAAATGATGAAGATAGATGATGACAATTTGTGTTTTTCTTTTCAGAAAATAAAGCTGTAGTTTAGAAAAAAAATCGAAAGCTAATTTTATTTGCAGGGCAACTTTAAAACCTGTAACACATTAACGGTTTTTTGTATCATTGTTCATATTTTTACCAGTTAACAAATAAAAAAAAATCTATATACCAAAACAAACAGTATGATTACTAAAACAAAGAGTTTTATAATTAAACTAGAAAACTGTGAGCTACACCTGAGAAATAAATATACCCCGCGCCACCCAAATCTCAAATTGTTTAAATTAAATAGTATATAAAGGATGCACATTGTGTGACTGTTTCGTGACTTTAGAAATTGCGATTAAGAGTGGGGTATCCACTTTTGATCTAAATGTTGGATTCACGTTTTGCAATGGGAAACCCCAATACTCAATTGGATCAAATTTTAAAATTAAAGTTACACGTCTACATTCTGCAATTATGCCAAAACAATTTAGTGAATAGTTCATGCAAATTCTTTGAGGTCTTAATGAGATAATGTTGATAAGAGATTTGTAACTCATGCATATACATCTAATGGGTAATTCCAATTTTTGCTGTGGGGGAACAAAATATTATATTAAATTTTGAAATCGGAAGTGCACATCAACATAATATCAATACAATTGCGTGAAAGTTTCATGAAATTTCATTAAAGATTTAGGAGAAGATTTGGTTATTTGGACATTGGCTACCTGAAGCAATCATGTACTCCAATATGGGGTCTATATCAGCTACACACATTATTGTAAAGTTAATATAGTATTAAAGGTACATGAATACCTTCATTGAATCATCAGGAATAAGCATATAGACAAAAAGCGGGGTGTATAAAAGCTACAAACATCATTTTGTTGTAAACTTAATAGTATAAAATATGTGAAAGGTACGTGTATTTTAAGATTGAGCACACGGAGAATGACTGCCTTCATTAAATCTTCAGGAAAAAAAACACATATGGACACAAAACAAACAAACTTTTCTTTTTTTGAACCCTGAAATCACAGATTATTCTCCTAACGTACCAATCAGTGTTAATACATGGGTGGGTTCCTTGATGTGTTTTTTCATCCTACGGTTTAGTCATTGAGAGAGAAAAAATATCTACACATCTAGCTTTGAACTGGCATTTCCTCTCTTGGGTAGCTCTTTAATGAAAAGTATGATATAAACTATCAACATGAAATCCCATAACGATTTTAACTCTTTCGTCAAAAATGCTATCAGGGTTTATTTCTTCCGTTTCATAATGTTTTAGGATAATTAATGGACTCATTCAAATACATGGTTTCAACATTAGAAAAGAATACAAATATTTCAGCTTTAATTACTCCATAAGGAATTTAATCAGCAGCAGAGGGAAAAGCACTTTACTGAAATTTCAAATAGCTATGTGGTTAACTGGTCATTAATATAAACATCTATCCTTCAAAATAATGGAAATCGAGGCAATTTTTCTTTTGAAATGTTCTTTATTTTTTTAACGGGTCATTTATTTCAACAAAAAACAGCACCAAATGATTCTCTAGATGAACATCAGAAAATTTATTGTAAATGAATTGATGTCGTTTTTGATAATGTTGTTTTCCAGCTGAATTCCTCTGCTAACGATGTGAAATGACATGCATTTGCAACATTGTAAAAAGAACGCCACCTAAATGTCAATGTCTAATTTATCATTTAAATAGATAGAAATTGCGCAAAGCATGCATTTTTAGTCATTATATGAAATTAGAATCCTTTACCAAACACACAATTTGTTTCATTTAACCCATATATCAAACCAAAAAAAATAAAATAATTAAAAGAAGAAGGAAATTAACTATTAAGATACAAAAGCTAATTAATAGTGAAACATTTATATAAATAAAACTTGCATGAAAAGGGCACGTCTATAATGCTAAATTTTATGAACAAATATATGTAACATTCTATTGACAGTTGTTAATAAGTTTTGATAATTAAATATTTAAATATAGTGATGTATTATTATTATTAAGCAGGGTGCATATATATTTAAGCCGACATTCGGTCCAGGTGTGCTATTGTCATCACATTGCGTCCGTTGTCGCATTGATTTGTAAACATTTTTTTCTAAACGCTCTGCAAATACAGTTTGGACCACTTCAAACTAAAGAACTCGATCAGTAAATAACGGTAATAACAAATTTACCGAACTAAGAGGATCAACACAAAAGACAAAACATGAAAGATATACATGTTCAAAAATATAGATCACAATGGTCCTGACTTGGTACAGGCATTTCACTGTAGTTGTTGTTCACTCTAAATCTAATTATACCCCACTCGTAAGAGATCTAGAGGGGGCTATATTGCAATCACCTTGTCCGTCCGTCCGTCCGTCTGTCTGTCCGTCCGTCCGTCCGTCCGTCCGTCTGTCCGGTTCAATTTCTCTGCTTCTACTGGATGGATTGGTTTCAAATTTGGTTCGCATTTTCAACATGATGAGTTATAGCATGCCTCCCCTTTCTAGGTCAGTCCATCATTGTCTTCCTGTTTTCTGAGCCGACTTAAACTTTTTATGGGTCAAAAATAGACAATTTTTCGTAACAGATTTCTCGGCTTATACAGAAGGGATTGATTTGAAATATAGTATACAGCTTAAGCATGATGAGTTGTACCGTGCCTCGCCTTTCCAGATCAGTCACACATCTACTTCCTGTTTTATGAGCCAACTTAGACTTTTTTATGGGTCGAAATTTTTTCGTAACAGACGAGGCTTCTACAGAAGGGACTGATTTCAAATTAGGTACCGTGCCTCCCCTTTCCAGGTCAGTCTGTCATCTGCTTCCTGTTTTCTGAATGGTAGAGTTGGGGTATGCTTAGCACGACTTAGTGCAACCCCTTGTTCTGTTCTGCTGACATTTATAAACTTATCTGTCAGAGCATATAGAACAGCTCCTCCCCATGAGAAATTTAGCGCTGGTATACGCCCTACAGATTAAAAATTGTTCAAAACCCTCACAGTTGTATATCTGCCCCAATTCATGACAGTTAGTTAGTTAGTTAGTTAGTTATTGCTTTACTCCCAAGCAGCGCGATTTCGGCTATATCCGGGAGATGAACATGAAAGTGGTGATACAATGAACATGAAATGATGATGAAGTGGAGGAAATGGGGACACAAGGCCAATCGGGTAGGAGAGTTTTGACTGCCACTGGAAAAAGGAGTGATGGGTAGGTAATTTTGCCTCCTGCATGGGGATCCTACGGGTCCTACTCTTACCGAGACCTGCAGCAGGGTTCTTTAACGTGCGAGGAACGTGACATTTTTCCCAACACGGTGCACCACTATGGTTTGCGGTCAGGTTTTCCGCATTATCGCCTGACGACCCCGCATCTCTCGATGTCAGGGCTGCCCCATTCAACCACCTGGGGCACACATCCCAGTCGCTTTGTGGGCAAAGCGGCCTGACCCCGATGTCAGGTTTCTGAGCGCTCTTTAGTGGACTTTTACCGACAAGCTTAGCGCTGCTGCGGGCCTATTCGCCTCCCGGGCCCCGCACGGTATCAATTCATGACAGTAGCATGGCTATATAGACAAATATTCTTACGGAAAGATGATAATTTAAACAAATAATTAACACCTATATGCGCGCGTAAAAAGTCTGCAAGATTGCACGAGATTTAAAATATGATAGAAGAAAATCGTTTTGTTCGGAAACATTAGAATTTTTCGGAATTTTTAGAAAATGTCTGTGCGCGCGCAGGAAATAGTAGCGCATCATCCCAAATTATGTCGCCCCAATGATCCAAGTTATGAATGGAATAAAATAAAATTATTTTTGTATCAACGCGAGCTGTTACATTACTTGTTTGTAAGGCGACGTCTTTTCTCATATTAATATTTAAAATGCCTTATAACTGTAAGGGGCAAGAACAGTTATATATTAATTTAATAAATTCAAAATAGCGCAGTTTCCTTTTTAGCTCGAAGGGTCATTTGAGCTATTGTCATCACTTGGCGTCCGTCGTCCGTAAACTTTTTAAAACGTTAAATCCTCTGACACCATAAGTCCAATTGCAACCACACTTGGTATGGTTGTTTATTAGCATTCGGTGCTTAGAACTGATGTGGGGATTTTTGATTCGTCGTAAAACATGGCCGCCGTGGCTAAAAATAGAACATAGGGGTAAAATGCAGTTTTTTGCAAATAACTCAAAAACGGCTACAGATATCAAAATTCTGGCACAAAATAAAAGTGATCAGCACCTTAAGATCTACCTACCCTGAAATTTTGAAGAAAATCCAACATCCCATGTAGGAGTTATTGCCCTTTTTATGGATTTTTTGCAAATTTTGCACCTGTTTAGCTCAATATCTTGAAAACTATACTACATATTTGAGAAATTTAAATTGCATGTTGTTAAGCACATCAAGATCTACAAAATATGTAATAGGGTCAACGTTGTAGGACCTTTCGTTTTAGGAGTTATTGCCATTAGAACGTCAAAATTGAGCATTTTAACAGCATTTCCTCATTACTGAAATTTTGAAGAAAATCCAACATCCCATGTAGGAGTTATTGCCCTTTTTATGGATTTTTTTGCAAATTTTGCACCTGTTTAGCTCAATATCTTGAAAACTATACTACATATTTGAGAAATTTAAATTGCATGTTGTTAAGCACATCAAGATCTACAAAATATGTAATAGGGTCAACGTTGTAGGACCTTTCGTTTTAGGAGTTATTGCCATTAGAACGTCAAAATTGAGCATTTTAACAGCATTTCCTCATTACTGAAATTTTGAAGAAAATCCAACATCCCATGTAGGAGTTATTGCCCTTTTTATGGATTTTTTGCAAATTTTGCACCTGTTTAGCTCAATATCTTGAAAACTATACTACATATTTGAGAAATTTAAATTGCATGTTGTTAAGCACATCAAGATCTACAAAATATGTAATAGGGTCAACGTTGTAGGACCTTTCGTTTTAGGAGTTATTGCCCTTAGAACGTCAAAATTGAGCATTTTAACAGCATTTCCTCATTACATTGAAAACGTAAACTCCTCTGACACTTTAAGTCCAATTGAAACCAAACTTGGTATAGTTGTTTATTAGCATTAGGTGTATAGAACTGATGTAGGGATTTTTGATTGGTCGTAAACAATGGCCGCTGTGGCTAAAAATAGAACATAGGGGTAAATGGCAGTTTTTTTGCAAATAACTCAAAAACGGTGACAGATTTTAAAATTGTATCTACTAGCTCTGAAATTTTGAAGAAAATCCAACAACCCATGTAGGAGTTATTGCCCTTTTTGTGGATTTTTTGCAATTTTTGCACCTGTTTAGCTCAATATCTTGAAAACTATACAAGATATTTGAGATATTTAAATTGCATATTATTAAGCACATCAAGATCTACAAAATATGTAATAGGGTCAACATTGTAGGACCTTTTCTTTGAGGAGTTGTTGCCCTTAGAACGTCAAAATTTAGCATTTTAATAGCATTTCCTCATTACATTGAAAACGTTAACTCCTCTGACACTTTAAGTCCAATTGAAACCAAACTTGGTATAGTTGTTTATAAGCATTAGGTGTATAGAACTAATGTTGGGATTTTTGATTGGTTGTAAAACATGGCCGCTGTGACTAAAAATAGAACAATAGGTTAAACTGCATTTTTTTGCTAATAACTCAAAAAGGGGTGACAGATTTTTAGATTTTGATTGAGAACAAAAGTGATCAGCACCTTAAGATCCACCATATTGTCAGATGACCCCTTATTAATCTTATGACCTTTCAATGTCAAATAGATTTTGCCTAATAACCTTTGCTTCAGGCACATATGTCAGGTGAGTGATTCAGGCTCCTGGGAGCCTCTTGTTTTGTCCCATAGAATGAAAAGTGTTGAAGATGGAGAAAGGCTGTTGCTTGCTTTAACATTATGCCTTACAAAAGTATCCGTTTGGTCGGAGATGTCAGTTGTTCCCTAATAGTGGTTATGACCCTTTAGAGGTCAAAAATATCGCATAAACCTACAGCTCACCACTATAAGCTCTACAAGTCTTCATTGGGTCATAGATGTCAATGAACCTGTATAGGGATAAAAGCCCATAGGATAAACTCTTAAGGTTCCTGTGAGCCTCTTGTTTATATTAACTGGCATGTCGGATGAAAAGCAGAAAAGCAATTTTTTTGCTATTTATTCGCCTGTATCCGTACTTGATCTTCAATCTGAAATTCCCCATACATCATGATCATGTGGTCAGCCTGGGCGCCACAAAAATGAAAAAAAGACTTAAGTCTGTGAACATTCTTAACTCATTGTAACATCATCAAATTAAAAAGTTTTGATTGGAGTTGCCATGGAAAATTAAAATATTCTCAGTATTTTTTAAGTTTTGTGGCGCCCAGGCAAGGATAAAACAATCTTTAATAATAAATATAATAAGGCTATTCAGAATACTATTGAAATGTCAAATTTAATTGTATCCCTCTCTTATTTTTAAGGTTGTTCGGGGGTATAAGCTTAATTGGATTTTTTTATTTTGCAGAATTAAATAGGCCGATATGAAAATCACCTTGAAAATTTCCGTCAAGCTTTTCTCAGAAACCATACATGGGAATAACTTGAAACTTGGTAGGATGGTTCAGTATGACAAACCATACGTCTTAATATAAGCAACTTTCATGTCTGTCGTACATCTACTTCCTGTTTGGGACTAGGCCGATATGAAAATCACCGTGAAAATTTCCGTCAAGCTTTTCTCAGAACCGTACTTGAGAATGATTTGACACTTAGTAGGATTGTTCAGTACTGCAAATTGATTGCCCCAAGCGACGTTCAGGTATTTCGGACATCTACTTCCTGTTTGGAACTAAGCCGATATAAAAATGTATGAAAATCAACTTGAACATTTCCGTCATTTTTTTTCAGAAACTGTAAATGGGAATGATTTGAAACTTAATAGGATGGTTCAGTTTGGCAAACTGCGTCCTTAGCGACTTTCAAGTCTGTAAAACATCTACGACCTGTTTGGGACTAGGCCGATATGAAAATAGACTTGAAAATTTCTGTCAAGCTTTTCTCAGAAACCCTACAGGGAACGATTTGAAACTTGGTAGGATGGTTCATTGTGACAAACTGTATGTCCTTAGCCACTCTCAGGTCTGTCGGACATCTACTTCCTGTTTGGGTTCAGTTCTAGCGGGGGCATCCGTGTCCCATGAACACATTTCTTCTTTATTTTATATTTATTTCATTAGTAAAATGGAATAAAAAATACAGTTTTGCATATATCATTTTAATTGAAATGCAGACCAAAATCTGCATGATGTCTGAAAAAGATTTAAGTTTTATACCCCTGAACAACCTTAAGGTGCCCAAGTTGATATATGGACTAGAAATGTGTAATTTGGCCTAGTTTTCAACCTAAGATAAGATTTTCAGGCTAGATTTATGGCTTATCATTGTTAGTATTTGTCTACGTAAATGTGAGAAATTTACTTTAATCCTCCTCTTCTCTAATGAACTTGAAATGTGTTATTTGGCCTTTCCTCTTTCTTTTCGCATCAATGAAACACTCGGGCTTAATATACGACTTACAACTTTTTATTTTTAGTGTCTATTTTTTAACCACTGATTTTGCATATTGCACAAAATAGTGCATGCTTTCCGGCACACAAAATAGCAGATGCTAGTATGACCCAGAAAATAAAATGAGCGCATTCAGTTCGTTTCTGATACTTTAAAGAGAGAGAGGATCAATAATTCCACAAACCTCTATCTAGCCAAACAGTCTCTATTCATACCGAGAAAAAACTGTTCATGTAGAAAAGATTCCAAGTGGTTCACAGCCAACTTGATCACTCTGTGAACTGAGCACTGTCCTGAAGCCCTTGATCGCCATTCAAATCAAGCTAGATCTATTCGCATTTTTCAAGAAATGAAACTCAGATAAAAAGCTTAATAGCCTGTTATTTTTTTCTCCAGAGAAAAAGTAAGCCGAGGTCATATTTTGTATAGAGACTTGACAAGTCGTGCCAACTTCATATGATAAAATAAGTTGGAAAGCTAATAATTTTTCATGGGAATTCAGTATTATTATAAACGTCAAAATGGACAAGATTTTATATTATATATTATTTACTGAATGAACAATAATGTGATATAGTGTGAAATAATATCTCTTGAGATATCAACTGTTGAGGATTTGTCCTTACTATACTAGATCCATTACAAAAATGCATGTAAACACGATAGACACGACTTCATAGGATAAACACTTATAACCTTTCCGTCAAATGTTAGTAAGATTAGTGATACGGCATAGTTAGTTATTGCTTTACTGCCAACCATCACGAAACATCGGTTATATAAGGAAGGAATTATGACATGAACATGACACGATGAAGAGAGGAGGAAATGGGTGAAAAGGAGTTTCGACACTCACTGAAAAAGGAAAGATGGGTAGGATCAGACAATTTAGCCTCTTGCACGGGGAATCTACTAGTCTTACTGTTATACAGACCTGCAGCAGGATTTCTAACGTGCGAAGAACGTGACATTTTTCCAAACACTTAGCACCACTATGCTTTGTGGCAAGGTTTTCGAATTATAGAATGACCGAGCTGACCCCTTCAACCCCATATGCACACATACCAATCGCTTTGAGATCAAAACAGCCGTTTTAATGACTTGGTTGCTGACTTTTACCTACAAGCTTAGCGCTTAGTCAGTCTTAAATGTTCGCGTTATCAAGAAAATAAATTGATTAAAAGAAGAAGAGGTAGCAAAAGAGCATCCAAATGTCAAAAGTCTCAAAAGGACAGAGACAAAACTAGTAAACACCAACGAGAACGGGACAAAAAACAGACAACATGTTAAACGCGGAAACACAAAAATACTAGAGTAAAACACAGAAACACAAAACAAGAGGCTCCCAGGAGCCTAAATCGCTCACCTGGTCTTGATGTCAACCCTATTTTTGTAGAGCTAAATGAGCTGAACATTTAAGCAAGCAACAGTTTTTTCTTTATCTACTATAGTTTTCATTCTATATGCCAAAAACACGAAAAACCGTTATTTTAGGGGCCGTAACCCCTATAAGGGGTCATCTGACAACTTCAACCCTACGGAGACTTTTGTAGAGCTTTATGTGCTGAACATTTAAGCAAGCAACAGCTTTTCTCTATCTGCTATAGTTTTCATTCTAAAGGCCAAAAACATGAAAAAGGTTCATTTAAGGGTCATCTGACAACTTCAATCCTTTTGAGACTTTTGTAGAGCTAACTTAACTGAACGTTTAAGCAAGCAACAGCTTTTCTCCTCTATCTGCTATAGTTTTCATTATATAGGCCAAAAACATGAAAAAGGTTATTTTAGGGGCTGTAACCCCTATTAAGGGTCATCAGACGACTTCGATCCTATGGAGACTTTTATAGAGCTAAATGAGCTGAACATTTAAGCAAGCAACAGCTTTTCTCTATCTGCTATAGTTTTCTTTCTATAGGCCAAAAACATGAAAAAACATCATTTTAGGGGCCGTAACCCCTATAAGGGGTCATCTGACAACTTCGACCCTATGGAGACTTTTGTAGAGCTAAATGAGCTGAACATTTAAGCAAGCAACAGCTTTTCTCTATCTGCAATAGTTTTCATACTTTTGGGCAAAAACATAAAAAAACGCTATTTTTCACCTTTAAGGGGCTGTAACCCCTATAAGGGGTCATCTGCCAACTTGGACCAAATAGAGACTTTTGTAGAGCTTTTAATGCTGAAGAAGTAGGGTGGCATCAGATTTCATCTATCTCTTATACTTTTTGATTTACAAGCCAAAAACAGTAGTCTGACCCCCCTGGTCTATTTTTAGCAACGGCGGCCATGTTTTTCGACGAATCAAAAATCCCCACATCAGTTCTGTGGGGGATACCCTAAGGTACCATCAGACCAAATTTGGTTCGAATCTGTTTAGCTGTTTCAGAGGAGAAGAAGTTTGAAGAAAAGTTAACGACGACGGACGACGACGACGGACGACGACGACGACGGACGACGACGACGGACGCCAAGTGATGGCAATAGCTCACATGGCCTTTAACCAGGTGAGCTAAAAACTAGAATACTGTACATCTAAAGTCAATAGTTCAGAATAAAAAAAAATGTCATTTTTACCTGGCAAGTATTTACAAAATGTAATTGTCTACTAAACGTCAATTTATCGCAGATACAGTATAATTTGTAATTTCCGCGTAACAATTTTTAAATTCATAAAGGTGTATAAGACAAAATGTCTAAATAACGGATGTAGCAAATAAATGAAAATATATCAGGAAAATTGCTTTTATTTGATATAACACCCAAAACAACACATACTATCTCCGTTTAAATTGTCTAAACCCTAAGATTCCTCCTATCATAGACCCAGGTTGATGATCTTAGTTATATTTTTTTTCCCAGTTCGGTATTTTACGTTTTATTCTATGTTCTCCATAATGATATGATTTTTGGCCTTTTCAATATTTTTTGTCGAGCGCCTCTGATGTCTCTTGAATAGACGAAACGCGCTTCAGCCGTAGCAAAATTTATTGTCTGGAATGTTGTTGTCATTTTAATTTTCAACTTAAAATCACATGCTATTTTTCAATAACATTTTACTGTAAATGAGTAAATGTATATGTATTTTTATAAAAGAAAACTATTGAACATATCAATATGTTTTTTTCTTAATTTCTATTCTAATTCTCTATATTCAATATTTGTGTTGTGGACACTTGTTTCAACATATATTCTCAATCTGAGTGAGACTTTAAAATGAGTAGAACAGAAAGATCAAGAAAACTTTGAGAGAAGATCAGAATTGATCTCTAGAGACACTTTGAGGCTAAATGAAGGGATAAAGAACGAAAAAGAAAAGAAATAGAGAAACAAAGGGAAGCAGCCAAAACAGAATACAAACTCCAAAAAGAAAAACAAAAAGAGACTAAAGATTAAACAATACAGTGACAAAAAAAAGCTATGAAGGGATAAAATGAAACAAATGATGCAAAGGCTCGAGCAAATGCAAAAATATCTGGCCCCAGTTTCATAAAACATCTCAAATTTGAGATTTCCTCAAATCTGTCCTCGACTCAAATATAGATCAATGAAATTGCAAGAAATCTCAGTTGAGGAAGGATTTGAGGAAACCTCAAATTTGAGATGTTTTATGAAACTGGGACTAGAACACAAATCAAAAATGAAGCAAACAGAAAAAAGAAATGATAAAACAAAGAGCTGAATAGTAAGGGAAAAGTTGTTTTAAGAATACGAAAATAGCAGTAGGGGAATAAAGATGGGAAATGACTCTTAACCAAGTCCAGGCTTAGTTTGTACTTAAAGTAACAACTCTAAAAGAGGCCACACAAGGAAGATCTAATGATTGTCCTTTTTTTAAAGACGGTTCACTAATACAAAGGTACAAGATAGCCAAAGTATGTACTTTGTTAATTATGTTGCCTACCAGTATAAATAACAGATCATTATATCATTTTGATGACTAAAAATTCAAAAATCAAATGTAAAGTGTTCTTCTAGATTCATCATCGAAAACCCACGGGTTCTTCTCGCGCTACGTTATGGGTTTTTATTTCCGTCTGTTTCTTGTTACCAAATAAAACAAGAAAATGAGACCTATGTTGAATCATTCAGTTCTCAATTGTTACCTAGTTATCCCTCATTTAAAAATGGGGACACATCACTCAATCAGGTCCTCCATTCATAACAACATGTGGACGACTTCTCTAGATCTCACAGACGCCTACTTTCTCATCTTAATTGCAGTGGTTTTTCGGAAATATCTTTTAAATGTCTGTAACATTTGAAAACATCAGCCACATAGGGTACACACTTAGTCGATCTGTGGTCTTAGCACTAACCCAATGTCAGAATCCTAAGTCGCCGTACGGGAATGAAAACTACTTATTTTTTTTTCTAAGGTTCTTCCTACCCCAGACATAGGTTGAATATCTTAGTAATAATTTGGTTCCCCAGTTTGGTAGTTTTGGTTATACTGTTATATGATCTTCATATTCATACAGTGTTTGGCATTTTCAATATTTTTGGTAGAGCGCCTCTGATGAGTCTTGAATAGACGAAACGCGCGTCAGGCGTAGCAAAATTTATTGTCTGGAACTTTGTTGTCATTTGTATTTCGAACACACGTGAAGGTTAGCACTGCTGGTGGAGTTTAAATTCCCCGAGGTTAGCCCGCTCCGGCACCAACACTTTTGAGTTGGAGAATACATCAAAGCTTTAAATTATCCGTCTAAATTTCAAAATTGTCTAAACCCTAAGGTTCTTCCTACCCCAGACATAGTTTGAATATCTTAGTAATAATTTGGTTCCCCATTTTGGTAGTTTTGGTTATACTGTTATATGATCTTCATATTCATACAGTGTTTGGCATTTTCAATATTTTTGGTAGAGCGCCTCTGATGAGTCTTGAATAGACGAAACGCGCGTCAGGCGTAGCAAAATTTATTGTCTGGAACTTTGTTGTCATTTGTATTTCTATGAACACGTTATCTTTGATATAGTGAAAAGTTTTAGAATCTCTATTTTTTAGCATAACCTTGAATAAAAAATGAAGGTATTTGTTTTATGTGATTTTATTTTGATATTCAGTAATTTTATTCAGAAATAACTATTCCAATAGTACAGGAAACCAATTCCGACCTTCCCTTTTTTAACTCACCTGGACCGAAGGTGAGCTATTGCCATCAGTTGGCGTCCGTCGTCGTTAACTTTTCTTTACACTTCTCCTCCTCTGAAATTGCTGCACAGATTCAAACCAAATTCGGACTGGTGATAATCTAAGGTAGTATTGTGGGGATTTTTGATTCGTCAAAAACATAGCCACAATGGCTAAATATAGAACATAGGGCTAAATTACAGTTTTTTGCAAATAACTCAAAAACGGCTGCAGGAAGCAAAATTCTGGCAAAATAAAAGTGATCAGCACCTCAAGATTTTCCTATCCTGACGTTTTGAAGAAGATCCAACAACCCATGTAGGAGATATTGCCCTTTTGGGATTCTGACGTCGGGTCAGTGCTCAGCCCACAGAGAGACCAAGTGTGTACCCTAGGTGGCTGAATATGATGGCCCTCGTGGGCGGGGGTTGTCAGAAGAGTGCCACGCTTCATGCACGTAACGGACCCCTTTAGTGCCCCACACAGGCTAAATTTTCTGCCCCTACCCACCTCTCCTCTTTTCCTGTGGTTTTCCATCCCATCCCCATATTTTATTCATCATCATCATCATCATCATCATTTTATGTTCATTGTATCACCCTTTTCATGTTCATCGCCTGTAAATAACCTTTATAGCGTTGCACGGGCGTAAAACACTCGCTCACTCACTTTATTTTTTTCAATTTTGCACGTATACAGTTCAATAGCTGAATAACAACATGTATTATAATACAAGAAATTGGAAAAAAAAATAAATTGCATATTGTTAAGCGTATCATGATCTACAAAATTTGTTTGTCAACGTTTTACGACATTTCCTTTTAAGAGTTATCCCCTTAGAACGTCGAAATTGGCCATTTTCACAGCATTTTCTCATTACATATAAAACGTTTACTCCTCTGACACCTTTTGCACAATTGGAAGCAAACTTGATACAAATGTTTATTAGCATCAGATGCATAGATTTAACATGGAGATTTTCGTTTGATTGTAAAACATGGTCGCCATGGCTAAAATAGAACATAGGGGTTAATTGGTTAATAGTTTACTGATAAGTCAAAAACCGGTTACAGATTTTTTAAATTCTGATTGAGAACAAAAGTAATCAGCACCTCGAATATCTACCTGCCCTGCCGCCCTAAAATTTTGGAAAAGGCCCAATTAACCATGTAGGAGTTACTGCCCTTTTTCAGTTTTTTTTTTTATAAAATTTGCACTTATTAACCTTAATATCTAGAAAACTATAATAAAGAAATCAAATTTGCATATTGTTAAGCACATAAAGATGTACAAAATATGTAATAGGGTCAATGCTGTAGGGCCATTCATTTTAGGAGTTACATGTATTCCCCTTAGAATTTCAAATTTGACCCTTTTCACAGCTTTTACTCATTTCATTTAAAACGCTAACTCCTCTAACTCCTTAAGTTTAATTGGAACCAAACTTGATAAAGTTCTTCATAAACATTAGGTGAATAGAACTGTTGTGGGGATTTTTTTTTATAGGTCTCAATAGGGGTGAAGTCAGATTACCCCTAATAGGGGTTACAGCCCCTTAAAGGCAAAAATATTGTTTTTGGTCTATAGCAGATAGAATAAATAAATTTATTGCTTAAATTTTCAGCTCATTTAGCTCTACAAAAGCATTCATAGGGTTGACGTTGTCAGATGACCCCTTATAGGGATTTCAGCCCCTATAAATTAACATGTTTTCTTGTTTTTCGCTTATGTAATGAAACCTATATATAGCAGATAAAAAAGAAGTAGTTGCTTGCTTAAATGTTCAGTTCATCGATTAAGCTCTTAACAAAAGTCTCTATAGAGTCAAAGTGTTCAGATGGACCTCAAAAATAACATTTTGCACGTTTTTGGCCTACACAATCAAAACTATTGCTGAAAGAGAAAAGCTGTTGCTTGCTTAAATGTTCAGCTTATTTAGCTCTACAAAGTTCTTCATAGGACCGACATCAAGAGACCAGGTGAGCGATTCAGGCTCCTGGGAGCCTCTTATTAGTAACCACGGCAATGCTTTTATCAAATATTTCAAAATGAGGATCGTTTGTTGCCAACATGTCATATTAATTATTCCTGTAAAATGTTAGTTTATCCTGTGGTTTTAAAGAAAGACCTTTTGAAACTGTTAACGGACGACGACGACGGGCGCATGGTAATGGCATAAGCTCACATTGCCTTGGCCAGGTTAGCGCAAAAGGAAGCCACGGTGTTATTTTTTCAGGAAAAACAAATGCATAATTGAAACCATTAAGGGATTTTGGAATTTTAAATACATTCATTCTTATGCTTTTGACATAACATGTGTGATGTTGTGTCCGAAACACAATGCAAGACTCTAAATAAAATTGAACTTTTCATACTTTTTTTTCTCAGGGGTGATTATACAGAAAAAAAACCTGGGGTTTATTTCCTAAGGTATTTTCTTAATTCGAAAAAAATGTATCAATGAGCTGTCTGAATATTTATTGAAGTTCAACACTATTAGATCAAAAACTGTGAAAATATGGAAATGGTTTCGAAATTTAAACGGATAACTGATAGCTTTGAAGTGTTCTTCAACACCTATATATAAGTGTTGATACCGGATTGGGCTAACCTCATCATAAATGATATTAGAAATGCTAGAAACTTTTGATAAAACAGTGATACAATAAAAAAAATTACTTTGAAAATGTTATTAACACCATTATGAGAGCGAACAGATGAATGAGTCGGTAAAGGTTAGAAAACCTTGTCTTCAGAGTCAAAACCTATAGGTTCCGCTCATCCTATAGAACATTTATTGATACGTCAATCAGACCACAAATTAAGGAGTACATGAACTTAAACAAGCACGGGTTAAAATAAATCTTAAAACGGAATTAATTGAGCAGTCATTTTCTCCTACAAATTTTCATAAAAATAGGATTGTTTGTAATGATATGTAGTTGATAATTTCGCACTGCCATTTTGATTCGACAAATTTTATAGGAGTTATGGGACTTTATCGATTTTGTTCATTTTAGGTCATAGGAACACTTTGCGAGCGTAACTCCTTTAAGACCGTTGAAATGAATTTGATGAAAATGTGTAGGATTGTTTGTCATGATAGGTAGTTGATAATATTGCACCGCCATTTTGATTCGACAAATTTTATAGAAATTATGGGGCTTTATTGACTTTGTTCATTTTATAGGTCATAGGAACACTTTGTGAGCGCAGATTTTGATGAAATTTTGTATGATGGTTTGTCATGATATGTAGTTGATCATATCGCAATGATTTCCAAATTTTTCAAACTTGAGTAAATTTTCAGCTTTAATGCGGCGGCGGGGGACATTGGCTAAGTGTAGCAATCTTGTTACACAAGTCATAATTTTGGGACCACAGGTATAAGTAATGAGCATAATCAGAATCTAAGTTATTGCTTCACTCCTAAACAGCACGAATGCAGGGAGATGAACATTCAAGGGGAGATAAAATGGTGATGATAAAATTGAGGATAAAGGGACACAAGGCCAATTGGGGAGAAGAGTTTTGACTGCCACTCGAAAAATTAGGGATGGCGAAGAAAAGATAATTTAGCCTCGTGCTTGGGTTTCAAAAAGCTACTCTTATCACAGAGTAAAATAAACGTATGAGGAACATGACACTTTTTCTTAATAAGATGCAACACTATGATTTTCGTTAAGATTTTCGCATTATAGCCCCGCCTACCACAATCAACACATGAAGCATACATTCAGTCGCTTTGTGGTCAAAACGGCGTACCCGATGTCAGGATTCTCAGCGCTCATTCATGTCTTTAGTTGACTTTTATCGACAAGCTTTTAATTGCATTAACTAGTTTTCAACTCGAACTTAAGATAAAGGACACAACAGATTTTAGGAAGTCTGCTTCATATTTAGATCTACGAAAAAAGACTCTCCAGGAAAACTTTCAACAAAGCTCTTTGACAAACGTGATGACTTCAACTTTCTAAATGTAAACTTTCCCTTCTTGAGCAGCAACATTCCGTCTGCTTCAGTTTAAGGAGTTTTCGTATCACAATTAATTTGTTACTCCAGAGCTTGTGGGAACTACATAGATTTCCTCGACAGAGCGTCACGTTTGCCCCAAAAATTGCTCACACAACTTATGTTGCTCCTAGCTAGGTTGCTGTCTTCACTCAAAAAATGTTTACGATAGACACCACACGAATGTTGGGCCCCAAAGATTAGTTTAACCCCACCACATTTTATATGTACCTGTCCTAAGCCAGGAATCTTTGACAAAGCTTTTGTTTGAATTTTTATGTCGCCTGCATCGTGTTGCAGAAGCGACATATAGGGGTTACTTTGGGATCATCCGTCGTCTTGCGTCGTCGTCCTGCGGCGTCACAAAAAGTTCCGTCACAGTTTTCTAGGCAACTGCATGCCCCAGCTTCTTGCTATTTGGCATGTAGCGTCATCACATAGTACTATAAGGTGTAAAGCTATTTCATCCCCGAAAATTCGTTACTTCCTGTTTACCGAATACTTAAGTTTTTATGTATTATGACCATATTTTTCAATTTTCGTCACACTTTTCTGGATAACTACATGTCACAGCCTCTTGATATTTGGAATGTAGCTTAATTCCGTAATACTATAAGTTGTAAAGCAATTTTATGCCATAACATTGCTACTTCCTGATTATCGAAGGTTTTAAGACGCATGCAATATACGTCACCCATGGAAGACCGCCATTCTAGTTCGTTTTTGATGTTTTATGTTCCTTGTTTAAGAAGCGGATCTATCTGTGACTATTTCAGGACTAGATTTAAATTACATGCATTTTATTTGGACCATCGCGAATGAGTTGGCGATAAAAAATCCCCTGGGTTTCCGAGGATGTTTGACCATGGGCAATAGTAGAACGGCGAGCAGCGCCTACTAGATTCGTTGAAGGCATTTGGCGGTTTACCATTGTGTTTTTTTTTTATAAATTACAGCTTGCTAAGACAGCTTGCTAAGACAGCTGTGTTGCGTACACTTACATTGTATTCCATATCTCATTATTTTCTATTATTTAACATTACGCGCTCCTTGCAGTATCCGAATGGCGAATAGGCCCAAGCACAACCATAAGGAGTCTGAAAATGGGTTAGTGCTCTGGCAACAGAGCGACAATAATTGTTATTAAACCTTGTTGGCTAAATAGGATGGCCCTCGTCCATAGGGATTATCAAGTCTTTATAACGGAAAGCCTGACCTCTTTCCATAGTGGACCAACCTGTGTGGAAAGTGTCACGATTAATGCCCCCCCAAAAATTTCTTTGTGAACTTCCAAGTCGTTCACTTCTTAATTTTTCTTTGTCATGTTCATCGCCATGATATAGCCTAATGAGCAATGATAACTTTCCTTTAAATCAAATATACAACCATTTTTAAAGTTAAGTTAGTCATGTTCACCCACACATATGAATTAAATATTACTTAACTTTTAGTTAGTTAGTTAGTTAGTTATTGCTTTACTCCCAAGCAGCACGATTTCGGCTATATCCGGGAGATGAACATGAAAATGATGATACAATGAACATGAAATGATGAAGTGGAGGAAATAGGGACACAAGGCCAATCGGGTAAGAGAGTTTTGACTGCCACTGGAAAAAGGAGTGATGGGTAGGGACGGAAAATTTTAAGTGGTTTTCATAGTTAATTTGAGTTATAAAATAGGAGTTGATATTGATCGAGTTTTACAACGAAAAACAAAATAGATATTTGTATATCACAATAACTAGTCAAAGGGACATAACTAGCAGTAGTTCTTGTAGCGAGCATAGCTCGCAAGCGGGCACGAGCGGAGAGCTCTACGGTATTTGTTTCCGCGAGAAATTTGCTAATGCTGATTTAGATTTTTTATGGTCCGGAAAGGGTTATTATTTTTATAGGACCGGAGCGAATGTTAAAATAATTTATAAGAAAAGAAATAATGCTTAAAAAATAATAAATTGCGCTTTTTACAAGAAAATAATATTCTTAAAATAATAAATACACACAAGCTGCTCATTTCGTCTTGGTTATATGCACGTACGAAACTAACGTGTCTAGAAGCTTAATCGCCCCATACCATCTCGCCCCAAAATAAGCAAATGGAAATATTGAAAAATAAACAAAACGTAGTCCCTTTTAGCTATGCTCCCATTTAGGCAATGCCTACTCCATATTAAAATATACTGATCATACCGTTTTGAGACATTCAACTTTACACTAGTAGCAAAGGACTACTGAAACAGATTACTTTTTAGTATATAAAAAAGGACTGTTTTCTGTACGAAAGTTTTTTTTAAACTATTCTATGAAACGAATAGAGTTTCTTGTCTGTATAAAAGAGGTTTTTTACAGTCCACATGTACAGGTGTTATTGCATCAAATCAATGTATTTTCTTGAACAATATCGTCAAAAAATGTAAAGGAATTGAATCACTTGTACATTGTACCATGTTTGACCAAAATTAAATTCAAAATTTAAAGTTTCCTATACTGAATTATCTAGATAACTGTCCATTTTTTAAAAAATCACTTTAACTTTCTTGTAATTTTTTTTTTCAATTAAATCCTAAATATTGACTATATAAAAAAGCTCATGAGTATGGTTATTTATCAAAAATTCAAACGAGGTAATAAAGGCTGATTAGATTTTGCAATTTTGAGATGAGGAACCAGAAAATAAACTTTTTATTTAACTATATTAAATACTTTAGGGTAAATTTATTTCGTTCAATGTTTTTATATTTAAAAGGTTTTGAAAGTGAAAGTTCTATATAAAAACAGGAATTATGACACTCAATCTAATTTTAGACATAGAAAACCATTTTAAAGTCTGTTTCGTTTTCCTACATTAATGAAAATGATAAAAAAAGGGTGGACTTGAAATATTTAAAAGTTAAAATTCGTTCAATAAATGTTGGTATTGTTCCTAATTATACCCCCGCTTCGAAGAAGAGGGGTATACTGTTTTACCCTTGTCCGTCCGTTTGTCCGTAACAAAAAAAAATCGTCAAAGATTTCTCAGCAACTACAAGAGATAGAGGTCTGATTTTTTTGCATATAGCTTTATCCTACAGTCCCATATGGTGCATAGCGATTTTATGTCCCTAAGTCAACTACTTCCTGTTTACCGAGTATTTTAACTTGTATGCGTGGCATAGTTTGGGCAGCGGGGAATCACTAGTGAGCATTAACTCACAGATTTAGATATACTTATTGTATTTTTCATATGCAAATATCACAATTTTAAACTCTTTGAAATATTTAAAATGGGGTTCAATGTCTGAATTAAATTGAAACTAGGAAAAACTGTTTTAGCCCACTAAAACGGATGTGTCCCCTTCCTAAATTTGCCAGAATACGTTCAACCTTGAGGTCAAAAGGTCAAAGTCACAATGACCTACATTGTACAACAAATTGTTTAATAATAAAACAACTACATTCTAAAGCCATATGTCAAAGGATAAAGAAGTTATGGCCGGGAAGGTTAGCATTATTTGAACTTGAAGTCACAGGTCAAGGTTATTAAGGTTGTCGACACATTGTTCCTATGACGACTCATCACCATGTCAAATATGAAATCCCTATGTCAAAGGGTAAAAAATATATATGGCCAAGACATGTTTAACATGCAAAATTAGCATTAATTTGATCTAGAGGTCAAATGTCAAGGTTATATAAAGGTCATTCTGGTATGCGACTCTTCATTTCATGGTGATACAGCTACATGTCAATATTAAATTCCTTTGTCAAAGAACAAAGTTATGGCCCTAAAACACTTTGAATGTAAAATAAGCATTAATTTGACCTGGAAGTCAAAGGTCAAGGTCATATGAAAGTAATTCTGGTACGCCACACATCGTCTCATGATGATACATCCACATGCCAAATATTAAAGCCCAATGTTAAAGAACAAAAAAGTTATGACCCTGACACACTTTGGATGTAAGATAAGCATTATTTTGACCTTGAGGTCAAAGATCAAGGTCATTATAGTACGCGACACATCGGCTCATGGTGATACATCCACATGCCAAATATCAAAGCCCTATGTCAAAGGATAAAAAAGTTATGACCCAGACACGCTTTGCATGTAAAATTAGTATTAATTTGACCTTGAGGCCAAAGGTCAAGGTCATATTAATGTTATTTTGGTATGCGACATATCGTCTTATGGTGATACATTTACATGCCAAATATCAAAGCCCTATATTTAAGAAAAAAAGTTATGGTCCTGACACATTTTGCATATAAAATTTGCTTTAATTTGACCTTATAGTCAAAGGTTAAGGTCATTTTGGTACACGACATATTGTCTCATGGTGATACAACATCCTCAAAGCCCTACATCAAAGGATTAAAAAAGTTATGATCTGGAACACTTTGCATGTAAAATAAGTATTAATTTGACCTTGAGGTCAAAGGTCAAGGTCATTCTGGTACGCGACACATCGAATTATAGTGACACATCCACATGTTAAATATCAAAGCCCTACGTCAAAGGATAAAAAAGTTATGGCCCGGATACGCTTTGTATGAGAAGAAGAAGAACTGACACAAAAACATTATTCTGCCCCTTCTAGGAAGGGGCGACATAATTATAGTTTGTGAAAATTGCATTTTACTACGAAAAAGGGGTATAACAAAAGCATTCAAGCACAATTATAAATCATATTCGAAAGTATCGGTTACTGTACTCAACGTTTAGTTTAGAAGCAAATGTAGTGAATAAGACCAGAAGCGGTGGCATTTGGGGTGATTTTACTAGGTTATAGTCTGTTTCAAATCGCCCCAAAATGTAATTTTTTAATACTTAAATGCATAGTTTGGAGTCAACATACAAAAGCAGAATTAAAACTATACTTATTCTTTAAACTACATATATAACTTCCCAAAATCTTGCAACAAGTTCAAGTCAACACATCTTTGAACTTTACCGTATTTACTCTAACAACCCTTCGAACATTTTCTACATTTTCAATAGGGGGTACCTTTCTTTGATCAGCTCCCATTATCTTAACAGTAAAGATTATTTTCAGCCATCTGTTATATATACTCAAAAAATAATAAGAAGTTAAAATTGAGTTCTGATTTTTTTTATTAAGAGTATAGGTTACAAGTACGGATTACAAAATCCCGGTCAACATAAGTTTTTGAACCCAACTTAGAGGTAGGAGATACAGAATGAATTCAATTGGTTGATATATTTTCGACAAATGAAATTGCCCATCAACGCAGCACGAACACCAATTTTTATTGGCTAAAAAAATGGCTAAAAATAAACGTATGCATGTTAACTCAAAAGTTCTGTGCCAAAGATATGAAAAATCGGTCAAGATCTATTTTCCAAAAACATAAACCAGGGTTCCCCCCATATGGAAAATGCATTGTAAATAAATGAGCATTTGTAACCCTAAGAATGATTCGTTTAAGTTTCCAGATGCATAAAAGCATGGATTTAAACGGAAAAGAAAGAAGCAGAGGAACAAGTGGGGTATCCGAATGTCAAAAGTCCGAAAGGGCAGAGACGTCACAAAACCAGTAAACACTAACAAGAACGGGACAAAAACAGACAACATGTTAAACATGGAAACACAAAAATAACTGAATATTAATCAACAACCCGAACTCCAATCGAAACGAGAGTGAACTCAAGTGCTCTATAAGACATGATGTCTTGATCGAAGACAGTAACCGAGGAGCAACATAACCCTGTGTGAGCAATTTTTGCGTCAGACGTGACGCTCAACTGAGAAAATCAATGTACACATGTAAGTCCCGCACGCTCTAGAGTAACGAATCAATTGAGAAGCTTGAGCGGACGGAATGTTGCTGAAGGGAAGTTGACGATTGAAGTCATCACGTTTGTCATAGAGCTTTGTTAAAAGTTTTCCTTGAGAGTAAATTTCAAGATGTACATGTAGATCTAAATATGAAGCAGACTTCCTAGAATCCGTAGTGTCCTAAATCGCACGTTCCTAAGGATATATAAGATGGAGAAAGTCACCAAATCGAGAATTGTTCAGTGTAAGGACATCATCAATAAAACGGAAAGTGAGATTAAAAGAGAGAGTTATGTTCATTGCTAAAACCAGAATCGTGGCTGAATGAGCATGTAGATGTTACAGGGCAAACTGAAATTTAGGGCGATCTGGAATCCTTCTAATCAAAATTGGAATTCTGATTTGCCCTGGATTTAATTCAGTGTAAATCGGAGTTCCAATTTCTCCAAGTACAAATTGAGATATACAGATTTGCCCTAGGAGAATTCTCTGAGGATCTTCCTGACATATTATTTATATATCGTTAAACACACAAAAAAAGATAATTTTACATATTTTGAGATAAATAGTATAGATTTGAAAGGGTAGTGTTTAATTATATATTTTGTCAAGGCAAGACTTTTTGTTTACTGGGATTTTTTTAAAAAATACTTAGGGTCAAGAATAAAACGGACAAGTAGAAATACTCTAGTCGATTTTAAAAATAAAAAATATTTGAATGCATATTTTTCTTATTTTTTGTTTTTGCTTGTTTGAGATAGACATTTGAGATATTACATGAATAATGAAGATACTAAGGAAGCAGAGGTACCAATGGGGTATCCGAATATCAAAAGTCCGAAAGGGCAGAGACAAAACCAGTAAACACCAACAAGAACGGGACAAAAACAGACAACATGTAAAACATGGAAACACAAAATAACTGAATATCAATCAACAACGCGAACTCCAGTCAAAACAAGAGTGAACTCAGGTGCTCCGGAAGAGTAAGCAGTTCCTGCTTGCTATAGCACACCCGTCGCGTTGCCAATAGTCCATTCAGCGTGTCAAATCCGGTAAAGGAAGACAAAACAACACCCTATGACAAACCAACATCTGCACTCATCTGAGAGATCGAAATCCCATATTTGTCTATAAGTGCATGATGTCTTCCGTAAAATTTCTTGAGTGAAGACAGCAACCGAGGAGCAACATAACCCTGTGTGAGCAATTTTTGCGTCAGACGTGTCGCTCTGCAAAGGAAATCGATGTAAGTCCCGCACGCTCTGGAGTAACGAATTAATTGAGATACGTAAACTCCATAAGCTGGAGCGGACGGAATGTTGCTACATAAGAAGGGAAAGTTGACGATTGGAAAGTTGAAGTCATCACGTTTGTCAAAGAGCCTTGTTGAAAGTCTTCCTTGTGAGTCAATTTCTAGATGTAGATCTAAATATGAAGCAGACTTCCTAGAATCCGTTGTGTCCTTTATCTCAAGCTCCTTGGGATATATGAGATGGAGAAAGTCACCAAATCGAGAATATACTAAAACATATTTAAAACTTTACAAAAAGCTCTGGAAAAATATTGTATCTGGATCTGGACTTGTCAAACTATACTCTTAGACAACAAATAATGTATCTCAATTTGTCGTAGGAGAAATTGGAATTTCGATTTACACTGGATTTAATCCAAGGCAAACCCCAATTCCAATTTGCCCTAGAAGGATTCCATATCGCACTGAATTCCAATTTGCCCTGTAAAATAGACAATTAACCAACGCTGCGTGAACGGACAGACGTTATCTTATTTTTTCGTGCTATTAAACCTTGTTTTTAATGACATTATATAAAAATAGGGCATGTATTGGGACATTAAATGATACCCCGCCACGTTATAATATCAAAAGTTCAAAAATTTGATTTCAAAGTGGCCTTTCTCGAAAACTGTTTTTCGGATCATGCTGGAAATTGAACTTGACCTGTATTTTATTGTACTCAATAGCTGTACAAAATATCAATTGAACACCATGACGCGTTTTTAAGTTATTGTTCGGAAACTCAAAATTTCATAAAATTTGATTTTTTAAAGTAGCCTATCTCCAAAACTATTTTTTGGATCATGCTGGAAATCGAACTTGACCTGTATTTTATTGTACTAAACAGCTGTGCAAAATATGATTCAAATCCTTTAACGCGTTTTCAAGTTATTGGTCGGAAACTCAAAATTTCATGAAATTTGATTTTTCAAAGTGGCCTATCTCCAAAACTATATATATTTTTTGGATCATGCTGGAAATCGAACTTGACCTGTATTTTATTGTACTTAACAGCTGTGCAAAATATCATTAAAATCCTTTGACGCGTTTTCAAGTTATTGCTCGGAAACCTTTGGGGGACGGACGGACGGACAGACGGACGGACAGACACCGAAAAAAACTGGTGAGTGAGTGAGTGAGTTGGTGTTTTACGCCCGTGCAACGCTATATAGGTTATTTACAGGCGATGAACATGAAAAGGATGATACAATCAACATGAAATGATGATGATATATGAATTATGGGATGGGGTGGGAAGCACAGGGACGGTAAATTTTGAAGAACCACAGGAAAAGGGGAGAAGTGGGTAGGGGCGGAAAATTTAGCCTATGTGGTGCACTACTTGGCGGTCCACAAAGGGGTCTTTTACGTGCATGAAGCGTGGCATTCTCCACACACGTTGGCCCACTATGGTCGGCGGTCAGGGTTTCCGTATTATAGACCTGACAACCCCCGCGGACGAGGGCTACCCTATTCAGCCACCTAGGGTACACACTTGGTCGCTCTGTGGGCTGAGCACTGACCCGACGTCAGAATCCTAAGACCCTGAGTCGCCTCTTACGACAAGCTAGGCTCTGCTGCGGGCCTATATATACTTGGCGGTCCACAAAGGGGTCTTTTACGTGCATGAAGCGTGGCATTCTCCACACACGTTGGCCCACTATGGTCGGCGGTCAGGGTTTCCGTATTATAGACCTGACAACCCCCGCGGACGAGGGCTACCCTATTCAGCCACCTAGGGTACACACTTGGTCGCTCTGTGGGCTGAGCACTGACCCGACGTCAGAATCCTAAGACCCTGAGTCGCCTCTTACGACAAGCTAGGCTCTGCTGCGGGCCTATTCGCCACCCGGGCCCCGCACGGGACCCGAAAAAAAAAAACTGAGGGTATAACATAATACCCTGCCACTTCGTGTAGCGGGGTATAAAAATTGGTCATTATGGTCTATTATTGGGAACAATCATTATTTAATAGCTAAGGGGGAGTGAGGGAATTAAGGGGGGTCATGGGTAGGCTTACTGCTTTCCTGGGGATCGCCGTTAAAAAAATCAAATTATTGGGGGGTCACCTAGTATAAAATAGTTCCACAGAAAATGTTTATGGGAGACCTAGGATTTTCACCAGAGCCGAGAATTTTTTACTTTTATGCAACTCGTATTCTAACTTTGACTTGTTCTTCCTAAGTCCATCATCAGACATTAAGCTATAAATTTAGAGCCCTAGGCTTATTCTTATAATCAAATACTACTGCCTTAAGACCATTATAATTTGAAACCTGGTTGTGCTTAAATTTTAAATCAAAGTCTTTTCAGTGTTAGTTAATTCTAGAGATTTATTATACCACTGTGCAACATACTAGTACACTTTATGATTTCCATGTAATACTTATCAATTATGGACGTTTTAGGAGGTCAATGCGTAGTTATATGGACCGTGGAGAAAAATATTGACTGAGGACGAAGTCCGAGGTCAATATTTTTCTACAGGTCCATATAATACGTATTGACAGAGTAAAAAGTCTGTAATTGTTATATTACATATGAATTTGTCTAAATTTAAATTTAGAATAAACAAACTGCATTTTATAATATTTACTCATTGATGGTAATAGAAGAATTCAAATAAATAAAAATATATTATCAGAATTGTCGCCGGAATTCAACGTCAACAATAATTTACAGGAACCCCGGCTAATGACGTCGCTATTTTATGACGTCACAGTTGGCAGAAGAAGACTGAAATAAACATTAATTGAAAACAGAAATTATCTTGCTCTTTCCAAAAGCCTTTTCCAACAACCACAATGTATATTTACATATTACTGCAGCGCAGTGGAACTTCCGACATTTTTGTTTGGTCAACAAATTGAACTATATTTGATTCTATTTTTAGAAACAAGCCTTAAATATGCTAACGTTAAAAATAGTAACAAGCCTTAAATATGCTTTATAAATAGAAACAAGCCTTAAATATGCTTTAAAATAGTAACATGTATTAAATATGCTTGAAAAATAAAACTAATAATAATAATAATAATTTTGAGGGACGTGGTCTGGATGGACCAATCAAAATTAGGAATTAACACACCATATGTAATATTAGTAAATAGACGCATTTTGAAAGAATAATTTTCACCAAGATACATATGTTACAATAACATACATGTACACACTAAAGATATATTTAATGCCGTCTTAACTCAAGATTTCTAGTTTAATGTTTCAATTTAAGACTGGCAACTTATACCTTGTACATTGTACATATTGTACATACATGTAGATTGAAATCTGGTAAAAAAATCCTGATCTATAAATTGCATGTTTATAAATATTCAACCAATACTTCCAACCATGTTTGTTGGTAACCACACCTGGTACGCCTCACCTGGAGGAGTTCACGAGAGATAAACAAAACTTACCAAGATTCACGTAAAATTGGTTTTGGTAAGGCATTTAAATAGATGATGTTTTGTCCGATAATGTTAACAAGTTTGGACTCTGTTTTGTATCGGTTTTCTATTTTTGTGATTTAAATTATCGTACAAAATGTATCGAGACACAAATATTTACTAAAACATTTTTTTTCGTGAACTCACCTTACTTATGGTGGTAACCACTTTAATAAACTTAAGAATTGTTTTTTTATTTGATTTTTTGAGGGGTAGGCTACCATGTAATTTACTGAATGCAAAGAGTGTTTTGCAAGTGCTGAGCACAATATTGCACCAAAATATGTTCTAAGAGTTATCATTTTTTGTAGGAGAAATCCTTCAGAATTTTGTTCTTTGTCTTTGCTGCCAAAATATTTTTCCTTAGGTGTAAACATATTTTATTAACTAATTAAATAATGTATATGTTGTGTACAAGATGCAATTTTGTACATGTTGCAACATGTACAAATAAATTGTACATGTTGCAACATGTACGATGCAACTATACAAGTTGCAACATGTACATTTATTGTTGTACATGTTGCAACATGTACATGATGTACAAAATATTTAATGAAATTTGTTCTAACTTGTACAAATGACATGTAAGCTTAAGAGTGGATTGGTGACTTACCATGAACTAGAGGTGTAATTTGAATCAAATTCTGCTTTATTAACAAATACAAATTTTATCAGAAAATATTTAACAATGTTAAGGGGGTACAGAACACCTAAGGTAGATAACTCTTAAAAATCATTTGAACGTTTTAGTTAATTACATTTAATCAAAGAAATCAAGCTTCTAAATGATCAAAATAGGAAATGTTGAAATTCCCTTATGTCATATATGTTCAACAAAAATTGTCCTGAGAAACCTATGGTTTGAATTTCTTTAGATTTTGCAGATTAATTTATTTATTCAAATTGAATTTTTTTGCAAATTTTCAGGAAAATTAGACGACAAAATTTTATTTTAGCTTAAGTGTTGGGTACCTCCTTAAGCAATATTAAACACTTTACTTATTGTTGTAAGTTGTTGATGCAAGACACTTTGAGTTACAAAGACTTTTGTTTTTTCGACACTTACACTTCCCCTTGCAGTTTCCCGTCTTACAATTACAAATTACGTTTTTAAGTTGCCTGTGTGAGCAAATCTACCTGTTTCTGTTGCCCAGATAAAGCCCGGTTCCTTGCCGGTGCAATGTTAGGATTGGAAATGTTTGATATATACTCATTGGTGACATCACCAAGAGCATTACCGGGAAGAGCACGTCTTCGACGATCACTAACATCATCTTGCAACTGAAGAACATTAACATTGGTAAGTAACTATTGTAAGTACGATCAAATACTTCAGCTACCATCATATTTACTTGACTTGATGCACCATCATCTTCATCGTGTCCTGTAAAAGTATCTGAATACTGCCTTTCGTTGTTTATCTCATAATCACGACCTACGTTTGTTTCAGCAGATTCAGTATTTATTGGAATGTCCCTGTCAATATTAATTTCGGCATCGGTTGGAGTGTCAGTATCGGTTATGGCGTCCGTATCAGTATTAGCATCAGCAACGGGTTCAGTGTCGGTTTCTGTTTGAGAGTCAGTTTCCGTCTGTGTTTCAGTTCCAGTTTGAGAATTGTTTTCAGTATCTGTTTCATCTTCCAAAAGAGCTTCCAGGTCCTTCTCTGATCTTATGTTTGGAAGATCTTTTGGTACCGCTGAAGTGAACAGACCAACTATAGGATTATAGAGCCGAACAATGCTTTGTATGGCGATTGACCGATGACTCGATGATAGGATCTATTCTTCTGACCAAGCGATTATATTTTTTTTGTTCATCCAAGTGGCAAGCATTTCTTTCACGTCAGCATTTGCTCTCTCTACTGATCCTTGGCTTTGAGGATGACTCGGTTGTCCATGGACATAGCTCAGGCCAAAGAGACTTCAACTCAGCTGAGTGGGCACAGAGAAGTATTTAACTCTAGTTGATTACTACTATTCAGCTTTAACCTTTTAATTTCTATCATGTCTATTATACATTCATCATAGGGCCTTTCACAAACTTCTGAGTATATTTTATAATTGGTAAAGCAACACATTTATCTTAGTCAGATTTCCGCATTTGACACATTTTAAACACAGGAAACAATAATATTGCATATTTTAACCATTGTACAAGTTGAAACAAAATTCATTAAAAAGTTTGTACATGTTGCAACATGTACAAAAACAGGTTTACATGTTGCAACTTGTATGATTGCATTATACATGTTGCAACACGTACAATTTATTTGTACATGTTGAAACATGTACAATATTGTAACTTGTACACAACATATGTATACAATTAACAATTTCAGTCATCAACAATACAATAATTAATACGATTCGGAAACAAAACTTAGAGTCTTATGTTAATCCGTTTCCTTAGGAATCACATTAAAATAATTGCCCCCAATCTTCAAGTTGTAATGGTTGGGTCCTTAATTTATCAACAAGAATATGTCCAAAAGGCGTAATGCCCCATCTCGCAATTTGGGACGGACGGACGAACAGACCCGAACACTATATGCCCCCTACTATTGTAGATGGGGCATAAAATCATGCAAATATTTTCTCGATGTTTAGGAATAAGCAGAGGCACCAAAGGGGCATTCGAGTGTCAAAAGTCCGAAAAGGCAACGACAAAACCGGTAAACATGAACAAGAACAGCACAAGGAAACACAAAATAATGAAACCTATTGTTAAACTAAGAAAGGGGGGTGTCATGCATAAAAAGTCAATTTGAAGGGGGTCTTGAACCTGAAAATTTGCTCCAATCCCCTAAGCTGATTAATAATGACCTTTCCCTAATGAAGTTTTTGCATATATTTAGTTAACTTTGCTTTAATAATGTATTTCTACAGTATGCGACGAAAACCTTTATTATTATGCATATTTCAAACACGTATTAGACTGAATTTCATAACAAAAGCAAAGCGTGCCAAGTACATGTATGAACGGTTTCATATATTTCATAATTTCACTTTAAAGATAAGAATAAGATTGGCCTAGTTTAATCAAGGTTGTCTTGATATATAGCCCATAGTTGATGTATTTTGAGTTTATTATTGCGTATATCAATACTAAACATGTCATAATTATAACAAGAGGCTCCAAGGAGCTTGAATCGCTCACCTGGTCTTGATGTTGACCCTATAAAGACAGTTGCAGAGCTTAATGAGCTGAACATTTAAGCAAGTAACAGCTTTTCTCTATCTACTGTAGTTTTCATTCTGAAGCCGTATAGGCCCAAATTATGAAAAAACCTTAATTTAGGTGTCATAACCCCTATAAGGGGTTCTGACAACTTCCACCCTATGAAAACTTTTGTAGAGCTAAATGAGCTGAATGTTTAAGCAAGCAACAGCTTTTCTCTATCTGCAATAGTTTCATCCTATAAAAAACACTATTTTTCACCTTTCAGGGGCAGGGTCATCTGACAACTTCGGTCCTATGAAGACTTTTGTAGAGCTTAATGAACTTAACATTTATGCTAGCAACAGTTTTTCTCTATCTGCTAAAGTTTTCATTCTATAGGCCAAAAACATGAAAAAAAAACGTTATTTTAGGGGCCGTCACCCCTATAAGGGAACATCTGACAACTTCGACCCTATAACGACTTTTGTAGAGCTAAGTGAGCTGAACATTTAAGCAAGCAACACCTTCTGTCTATCTGCTATAGTTTTCATTTTATATGGCAAAAACATGAAAAACGTTATTTTAGGGTCCGTAACCCTATAAGAGGTCATCTGACAACTTTGACCATATGGGGACTTTTGTAGAGCTAAATGAGCTGACCATTTAAGCAAGCAACAGCTTTTGTCTATCTGCAATCATGGCAATAGTTTTCATACTATAGGGCAAAAACATGAAAAAATGCTATTTTTACCTTTAAGGGGCTGTTACCCCTATAAGGGGTCATCTGACAACTTCGTTCCTATGAAGACTTTTGTAGAGCTAAATAAACAGAACATGAACTATAGTTTTCCTTCTATAGGCCAAAAACATAAAAAAATGTTATTTTAGGGACGTAACCCCTATAGGGGGACATCTGACAGCTTCGACATAAAAAAAAACTTTTAGAGACTTTTCAAAATCCAAACGACTGTTTTGTCAACCATATACCTCAAAGAACTACCACACCAAGTTTAGTAATTGTGAGACTTATGGTGCAAGAGAAGTTAAAGTTTGAAAAAAGGATGAAAAACACTTAAAATGGTCAATTTTGACAGTCTAAGGTGAAAAAAAATCCTATAAGGAATGGTCCTAGGACTTTGACCCCATTACATCATTGGTAGATCTTGCTGATCATTTTTACCCTTGCCACAATTTTGATATCTGTTACCGTTTTTGAGTTATTTGCAAAAAACTGCTATTTCCCCCTATGTTCTATTTTTAGCCATGACGGCCATGTTTTTCAATGAATCAAAAATCCAAACGACAGTGTTGTAAATCATACCTCAAAGAACTACCACATAAAGTTTAGTAGTTGTAAGACTTATCGTGTTAGAGAAGTTAACGTTTGAAAATAGGATGGAAAACACTAAAAATGGTCAATTTTGACCAAATTTGGTCCTAGGACGTTGATTCCATTATATCATTTGTAGATCTTGTTGTGCTTAATCATATGCAATTTAAATTTTTCAGATATCTTCTATAGTTTTCAAAATAGAGGGTTAAATAAGTGCAAAATTTGGAAAAAATTCAGAAAAGGACAATAACTCCGACATCGGTTTTTGGATCTTCTTGAAAATTTCAGGGCAGGTAGATGTTGAGGTGCTGATTACTTTAACCATGCCAGAATTTTGATATCTGTGACCGTTTGTTGAGGAATAAGCGAAAAACTGCAATTAACTCCTATGTTCTGTGTTTAGCAATGGCGGCCATGTTTTTCACCGAATCAGTTTTGTAGAGGACACCCTAAATAACAATCATACCAAGTTTCATTTCATTTGATCCGGCGGTTTAAGAGAAGAAGATTTTTGAAAAGTTGAACGGACTGACGACGGACGCCAAGCGATGACAATAGCTCACATTGACCTTCGGTCCAGGTGAGCTTAAAATGCGACTTATGCGTTGTTCCTGTATGGTCAGCGGTCAGACTTTTCCATATTGATCTGACAACCCACGCAAATGTCTTTATGAACCACCAAGTAGTGCATTACAGAAATACCCATAACTATCGTTATGGTAATTTTCTCACGCCATCCCAATGATTTTATCATCATCTCATGTTCATTTTGACATCATCTACATTTTGAACACCTCTATGGTACCTACCTGTTAGCGGAAAATGTTAGCGATTTTACTTTCAGAATGTACCCGAGAAAATTTTCACGATTCGTTTATGTAGCATACACTTCATAAAGATAACAACAAAACTGCCAAACTGGGGTGGTCAATCTCATATAAAGAAGTTCATAGTTAAACAATGTTTAATGGCTCCTAATAAAAGAAGTTCATAGTTAAACAATGTTAAATGGCCCCTTCACCGCTGACCATAGTGGGCCAACGTGTGTGAATGGTCCCACGCTTCATGCACGTAAAAGACCCCTTTGTAGACCGCCAAGCAGTGCACCACATAGGCTAAATTTTCCGCCACTACCCACCTCTCCCCCTTTTCCTGTGGTTCTTCAAAATTTACCGTTCCTTTGTTTCCCACCCCACCCCCATATTTCAATTATCATCATCATTTCATGTTCATTGTATCATCCTTTTCATGTTCACCTATTTAGCGTTGCATGGGCGTTAAACACAAACTCACTCATTCATGGCCCCTTCTCAATTGTGATTTGGGACCCGGTAACTAAAAATAGGGCATGTAATGGGACATTAAATGATACCCCGCCACGATATAATATTAAAAGTATTTGATTTTTCAAAGTGGCCAATCTCAAAAACTGTTTTTTCAGGTCATGCTGGAAATTGATCTTGATCTGTATTTAATTGTACTTATATACTAGTATATAATTAACAGCCGTGCAAAATATTATTCAAATCCCTTGACGCGTTTTCAAGTTATCAGTCGAAAACTCAAAATTTCATGAAATTGTTTTTTTCAAGTTATTGGGCGGAAACCTTCTAGGGACGGACGGACGCACAGACACCGAAAAAAACTGAGGGCATAATACCCTGCCACTTCGTGTGGCGGGGTATAAAACACGACACACTTGTGAGACAAAATAAGGATAGTGAGGTGATCATCTCAGACTGCAAAAATCTAATCCGTTAATTGAAACAATAACGGATCATTTCGCCTGACATAATTATGAATTTTGCGACCAGTAGCTGATCGACAGAAACACTTTTTGTGAGACCGATGAGCCCTTGTAAATCGAAAAAGTTGGGAAGTATACATCCCATATGTATCTTTCCAGATTAGAAAATGAATTGAAAATTAAAATCATCTCTTTTGTCGTATATTTTTGTACTGAGATATCCATCCGAATTGAATTCGACATAATACTAGGAATATGTGTGACAAGTAGATTCGGTTGTTCTTTTATCTCTAACTTTAGAGAACTAATTGAAGAAATCTATCAAACGAGTTTTGTTGACAAATAAGACACATCAATATGTTTTAAAGTGAGATGAAAGGATTTAGCATGTAAAAGTATAGGGTAAACTTGTTTCCTTCTAAAGAGAATTGTATTTATTAAACGATTAACTTCGATGTTGATTTTAAATAATAAATTATTTTCCATATATCATCAATTAAATTGTCTCTTAGTATAGAGCTAGGAGGCACCAATGGGGCAGTCGAGTGTCAATAGTACTAGTACGAAACGACGATGACAAAACCGGCAAACACGAACAAGCACAGCACGAGGAAAAATCAACCGAATAGAAATCAACAACACGAACTCAAGTCGTAACAAACATGAACTCAGATGCACAGGAACGGTAGGTAGTTCTCGTTTGATATTTTTGGTTTTGTTCTATGCTCTTCATATTCATATAGTGTTTGGCATTTTCAATATTTTTGGTAGAGCGCCTCTGATGAGTCTTGAATAGACGAAACGCGCGTCAGGCGTAGCAAAATTTATTGTCTGGAACTTTGTTGTCATTAGTATTGCTACAGCACACCCGTTGCGCTGCTCATTTCTGAATTAGTGTGTCAAATCCGTACTCATCTGAAAGATAGACACTATGTTTCAAACCCGTAGAACATAAAAAATAAAATAATAATTTTGCACTACAAGTTTGTGACTTTTTGGTCGGCCTTGCCATTTAAAATCTTTTGAAATTAACTATAGTCGTGCACTTGTTCAAAATACAATACCAAAACAGGCATAAAAACGGTTAATTTGGTTATGCTGTATATCGATATTTCAAGGAGTAACCTCTCATCAGCAGCATTTGAATCAAAACATTGGAAGGTCAAAAACAAAAGTATTGAATGAAAAGTACTCAACGCCAAAAGGTGAGAACAAGGTAGCCAAATTCAGCACCGTCGGTATCGACCATGAGCAATACAAGGTAAGAAACCTGGTGTTTTAAACAATTTAGAATTTAGCAATCAGGAATTTCTATAACAAAAAATATTAGAAATGTAACGGTGAATTCGTGTTAAACAAATTTGACAATCAGGCTTATAATTACCCTTGGCGACCTCTGTCAAAACGGGCATCAAAGCGGTTGGAAGGTCAAAAACCAATACTATTGAATAAAAAGTACTCAAAACCAAAAGGTTTGAACACGGAAGCAAAATCCAGCACCTAGGATATCGGCCATGTGCAGTACAAGGAAAGAAACCTGGTGTTTGAAACAATTTAGAATTTAGCAATCGGGAATTTGAATTAAAAAAAAATATATTAGAATCTTAATGTTAAATTCGTGACAGACAAGCCTGACGACCAGGCTTGTCATAACTCTCGGGGACCTTTGGTCCACCAGCAGCGGTTATTGACCCAGTGATTTCAAAATACAATACCAAAACGGGCATAAAAACGTTCAAACATTTTTAATCTGTCTGCCAAAGTTTTAAATTGCTAAAACTTACGCTTACATCTCAAACTTCACTCTAAACCAGTTTATTTAAATCGGGGAGGGGAAATTTCGCCAAAAAAGGAAAGGATAAATTGATGAGAAATATATTGGTGGGTAGAAAACTAAGGAATAGTAACTTTTGAAAACCACAGCAAAGAGGCAGAGGTGGGTATTGTGCACTACTTCTTGTTCCACAATTATAGAAATCGCTCACTCGCATGAAGTGTGGCGAATAAGCCCGTAGCTGCGCTAAGCTTCTCTGAACAAGCCCACTTAATAGCGCGAAAATATTCTGACATTTGTCCACAATGCGACAAGGATGTGTGCCCAAGGTGGTTGAATGGGGCAGCCCTATCAATATGAATGTCGGGGTCGTCATGCTATACTAGTAAATACTTCTCAGCAAATCATAATGACGCACTGTGTTGAGAAAAAAAAACGTCACGTGTTTGTTTATAAGTGAGTGAGTTAATGTTTTCCGCCTTTACAACTCTTTATTGGTTATTTAAAGGCGATGAACTTTAAAAAGGTGATAAAATTAATGAACATGAAATGATGATGATGATGATGATGATGATAATGATGATGACAAATATGGGTATTGGGGGAAGCAGAAAATTTTAAAGACCAAACGAAAAGGGGAGAGGTGGATGGGGGCGGTCCACAAAATGGCCTTTTAAGTGTATTGAGCGTGGCACTCTCCACACACGTTGTCCCACTATGGTCAGGATTTCTGTATAATAGACCTAACCCCCGCGGACAATGGTCATCCTATTAATATACCTAGGATACACACTTGTTCACTCAATGGTCTGAGCACTTAACCGGATGTCAGGATCAAAAGACCCTTTGTCGCCTCTTACGCGTATGACACCAACTCACTCACTCATCCCTTCTTTTCCTAGTAAAGATCAAAATTCTGATCCCTGATTTGCCTCTTGTCCCCATATCATGCTTATCCCCCTGATATAGCAGAAATCGTGCTGCTTGTAATTGGGAGTTAAGCATCAACCCACTAACTTTCCAAATTATCTTCCCATACTTTCAACCATGGTTACTGAACAGGACTTGACAACTACCGCGGACGAGGACCGCCCTAATCACAAAGCTAGGGTACTCACATGGTCGCTCTGTGGGCTTGCAACTTATCCGATGGCAGAATCCCAAGACCCTCATTTGACTCTCCCGACAAGCCACTAGGCTTTGCTGTGGGCGTTTTTTTTTTGCACCTAAATCTAAGGGCATTTGTTTGTTTATTTGTTTTATGTCCAGTCAACAATATTTCAGTCATAATCAGGACAAGAACTAATTGAAACAACAAATTTAATTGTAAAGACCCATCCAGGAAACAGCACAAATAACACAGACACATGTATAAATGATCAATAAAAGAATAATCACATTTAATAAAGATTTGAAATTTCACGATTTTATTTTCCCAATTACCCTTGATCCACTGAAATCAGCGAAAAATAAACCACCACAAAAACCAAAAAAAAAAAAAATAGATCAAACAAGGTATAATTGAAACTGGATGCAGTTTCGAATGTCTCCCAAACGAAGTCCCATTAATCACATGGGAAAAATTTGCACAGGGTGCTTACCTATAAATACAAGTTACAGAAGTCCCAAGGGTAAGCAAAATCCTGAAAATGCCTTTAAATGCATTTTTAGAACCTAATGGGAAAAAATTGGGCAGGGGTTCCCCTGTAAATCACTTTTACAGATGTCCCAGGCAAAAGCAAAATCCTGGAAATGCCTTTAAATGCATTTTTAGAACTTCATGGACAAAATTTGGGCAGGGGTTTCCCTAATAACTCAAGTTATTTAGTATTCTATCATTTGAGGGGTGGGGCATGACCCCCCTCGACGCCCCTATGGTACCAAATAATTCGTCTGATCATTAAGTGTAATAATATATATGGTTATAAGGTGGGGATCTAAATGGTTTTCAGAATATTTAGTATTTTTTTCATTTGAGGGGGGTGGGGCATGACCCCGCAGACACCCTATGGTACCAAATGATTTGTCTTATCATAAGGAGTAATAGAATTTATGGTTATAGGGTGGGGATCTAAATGATTTTCAGAATATTTAGTATTTTGTCATTTGAAGGGGTGGGGCATGACCCCCGCAGACCCCCTATGCTACCAAATGATTTGTCTTATCATAAGGAGTAATAGTATATATGGTTATAGGGTGGGGACCTCAATGGTTTTCAGAATATTTAGTATTTTGTCATTTGAGGGGGGTGGGGCATGACCCCCTCAGACCCGAAATGGTACCAAATGATTTGTCTTATCATAAGGGGTAATAATATATATGGTTATAGGGTGGGGATCTCAATGGTTTTCAGAATTTTTAGTATTTTGTCATTTGAGGGGGATGGGGCATGACCCCCCTCAGATCCCTCATGGTACCAAATGATTTGTCTTATCTTAAAGAGTAATAATATATATGGTCATAGGGTGGGGATCTCAATGGTTTTCAGAATATTTAGTATTTTGTCATTTGAGGGGGTGGGGCATGACCCCCCTTAAGACAATGAAGCGGAGGGTATTACTTAACACCTCACCACTAAATGTGGCCAGGTATGAAAATTTAAATATATGAGGTAACACAGTATATCCAAGTTTCAGATCACACATTATCAAGTTATATCACTTTTCCCATAGACTTCTATAGTAAAATTTTGCAAAACCCCACCCCCTTTTGAGACCCCCAAAATATATATTCCCTCCAACATATTGAAAAAATATTTTCGGGAGGATCATCTAGGAATATGGGCCTATCAAGTCATATGATATCAATCAATTCCATCTATCGGTTTCTGAGAAACGCCGCAGACAAGTGTTCGAAAAAACGCGCCCGGAAAGAAGAAATAAAATAATAATTAAAATGCCATTTGTTCAGAGAACAAATGAGAGGTCTTTCCCGTAAAGTTGACCTATGACCTTTGACCTCTGTCTTAAAGTTAAGCTCTTTAATTATTGATAATCAAAATATATAAATTTACTATATTATATATGTTACCGTTTAAATGTTATATACAAGTAAATAATGCATAGGATGAGGTTTTTGGCCGCCATTTTGAAACCAGTCAACCGTTACATGTATTTCTTGGGCTTAAATGATAGGTCTTGTGAAGACGGCAATTTTTTATACACATGTCTATTATACAATCTTTAACGGTTTTCAAATTATTGGCAAAAAACGTATTTCGCGAAAACCTGTTTCGGCCGCCATTTCGAAACCGCTCAACCGAATCATGCACTTCTTGGACTCAAATTGTAGGTCTTTTCAAGACGATCATTTTTTGTTCATATATTGTCTTTACTATCTCTAACGGTTTTCGAGTTATAAGTAAAAAACCATTTGACGACCGCCATTTTGGCAATGGTAAACGCAAAAAAAAATTTGACCATCAATTCGTTATCAGGACCCTCAAATCTACCTGGAAACCAAATTTCATCAAAATCGGACAATTTTGACATTTTGCGCCATACGCGCGCAACCAGGAAGTAAATTACAGCATTTTTTTTGCATGATAAATCATCACAAGGATGTAAGCTATCATTTTCACTAAACAGAATCTTCATAACTATTACCGTTTCGGAGAAGATCTGATCACAAGGGTAAACAGCGTTTTGCGCTATTGCGCCAAAACTATAAGGAGCTGGCGCTCACAGGGTGAACCTTCTCTATTCCAGGCATAACTGAGTGAGTGTGCCAAATTTGGTTAAGATCGGTCAAGAGACTTTTTTTCTTTTGGCGTCGGAAACTGAAAAGAATAATAATAATAATCAGAAGAAATACAATAAGGTCTTTCCTTCAAAAAGGGAAAGACCTTAATAAGAATAATAAGAACTGAGCAAAAACAACATGTCTCCAAACTTCGTTTGGGAGACATAATAAAACCGTCAACGTTTATATGGTATACTTACTTGCAAGGGCTAAAAACAACTCAGCTTACACCTTTAAAGGTATGTGTGCTAAGCTCTAGCTTGGCGTCAACATATCAAGACGTTAGCTAGTAGTCTCTTTCGACAACCTAGGCTCTGTTTTCGATCATATTTGCCGCCCTGTATTTATACGGAGACATGTTCGTTTTCTTCCGCAGGATGTTCGTTAACATGATAATATACACCTTATTCACATTTGTTGTAAAGATATCATCCTTTCACGAGTCGACAGTTTATGTCCAACATGCCTTTTACGATTATCATATTACCTATATATAAAACACTTGTTCGATTGCAAAAAGTATCTGGTTTCTTTTGCTTCCTTTCCTTCCATATCAATAAAAAATTTAGTCACTCTTATATCGCATTGTCCCTTGCGGGACTCGGGTGGCGAATAGGCCCAAAGCAGAGCCTAGCTTGTCGTAAGAGGCGACTTAGGGTCTTGGAATTCTGACATCGGGTTAGTTCCCAGCCCGCAGAGCAACCAAGTGTATACCCAAGGGTGGCTGTAAAGGGATGTTTGTGGGCAAAGCGGCCTGACCCAACCTCAAATTGCTGAGCGCTCTAAAGTGGATTTTAACTGACTGATAAGCGCTACTTTGGGCCTATTCGCCATCGTCATCAAAGTTAAAAGTTCCCAAACGTGCTTTCCCACTTGCTATAAAACACTTGTGAAAAAATGTTTGGTATTTGCTTTATTCCTTAATGGCAAGTATTTGTTTTATTCCTTAATGGCAAGTATTTGCTTTATTCCTTAAAGGCAAGTGTATATCAAAAAATTAATTTAAAAACATACGAACTTAGGGCACTGATCAAAACGGAAGAAAGTGAAATGGACACTGCAATATCCCTATATAATTTTAGAAATGTTATCCATCTTTGATTTTCACAGTTCCCTACAGAAACATAAGTTCCTTCCTTTAATTTGCAGAGGTTACCAATACGTGACGGGAAGGTCTATTACAAATAACCTTTCGTGATAATCTTAGACATGTATTTAATATAATTCTTGTACACCTTGTAATTATGCCATGTAACTTTTACCATAAGTTTTGATGAACATTGTCCCTGTTTATGAGTTAAATGTTTTTGTGGCATTTAAACCCATTCGCCCTTTTTGAAAACCCTGAACCAGAGTAGTATATCACGTTTACTTCTAAATTCAATTTGTTTGTTTTTAAGCATTTGAGCATGGTGGCATTTGTTTAGAAATAAATTTTATAGTTCTTGATTTTTTTTTATATTTTGTAATTTTATTTCTTATGTTATTTAATAATACATTCATATCATAATGAACTCTGTACGCTGTGGGCCAAATATGGATAGTAAATTAAATTTGAAACATACAGCCCAAGGTCAACACACATATTGTTTGATGGATGTATTATATACTGGACTTAAACATGCAATGCAAGACAAACTCTTTTTAATTGACATTGTTTGCCCTTTCATCCCTAAATTCTCAAAAAAAATGTTTTGGTAAGTAATGGCAAATTGAGATGCAAATGGAAGCATGGATTTTCACAAGGATTCAACGATAAAAAGATTTTGAAAATCGGACCAAATATTTTAAAAAGTTTATTTGTAAGCGACGTGGCCAATCTTTCTCCCCCTGTCATGCCAGTAGCAATGTAACGGTGCGAACTACATCAAAATCTCAAAATATTAAGTTGCAATCGTTTAAGTCATGTGAGTAGGAACACATTAATAAAATACATTCAAAATCGGTAAAAAAAATATACAATTTACAGAAGTTTTGTCAAAAACCCCATTTAAGTCCCATTTCTATTTCTACAATGGCGGACACACAAAACTCAAATGTTATAGAAAGCTTCATTTAGTAAATATAAACATTATTATAAGTTATCGCAAGAAAACCAAAGAGGGCGGTCACACATTATACATGTACGAACACAAAAGTTTCGAGTTCGTATAAAAAAAACCGAATGTACAAGATAATTTTATTCCCTAATTACTATTAGTCAACGAGTTGATGGTGTTCAACCAAGCAACACTTAGTACTATAAATAATGTAAGCAATATTTTCAAATGTTTGATAGTTTCAGTTAGCCTTGCCATACTTGCATTTGAATTATACAGCCCAAAGTATTGTATAATCGGTATTTAGGCTACTAGAGTGTTTAATTTAGTAACTTTGTGATAACCAATCGTACACCAACATGTTACAGAATTCTGATAAGAACCAATGACTACGCTGGTTATGAATAAAACACTCACAATCGCTCAGGCTACATACACTTACCAAATACATTTCACGAAAACATGACGTCCACTTTTGCATTCATCCTGTTGATAACTGTTGTGGGTAAGAATTTCCTAATTAAGATGCTTAATGAATTACACCTTAAAACTGCTTTGACGTTTTTTGAGTTTAAGAAAACTTTGGAAAGTATTTACTTTTTTATATGCTTATATATGACCTTCTACTGATTTATAAGTTCTTACATATATAAGTTCTTGGAAAAGACCGGCTGATCTTTCACTAGCGATAGAATCTTTCAGTCTTTTTGCAAATGGAGCGCAGCGAGCGAGCCAAAAGACAAAAAAATTCTTTAACGAGTGAAAGATCATTGCCGGTGTTCCAAAATCGCACGTGAATACCTATTTCTTCAATAGAAGTATTTTTTTTTATTCTGTAAACTTAAGTGGTTTCATTCTAAAAACCGAAAGTTTTCAATAACAACATTTCATTGGTCGACTTCATCGATCAATATCAGTACCGGCAGTTATTATTGGTTAATTGACCAGTGTGAGATCGCTGCACGTGCTCGCATATCACACTGAAAAGAGTCATTTACGAAAGAAAGTTCACTCACTTCAGATTTGCCTTTTCTTGAAGGATATGTTCCATTAGCACCGTCTAACGGGGTTTACTTTTCACAGTTAGTAAAGATAGAAACATCTGCAGTGATGTTTCTGATTTTGATAAAAAAAAACCGTTTATTATTATTATTATCATCAAAATGAATGTTAGTAAAATGTTGTTCGAAATTCTTCCACAAGTATTGATCTCTTATTGAAAAATTGAATTGTACACGTCGATTTCTGATAGTGAAAGGAATATAACTGAATATTATGGTAATTTTTTTTATAAAGCTCACAAGTTTAAAATCAATCCATTGGAAATAAAAAACTGGCTTCTTAATCTACATTACGCAAAGGATATGAATTGGAAAATATTAGTTAAGTCTTTGAATTAAGTGGCTTTTCTTTGTAGCAGAAATATTGATAACTTAATACTTACTTTAAAACTTTCATAAGCTTTTTAACTAATTGTCATTTTAAGCATTATAGCGAAGTATGTTGGTTTTGTGTTACGACTCTCCACATAATCATTAATTGTTTGAAGTGTTGAGTCGGATTTCAAATTGATATGTTTGATTTTTTTCACATCACATCAGCCAATTGATGACCATCAGCTATCTGTCAGTAACAGCGAGTGTTCTATAGAGAGTTCCTCTAGCGCCCGTTCCTTTGTTCTGTCTTTTGTCTATTAAAGGTTTTCTCTTAATAAATTGGAATTTTGATCGATGTGTTTTATTGTGTGTTTAATTTTTGTACTTTGTCTCGGAATATTGATACGGGGAACGTTGGGCACAAAACACAGTCTCACCCCGCCTTATTTTATATGTGCTACTCCTAAGCCAGGAATCTTTGACAAAGCTTTATTTTGTTCTTGTCTTTCTGATGTTTTCTGTTCCTGGTTTAAGAACGGGGTTGCTTTGCCATAACTTTTCAAAATTTTTCTCTGTAATCGCTTAGCCAAATGTAATGAAACTTGGTAGGGTTGTTCTGTAGTAAGTCATCTACAAAATTACGTTCGACAAAAACATGGCCTCCATGGATAAAAGTAGAACATAAGGGTTAATAGCAGTTTTTTTGCAAATAACTCAAAAACCATAACAGATATCAAAATTCTGGCTGAATAAAAGTGATCAGGACATCAGATCTACCTGCCCTGAAATTTTGAAGAAGATCCGACAATCGTTGTAAGAGTTATTGCCCTTTTTCTTGATTCAATCTCATTTTTAAATGATTCAATAAAAAACATGGCCGAGTTACTAGAAAATAGAACATAAGAGTAAAATGAATTAAAATGTTTTATTACTCAGCAACTATAAGCGATCGATAAATTCCAAAGGATCTTAAACTCTTTAGAATCAAAAGCTCTTCAAAAGTTTTCATTGAGTCGAAGTTTTCAGATGACTTTAGGGTTTATGGACGCTTAAAAGCCAAAAAAGGCGGGTTTTTTCCCCTGTTTTTTGCCATATAGAATGAAAAGTATTGCAGATAAAGAAAAGCTGCTGTTTGCTTACACCTTCAGCTCTTCAAAGTCTCTATTGGGTTGAAGTTGTCAGATGACCTCTCATAGGGGTTATGGCCCTTAAAATGTAAAAATTCTCTATTGCATTAGAATTGTCAGATCACCCTCAATTAAGGACCTCGGATCCTATTGTTATATTTATGATTGGAATAAGTGAAACATCTTTTGCGCTTGATGTATATTGCATGTTTTGTAGGAACCAGCTGGGCTATGGACTGTTATGGTACCCCATGTCCAGACGATGCCACTCATGTAAGAATGAGTTTTAAATACAAAGTTTAGGATGTAAACAGGAATCAATCTGTTGGTCTGTCCACATGTTTCGTAAGCTAAATTCCTCTTTAAGCGGTAAATGAATTTAGATGAAACTTTACATTAAGAAAGTATACCAATATATGGAGACGTGCATGAAGATATTTTTCATGGGTAAATAATTGGAGTTCAGCTTTTTAAGCAGTATAATCCCAAATGAAGCAGGGTATCCTTTTGTGAGTTCAAAGTATTTCGTTATTATATTTAATTTTGTTTTGGAATTAAAATACATCAAGTTAATTAAATACTTAGTTATTGATCCACGTCCAAGCCGTTGTATCATGCATGTAATAAAACGAACTTTATAAGTCAGGACTTTTGACTTCCACTCAAAAATTAAGGAATGAGCAATTAGGTTGTGTATATTTAGATTAGTTGTGCATTGGTTTAACCACAATAAGCATATCTGAATTGCTAAGGTAGTTTGGTAAGACGGTGTTTCTGGTTGCTTTGATCGACTCTTACCGAAAAGCTTGGCGCTACAACTTTTGTATTTACCTCGTTGTTTCTGTTTATCCTTTTCTTAAAAGTTTTTTGCTATATAAGAGCTTTATACGACATATATATAAATATATTACGTCGTTAATATTCATACCTTATATTGAGGAATTTGTGATTTACTCGATAGACAGAAATTCGTGCGAGTTCCGGGTAGCGAATAGGCCCGCAGCAGCGCTAAACTTGTCGTTAAAAGTCCACTAAAGAGCGCTCAGAGACCTGACATTGGGTCAGGCCGCTTTGCCCACAAAGTAACTGGGATGTGTTCCCCAGGTTGTTAAGTAGGTCAGCCCTGTCATGATGAATGGGTAGCTATAATGTGGAAAGCCTGGCCGCAAACCATAGTGGTGCACTGTGTTGGAAAAAATGTCATGTTCCTCGCACGTTAAAGAATCCTGCTGCAGGTCTCGGTAACAGTAGGGCCCGTAGGATCCCCTTTCAGGAGCGAAATTTTTTGTCCCTTACCATCACTTCTTTTCCCAGTGGCAGTCAAAACTGTCCTCCCCGATTGACCTTGTGTTACCCTTTCCTCTACTACGCCATCATTTCATGTTCATTGTATCACCTTTTTCATGTTAATCTCCCGGATAGTAAAGCAATAACTAACTAACTAACGAAAGAGAGAAACAATATTTTGTCATGTATATTCATTTTGTATGTCATTTTTTCTTCAGTTTTGCCAGATCTTTTTAACTGAAAACAGAGGAGAATGTTACCTTCATCATGGACATGGTGTAAGTAAATTTCGATAGACGTGCAAATATGTTTTTTTCAGTAGCTACCTATTGCTAATCAATAGTTACGAGCCGTCAAACTTACGCCAAATTTCAGTTCATCCTTGGCCTCTCTTTAGAGTTTTTTTTAGATGTTCACCCTAGTCTAAGAGATAATAAACACATATTCGATAGTTGTTAGCTTGGGTACTGAAAATAAACTATAAATGACTCTCTCACATCTAAGTCTTAATCATTTTATCAATAATTGTGTTAATAATATGTTTGTATACATTTTATCCCTTCAGCACCACGAAGATCATCAGATGTGTTTGGGAGCCCATCATCCCCATGACCATTGTTTCTGTCATGACCAAGCATGTATTGACCAAATGGGTAAGACTTCAAAGTCATAACAATCACTACTAAAACATAATTGTATGTCTTTCGAGTTTCTCAACTTCAAGTATTTATTCAATTAATTGACCAACAAGAAATTTTTATTTGTAAACGAATATGTTAAGCATGTATCTGTCATTGATATACAAGAATTGCATATTTATAAGTTTTCTCTAAAAGAGGTTTTAGAGATTTATTTTCGTCCCATTTTCCAGTATTTGTAGACCACCATTAACTTATCCGGCACCATGGTGAAGAAATCCATTAACCAAACTTTCTGAAATGATGGGGTGGGGTGTCGTTTAATCCACTTTTTTCGAGATTGCTGTCATTACTCCCCCCCCCCCCCCCCAAAAAAAAAACCTTACCGATGCTTCATGTTATTAATGAAATAACGATATCTTGAGTTTGAGGTTCTAATTTAAATAAAATACTAGCTGTTGTCAAAGCTTTAAATTATCCGTTTAAATATTTAAATTGTCTAAACCTATGGTTCTTCCTACCCCAGACATAGGTTGACCATCTTAGTTTCAATTTGGTTCCCCATTTCGGTATTTTTGGTTTCATTGTTCTATGCTCTTCATACTCATATGTTTTTGGCTTTTTCAATATTTTTGGTAGAGCGCCTCTGATGAGTTTTGAATAGACAAAATGCGCGTCAAGCGTAGCAAAATTTAATGTCTGGAACTTTGTTGTCATTTGAATTTCATTGTACAATGCCTTTATCAATTTTATTTTATATTTTTTAGCAAAACAAACGACCCCAATACCCGCAACTACAGGAGGAACTACCGTTTAACGTAACTGCAGCTCTAAAAAACAACTTCAGTGCAATTTCATTGATTGTTGTTTAATAAAATATTGTAAAAATGTAATTTATTTTAAAACAAGTAATAATTGTAACACTGAAACGGCTACTAAGTCTCCAATGTAAAGTTTCCCAATCATGATCATATGGAATCATAACAGTGTTTAAACAGTTTGAGGGCGGTAGGGTATGACCCCCTGGTACTAAATGGTATCAAATGATTCGTCGTATCCAAAGCAGTTATAATATAAATGGTTATGAGGTGGGGATCTCAAAGTTTCCGAGAGATTTGGTGTTTTGTCATTTGAAAGGAGTGGGGCATATACCCCTGGGAATCCTAGAGTACAGAGTGATTCTTCTTGTCAAAAGGAGTAATAAAAAACAATGTATATGGTGAACGGTTGGAGGAATTTTGGGGTTTTGTCATTTGAGGGAGTTTGGTATGACCCCCAGGGACCCTCCTAACGTACCAAATGAATCATCTTATAAAAAAGGTAATGATTTGTATGATTATAGGGTGGTGATGTCAAAGGTTTTTAAGATATTTGGTGTTTTCTCATTTTACGGGTTATTGGGCACGACATTCTGGGATTACCCTTTGGTACAAAAGGATTCGTTATTTCATCAGGAGTAAAAGTGAGTGAGTGAGTGAGTTGGTGTGTTACGCCCGTGCAAAGCTACATAGGTCATTTACAGGCGATGAAAATGAAAAGGATGATCAGATGAACATGAAATGATGATGAATGAAATATGGGGATAGGGTTGGAAAAAAGGAACGGTAAATTTTGAAGAACCACAGAAAAAGGGGAGAGGTAGGTAGGGGCGAAAAATTTAGCCTATGTGGTGCACTACTTGGCGGTGCACAGAGGGATCGTTTACGTGCATGAAGCGTGGCACCCTCGACACACGTTGGTCCACTATGGTCGGCGGTCAGGGTTTCTGTTTATAGACCTGACCACCCCCGCGGACGAGGGCTACCCTATTCAGCCGTCAGGAGTAAAAGTATAAAATATAAAAATGTATGTCTTTCGAGTGAGTGAGTGAGTTGGTGTTTTACGCCCGTGCAACGCTATATAGGTTATCTACAGGCGATGAACATGAAAAGGATGATGAAATGAACATGAAATGATGATGATAAATGAAATATGGGGATGGGGTGGGACACAAAGGACCGGTAAATTTTGAAGAACCACAGGAAAAGGGGAGAGGTGGGTAGGGGCGGAAAATTTACCCTATGTGGTGCACTACTGGGCGGTCCACAAAGGGGTCTTTTACGTGCATGAAGCGTGGCACTCTTCACACACGTTGGCCCACTATGGTCGGCGGTCAGGGTTTCCGTATTATAGACCTGACAACCCCCGCGGACGAGGGCTACCCTATTCAGCCACCTAGGGTACACACTTGGTCGCTCTGTGGGCTGAGCACTGACCCGACGTCAGAATCCCAAGACCCTTAGTCGCCTCTTACGACAAGCTAGGCTCTGCTGCGGGCCTATTCGCCACCCGGGCCCCGCACGGGACTTATGTCTTTCGAATAGAAATGTTAACCAATGTTAACCATGTTGAGCTATAATTGCAAAATATTGGTTTTTGGGGTATTTGGATGGATGTTGCACTACCCTAACCCCAGGGAGTTCTAACACTTGAATTTCACCAAGACAAACAATTCATAGGGTGCTATTATTGTGCAAAGTGAAACTCGGTCAAAAAGAAAAATCACAATTTCCCCGGGCAAAGTTGGCGACGAGTGAAAAAAGATTAATAACAGTATTCAGAAGAAACGCAACAAACACTAATAGTCTCGTTACTTCGTTCGGGAGACTTAATGATATGACTTCTATACTAGAGCATAAATATATTTAGGCCAACATTTCTTTTTACATGCCTATTTGAAGTCATATCCATTGTAATATTCCATTTTTCTGATGTCATTTTCTTCTTAAACATTTTACATTTATAATCCCAGGTCAGTATGTTTTTGTTATTACATGAACCGTTAAATAAAATTTATATGCCTACAAAAAACATGACCAGAAGATTGGAAATGATGTTTATTTCACAGGGGCATGAATTTGAATTCTGGTCATTTATATCGACTTAAAAACAATCGACCCCATACTAGATATAATACCCACAATGGAGGAAAGCCGCCATCTTGGTCAAACTTCACCCAATCCCTTCAAAATCGATTTATTTGTCTATTTTCGCATATTTGACAAACATCTAAATCGATGTGATAAAAATCCGTATCTCATCACTTATAGTTGAGAAACCTGTATGTCTACAACTTGCATGACAACAGTTTTCATGCCTTCTTTTGGAACTTATTGAACTGGTTACCCTGCTCGTGAAAGAAGTTTGATTATATTCTTTTGTATCCTATAGTTTTCTGCAACGAGCATCAGACAATACTTTAAAAAAGCTGAAAATGTATACAAAGCAGTTAACTCTCGCAAGATATAAATCAAATACTCTTACAACTTGACAATGTAAAAAGAGAATGTAATTGAATAAAGTAGGACTACTTTCAATCGTATTATCGAAGGCAATAGAAACAAAATAGAAGAATCAGAATCACTGTTTTGAATAAAACGAGTAGATTGCATTACCAGAAAAAAGAAGAAATCTTAAAGGAAATAGAACAAAGAAAGGCCCGCCACGAAAAATCAACTGCAAATTACACAACAAAGATTCAACAAATTGCAAGTAGAAACTAAAAATATTGAAATCAAGATTAAAACGACAAATAGCTAGGTAAAGGAGAGGGTTATACTGATATCAACAGGGGAGCTAAAAAGGAAGTGCATTCTGCTATTCAAAAACCCCTTTGTAGCACATGAGAGGCGAAAAGGTAATCCTGAGATTATAATGAAGGACATATAACATGTAAACAGTTGCCAACAATTTGGAAAATAACATGGACATAAAGAGATCAAGTCATCTGAAACTGTTCGATCGCGGGGAAAAGCAAGGAGCAATAGGAGTATGCATGCTACACAACACAGAGGTAGTAACTTGTGGGCCAGACCAAAGCTCCAGAAAAAGTACGCAGATGCCCATTAGAATATACATTATAACCGTGCTCATGTAAACTACTATACAAGAATGGTTTTCAGTCATGCTACACGAGAGATATATATGCAACAAACTATACAAAGAGCTATGGATGACAAAGCTTTAACTTCTGAAGGGTTTTCATGCCCAATGGTTAAGCCTTTAGTTCCAAGAGACAAAACAGTACAAACTTAAATTCCTTGTTACCTCTAACAAAGTAGGCTATATATATGTTGCGCCAGGTCACTCTTATTAGCAGCCCATATTTGTGCAGTTAAAGAATGAAGGTGTTCCTTGTATGGGATCAATATTGCACCCTTATGTTGCAGATGTTAAGGATTTATACCAATTGTTTTTTCTTTGATGAAATTAATGTTAAGAAATGCTTTCAAGCAACAAGAAACTAGATGGGCTTCCAGGAAAAGCATACTTCAATAAAATGCAAGAATTTGCCAACAACAAAAATAAAATCTATAACAATGAGAGATCCATGTTGTCCAAATGTGTGCTGAGTGCCTGCACCAGAACCATTTATTAATTCTGAAATAAAACTATATTACAAAAAAGTCTCAGACATGGAGAATGGCTCTGAAGATTATAGGTCCATTGATGATATAAAAAAACAATAGTGCAGCTCAAAAGGATAATGTCAGAATGTGATGAAAATAAAAATTGTGAATTACAAGTCATATAGATGAGATCAGTACATTACAAAGGATACAAGATAAGCTACCAGTTTTTATAAAAAACATGGCTGGAAAGGAATTGGCTGATGTTGCATTTAACAAGAGGCTCCCAGGAGCCTAAATCGCTCACCTGGTCTTGATGTCAACCCTATGAAAAACTTTGAAGAGCTTAATAAGCTGAGCATTTAAGCAAGCAAAAGCTTTTCTCTATCTGCAATAGTTTTCATTCTTTAGACCAAAAACACTATTTTTCGCCATTAAGGGGCTTTAACCCCTATAAGGGGTCATCTGACAACTTCGACGCTATGGAGACTTTTGTAGATCTAAATGAGATGAACAATTTAGCAAGCAACAACTTTTCTCTATCTGCTATAGTTTTCATTCTATAGACTAAATACACCTTTTTTTGCCTTTAGGGTCTGTAACCCCTATAAGGGGTCATCTTACAACTTCGACCCTAAGGAGACTTTTGTAGAGCTAAATGAGCTGAACATTTAAGCTAGCAACAGCTTTTCCCTATCTGCAATAGTTTTCATTCTATAGGCAAAAAACACTATTTTTTGCCTTTTAGGGGCTGTAACCCCTAAAAGGCGTCATCTGACAACTTCGACCCTTATGAGACTTTTGTAGAGCTAAATGAGCTGAACATTTAAACAAGCAACAGCTTTTCTCTATTTACAATAGTTTTCATTCTATAGGCCAAAAACATGCAAAAACGCTATTTTTCACCTTTAAGGGGCTGTAACTCCTATAAGGGATCATCTGACAACTTCGACCAAATGGAGACTTTTGTAGAACTTTTGATGCTGAAGCAGTACCGTGGCATCAGATTTCATCTATCTCTTATACTTTTTGATTTACAAGCCCCTGGTCTATTTTTAGTAATGGTGGCCATGTTTTTCGACGGATCAAAAATAAAAACACAAGTTTGGTGCAGGACACCCTAAGGATCATTCAAACCAAGTTTCATTAAATTCTGTTCAGTAGTTTCAGAGGAGAAGATTTTTGAAAAATTGTTAACGGACGACAGACGACGACAGACGACGACGACGGACGCCAAGTGATGGTAAAAGCTCACATGGACCTTTGGTCCAGGTGAGCTAAAAAGGCTGAGCTGAACATTTGTATCTTCAAATGGTGAAAACGTTGAACAAGGTTGAAAAGTTAAAAGGGAATCTAGAAGAAAGCACCTGCAATCAATGATGAAAGGCCCTTTGAAAATAGTTATAAGACGACAGATTATCCCTCCTCCACAGGGGTCATGTGAGGGTCAGAGAACAGCCTCAAAACGAACAAACATGTGTCTAAATCCACTAATTGTATACTTTGAGGTAGACACTTGTCCTCTTGGAAGAATTCCCAAGTAACGTTGAAATAAGCAATAAAAGTATGCATTGTACTGTATTACATTTGGCAATGGTACACATTTTACTGGATCTGTTAATATACCAAATATGGGATGGCATTTCTACAATGGACTTGATTTTTATCACAATAGTGGACCAGGCATATAAAAGCTATATTACAAAATCTTTCTCCACAATATATGCAATATAGAAGAAACTGTTGTCTGTACTCTGCCTAAAGTACTGTATCTGACATTTATATAGCATTAAATGCTATATTTATAGTAAACTATAGAACTGATAATTAATATTTTTACATTTTACAGTGTTTGAAGCTTTCCTCAGATAATACCATATGTGTTAAAGGGTTATTGAACATTTTTGTTTTAAAGATGTTAAAGAATCAATAACTTTGTAAAATGATCATTATTTAAACAGTTTGAAATAGTCATACCCATCCCCAATAAATATAAAACTGTTACTCCCTACAAACTTATAATTTCATTTTCTTTACAACTCATTTTGAAGCAATTAAAGCAATATATATAAAACAGTATAGTAAAATTCTTTTTTATACTGGAGGTGAATTCATGGAATACAAACCCTTTCATCCTCGGAAACACAGCGGTTATTCTCTCGCCTACTCGTTCATCACCCCTGTGACATTACGCATGGAATACTTCGTTTTTGATAGTTTTGTTTCGAGCTTGTTTCGAACACAGGGTTATGTTGCTCCTCGGTTGCTGTCTTCACTCAAGAAATTTTACGGTAGACACCATGTACTCATAGATAAATATGGGATTTCTATCTCTCAGATTAGTGCAGATGTCGGTTTGTCATAGGGTTTTGTTTTGTCTTCCTTTACCGGATTTGACACACTGAATTGGAAATTGGCAGCGCGGCGGGTGTGCTATAGCAGGCAGGAACCGCTTACTCTTCCGGAGCACCCGAGTTCACTCTTGTTACGACTTGAGTTCGCGTTGTTGATTTCTGTTCGGTTGTTTTTGTGTTTTGTGTTTCCTTGTGCTGTTCTTGTTCGTGTTTGCCGGTTTTGTCGTTGCCTTTTCGGACTTTTGACACTCGAATGCCCCTTTGGTGCCTCTGCTTATTTCTGATTGGTCGCTTTACATTTTCTAATGCGATTTAAACATGTTTCTATATTTAAATAATATCAAGTTCAAGATCCTGAACTCGAAACGAACAATATCATACCAAATGTCCCAGGGGTGATGAACGAGTTTGCAAGAGAAGAACCCCTGGGCTTCCGAGGATTAAACCCTTCGTACAGCTTCACACTTAATGCACCAGTCATTTGCATGCGCCTTATGCTTCTTCAAGTACCTTTCATATATCAAGCGCACTTTATAATATTGAAATGTTATATTCTATAATTTATTGGTTCGTTTATATAATGGTGTTGATTGTGCGTGGGAATACCAATTATTCGTTTCGCAATGACAGCTATTTTAAATAGTATATGCACATTCACTTTGTGTTTTTTGAAATATGATCAATATCAGGATGTTTATTAAACGGCAGATGAAATAAAGATAAGAACAAACTCTACAACTAGAAAATGTTATATTTAAACAACAACAAAACAGGACAGATTCCATGAAAAATACATGTAAGAAGTCAGGCCGAAAACAACTTCGAAAAAAAGACAGGACAAAAAATATCCATAGCCCCCTCCCCCTCCCCACCACCATAACAATCAAATGGTCGCTCCCTAACAATTCTATTTAACCAGGTCATTTTTCTTTGTCGTCTTACATGTTTTGACAGGAGAGGTATTTAAATGGTCCAGAAAGATCCTTAAGACCACGGTCTTATTTTTTAAATTGATGTTTGTTTCTGTCCCCGGCAGAAATTTACATCTAAAATTTTCAAAATGGTGGACGTAGAAATCAACTTGAAATGAAATTGATCTGAACAGAAAGGTAAAACGCATTAAGACAGCCTTGAGACATTACTGGAAAACTTTTATTTATTTCGTTTTCGACAAAAGAAAAAGTGTGTTCGACATTACACGCGTTACTATGCTAAGATCAGTTAGGGTTTGTTTGTTTATTAATTTTTCTCTCTCCGGAGCACCTGAGTTCACTCTTGTTTCGACTGGAGTTCGCGTTGTTGATTGATGTTCAGTTGTTTTGTGTTTCCATGTTTAACATGTTGTCTGTTTTTGTCCCGTTCTTGTTGGTGTTAACTGGTTTTGTCTCTGCCCTTTCGGACTTTTGATATTCGGATACCCCATTGGTACCTCTGCTTCCTCAATATTATGATCATATATTTCGGAAATTCAGAGGGTTTTTTAATTTATTTATACGACTGTGGACCCCTCTATACATAGGTTTCATGATCTTATCAGACTGATATCATCCATTCAACCATTGACCTAATTATCTCTCCATAACAAGCAATGGTCTTATTAAAAAGTTTCCATCTATAAGACCATGGACGCCTCTACCACTCATAACATATGCTCTGATCTTTTCTTAAAGATATCATTCATAAGACTATCAACCCCTTTCTCCTCTTCAATACTTGCCAAAGTCTTATTTAACTTTTTCATCAATAAGACCACCGACCTTTCTATCACTTCATAACATTCTATGGGTCCCTTGCGGGGCCCGGGTGGCGAATAGGCCCGCATCAGAGCCTAGCTTGTCGTAAGGGGCGACTCAGGGTCTTGGGATTCTGATGTCGGGTCAGTGCTCAGCCCACAGAGCGACCAAGTGTGTACCCTAGGTGGCTGAATAGGGTGGCCCTCGTCCGCGGGGGTTGTCAGGTCTATAATACGGAAACCCTGACCGCCGACCATAGTGGGCCAACGTGTGTGGAGAATGCCACGCTTCATGCACGTAAAAGACCCATTTGTGGACCGCCAAGTAGTGCACCACATAGGCTAAATTTTCCGCCCTACCCACTTATCCCCTTTTCCTGTGGTTCTTCAAAATTTACCGTTTGTGTGTTTCCAACCCAACCCCATATTTCATTTATCATCATCATTTCATGTTCATTGTCTCATCCTTTCATGTTCATCGCCTGTAAATAACCTATATAGCGTTGCACGGGCGTTAAACACCAACTCACTCACTCACTCACTCACATTCTATGGTCTTATCCATTGTTTTCATCAATAAGACCATAGACCCTCCATCCTCTTGTAGCATGTCATAGCCCTATTTGACTGTTATCACCCATAAGACCATGTATTCCGGCTCTCCCGGATAGACGAACCACTGACAGTTGTTGGGCCTTGGAAAAATAACTAGTCTAAGGTCGACGTTTAATTTTAAGCGACAACAGACGGTCAGATGTAGTGGTAAAATACTGAAAATAAAAGGGGACAAATTAAGGTTACAAAGTACATGTAAAAACGTTAAAGTTCATAGTAAAACTGTAAAGGGGGATCATAGATAAGTAAAATACAATGAAATATTCACATAAATATAGCATAATTCAAAATTAAATGTCCAAATATTGTTTATAAAATTACGGGAAATTCCCTTCGTCTGGTCCAATGCTTGGTTTCGCTGTCCGGTTCAATTTAGATTATATCCAGATGAAATAAAGTTATGTTTGTCTAAAAAGGATGTAAAACGATCAATTAAAAACACTGATAGTTCTTTACTCACGCTGTGGTTGCCACAAATTACAGAGAACGTCCTGTTCTAATTTTCCTGTTGCATGGCGCAGGAACTGACAAAGGGGAAGGAAACGGTCTAACATCCCACGAATCATCAGGGTAATCTCGCGGATCATTAAAGGAAGAGATGAAAAATCTAGAGAAGTGTCCAAAGTCTAAACAGATGTTGGAAACGGTGTTAGTTGAAGTTATCCAATTTCACAAATGATGAAGAAAATAACTATAAAAATATATATTACAACTGGAATACAAAAAGTGTGACAGAACACTCCCCGTCTGATATCCAGGGGTATATCACTATTACTTTTATCACGTTACAAACACGTAAATCCCAATGTCATTTTAGAATCAAATAGTATAAGGTATAAACAAATAAACAGTTCGTTCACGGAATGTCTTATTGATACGCGGATCGTGAGGTAGCTCCAACGTTGTCTGGCTTCCAGCGTTGCCCAATGGAATTTTCCAGCGTTGCCACGCACGGCGTGGTGAGGAATGACGTGTTCCTAGAATGAAGAAGCATCCTGGTATTAACGAAAACAGAAAGGAATGTCCAAAACAATGAATTGTCACAATATATTTACAAAATACGTAGTCTGCACACGGTGCAAATAACTAAAAGCGTTAGCTTTAGCATGCTGTCTAACAGAACCAGTTCGGTGATCTGTCGTCTTCAGGCGTGATGAAATTCACGACGTCGCCTTCGTATTCTGGCAGTTTATCCCAATCAGGCGGTTTCTCTGAGATGTCCAATACAATCGAGTCCGCAACATTTTGATTGTGTGGAAAGTTATCACGATACTCGGTTACGTGAAACTGGTTCGGATAATGTTGCAAAGATGAGGGTCGGCCGTTCGGCAAAATGCACGTTTTCTTGACGTTGATATCCGGTGGTCTATGTTGTCGGTCCAGACAAGTTTCCCCGATAATGACCCAACCTAACGGTAGCTTCTGTGCGAATGGTTCAAAGTGTGAACCTATCCTTTGGTCAAGAATGTGATGTACAGCCGGGAGTGATCTCCCGATGAGGAGTAGAATCTTGCGATTTTTATCGATTGTTGGGATATACTCGGCTATATCCCGCAGATGTGGATGTTGCGACGCAACTTCAGGTGTCGGTATCTCGGACCTGTTGTTCGGAATGTCGTTGCATTCGATGACCGTCGACAGATTTGTTTCGAAATCGTCTCCGATTGACTTTATCATAAGGTCGTTTGCTTTCCTTCCTGACATCAGTGTGCGTCCTGAGCAGGTCGAAAGATCGTAATTCTCGTAGGGTCCTTTGACGTCAAAGAGATTGAAGAATTCAGTTGTAGCCAACGTATGACTACTTTGGTCGTCAATGATTGCGTACATGCGATGTACAGTGGATCTATCGTCCTTGTGAAACACGTCTACTGGCAAAATCCTTGCGCATGATTTTCCGCTGTTCGTTGAACTGCATAGTTCGGTGCATGTAACCTGTACGGTGTCTTTGGTGTTGTTTGTCTTTGGAGCCTTTCGCTCCCCGCCATTGTTTTGTGAGGATTCACGAGAAAAACTCGCTGCCGACAGTGGTCGTTCGTCTGAGTTAGAGATGTGAAGAGCTGTCGGGTGACGTGTGCTCTCACATTCATTGCAGACAACTCTTTCTTGACAGTTGGCTTTAAAGTGCGTGTCGGACTCGCAGCACTTAAAGCATACGTTGTGTTCCTTCAGCAATTTAATGCGCTCCTCAATTGGTTTCGTCCTGAAGCCGTTACATTCGTTTAGCGAATGTTTGCCCTTATGAATGATGCAACGCTCCTTCAGGTTGATCGGGTTGTCATTTTCTAGTTTCGTAGACCCATAAGTAGAAATATCTGCGGAGCTATGCTCCGTACTCGTGTCTGTAGATGTCTTGTATACGTTGACTTTCTCTTTAGTAGTCTGGGATTGGGGCTTAGATGCAAATAGACTGCTGCCAATATCGTAATTGAAACAAGGATTGTTTTTAATTTTAGCAATTTCACGGATAAAATCCGTTAATTCTGAGAACGGTGCAAATGGAACGTGGTGTTCATTCATGTACTCTGAAGCTCTTATAGTCCACTTGTCCTGGAGTCCATACGGGAGCTTGGCTAATATAGGTTGTTGTCCCGATGATGTATCGAAATACCCTAACAGATTACGAAAGTTTGGGTTTCGTTTTAGGCATTGGATATGAGATAAGAGATCGTACAAGTCGTAGAAACGTTCGGTATCTTTGTTCGTTAACTTAGGGAAGGCTTCCAATTTCTGTCTGAGTGCGTGCTCTGTGAACTGTAACGCGCCATAACGTTCGTCTAGGCGTTCCCAAAGACACTGCAAGCCTCTTGCTGGATTATCGACATTTGCCGCTTTAATACTGGCTGCATATTGTGCAGACTTATTCCCTAGCTACTTCTTGAGAAGAATAAGCTCTTCAGAGTTGGAAATCCCTAGCTCGTCCACGACACCTTTAAATTCTGCTTTCCAAACTGCATAGGACTCGGCCTTGTCATCGAAGTGGGTGAGACGGTTGAGTAGTAATTCTTTTCGCAGTAAGAACTTCATCAATTCTTCGGATGTTGAATCCTTTCTGTCGGAATTGTGTTCCTGTGTCGCAACCGTTGTCGGTAAGGTATGTCGATCTTGAGTGGATGGCACAAATACGGGAGCATCCCGATTGAGACCATAAGTTTTGCAAGTGGTGTCAACGTCGTCGGTTTCTCGTCGGAAGGGTGTCGATGCCATGGATGGTGGTCCTATCTTCCTAGGCTCTTCAGTTGTAGCAAGCGGTTCGAAAACCGTAACTTTCCTTGTGTAATCGGAGTGCGTCGGATATGTGTTTATTTCGACGTCGGCTTGATCTTCATTCATTGCATGAGTACTGCTGTTGTGTTGACTCACATAATCTTGTACCCGTCGGATCGGGTCGGCCATAGGTAATGGAAGGTCGACGCCGATGTGTGGTTCGTCGTCTATATCTTGACTGCGGTCGTCCTCGAAAGCTCTCGCCTCAGCTTCGGCCATAGCTGCTTCCATGTGAGCTTCTATGAGAGTTTTGTCTGCTTGCAGCTCCAACTTCTTCCGTAGGGTCGTCGCGGCTTCTATTGCCTCTGCTCGTTCAAACTCGGCCTTTCGCTTCAACTCGTGTTCTTCGAGAAGAGCTTCTTGTTTCGAAATCGCAGCTTGTTTAGCTAAAAAGGCTATCTTGGCCTTGACAGCATCTGCTTTAGCACGCTTGTTCCTCGAAGCGCTTGACGAACTGCTGGATTTTGAGCCTCCCACGGATTTACATCCGCTATTTGGCTTTGACCTAACTGACTTGCGTTCTTGTTTCACGGACCCATGTGGTTCTAGCACAGTGACATTCTGTTGACCCAACGTAGGCTGCCCTTGCGGCTGGTGTGTTGCTGGTGACGCGGGACCAAATGAATTGGTGATGTCCCGTAGGGTTGACATCGCTGTGTCTAATGTTTTCCGTCTTATATCAGCCAAGGTAGTGAAAGCCTGGAGGTCTCGACTGCTTTTCTCGGCCCTAGTGTTCTTCATAAATTCTATGAATGCGTCAACTTGACGTTCATATCTACTAGCAGACTGGGCTATCTTTTCTTGTAAAGCGAGGCAACCTCGTACATTGTCCGGAGGGGTATCGACCTCCTGCAGGAAGGCATTTAACATGCTCCATAGTAGCTCTATGTCTTGAGCGTATTTCTCACGTCTTTCGATGTAGACGTCCATGCCTTTTTCATTTAGAGTTCTAACTCTTTTCTCTGTATTGTCAGATCGTATGTCTGAGTGTTGATCTGGCTCAGTTGGTTGTATGGTGACGTTGTCACCTGTGTCACCCATCATGTCACAATCACTTTGTAGTCACGAGAAAAATCTCGAAAGTGTGATTTGACTGTTGATATGTTTCTCAGCTGAGTTTTATAAAACAACGTTTAAAAAACGTAACTGTGCTATCTGGCTTGATACTAGCTTTGATGTGTGATTTTGGTACGTGTAAAACACGTTATATCACGGTATTCTATCTAGCTTGTACAGTTAAGGAAAAACTGAGCTGGGTTTATTATTTACCCAGACCAGGTGGTGTGAAGTGTCTTAAAAGGTTAGTGTGTGGGCGCTTCTACGGCCGCAGCACACTACGAGAACCAAGGAAATGGTGCGTCTCTCTTGCGAGAGCTCATAAAAGTTCTGTAATATAGAAGGATACAGTTCTTTGCTGGTCTTCTATGGACGTCTCCTGGCGTAGACTGCAGCGACACCTCTGTAACTGGCGTTGTTCGGAGCTATTTTACTATTCCGGCTCTCCCGGATAGACGAACCACTGACAGTTGTTGGGCCTTGGAAAAATAACTAGTCTAAGGTCGACGTTTTATTTTAAGCGACAACAGACGGTCAGATGTAGTGGTAAAATACTGAAAATAAAAGGGGACAAATTAAGGTTACAAAGTACATGTAAAAACGTTAAAGTTCATAGTAAAACTGTAAAGGGGGATCATAGATAAGTAAAATACAATGAAATATTCACATAAATATAGCATAATTCAAAATTAAATGTCCAAATATTGTTTATAAAATTACGGGAAATTCCCTTCGTCTGGTCCAATGCTTGGTTTCGCTGTCCGGTTCAATTTAGATTATATCCAGATGAAATAAAGTTATGTTTGTCTAAAAAGGATGTAAAACGATCAATTAAAAACACTGATAGTTCTTTACTCACGCTGTGGTTGCCACAAATTACAGAGAACGTCCTGTTCTAATTTTCCTGTTGCATGGCGCGGGGAGAACTGACAAAGGGGAAGGAAACGGTCTAACATCCCACGAATCATCAGGGTTATCTCGCGGATCATTAAAGGAAGAGATGAAAAATCTAGAGAAGTGTCCAAAGTCTAAACAGATGTTGGAAACGGTGTTAGTTGAAGTTATCCAATTTCACAAATGATGAAGAAAATAACTATAAAAATATATATTACAACTGGAATACAAAAAGTGTGACAGAACACTCCCCGTCTGATATCCAGGGGTATATCACTATTACTTTTATCACGTTACAAACACGTAAATCCCAATGTCATTTTAGAATCAAATAGTATAAGGTATAAACAAATAAACAGTTCGTTCACGGAATGTCTTCTTGATACGCGGATCGTGAGGTAGCTCCAACGTTGTCTGGCTTCCAGCGTTGCCCAATGGAATTTTCCAGCGTTGCCACGCACGGCGTGGTGAGGAATGACGTGTTCCTAGAATGAAGAAGCATCCTGGTATTAACGAAAACAGAAAGGAATGTCCAAAACAATGAATTGTCACAATATATTTACAAAATACGTAGTCTGCACACGGTGCAAATAACTAAAAGCGTTAGCTTTAGCATGCTGTCTAACAGAACCAGTTCGGTGATCTGTCGTCTTCAGGCGTGATGAAATTCACGACGTCGCCTTCGTATTCTGGCAGTTTATCCCAATCAGGCGGTTTCTCTGAGATGTCCAATACAATCGAGTCCGCAACATTTTGATTGTGTGGAAAGTTATCACGATACTCGGTTACGTGAAACTGGTTCGGATAATGTTGCAAAGATGAGGGTCGGCCGTTCGGCAAAATGCACGTTTTCTTGACGTTGATATCCGGTGGTCTATGTTGTCGGTCCAGACAAGTTTCCCCGATAATGACCCAACCTAACGGTAGCTTCTGTGCGAATGGTTCAAAGTGTGAACCTATCCTTTGGTCAAGAATGTGATGTACAGCCGGGAGTGATCTCCCGATGAGGAGTAGAATCTTGCGATTTTTATCGATTGTTGGGATATACTCGGCTATATCCCGCAGATGTGGATGTTGCGACGCAACTTCAGGTGTCGGTATCTCGGACCTGTTGTTCGGAATGTCGTTGCATTCGATGACCGTCGACAGATTTGTTTCGAAATCGTCTCCGATTGACTTTATCATAAGGTCGTTTGCTTTCCTTCCTGACATCAGTGTGCGTCCTGAGCAGGTCGAAAGATCGTAATTCTCGTAGGGTCCTTTGACGTCAAAGAGATTGAAGAATTCAGTTGTAGCCAACGTATGACTACTTTGGTCGTCAATGATTGCGTACATGCGATGTACAGTGGATCTATCGTCCTTGTGAAACACGTCTACTGGCAAAATCCTTGATCATGATTTTCCGCTGTTCGTTGAACTGCATAGTTCGGTGCATGTAACCTGTACGGTGTCTTTGGTGTTGTTTGTCTTTGGAGCCTTTCGCTCCCCGCCATTGTTTTGTGAGGATTCACGAGAAAAACTCGCTGCCGACAGTGGTCGTTCGTCTGAGTTAGAGATGTGAAGAGCTGTCGGGTGACGTGTGCTCTCACATTCATTGCAGACAACTCTTTCTTGACAGTTGGCTTTAAAGTGCGTGTCGGACTCGCAGCACTTAAAGCATACGTTGTGTTCCTTCAGCAATTTAATGCGCTCCTCAATTGGTTTCGTCCTGAAGCCGTTACATTCGTTTAGCGAATGTTTGCCCTTATGAATGATGCAACGCTCCTTCAGGTTGATCGGGTTGTCATTTTCTAGTTTCGTAGACCCATAAGTAGAAATATCTGCGGAGCTATGCTCCGTACTCGTGTCTGTAGATGTCTTGTATACGTTGACTTTCTCTTTAGTAGTCTGGGATTGGGGCTTAGATGCAAATAGACTGCTGCCAATATCGTAATTGAAACAAGGATTGTTTTTAATTTTAGCAATTTCACGGATAAAATCCGTTAATTCTGAGAACGGTGCAAATGGAACGTGGTGTTCATTCATGTACTCTGAAGCTCTTATAGTCCACTTGTCCTGGAGTCCATACGGGAGCTTGGCTAATATAGGTTGTTGTCCCGATGATGTATCGAAATACCCTAACAGATTACGAAAGTTTGGGTTTCGTTTTAGGCATTGGATATGAGATAAGAGATCGTACAAGTCGTAGAAACGTTCGGTATCTTTGTTCGTTAACTTAGGGAAGGCTTCCAATTTCTGTCTGAGTGCGTGCTCTGTGAACTGTAACGCGCCATAACGTTCGTCTAGGCGTTCCCAAAGACACTGCAAGCCTCTTGCTGGATTATCGACATTTGCCGCTTTAATACTGGCTGCATATTGTGCAGACTTATTCCCTAGCTACTTCTTGAGAAGAATAAGCTCTTCAGAGTTGGAAATCCCTAGCTCGTCCACGACACCTTTAAATTCTGCTTTCCAAACTGCATAGGACTCGGCCTTGTCATCGAAATGGGTGAGACGGTTGAGTAGTAATTCTTTTCGCAGTAAGAACTTCATCAATTCTTCGGATGTTGAATCCTTTCTGTCGGAATTGTGTTCCTGTGTCGCAACCGTTGTCGGTAAGGTATGTCGATCTTGAGTGGATGGCACAAATACGGGAGCATCCCGATTGAGACCATAAGTTTTGCAAGTGGTGTCAACGTCGTCGGTTTCTCGTCGGAAGGGTGTCGATGCCATGGATGGTGGTCCTATCTTCCTAGGCTCTTCAGTTGTAGCAAGCGGTTCGAAAACCGTAACTTTCCTTGTGTAATCGGAGTGCGTCGGATATGTGTTTATTTCGACGTCGGCTTGATCTTCATTCATTGCATGAGTACTGCTGTTGTGTTGACTCACATAATCTTGTACCCGTCGGATCGGGTCGGCCATAGGTAATGGAAGGTCGACGCCGATGTGTGGTTCGTCGTCTATATCTTGACTGCGGTCGTCCTCGAAAGCTCTCGCCTCAGCTTCGGCCATAGCTGCTTCCATGTGAGCTTCTATGAGAGTTTTGTCTGCTTGCAACTCCAACTTCTTCCGTAGGGTCGTCGCGGCTTCTATTGCCTCTGCTCGTTCAAACTCGGCCTTTCGCTTCAACTCGTGTTCTTCGAGAAGAGCTTCTTGTTTCGAAATCGCAGCCTGTTTAGCTAAAAAGGCTATCTTGGCCTTGGCAGCATCTGCTTTAGCACGCTTGTTCCTCGAAGCGCTTGACGAACTGCTGGATTTTGAGCCTCCCACGGATTTACATCCGCTATTTGGCTTTGACCTAACTGAGTTGCGTTCTTGTTTCACGGACCCATGTGGTTCTAGCACAGTGAAATTCTGTTGACCCGACGTAGGCTGCCCTTGCGGCTGGTGTGTTGCTGGTGACGCGGGACCAAATGAACTGGTGATGTCCCGTAGGGTTGACATCGCTGTGTCTAATGTTTTCCGTCTTATATCAGCCAAGGTAGTGAAAGCCTGGAGGTCTCGACTGCTTTTCTCGGCCCTAGTGTTCTTCATAAATTCTATGAATGCGTCAACTTGACGTTCATATCTACTAGCAGACTGGGCTATCTTTTCTTGTAAAGCGAGGCAACCTCGTACATTGTCCGGAGGGGTATCGACCTCCTGCAGGAAGGCATTTAACATGCTCCATAGTAGCTCTATGTCTTGAGCGTATTTCTCACGTCTTTCGATGTAGACGTCCATGCCTTTTTCATTTAGAGTTCTAACTCTTTTCTCTGTATTGTCAGATCGTATGTCTGAGTGTTGATCTGGCTCAGTTGGTTGTATGGTGACGTTGTCACCTGTGTCACCCATCATGTCACAATCACTTTGTAGTCACGAGAAAAATCTCGAAAGTGTGATTTGACTGTTGATATGTTTCTCAGCTGAGTTTTATAAAACAACGTTTAAAAAACGTAACTGTGCTATCTGGCTTGATACTAGCTTTGATGTGTGATTTTGGTACGTGTAAAACACGTTATATCACGGTATTCTATCTAGCTTGTACAGTTAAGGAAAAACTGAGCTGGGTTTATTTTTTACCCAGACCAGGTGGTGTGAAGTGTCTTAAAAGGTTAGTGTGTGGGCGCTTCTACGGCCGCAGCACACTACGAGAACCAAGGAAATGGTGCGTCTCTCTTGCGAGAGCTCATAAAAGTTCTGTAATATAGAAGGATACAGTTCTTTGCTGGTCTTCTATGGACGTCTCCTGGCGTAGACTGCAGCGACACCTCTGTAACTGGCGTTGTTCGGAGCTATTTTACTATTCCGGCTCTCCCGGATAGACGAACCACTGACAGTTGTTGGGCCTTGGAAAAATAACTAGTCTAAGGTCGACGTTTTATTTTAAGCGACAACAGACGGTCAGATGTAGTGGTAAAATACTGAAAATAAAAGGGGACAAATTAAGGTTACAAAGTACATGTAAAAACGTTAAAGTTCATAGTAAAACTGTAAAGGGGGATCATAGATAAGTAAAATACAATGAAATATTCACATAAATATAGCATAATTCAAAATTAAATGTCCAAATATTGTTTATAAAATTACGGGAAATTCCCTTCGTCTGGTCCAATGCTTGGTTTCGCTGTCCGGTTCAATTTAGATTATATCCAGATGAAATAAAGTTATGTTTGTCTAAAAAGGATGTAAAACGATCAATTAAAAACACTGATAGTTCTTTACTCACGCTGTGGTTGCCACAAATTACAGAGAACGTCCTGTTCTAATTTTCCTGTTGCATGGCGCGGGGAGAACTGACAAAGGGGAAGGAAACGGTCTAACATCCCACGAATCATCAGGGTAATCTCGCGGATCATTAAAGGAAGAGATGAAAAATCTAGAGAAGTGTCCAAAGTCTAAACAGATGTTGGAAACGGTGTTAGTTGAAGTTATCCAATTTCACAAATGATGAAGAAAATAACTATAAAAATATATATTACAACTGGAATACAAAAAGTGTGACAGAACACTCCCCGTCTGATATCCAGGGGTATATCACTATTACTTTTATCACGTTACAAACACGTAAATCCCAATGTCATTTTAGAATCAAATAGTATAAGGTATAAACAAATAAACAGTTCGTTCACGGAATGTCTTCTTGATACGCGGATCGTGAGGTAGCTCCAACGTTGTCTGGCTTCCAGCGTTGCCCAATGGAATTTTCCAGCGTTGCCACGCACGGCGTGGTGAGGAATGACGTGTTCCTAGAATGAAGAAGCATCCTGGTATTAACGAAAACAGAAAGGAATGTCCAAAACAATGAATTGTCACAATATATTTACAAAATACGTAGTCTGCACACGGTGCAAATAACTAAAAGCGTTAGCTTTAGCATGCTGTCTAACAGAACCAGTTCGGTGATCTGTCGTCTTCAGGCGTGATGAAATTCACGACGTCGCCTTCGTATTCTGGCAGTTTATCCCAATCAGGCGGTTTCTCTGAGATGTCCAATACAATCGAGTCCGCAACATTTTGATTGTGTGGAAAGTTATCACGATACTCGGTTACGTGAAACTGGTTCGGATAATGTTGCAAAGATGAGGGTCGGCCGTTCGGCAAAATGCACGTTTTCTTGACGTTGATATCCGGTGGTCTATGTTGTCGGTCCAGACAAGTTTCCCCGATAATGACCCAACCTAACGGTAGCTTCTGTGCGAATGGTTCAAAGTGTGAACCTATCCTTTGGTCAAGAATGTGATGTACAGCCGGGAGTGATCTCCCGATGAGGAGTAGAATCTTGCGATTTTTATCGATTGTTGGGATATACTCGGCTATATCCCGCAGATGTGGATGTTGCGACGCAACTTCAGGTGTCGGTATCTCGGACCTGTTGTTCGGAATGTCGTTGCATTCGATGACCGTCGACAGATTTGTTTCGAAATCGTCTCCGATTGACTTTATCATAAGGTCGTTTGCTTTCCTTCCTGACATCAGTGTGCGTCCTGAGCAGGTCGAAAGATCGTAATTCTCGTAGGGTCCTTTGACGTCAAAGAGATTGAAGAATTCAGTTGTAGCCAACGTATGACTACTTTGGTCGTCAATGATTGCGTACATGCGATGTACAGTGGATCTATCGTCCTTGTGAAACACGTCTACTGGCAAAATCCTTGCGCATGATTTTCCGCTGTTCGTTGAACTGCATAGTTCGGTGCATGTAACCTGTACGGTGTCTTTGGTGTTGTTTGTCTTTGGAGCCTTTCGCTCCCCGCCATTGTTTTGTGAGGATTCACGAGAAAAACTCGCTGCCGACAGTGGTCGTTCGTCTGAGTTAGAGATGTGAAGAGCTGTCGGGTGACGTGTGCTCTCACATTCATTGCAGACAACTCTTTCTTGACAGTTGGCTTTAAAGTGCGTGTCGGACTCGCAGCACTTAAAGCATACGTTGTGTTCCTTCAGCAATTTAATGCGCTCCTCAATTGGTTTCGTCCTGAAGCCGTTACATTCGTTTAGCGAATGTTTGCCCTTATGAATGATGCAACGCTCCTTCAGGTTGATCGGGTTGTCATTTTCTAGTTTCGTAGACCCATAAGTAGAAATATCTGCGGAGCTATGCTCCGTACTCGTGTCTGTAGATGTCTTGTATACGTTGACTTTCTCTTTAGTAGTCTGGGATTGGGGCTTAGATGCAAATAGACTGCTGCCAATATCGTAATTGAAACAAGGATTGTTTTTAATTTTAGCAATTTCACGGATAAAATCCGTTAATTCTGAGAACGGTGCAAATGGAACGTGGTGTTCATTCATGTACTCTGAAGCTCTTATAGTCCACTTGTCCTGGAGTCCATACGGGAGCTTGGCTAATATAGGTTGTTGTCCCGATGATGTATCGAAATACCCTAACAGATTACGAAAGTTTGGGTTTCGTTTTAGGCATTGGATATGAGATAAGAGATCGTACAAGTCGTAGAAACGTTCGGTATCTTTGTTCGTTAACTTAGGGAAGGCTTCCAATTTCTGTCTGAGTGCGTGCTCTGTGAACTGTAACGCGCCATAACGTTCGTCTAGGCGTTCCCAAAGACACTGCAAGCCTCTTGCTGGATTATCGACATTTGCCGCTTTAATACTGGCTGCATATTGTGCAGACTTATTCCCTAGCCACTTCTTGAGAAGAATAAGCTCTTCAGAGTTGGAAATCCCTAGCTCGTCCACGACACCTTTAAATTCTGCTTTCCAAACTGCATAGGACTCGGCCTTGTCATCGAAGTGGGTGAGACGGTTGAGTAGTAATTCTTTTCGCAGTAAGAACTTCATCAATTCTTCGGATGTTGAATCCTTTCTGTCGGAATTGTGTTCCTGTGTCGCAACCGTTGTCGGTAAGGTATGTCGATCTTGAGTGGATGGCACAAATACGGGAGCATCCCGATTGAGACCATAAGTTTTGCAAGTGGTGTCAACGTCGTCGGTTTCTCGTCGGAAGGGTGTCGATGCCATGGATGGTGGTCCTATCTTCCTAGGCTCTTCAGTTGTAGCAAGCGGTTCGAAAACCGTAACTTTCCTTGTGTAATCGGAGTGCGTCGGATATGTGTTTATTTCGACGTCGGCTTGATCTTCATTCATTGCATGAGTACTGCTGTTGTGTTGACTCACATAATCTTGTACCCGTCGGATCGGGTCGGCCATAGGTAATGGAAGGTCGACGCCGATGTGTGGTTCGTCGTCTATATCTTGACTGCGGTCGTCCTCGAAAGCTCTCGCCTCAGCTTCGGCCATAGCTGCTTCCATGTGAGCTTCTATGAGAGTTTTGTCTGCTTGCAACTCCAACTTCTTCCGTAGGGTCGTCGCGGCTTCTATTGCCTCTGCTCGTTCAAACTCGGCCTTTCGCTTCAACTCGTGTTCTTCGAGAAGAGCTTCTTGTTTCGAAATCGCAGCTTGTTTAGCTAGAAAGGCTATCTTGGCCTTGGCAGCATCTGCTTTAGCACGCTTGTTCCTCGAAGCGCTTGACGAACTGCTGGATTTTGAGCCTCCCACGGATTTACATCCGCTATTTGGCTTTGACCTAACTGAGTTGCGTTCTTGTTTCACGGACCCATGTGGTTCTAGCACAGTGACATTCTGTTGACCCGACGTAGGCTGCCCTTGCGGCTGGTGTGTTGCTGGTGACGCGGGACCAAATGAATTGGTGATGTCCCGTAGGGTTGACATCGCTGTGTCTAATGTTTTCCGTCTTATATCAGCCAAGGTAGTGAAAGCCTGGAGGTCTCGACTGCTTTTCTCGGCCCTAGTGTTCTTCATAAATTCTATGAATGCGTCAACTTGACGTTCATATCTACTAGCAGACTGGGCTATCTTTTCTTGTAAAGCGAGGCAACCTCGTACATTGTCCGGAGGGGTATCGACCTCCTGCAGGAAGGCATTTAACATGCTCCATAGTAGCTCTATGTCTTGAGCGTATTTCTCACGTCTTTCGATGTAGACGTCCATGCCTTTTTCATTTAGAGTTCTAACTCTTTTCTCTGTATTGTCAGATCGTATGTCTGAGTGTTGATCTGGCTCAGTTGGTTGTATGGTGACGTTGTCACCTGTGTCACCCATCATGTCACAATCACTTTGTAGTCACGAGAAAAATCTCGAAAGTGTGATTTGACTGTTGATATGTTTCTCAGCTGAGTTTTATAAAACAACGTTTAAAAAACGTAACTGTGCTATCTGGCTTGATACTAGCTTTGATGTGTGATTTTGGTACGTGTAAAACACGTTATATCACGGTATTCTATCTAGCTTGTACAGTTAAGGAAAAACTGAGCTGGGTTTATTATTTACCCAGACCAGGTGGTGTGAAGTGTCTTAAAAGGTTAGTGTGTGGGCGCTTCTACGGCCGCAGCACACTACGAGAACCAAGGAAATGGTGCGTCTCTCTTGCGAGAGCTCATAAAAGTTCTGTAATATAGAAGGATACAGTTCTTTGCTGGTCTTCTATGGACGTCTCCTGGCGTAGACTGCAGCGACACCTCTGTAACTGGCGTTGTTCGGAGCTATTTTACTATTCCGGCTCTCCCGGATAGACGAACCACTGACAGTTGTTGGGCCTTGGAAAAATAACTAGTCTAAGGTCGACGTTTTATTTTAAGCGACAACAGACGGTCAGATGTAGTGGTAAAATACTGAAAATAAAAGGGGACAAATTAAGGTTACAAAGTACATGTAAAAACGTTAAAGTTCATAGTAAAACTGTAAAGGGGGATCATAGATAAGTAAAATACAATGAAATATTCACATAAATATAGCATAATTCAAAATTAAATGTCCAAATATTGTTTATAAAATTACGGGAAATTCCCTTCGTCTGGTCCAATGCTTGGTTTCGCTGTCCCGTTCAATTTAGATTATATCCAGATGAAATAAAGTTATGTTTGTCTAAAAAGGATGTAAAACGATCAATTAAAAACACTGATAGTTCTTTACTCACGCTGTGGTTGCCACAAATTACAGAGAACGTCCTGTTCTAATTTTCCTGTTGCATGGCGCGGGGAGAACTGACAAAGGGGAAGGAAACGGTCTAACATCCCACGAATCATCAGGGTAATCTCGCGGATCATTAAAGGAAGAGATGAAAAATCTAGAGAAGTGTCCAAAGTCTAAACAGATGTTGGAAACGGTGTTAGTTGAAGTTATCCAATTTCACAAATGATGAAGAAGATAACTATAAAAATATATATTACAACTGGAATACAAAAAGTGTGACAGAACACCATGGACTCCTATATCCTCTTATAACATATCATGATCTTAATTGCTTGTTAACATCTATTAGACTTTCTCCATTACATGTACATATGCCATGGTCTGGTCAATTTTTTACAACAATAAGACCACATAAGACTGTTAGCAGCCATAAGACCATGCACCCCTCTATCCATTTATAACATGTCATGGACTTATATGACTGTTATCACCCAGAAGTCCATGGACCTTTTAATCACTCCATAACATGCCATGGTCTTAATTAACTGTATTCATCCATTAGACCATGGACCCCTTTAACCTCTTATAACATGTCATGGTCTTACTTGAATGTTATCAGCTATTGGCCATACACCCCTTTATCTCTTCATTACATGCCATAGTCTTATTTTACAATCATAAGACCATGGACCCCTCTGACCTCTTATAACATGTCATGATCCTATTTGACTGTTATCAACCAAATGATTATGGACCTCCTTTTCCTTCTATAGCATGCCAAGGTCTTATTTGACTGTTTCCATTCATGAGACCACGGGCCCAACTATCCTCTTAAAACATGTCATGGTCTTATTTGATTGTTATCACTCATAAGACCATGGACCCATGTATCCTCTTATAGCATGTCATGATCCCATTTGACTGTTAACACCCATAAGACCATGGAACCCTGTATCCTCTTCTGACATGCAGTGGTCTTACGTGTATTTGGCTTTTATCAGCCATAAGACCATGGACCCCTAAAGCCTCTTATAACACGCCATGGTCTTATTTGACTGTTTTAATCCTTAAGACCATAGATTCCTATAACCTGTTATTACATGCAATGGTCTTATTTGCCTTAATCAATCATAAGACCATGGACCCATTTAGCCTCTTATTAACATGTCATTGTCTTATTTGACTTTTGTCATTGATGAGACCATTGACCCTTCTATCCTCCTATCACATGTCATGGTTCTATTTGACTGTTATCACCCATAAAACAATGAACCCCTTTTTCCTTTATCATACACGGCAAAAAGTTCTGATTTATATTGTTGATCAGTCTCTGCAAATTACATTCACAAATAGCATGAATATATATGATGCTTTCATAAAAAAAAATGCGTAATAAGTTAATGTCATGAATGTAAAATAATGGCGCAGGATACGATTACGGAAAAACTGTAACAACAAGAAATTCTTATTGTTACGGCAAAGACGAAAACCGGGAACGGATGACGGGACGGAGACCGAATCATTTACGATCGTAATTACGGCAAAGACGGAAACCGGGAACGGATGACGGGGCGAAGACCGAATCATTTACGACCGTAACAATAAGATTTGTTTTATTATAACGGCACTTATTATAAGGCAAATTTATTTATGCATATGAGATTTACCAAAGTTAAGATATATTTTATGGTTTAAGTTCTTTGAAGCTGCTGTAATTAATAATAATTAAATTAATTAATCAAAGAATAAAATTAATTCATCTCATCGGTAGTCGGTAATGGAAAACATTCTTTCTACTCTTTGTTGATTAAAACTTTTTTGTCGTAGGTAGCACTCCGGCCAAAGAGAAACACACCCATATAGTTTAAAGAATTACGTTACACTTATAAAATTGTGAACAATGCACAAACCGTATCAAAATTCTTGTTTGAAAATTCTCGTTGGAAGAAACATTTAAATCATATACAGAGCTTCGATACTCAAAACAAGGTAGACATACAGCTTGTTATTATTGGTGATCATAAAATCTTAATCATCATCTGTAATATGCATTGAATGGTTTTATCAGAAATGCGTAAGATTTAAACAAAAACCGAAAACCACTTGGTTGTGTGGATATGCCATATATAAGTTATCAAAATAACTTTTAGTTAAATTTAGATTATTAGTAATTTTGCCCGCTTGTATTATATAAATTAATAAAATGTTATGCCAATCTATATTTCATATTGTCACAATATCGATTTGCCGTAACAATAAGAACATTCTTATTGTTACGGTCGTAAATGAATCAGTCTCTGTCCCGTCATCCGTTCCCGATTTTCTCCTTTGCCGTAACAATAAGGATTTCTTATTGATTTCTTACGGTTTTGCTCAATTTTGCCGTAACCGTATCCTGTTCCTATAACAAAATTCAAATATAAAAATATATACATTTATGCGACAATCAAACAAGAAATTGAAAATCTAAAATTATTTTTTTTACTTCATGAAAAAAATAGTCCATTTGATACTAAATACCATCAAATGAGCTATATAGCACAAATGAGCTATTACACCCAACCTGTATAATAATATCATGATTTCAGAAAACACTTACAAACATCCCTCTTTTGCCTCTTTCTTGTACTGATGTCATAAGGCATCTCTCCTGGTTGAGTATATGGTTTTTTATGTGCCCAAATGCTCTTTTCTTCTGTTTTTAACCTTCTTTCGTAAAATATTATGAATCTCATCCATTTTGAAATTTTCGGGGATATTTTGTTTCGGGGACAGAAACATGAGTGCGGATATCCAATATGACCGTGGTCTTAAGGATCATTATAGACCATTTAAATTTAAATACCTCGAGAGGAACAGGAAACATCTTTATCTGTAAACAATAACAGCGGAGATGGTTAAAAACTTACAAAATAGTAAAATGAATTTTATTATCAATTTTTTTAAGCACAAAAGAGTTAAACTCAGTGACATACCATTCCAATAACTTGTTCACTCTTGCATTTGCACATAGATAAGAATATCATGAACTCCAATTACTGAAACAGTAGCACTCATTATTATTATTTTTTTTGGAGAGTGAACGATTAAGCATAGAAAGAAATTGTTTCCACGTAATATCAATTTGAACAAAATTGAAATGTATATCTCCGCAAGATCCGAAAGTTTAGGCACCAAGGCCGTCCGATTGTTTACTTAGACTAGATTTGGGATTCCCATGGGCACTTATTGTGCACCTTTCCTTGCTGATTTTTTTCTTCATTTATATGAAGCAGACTTCTTGCAATCTCTTCTAGACAAAAAAGACCGTAGACTAGCTCTCTCTTTCAACCTCACGTTCCGTTATATTGATGATGTCCTTTCACTAAACAATTTTCGATTTGGTGACTTTCTCCATCTCATATATCCACAGGAGCTTGAGATAAAGGACACAACGGATTCTAGGAAGTCTGCTTCATATTTAAATCTACATCTCGAAATTGACTCTCAAGGAAGACTTTCAACACGGCTCTATGACAAACGTGATGACTTCAACTTTCCAATCGTCAACTTCCCCTTCTTGTGTAGCAACATTCCGTCCGCTCCAGCTGATGGAGTTTACGTATCTCAATTGATTCGTAACTCCAGAGCGTGCGGGACTTACACCGATTTCCTTAGCAGAGCGACACGTCTGACGCAAAAATTGCTCACACAGGGTTATGTTGCTCCTCGGTTGCTGTCTTCACTCAAGAAATTTTACGGAAGACATCATGCACTTATAGACAAATATGGGATTTCGATCTCTCAGATGAGTGCAGATGTTGGTTTGTCATAGGGTGTTATTTTGTCTTCCTTTACCGGATTGGACACGCTGAATGGACTATTGGCAACGCGACGGGTGTGCTATAGCAAGCAGGAACTGCTTACTCTTCCGGAGCACCTGAGTTCACTCTTTTTTCGACTGGAGTTCGCGTTGTTGATTTTTATTCAGTTGTTTTGTGTTTCCATGTTTAACATGTTGTCTGTTTTTGGCCCGTTCTTGTTGGTGTTTACTGGTTTTGTCTCTGTCCTTTCGGACTTTTGACATTCGGATACCCCATTGGTACCTCTGCTTCTTTGGTTAAACACAAATCGTGTTATATCCCCAGTACGTCCATGTTTGTCTTTGAACCAACCAATAAAGGAAGTTACCGTGATGTGACATCTGGCAAAAATACCAGACTGATAATTCTAGATGTTGGTCTGGCTGAAGTGGGCATGTTCTGGATGTGGTCTCTTTTTTGAATCAAAGACCATCAGCTCGGATTATTATGATAAGATGAATAAAAAACACCTTACCAAGTGGTTCAAATGAGTTTTTCTCCCTAAATTTCACGTTTTGGGACCCCATCCTGATGCTGAATACCTAATACCAAATGGCTGTGATTAGTAGTTGTAGTTGCTGAGAAAATTTTTCTAATTTTGGCCATTAATGTCAAAAATTAACTAAGTCTGTAAACAGGTAGTTGATGACCGACAGACCTGAAATCGAATCCCACGTTATGGGACCCCACCCTGATACTGTATACCAAATATCAAGTGGCTGTGATAAGTAGTTGCTGAGAAAACTGTTACGAAAAACTTCTTCCCCGCCCACAAAAGTAAGCATGCTTGCTTCTAGTAATGGCCAGTTGGGACTGTACTTGTGTGTAGTGTTGATGGCTTGGTTTAAGTGATAGTCCTCCTGATTCTGACATTTCTAAATACCCAAGTTTAGACCAACCTTATTTTACTGATTGCTCCTGTAAGACCATTGGGCATTTGATTTCCAGAACAGCATTTGGACAACAAGCACACGTAACCATGCCATCGGGACTGGCTGATAGAAATGGCCTGTACACCTTAACATTTAACCCACAATTTTCTACTTTCAAATTCCTATGTTTAACAGCTTGAAGGAGAGAAAACAAGTTTCTTGCCAAAGCTTCATTTGATGTTCCATATTGTACGGCTTTTAAAGCACTCAGGTCAGCACCTCGACTCATTACCTTAGCTATAAGAGGGGTAAATTTAACTGATTTGGTTTTACAACTTTCTCTTATTCGGCTGATAAGGCCTGTTTTTGGCCTCAAAATATGGCTGAAAATTAAAAGTTTTAGTATTCTGCATTCACTATGTTATTTTCTTAGGCAAGGGTTAGGGACATAATAAACAATGAAAATTATTTCAATCCATTTAATCTATACAGTATATAGAAAATGGCATTAAAAGATTTTCAACATTTGGTCAAAATAAGCAGTTTTTACATTATTTTCATGCTTATTTTGTTTTCAAAAGTAGTGTGTACAGCCATGTACCAAATAGATACTTTGGGAAAATATTTTTCAGGACAAACTTATCCTCTTTTTGTTAAAACCTTGGTATAAGTACATTGTGCAAGACATTAAAAAAATTGAGCAATTGTTTGTAAATAGTTTCTTTCAATACAATAGAAGATTTAAAGGGATCGATTGGTGAGTGTGAGTGAGTGAGTTGGTGTTTTACGCCCGTGCAACGCTATATAGGTTATTTACAGGCGATGAACATGAAAAGGATGATAAAATGAACATGAAATGATGATGATAAATGAAATATGGGGATGGGGTGGGAAACAAAGGACCGGTAAATTTTGAAGAACCACAGGAAAAAGGGGAGAGGTGGGTAGGGTCGGAAAATTTAGCCTTTGTGGTGCACTACTGGGCGGTCCACAAAGGGGTCTTTTACGTGCATGAAGCGTGGCATCACTACCAATTGCTCAATTTTTTAAAAGTCTTGCACAATGTACTTATACCAAGGTTTTAACGGAAAGAGGATAATTTATTACCAAAAGAATTTTGTGGTACATGGGTGTTGCGGTCACTTCCCAGAGCGAAAATTCTCAAAAAATATGCTAAAAAAAACAGCCGATTTGGTCGATTTTGTGCAATTTGTTCAATTTTGAAGTCACTATGACGTCACAGTATGGTCAAAATATTAAATTGTCTATGAAGCATTAAAGTACTGACATTTAACTAAGTCTTGTCACAATTTTTACTTGAATTTAAACAAAAATAATTTTTGGACCAAAAAAGGCCCTTATCAACCCTAGTCATTTGGTGATTATTTGATGCTGTTAGCCTTCCTATCCTATGTTTTTTCCATAACTCATTTTCAGATTGACCCTTTGTTGACATTTTTATCATTTTAGATTTTTCTGGAGAAATTTGCAAAAATTCAAGGAAATCAGAATTGTCTGAAGTTGTTCGACAAATTTCTGGGAAGCTTCAACGATGGTATCAACGGAAATATTTCTATTTATTTTTTGTAATCCAGTAAAGAAGACGGCAGTTGGCTTCACCTGATAACGGCATTCGTACAATTTGAACACTCTCGTTTGTTAAGTTCCTTTGATCTTCTCATCGAGGATCAAGGTTTGTTCTGTATTCATCATTTATTGCCTTTTCCTCCATTGTGGCTCCTGCAAACCTAAGAATAAAATGCTACATATTAAATGATGAATGGATAGAAGAAAAGGTTGGCCAAATTTATTATAATAAATATTTCATGTGTAAAATATATACGATTAGCGTATAGATCGTAGATAATTTGGCAATAAAATGAGCTCATAAATACGCAAATTTATGCAGATGTATAGGTAATACCTGAAACTTTTCGTCTATTATCTTGCCGAAATACCACTATCTTGCTGGTGTAATTTCTTTTCGAGGTGCGTTCCACTCAATCAAGATGTCTGTTATTTCCCATAGTGGTAGCGTGTTCAATTTTATACAACACGGCAATTACGTTATTACATGTTTGGACTAGTCCAGCGATGCAACTACGCAAGCATATGATAATTTGGTCCTCTTTAAGCGCAATCCAAACATTATGGGATTCATCACGAACAGACATTGATGGGGTCACGTTGGAATTGATGATTGTTTTGTCATTATTTGTATTATAAATAACATCTACGAACCCTGATTTATAATAGGAATATGCCTTTTGGCTCTTATACTGTCTTATGTACTTCATGTTCCTTTTTATTCAGGAGAAATGAAAAAAACTTTCCAAAGATCAATTTTTGCCAAGATTTGACATCATTACCCCAGGCTTTTTTATCAGTTTTTGCCGGCTCTTCAATTTCTGCCTCTGCGATTCTAGATGTATATTCTCTCTGAATTATTATATTCTGTTCTTTTTTCCGATATTTTAAGCGGCTTTTCTCCCAGGCCACAAAGCTTCGGGAAACAAGTTCGGCCTTATTTACTGTGCATGAAGACCACGATTTGAGAGATAATCTTTCAATTGTCCTATACGGAGCGAATTCTTCGTACATATTGACCGACAATGCACAATTGTCTGTCGTGTCTAGACCTGAAATATATAAGCATTGATTTGGAATCATGCTTATTGAATTATAATCATCTATTGCCAAAATTTATAATTTGCTTTCAATGCCGTTTTTTGTACTGTAGAGGATCCCGAGATGCATGAAAATAGCAGGTCCCCCTTTTTTGTTTTCATTGTAATAACATCTGTCTTCCCGTGTTGAAATGTGTAGCTATAACTGCAATCGTTAAAAACGACAACGAAAGTAATGTCTTTCAAAATTACCGCCAACAACGCGATTTGTTTGCCCCCTATCCAGATGGCGTCGATAGCCGTGAAGTTGCTTATTTATTAACAGTTTTTAGGCAAGCGCAGTGAAGCCTTATGGAGTCTATAGAGTAGTGATGATTTTCGCGGTTTTTTTTCAGTTTAGACGGAGTGATCTTCCTGCTCCAGTCTTAGAAAAATGTTTTTTTTTTCTTTATTACTTTCAATATATGTTAACATGGTACACACTTTTATAAATTTCGAATTTTATTGGCTTTTTATAGGATCGGCACAAGTTTTATTTATTCTTTTCATATTACTGACGGACTATTTGGTTTAAGGCGATAGAATTTACATTATGTATTCATCTATTACTTGAGGGGTTCGTATAGGTATATCAGTACCTAATACACATCAATCGAACGAGTGCATTTAAATCGAATGGGTATTTTGATCGATACCGTTTTACACGATACCTGTCTTGTGCGTGTAATAATTGTGTTAATAATCACGGTTGTTATACTTGTCCTTCGACAACATGTTTTCTACCGATGTTTCTGCTCGTTTTCTACCGATGTCCTAGATTTCTACCGATGTGATAATCAAAAAGCAAACCTGGCAGACGATTTTTTCCCAAACAATGATACCCGGCTTTTATGGCACTTATAAACAAGTTAGTTTAATTGACATTATATTTTTTTAAGTATGTACATCAAATTACAGTAAGGTTTTGTTTATTTTTTCCAGCAAGAGACGATTTCCCTTTTTTTTAGATAATCATGAATATTTGTTTTAAATTACCATTTACTGGGCTGAAAATTATGCTCTATATTCTAAATAACCGTACATTTTTAAAGACATATCCCTTTTCATTACAAATGGCCTATTTTTGATTTTTCGATCATTTTTCAAAAAAAATATGGTCCTGGTTTTCTAAAGATGTGTCCTGACATTCTACCGATGGTCCTGGCATTCTACCGATGTGATATATTAAATGACATTTCTTGACAAATTGTAAAACTGTATATTCTATTGAACATAATATTGACAATAAAAAGAACATCGACGTTCATGAGCAAAAACTGTTTTGCGCACACCCAGAATACTTCTACAAAATTTATTGTGCATTTTCTCAAAAGTTTGCTTATCAGAAATTGATAGTATATCAACATTTCTTCCACTTATATTATATTTGTGAAGTGTTTTATATATAATGGGAAATAATCCTCCATTTACCAGATTTCACTGTTATATCTAGAAATGCTGAGCTGAGAAAATCATATCGAATTTAATTACTGTCTCAGGGCTGAGACATGAATTTCTCAGTTAGTTAGTTAGTTAGTTATTGCTTTACTCCCAAGCAGCACGATTTCGGCTATATCCGGGAGATGAACATGAAAGTGGTGATACAATGAACATGAAATGATGATGAAGTGGAGGAAATGGGGACACAAGGCCAATCGGGTAGGAGAGTTTTGACTGCCTCTGGAAAAAGGAGTAATGGGTAGGGACAGGAAATTTAGCCTCCTGCATGGGGATCCTACGGGTCCTACTCTTACCGAGACCTGCAGCAGGGTTCTTTAAAGTGCGAGGAACGTGACATTTTTCCCAACACGGTGCACCACTATGGTTTGCGGTCAGGTTTTCCGCATTATCGCCTGACGACCCCGCATCTCTCGATGTCAGGGCTGCCCCTTTCAACCACCTGGGGCACACATCCGAGTCGCTTTGTGGGCAAAGCGGCCTGACCCGATGTCAGGTTTCTGAGCGCTCTTTAGTGGACTTTTACCGACAAGCTTAGCGCTGCGGCGGGCCTATTCGCCACCCAGAACCCGCACGGGTTTGAATTTCTCAGTCTGGTATTGATCTTTACATATACAACAGTATGACGCGCCATTTTAACCAAAACCCTGGTATCTATAGGATACCTCCGATAACTGGGGGTTTACTGGAAGCTATCTGGGGGTTTTCAGAGCGAAACTCTGTATTACATCAGGTATTGAGAGTTATTTCAAGTAACTGAGGGTTTCCTGTCAGCTATCCAATGGATACCACAAAAACTCCTGCTACAGTTTTAAGAGTTTTCAAAAATAATTATACCCCCGCTTCGAAGAAGTGGGGGGTATACTGGTTTACCTCTGTCCGTCCTTCCGTCCGCAACATAACTTTCGTAACAATTTTCTTAGCAGCTACATATGAAAGTGACTTGAAATTAGGTCTATGGGTTCAGTGTGAGGTCCTTTATTGCGAGTACCGAAATTAGGTCTGTCGGGTATTTACTTCCTGTTTACCGACTTGAATGTTTAACATTATTAGTCAATTGTTGAAAGTTTTCGTAACATTTTTCTCAGCAACTACATATCACAGTGACTTGAAGTTTGGTATATGAAGTGAGAGGTCCTTTATCGCGAGTATCAAAATTTGGTCAGTCAGATATCTACTTTCTGTTTACCGACTTAGTCAATATTCAACATTACTAGTTAATTGTTGAACATTTCCGTAACATTTTTCTTAGCAACTACATGTAACAGTGACTTGATATTTGGTAAATGAGTTTAGTATTACAAGTATTGAAATAAGGTCTGTATAATAGCTACTTCCTGTTTACCGTCATAGTTCATTTTTGGGGTAGCGGTGGTATACTGAGTGAGCAGTAGCTCACATATTCCTTGTTAATTGAAAGCTTAGCTTTGTATTAGTTTTTGAGGTATTGATAGTTTTCAGCTTTACATTAATACATTCTGCTTTCAAAGAGTTAAATAGCATGAACTTAAAATATCTGTAGGTGGAAGTGGGTTTAATTAGGTATCTATGTGATAGCTGACAGCATACCCCCAGTTACCAAGATAACTCTTTATATTGATGTAATTGAGACTTTCGTCCAGAAAAAACCCCGATAGCTGCCAGTTAACCCCCAGTTATCTGAGGTATCCTATATATACCAAGGTTTTGGTTAAAATGGCGTGCCGTACAACAGTATGTATGTCATTAAAACAACCAAAATGTGTAGTTTAATGAATTTAGATCATCGGTAGAAACAAACGACTCATCGGTAGAAAAAACAGTAAAGAACATACCTTATCGGTAGAAAACTAGGACAAATCATTTTTTTTTCAAACCTGTTACTTATATGTATATTTGGAATAATAAATACTAATGACACATAGTTTTTCGTTGTTTATTGTAACCTCAACTGTAGACTTGAATAGGTTTGATGGTAGCCTCCATTCGAAGGGGTGCTTTTCATCACTTATAACTATGTCACGGTTTTTAGGGTCAAAATCTTTCCAGACTATGTTACATTTGTCATCTTTTCCTAAAATGTTAAAGTATCTGATTAGAAATACCCTTCTCCATGCCTGAACACTCGTTTTGTCAAGCTTGTAGGTGAATTGATTGTTTCCCTTTGTGGGGGTTTCTGGATTACTTGTGCTTAACGCCATTACTTGCAAAAAAGTGTATATAAAACTGTCATTTATATCACTGGAGTTTGTATTTTATGAGTTTTGTCTTATTTTTCAACAGAAGAGACGATTTCACCCGGTCTTTTCTCATTATTTATACAGGAGAAATTTCTTTGGCGTCCATTGCTCGGTGGCGCCACCTATATCAATGAAAAAGCAAATGGCTCTTTTACAAATAAACGATCATTTATTGCATATTCTCCCTGAGGATGTATCCAAATGTTAAAAATAAGCGTAATTTTTCATATTTCTTTAAAAACAATCGGTAGAAAACAAGCAGAAAAATCGGTAGAAAACATGTTGTCGCAGGACAAGTATAACGACCGTGATAATATTAACTTTGAGAGGATATGCATGATGATCCTTTCTGCGCTCACCAAAACTATTATTTGGCAATATTATGAACAATAATTATACTTTAACAGAGGATAAATCTTTTGATTTGACCAACACTAAATCGATCTTTGGCAACGTGACGGGTGTGCTATAGCAAGCAGGATTTGCTTACTCTTCCGGAGCACATGAGTTTACTCTCGTTTCGACTTGAGTTCACGTTGCTGAATGCGGTTTTGTTGTTATGTGTGTGTGTGTTTTGTTTTGATGATATTTTGTCTACCGGTTTTGTCTTCGTCTTTATGGTTTTATGATACTGATTACTCCTTTGGTACACCTTTCTTCACTTATATATTTCGCTTGCCTATAAAGGCTTAAGCGCTTTGATTTTCCTCTTAAGGTGGTTCCTAATACCATTTTGACATAGTCGAAGATATCGTCCAAATAAAAAGTGTTAAACAAAAGAACGCACATTTTTACCAAATAAAATGCATTCAATGCAATATTATACTTTTATAAATGCATTGCATCCATAATTTTTAAAACAAATATGATTTCTAAAAATTTTATTTGGGGTCATAAAATTGAAATGTTATGGTACATCTAGCAAATTATACTTACAGTTTCAAACAAAACTAATTACGTCTTCCACTTATTGAATCCATTATCTTAAATACAGGCGTTTCTGAATTAAAAAAAAATAAAGATAGAAACACGTTTATCGCATTAGAACAATTTAATGCGACCAAAACAAGGCTTAATATAAAGCTATAAAAACGATTTTTTCTTGTCTAATAACCCAGGGGGTGACGAATGGAAAAAGGAATGATGGGTTGGTGAAGGGAATTTATATTTAACCCTCCTGCATGGAGCTCCTACCGTCATACTTTTGCCGGGACCTGCAGCAGAGTAATTTAACGTAGGAAGACCGTTAAATGTGTCCCCCATGGTTTGCGGTCAGGTTTTCCGCATTATAGCCTGACGATACCGGCATTCATTATAACGGGGTTGCCCTATTTAATATAACCACTTGTGGCACACATCCTTGTCACATTGTGAAATAGAGATTAGACCCCATTTAAGGTCTTGAGCGATCTTAAGTAGACTTTTACCACTAACTCAGTGGCAAAGCTGTTGTTGGCATAATTGCCGCTCTGATCGATGAACAAGCACAGCTTAAGTGATGAGAAAATTCGAGATGGGACACGATACTAAGAAGCAGTAAATGGAAAAGAAAGAGGTGGTTCTAGCCAGGCATGGGGTAATGCAAATGTGTAATGGTAATGCATTGCATTACATTTTTTCAGGTAATTTAATGAAATGTGTAATGCACCATTTTTTGCATTACAAGTAATGGTAATTCAATGCATTTCTCTCTCAAAAATGCATAATTCATGAATTACAAATGAATTACATTGCATTACTATTATTAAATGTGAAAATGAAGAAAGGGCAGTAAAATGTTTAACATTTTATAGCAGGTTAATGAAATTATGAAATCATTTAACATATGGATCGAAGCCATACAAACACCAAATATTTTATTTTGACAATGTTGTAAAAACAACATAATCAGAGTGTCAAAACAATTCTTCTGTCAAAAATTGAAAGGCTTCAAATTTTAAATATTAATCAAATTATTTATTTTTAGTCCCCTACCGGCGATAGCCGAAGGGGACTATAGGTTTGCGCTCTGGCCGTCTGTCTGTCTGTCACGCCCCAGTTTTCCACATTTTTTTTTCTAAAGGCTTATAGATAATGAACTGATTTTTGTTATGTGAGTTTACCATGATGAGTTACAGATCAAGTTTGAGTTTCGTGGCAGTCCATAATTTTTTATGGGAGTTATGGCCTTTTGAACTTTAAAAATTCACTTAAATTTCAGTTTTCCGCACATTTTTTTTTCTAAACGCTTATAGATAATGAACTGAATTTTTGAGTTTCGTGTCGGTTCATAAATTTTGATGGGAGTTATGGCCATTTGAACTTTGAAAATTCTCTGAAATTTCAGTTTTCCGCACTTTTTTCCAAACGCTTGTGGATAATGAGCTGATTTTTGGTATGTGAGTTTACCATGATGAGCTACAGATCAAGTTTGAGTTTCGTGCCGGTCCATAAATTGTTATTGGAGTTATGGCCCTTATTGGAGTTAATCCTTGTAGATAACAAACTGATCAAATTTAGGTTTTCATTTGGCCGGTAGGGGACTATGTATTGTTTTGCAATACTCTCAGAATGATTGTTATTTATCATGTTTATAGTATATCTTTAACAGAAAAAAGTTTCCCAAGAACCAAGAGAGTTGAATTGGCAAATAAATTTCAAATTACCCAACAGAATATGCTAAAATGACATATTCCTCATTCAGTAATTCTATGTTATCTTCCTTGACAAAAATGATAAAATCTTTTAAATTATTTTTAAAATGCTTTAAATTCAACTTAACAACTGCTTTGATTAACACTTTAATTTTTGTACAGATCACAAGCTGGCTTTCTATGCCTATTCATGATCTAATCTTCTTCAATATTGAGTTATGAACATATATTTTTTTATGAATAATATTTTCAATACCATGAACAATTTACTTTAATACTTGAGTTATAAACATTACATATTTTTTAACTCTTATTTTTCTATACATTAGTTTTAGTCATGTCACCTTGAAAAGGACGTTTTAGTTTAGTTTAGTTTGAAACAAAAAAAGTTCTTGCTTAGCAACTTTTACACTTTTCTGTTTTGTTTTTGTGCTAAGACATACAATGTATCAGCATACAAAAGTTAATGAAGTTCTGACATAGTTTTAATTTGAATCCTTTGAAACAAAGTTAACCTAGGTACAATGTATGTTGCAGACAAGTTAACAGAACTTAAAAATGTAATGGTAATTAAATGCATTAGTTAGCCAATGTAATGGTAATTCAATGCATTTGTTTTCAAAAATGGCAATTCAATGCAAGTTTTCTCAAAGTAATGGTAATTCAATGCATTACATTGCAATGTAATTCGCCCCATGGATGGCCTGGTTGTAGCCCATGTGGTGCATTACAAAGTATACAAATTGGTCTTGCTTGCAAGAAGCATGGCGTTCTGCAGAAAGAAAAGGGTAAAAAGTATAGTCCCTCTTCTTTGAAGCGGTTGTATGTGTAAAGGTAGGATATTCAGTTATTTATTGTTTTACTCCGAACCAGCTCGATTTCTGCTATATCAGAGATATGAAGAGAGAAGTGGTCGCCTCTTACGACAAGCTAGGCTCTGTTGTGGGCCAATTTGCCACACACGGGACGATGAAGAGGAGAAAATAGGAACGGTGGAACACGGCTAATTGGAGATGAAAGTTTTTAATACATTTTATTAAGATTTTTTAAAGTTATTTATAAACTGTGTTATAACTTAAATAAACGAATGACGTCTCATAAATATTAAGTAACAAAAGTCACGAACATTTACATGTAGTTCTTCAAGCTTCAAGATAAGAACGTACATTTGACCTTTTTCAACATGAGGGCAGCAATTTTATTTGTTCTCTACCTTACATACGTAAATGGTAAGAAAGCTTCTTTGTACTTTTCAAAAATGCAAGATTTTTAGTTAGTGTTGTAGATAAAACTTAATTAAGTCATTCAAAAAACTCTGAAGTTATTTTATTATCAGATTTAAACTTTAACTTGGAAGAAAGAACACCAAACAGATGTCAAAATTGAAATAATAATATTGGAATTGTGTCCTCTTTTGGATATACGTTTACATTATTGATCGTGAGCGTTCGAAAACTTGTTTTTTGTTTGTTTGGTGATATCTATAGTCTTTAAAATACCTCATGTCATTATTAGGATAATATTTCTTATCAATTAACTAATCGTGTACTGACACATTGAATATTAAACACATGCTTAACTGTTTTAGGTCAGGGGTGTGGAAATCAAACGTACCAGCCCCATACACACAACCCGTCGGCCCGTATAATTGGTGGACGGGAAGCAGTACCCCATAGTTGGCCGTGGCAGGTAGTTCTTTATTAACCACTTTCTTATTCCATATTGAGAAACAAATCAGGGGAAAATTGACTATAATACGTTGACCTATTTCTAAGATAGACTAGAGGCTCACCTGCCTTAATGTAACAATATCTAACATTGCCAACAGCCCGTCATGACAGGAAACAATTGGAAAGCTATATAAAGCTGAGAATTTAACAATAATGTGAGGCACAATCTTCTATTGTACACAATCTTTCACGTACAATCCACTATTTTTGACATTTAAGGGACCGTAACTCCTATAATGGTCGTCTGACAATTTTGGCCTAATGAACTATTTTGTAAAGTTCAATTAGATGAACATTTAAGCAAGCAAAACCTTTCCTCTATCTACTATCGTTCACAAGATATAAGGGTATTCCACTATTTTTGCTTTTAGGGGGCCTTAACTCCTATAAGGGGTCAACTGACAATTTCGACTTAATAAACAATTTTGTAGAGCTAAATTGGCTAACAATTAAGTAATCAAAACCTTTTCCCTATCTCCAATCGTTCACATACTATAAAGCTGTAATCACTTTTTTTTTGGCATTTAAGGGGTCATAACCCCTATAAAGGTTTTCTGACAATTTCATCCTTATGGACAATTTTGTAGATTTTCAATTAGCTGAACTTAAAAACTAGTAAAACATTTCCCTATTTTCTATCGTTTACAATTTATTAGGCTAAAACATCTATCTGTGGCAATATAGGGGCCATAACCCCTATAAGGGGTCATCTGACAATTTCAACTTAATGGATAACTTATATATCAATAGGCTAAACATTTCAGCAGCGAAACCTTTTCTCTACCTGCTATCGTCCACAATCTGTAAGGCAAAAGCCATAATTTTTGGTTGTTAAGGAGCCATAACTCCCATAAGGGGTTTTCTGACATTTTTATCCTTAGAAAACATTTTTAAAGCTCAATTACACGGTCGTTATACTTGTCCTGCGACAACATGTTTTCTACCGATGTCTCTGTTCGTTTTCTACCGATGTGATGATAAAAAAACAAACCTGGCAGACGATTTTTTCCAAACAATGATACCCGGCTATTATGGCACTTATGAACAAGTTATTTTTATTAAGTCCTCGACCACGAAGTGTTGGAGGACTTATTGTTTTTGCTCAGTATTTCAGTTTGTTTATAGATCTAAAGTTTGTCCTACACATCTTGGAAAAACGCTTTGACAAATCAAGATGAAACCTACTTAGGTGGTTAGGGGGTCACTCAGAGGTGAGCAATCGACTTTTACAATTTGCAAGATGGCCGCCCTCGGAAAAAAGGGCAGAATTGTTTTTTTCGTCCGATCATCTTGAAAATGGGTTATCAGGGTAAAGTGGGTATGCCGATCATCATGGCGCAATCATTTTTCTACAACATGCCAATTTTTGGCAATTTCTCACCAAAATCGCCAAAAACTCAACTTTGTCCGATATGCATTAAGATTGGTATTCAGAGTAAAATAAGTATTCTGATTGCCATGGAAAAAGTAACTTTGTATAATGAGTTGCCAATTTTTGGCAATCCACCAAAAGTCGCCAAAAATGGTGATCTGCCAAAATTTGCCAAAAATTAAACTTTGTCCGATTTACATGAAAGGAGGGTGAATAGGTACATGTAACATGGCTTTGTTGAACACCACAGTTTGAACAAAACTTAAATATCGTGTTTAATTTTGGGGACGGCAGGGGACTTTTGTGTGACATGCTTGCAATCACAAACTTAGCTAGTTTGCATTATTTTTTTTTAAGTATGTACATAAAATTACAGTTAAGAATTGTTTATTTTTTCCAGCAAGAGACAATATCCCTCTTTTCAGATAGTCATGAATATCTGTTTTAAATTACCATTTACTGGGCTGAAAATTATTTTTTATGTTCTAAAACATCGTACATTTTAAAAGACATATCCCTCTTCATTACAAATGGCTTATTTTTGATTTTTCGATCATTTTTCAAAAAAATATGGTCCTGGTTTTCTAAAGATGTGTCCTGACTTTCTACCGATGTGATATATTAATAATGATAATAAAAAGAAAATTGAGGTTCATGAGCAAAAACTCAGAACACTTTTACAAAATTTAATGTGTATTTTCTCAAAAGTTGGTTTATCAGAAAATGATAATAGTAGTATATCAACATTTCTTCCACATATATTAGATTTGTGAAAGGCTTTATATATAATGGGAAATAACCATCCATTTACAAGATTTCACTGTTATATCTAGAATTGCTGAGGCTGAGACGGTGACGTTCGCTAACGTGTTTGTAACTTGTTCTTAACTTGTACAAAACTTACGCAACGCAAACCAGTGTATTAGAAATGTATTCTAAAAGGCTAAAACGTTATAGTGTGATAGGGCCATAAAACAACGTCAATCATCCAAGCAAACCATTTTTGAAAGGGATTATCTCAAGTGTTTAGGAAGCGTTAGTAGTTCCTACTTGTTGCAACAATCCGTAGCGTTTTCAACAGTCAATTTTCACCAAACTTGGTATTTTGTACAGCAAGAATAGACGAAGACAGTTTTATATGTTATAAATATTTATTTGACTGAAAGAAGGGCATGAGAAATCTTTCCAAAAAAATATTGTGAAAAATAAACAAGGGAAAATTAATATACGACAAGCCATAAAAATGCGAACCCTAAGAATTAGAAGCACTGCCTGTTTGATGAACTTATGGCATGTTTTTAATAACAATATGTCTGACTGTTTTCAATGCATTTCTTAAACATATCCATGATATTATTAAGTATCGAATAGGGTAACCAACTGTAAAAAAAAAGTACTGACTAGTAACTGAACAATTAAAAAAAAATCTATCTTTTCTCTTTACGGAGAAAGTCAATCGCAGTAGACCATAACTTGAGAGTTAGTAAGTTAGTTATTGCTTTACTCCCAAGCAGCACGATTTCGGCTTTATCCGTGAGATGAACATGACAGTGGTGATACAATGAACATGAAATAATGATGAAGTGGAGGAAATGGGGAAACAAGGCCAATCTGGTAGGAGAGTTTTGACTGCCACTGGAAAAAGGAGTGATGGGTAGGATAAGCGGTGCATGAGTTTGACTATACTGTCCGCTACCCAGATCTTTACAAGAAAAAAGTAAAAAGATAATAAGGAAAATTTTGAAATAGACAAGTTTTTTTACGCACAATGTATGTCAATAACTTTATCAAAGATCAGAAAGGTTTTTCTCGGACATATAGCATTGAAAAGAACACACACATTTATTTTCAACAACAAAAAAGCGAGAGTAACTCTTAATACCTGATGTAATTAAGAGTTTCGTCCAGAAAAACCCCAGATAGCTGTTAGTAAACCCCCAGTTATTTGAGGTATCCTATATATACCACGGTTTTGGTTAAAATGGCGTGCCATACAACAGTATGATGAGGCTTCACTGTACAACACAAGCATTTACGATGTATGTATGCCATTAAAACAACTCGAATGTGTAGTTATATGAATTTAGATCATCGGTAAAAAGCATAGACTCATCGGTAGAAAACACATTAAAGAACATATCTAATCGGTAGAAAACCAGGACATATCAATTTTTTTAAACCTGTGAGTTATATGAAAAAGCAAATGGCTCTTTTACAAATAAACGATCATTTATTGCATATTCTCCCAGAGGATGTATCCAAATGTAAAAACTAATCGTAATTTTTCATATTTCTAAAAAAAACAATCGGTAGAAAACGAGGATCATCGGTAGAAAACAAGCAGAAAAATCGGTAGAAAACATGTTGTCGCAGGACAAGTATATCGACCGTGAATTAGCTGAATATTTAAGCAAGCAAAACTATTTCCCCATCTAGGGTAGGGGTCATCTGACAATTTCGACCCAATGGACAATTTTGTACAGCTTACTTAGCTGAACAATATATGCAATTGAAATAACTTCAATATCTTATATGGTATTGAGATGTACATGTAAGACAAAATAAGTGCAAAACACAGAAAAAAAATCCAACATGGTTTGTTGGAATTTCTTCAAATTTCAGGGTAGGTAGATCTTGACGTGCTACTCACTTTTACCTCGCCAAAACGTTGATATCCGTCACCGTTTTTGAATTATTTGGAAAAAACCGCTGTGTTACCCCCGTTCTATTTTTAGCAATGGTTTGTAGAGACTTTTAAAATATATTTTAAAAGGATCTTTTGTTGCGAACATGTCACATATCATTCCTGCAAAGTTTCAGTTAAATTGATTAAGTTGTTTCAAATGAGAAGATTTTTGAAATTGTTAACGTACGACAACCGACGCACGGTGATGGCATAAGTTCACATTGCCTTTGACCAGGTGAACTAATAAAAGGACTTCAGTGAAAGTACATGTAGTCATTTAACCCGATCCTTAATCTATGCTGTTGACCAACTTTATTTAATTGTTTGTTTTCTTTTCAGTATAATTTTTTCCTGATGAGCAAAAAAAAACCCACTGTAATTACCACAGCCTTATTAAAGACTAAAAACTCCCCTGTATAAGTTTTACGTGCAAATATAGCAATACATTGATATTACCATTGCACAATTTTAATAGAGGTACAAAAAATTCACCCAAAGTAAAAATGACCGATTTCATTAATCGGGAAGTAGGCAAGCGACAGACCTGGAATTTAATTCAAATCCCACGGCTGATGCTGTATAACAAATATGAAGAGGCTGTGATTTTTAGTTGCTTAGAAAACTGTTACAAAAATTGTATCCCCGATCGCCCGCCGCTCGACATTCACAATTTTATTATCTGGATTTTTTATGCCCCGTGGAATCCGGGCAAAATTGATCTGTACAAGCTCATGTTTTATCTTTTTCTTGAAATGTAAACGTAGTAATTTTGTTTTTGATATGCACGGTAAAAAATATTTCATGTCTACTTCTATCTATTTTAAGGTTGACCTTAAATTTCGAACTAATCTTGTAACCTGTGGCGGTTCACTGATTCGAGCTGCATCTGGCAATTTGTTTGTATTAACCGCTGCCCAGTGTTTAGATGGGTAAGTCTTGATGCTTAAGTAAGATGGAATTATCCATATAATTTTGGTCATAGTTAGCCGCGCCCTAGAATGGTACACTAAATCTTGATAATAAAATTTAAAGTTGAACATCAAAATTTTAAAAACGGCATTGAAAAATGCATGATTTTAGAACTTTTAAAAAAGGATCAATAGGAAAAATTCAAATTTCCCTCATCTGAGAAAATCTATCGCTTCAATTTCTCTTAAAATTTGTGAAAATCTTTGGTTTGTAGAGACTTTTAAAATATATTTTAAAGAAAATTAAGTTCACCATCATTTTTTAAGTGAAAAATATGATTTCCCCTATTATTTCTTTACAATTGCATGCAGATAATTGAATGCCGAATTATTACAATTAATTTTTGTTTGACGTTTATGTAATCAGCGTTATACCTTTTAGAACTGTTGCATCAGATTGGCAAGTTTATGTTGGTGTCCATTCTTTGTCCGCTATGGAACCATACCAGCGAACCTATAATGTACGTGAACTTGTGCCTCATCAGAACTATACTCCATACTACCCTTACTACGCAGAGAACGACATTGGAATCATCAAACTAAGTGAAAATGTTGTTGAGAGCAATGCCGTATATCCAATTTGTTTAACAACATTGCCAAGCAGTGACTTCTGGGGTCAAGATTGTGTATTGACAGGATGGGGAACTACTGTTCAAAGTAAATAATTATACAACAGTTTGTTGAATGTTTTGGGGTTTGTAAGATAAAATAGAACTAATATAAGCAAGCTTGCTAACTGATAATAACGTTACTCGATTTCTGACACGTTTATGGAAAAAGTCAAACTACGTGTAAAATCTACCCATACGTAAAATTACATTAGGCAAGTTGAAAGTTTTGCTTTGGGGGTTAAAATACAGAAAGTCCGGATGATAACTCTATACCATTAAACAAGATCTGCATTAACCATAACTTGTGCAAAAACAATACTATTGTATTATACCAAATGATTTTACTGATGCAGGTGAACAAACTTATTCCGACAGACTACGAGAAGTGTACAAACCTGTATTGAATGATACCACTTGTAGCTCCATGGACTTAGTGGGTGCATGGTACAACCCAAATACCATGATGTGTGCTGGGTTTTTAGCAGGCGGTGAAGGTGCTTGTCAAGTAAGTATTAGTTGTTAACCGTAATTTATCAGCCCTAAGCGTTCAAGTTATGAGTAAACAATGGTTTGTATGAGAAATATGTGGAGGGGAAATTTTGAAAGCCACTGGTAGGGCGATAGTTCGGTAGAGGCGGAAAAAGAAAAAGAAATAGACCATGCTGTGCGATCATTGTAGTCCAAAAGGTGTTTTTTTATGTAATAATAAAGCCTGAAAATTTCCGCGCGGTAAGGCTACCCTTTTCAGCGACCTAGATATATTCGAGTTCATTACGTTTCCTTGAGAGTAACGATCAGACACCTCTGTGAACACCTTAACGTAATGAATAATGTCAAAATTTACGACATCAACCAAATGCAGTTCTAAATCATTTGCTTTTTAAACACACATAAATATATAATACATACCTATAAACATGATAAATACAAATTCTGTTAAATGGACTATCTATGCGCGAGTGAGTGAGTTGATGTATTACGATCTAACAACATATAGTTTATACAGTGAATAACTGTGTTGACATTTTACGCCCTTGCTACACCGTATATGTTAAATAAAAGCAATGAACATAAAAAGGGTTATAAAATGAACATGAAATGATGATGATGAAAAATGTGGGAAAGACTGAAAGTGTCAGTACATTTTGATACGGACAAGAAAAGTGAAGAGATGGTTAGGGTCAGAAATTGTACTCTATGCGGTTCACTATTTAGTAGTCCACAAAGTAATCTTTTACAATAAAGAACATGTAACTCCTTTGACATCTTTGGTTGTCGGAGCTACAATGTGGTCCCTTTTCTTGTAATTAAGCAACACCGAAAGCATCTCATAGCGGACGTATTTCCATTCTAAGAAGTAATTTTTGGTACTAAAATGTTGCTAACATTATATCAGATACGAATTAAGTTTAAATAGTTTGACACTTTCGCTATTTTCAAATTTTCGGGAAAGATCAATGCTTGAAGATACGATATATGTATGTCCTCTGTTCTCTGGGTCCGGTTTGTTGTAACTGGTGGTTTTTAATGGTATGTTGATTGTATTTCTTTGGTTTTGTCATTTATTTTTCGGATTTACATTCGATTGCTCGACTGGTATAAATTTGCATCTCTCACTTAAGAGTCTAGGGATTCTGACATCGAGTCATTTGAGCGACCAAGTGTTAACCCTAGGTGGCTGTAAAAGTTTAGTTAGTTACATTAATATTGTGATTAGTTTTAGTATTTCCCCAAAGCAGTGCGATTTCTGCTATATCCTTGAGATGAACATGAAAGGGGTGTTAATATGAACATGAAATGATGATGAAATTTAGGAAAGGGGGACACAAGGAAAATCGGGGAGTAGAGTTTTGACTGCCACTAGAAGAAGGAGTGATGGGTAGGGACAAGCAAATAAAGGTAATAACAAAACTACCGAACTTGAATGATCAATCTCATAGTCCAGAGAAAATGACAAAAACGAATCAGTCATACCGGAGAATTGGTGGATCGCAATGGTCCTGACTTGGTACAGGCATTTCAAACGAAATGGTGGGTTGAGGAAATTTAGCCTCCTGCATGGGAATCCTACGAGTCCTATTCTTATCAAAACTTGGACACGCTGCATGTACCTTTGTAGACCGCCAAGTTGTGCACCACATAATTAGGCTAAATATTCAACCAAACCCACCTCTTCCATTTTCCTGTGGTCTTTAAACTTAACGGTTTCTTTGTATCCCTCATCGTCGTGAGATCTTCATTTTATCATCATTTTCACTTTACTTATATATAACCTTTTTAAGTATTCAAAGAGTGTCAGTTAGTTAGACAACACTTCGGTTTGCGGTAAGGTTTTCCTCATAAAAGCCTGTAGTTCCTTAGACATCGTTTTGATTAGGCGGTTGCTCCATTTCGTTAAATGGAACCTATTAAAACCGTCGCTAGTAAGCGAGCATTAAAAGGGTTTTAACATTTGAACTACCCTCACTCAAATCCCTATTTTACCACATGGGGATCTCGTCCCAGTCTCTAAATAAAAGAGTTTATTTTTGTAGCAAAGCTTAGAGTTGAGACAGGTGAGACTCGTACCGAAGACTTTTCAAGTGTTTTTTCTATGTTCACTTCAGATGAAGTTTCACATTTATGAGATTTATTTATAACCTTTGTTGTAATTTCGTATACACATTATTATTGCTTCATCGGGTACAAATCTCAGTATTTACTCGCCTAGTACAGGTTGTCAAAATAAACAACAGGGCGCTTACTACGGCATCTTGAATTGTTAGCAGTCAAAATCTGAAACGGGTCAACGAGCAGTTAGGTGTTAATTAGCTGGTGATGTAGTTGATAAACGCATACACGCAAAACTGCAACAAAACAATAAAATGTGATTGTCTTCCTCCATCACGTATATTTTTTTTTACGTTTGTATACAAACAACATTTTAAATTTCGATGTAATTTAAAAGTAACTTAACGAAATAAAATCCGATCCGTGTGCGATCAGACTACCGAGTTTTTTTTTTTTCATTCGTACATGTATAAAAACTTGTTAACAAGCGATCCTACATATAGTATTTATTTAAAACACAACATAGTCTACACGTGTCACCATAGTTTGCGCTTGACGTCCTCTCAACATTAGATAGGTTTTAAGAAGGCGATGAACATGAACAGGGTGATAAAATGAAAATGAAACGATCAGAAATTTTGTGGTGGTGTAGGAAACAAAGAAACAAAAAAATAGACTACAGAAAAAAGACAGAGGAGGTTGGAGGCGGAAAATTAAGTCTTTGGTGCGCATTACTTAACGGTCCACAAAGGGATCTATTACTTGCAATGAAGCGTGGCACTCCACATATATTTTGGTCCACTATGATCAGCGAAAAGGCTTTCCGTATTATAGACCTGACAACCAACGTGGATGAGGGCCACCCTTTTCAGGCAAATAGGGCACACACTTGGTTGCTCTTTAGGCTGAGCACCAACTTGATGACAGAATCCTAGGACCCCCTGTCGCCTTTTACGACAAGCTAGACTCTGTTGCTGGCAAATTCGTCACCAACGCCCCACATGGGACCCCATTCATTATTATATCTAACTCAACTGATGTTTTCCTCCAATTTTGAGTTATACCTCTTTGATCTATATTCTTTGCAGTCATTGATACACAATGTTTTTTAATCTAGGGAACTAGTACTCATGACAGTTACCAAAATTGATAAATTATGTTGTTATTTTTATTGAAATACATTGTATATCAATGAAATGAACTTTTTTACGATCTCAATACAAAAGTTGTTAATATAGTATCTTAGGGTGTAAATAATACCCATATTTATTTTCTGTTAAATATGTTTTCCTCTTTTTTTAATTAAAAAGGCTTAATAAAATAGAACTTTTTTAAAGATATTCCAAAAAGTTTAAATTTTGCTGCTGCGGTTACTATTGCCGACTTGCAACGAGATTCTTACGAGAATTAATTTCTTCGAAACTCGTTAAGAACAGGAAGATGAAAGAGGTAAGGTTCTTTAACCTCACTTTCAGAAGTTGTGTTTGTTCATGGACCCTATGAATACAATTTGAGAGGGAGGTTTGGCGCCATAAAACCTGGTTCCACCCACCATTTTTTTCAAATGCCTGTACCAAGTCAGGGCCAATGTCTCTAGTACAGATGGGTGCACACATAACCTGTACGGTAAGTTAACTTGAGAAGCAGACATCAAGTTAACTTCAAGTTCACTTGCGACTGATCATGCGACTGCTTTGAGCAGACGCGCGACTGGTTCAAAGTTAACTTGAAAAGCAGTCATAATTCCACGTCTGCTTTTAAAAGTAGTCACATAATTATGACAGGTCTGGTCAAGTTAACTTCTAGAAATGTCTGCTTTAAAAACTGAATGTAAAAGGACAATTTTTATGTTCTTTTGTCTAAACTGTATTTGAAACTCGATTTTTAATGTTAAAGACAGTTTTTGTTATATCAAATTAAACCCTTGCATTATTAAACATGTCTTGTAAGAGCAGACTTGTTGCAATGACTGGTCTAGTAAAAGCAGCCATGTCTTTGTGACTGGTTATGACTGGTCATAAAAAGCTGTCACAAGTCTGCTTTGACCAGTCATGAGTTAATGCAAGTTAACTTGAATGTCTGGTATTGCAGACATGAGCAGACGCAGAAAGCAGTCACAAAGTTAACTTTATGTTAACTTCCGTACAGGTTATGTGTGCACCTTTCTGTATGTGTTTGCCTTGTTTTGTCCTTTATTCTTGGATATATGAGATTAATCATCCAAATTGGGTAGGGTTTTTTTTGTTACCTTTATTGATGATTTCCTTCGTCGCTTCGTTTGATAGATGGATTCCTTCGAAATACCCTCATGAGTTAGAGATTAAAGATAGCACCAAATTCAATTCCTTCACGTCATTCTTAAATTTACATTACGAATTTGATCATGGTGATCATCTCAGTACAAAAATTTATGATAAGAGAGACTATCTTAATTTTCAAATTACATTTATGAACTTAGAAAGTAACATATATACAAATGTACATTCATCAAGTCATCGCTGGATGACTTCTTTCTTTATGTTGCCTGAATTTCCTTTATTTTATTAGTGTATTTAGGGATGACGGTAAATTTAAAGACGTCCAAAAATAGGAATCACAAAGATTCTAATTTTGATGTGCATGATAATGATAATACTACCGAAAATGACATTGGCTTCTTGTACATAGGTGAAATGAAACTCTTTTAAGTATTAATCCACATATGGATCAGGCAGGGGATGGCACATTGATTAAAAACAATTTTGGATGTTGTGGATTCATTCATTTTATCTTAAAAAACAAACTCATTGCAGGTTTTTAAATTTTAAAAACATTTTAAAGTATAGTTGGCGTTTTTATATATTTTGACTGGTTATTTATAGGGAAAAATTATGGCGGGACATTTTCCTGTACTTTTCACTGTATTATTTAACAAAATTTTGATTGGTATTATCTCTTAAACCCAAGACTGACATAAAATTTAATGGTTAAAGCATAGTTTGGGGATGTTTAACTAATTTTATTTTTTGATGTATTTGATATCGATGTGCCACGCTTTAAACAGTATCTGCCCGATTCCTAGAAAAAAAAAATAGTACTTATTTTTTTTTTTTATTACAGGGTGACAATGGTGGACCATTAGCATGTAAAAACAGTAATGGACAATGGGATATTGTTGGTAGGAATATTAGTCCTATAACATGAGACGTCTTCGGCACTTTTTGTCTCGCCTCCGACGAATAGTCGCTGAAGGCGAGACAAATGTATTACATTCCGGCGACAGCGGCGGCGTAGTAATTTTGTTTGTAAGAGTTTTTTGGACTATGAATTGCTTGAAAAGTATCATTGCTAGGCATCTGCTATTGGGTATACAGACAGATGAGATTAGGGTCTATGCAGCTGTCACCATGCCGTGTGACCCTGACATCATTTTTACGCTCCAGTGACTCTGTGAACTTTTTTGGGGGTTGTTAACATCTTTGTAAAACTTTTGTGGACAGTGAATTGGTTGAAAGTATACAGTTGAGGCCAGTTCTAACATCTCTTTAGAACTGTCAGAAACGGTCAAGAATCTTTTCAAATTCTGTTCTGCCGACAGTTCTAGGACAGTTTATGACAAGCCATATTCTGTTATTGAACAGTTCTGGACAGTTCTGCCCCATGACATATTTAGAACTATTCTATTCCTTGAGAGTTCTAGCTGTCTTACGCCCTGACAGCTCTAACCTGTTGTGCGCCCTGACAGTTCTAAGCCCTGACAGTTCTGAACCCAGACAGTTTTAGAACTTTTCTGATGATTGTCCAAAGTAAGGAAAGTTGCATGGCTATCGAGAATACAATTTAAACAGAAAGCTAATAATATTTAAAACAGAAATTTAACATAGCTGACAAAACATTACAAACAAACAACATATTGTGTCATTTAAAACTGTCAGGACCTGTCAAAGCCCAGAACGCAGAACTGTCAGGGCGAAGAACTGTCATGGACTAGAGGAATTCTAAGCTGTCAGTGGCTACCGGAGTTCTAAGCTGTCAGGGCCTAGAACAGTTCTAGAAGTGTAATGGGCTTGGGAAAGTTTATGACAGTTCTGTCCCAGAACAGTTTATGACAGTTGGTGTCATGGGTCAGAACAGTTCTACAACTGTCATGAGAGCCTGACAGTAGAGATGTTAGAACGGATCTCAACTGTAATAGCTAGGCATCTGATATTCGGCATACAGAAAGTTGAGGTTATGGTCTACGCAACTGTTACCATACCTTCCTTTGATCCTGATCCCATTTGCACGGTCCAATGACTTTGTGAACTTAGGTCCTTATTCAGCCTGAAAACATTTTTGTAAGACTTTTGTGGACAATATATTTAATGAAAAGTATAATAGCTAGGCATCTGCTTTGTTTGTTTGTTTGTTGTTTGTTTTATGTCCAGTCAACAATATTTCAGTCATAATCAGGACAAGAACTAATTTATAAAAAACAAATTGAATTGTGTAGACCCACCCAGGAAACAGCACCCATAACACAGACCCATGCATGTCATGCGAAAAAGGGCCAATGTACGACCACAAACCAGAAAGAAAACGAACCAACTCACAAGACAGGCCAATGTATCCTCAACGCACCATAGGCCAATGTACCCAGAAAGCGACGAAATCTCTCCCCAAAAACTTCACACAATCTGGAACCCTTACCTATGGTGACCAACAATGAAGAACACTTACCTGAAATGAGGTCATACTAGTTGAAACACTTACCTAAATGGAATATAGCCAACCCTTACCCGATTTCACACAATCAACCCTTATCTGTCGAAAATACAATGCTGAATCCTGATTGGACCTACACACACTGAAAGGGAAACGTGGGGGTGGGGTGGGAAACAAAGGAACTGTAAATTTTGAAGACCACTGGAAAAGGGGAGAGATGGGTAGTGGCAGAAAATTTAGCCTATGTGGTGCACTATTTGGCGGTCCACAAAGGGGTCTTTTACGTGCATGAAGCGTGCACGCGGCACTCCTAACACACGTTGGCTCACCGTAGTCGGCGGTCAGGGTTTCCGTATTATAGACCTGACAACCTCCGCGGACGAGGGCCACCCTATTTAGCCACCTAGGGTTCACACTTGGTCGCTCTGTGGGCTAAGCACTGACCCGACGTCAGTATTCCATGACCCTTAGTCGCCTCTTACGACAAGCTAGGCTCTGCTGCTCCCGGACCCCGCACGGGACCTTTTTGGGGTTGTAACCTTTGTGAATATTGAGTTACTTGAAAAATATTACATTAGACATCTGATATTAAGTTTGCAGACACTTTGGGTTGAGGTGTGCGAAAGGCCTACTATATGTGAATGAGTTTCACAACGGTGCCGACAAGCGAGACATTCTTTTAGTGACCACACTTGTTTATATTTGTACAGACGTTTAATGACGGAAGCAAGCCATTTTCACGTAGCATTTTCCCTTCGATTTTTTATGGGAACTTAGAACGGATTTTTTACGCCCATATTGAACTCAACAACAAAATGAGGACCAAAGGACGAACATAACGTACTTAATTAAACTATCTATGTTTAATAAGAGTTAATGAGGACTTACTGATAAATTTCAGTATGTGTTCTTTTTTATCCTGAACTACACACTTTTTAAACTTTTATCTTCTGTTTTCTGAATTATTGGACAAATTCCATCTTTTTTTCAAACCAACTAATGAGTTTTTTGTCGTTCTGAACTAAAATTCCGACTGTCTTTTCACCTTGAGGCAGGACATTTTGAATATTAATTTTCAGGATTTTGCTACGTGAAAAATGGCGTCGAGGCGCATCTATCATTAATTATTGTCCAAATATAAAAGAGTGCGAAGACGTCTTATGTCAGGACTAGTAATAAAGATTATATACACAAATAATTGCTTGACAGCTATCACAATATAAAAAGTAGACAAGACTGTAAGCTGCAGCTCATATCTAAATACATCCGCGCTGTTTGGTATCTAAGGTTCAAGATTAAAAGATGCAGACGAGTATCCGGATGTTGTACGGCGGACTAAAAGACGGATGGCCTATCAATATGTATCCACAACCCGGATACAAACACTTTTAAATGAGTAATGAATGTAAAATAAATAAAAAATAACTGAAAATTTTAAGAACACATTGGATTCATATTATGTATTTGAAATTAATTAACAAATACAATGAATCACAAATAGTGAGTATGGGAATGATCACGACATGACTAATGATTTATCCTGGAAAGAGAAATGAAAAGGTAATTAAAAACATTTCGAAATCAAAAATATTACTTTCAATTATTATTGTTCAAAAAAAGTATATTTCAAAATAACATTTCAGAAACTGCCACAGTGTTAATCGTATGTATAATGGTCATCCTCACATATTGATTGATCCGTCTCCATAGTATGTTTGTCAGTTATTTGTTCTCTCACTGTCAACTACGGTTAGTTTGATTTTTGCGTATTAATATTAATGTGTTGTTCTCATGTAATATTCTATCTGCAAGCGATTGTTCCATTACGGTGCATTTGTACTTGTTAACGAAATTTCATTTCCTTTTAAGGTATGGTTAGTTGGGGTAATGGATGCGCTCAAGCCGGATACCCTGCCGTCTACGCCAATGTTCATAGATTCAGAGACTGGATCGCTGAAAACACTAAAGATATTTAAATTAACGTATACAATATATTGATCGTTCATTGAATAAAAAATGAAACCTTTTTACATCAATATTTCTGTATAGAAAGTGTAAAAACTGGACAGAAATTGGAGTGACCCATAATAATCATTTATCTGAGGAGCGTACAATTCCTAATACTGAAAAACTGACCTCAATTGAGAAATTTTAACAATTATAGTTTCATTTCAATGGCTGCAATATCAAAAGAAAAGCTTCTTTTGATATCAGCCATTCGTAAGTTTTTGTTGTTTGTTCCGAAAAGATAACCTCACTATCCCATTTGTGTTAGTGTTTTTACTGGATACAAAGATAGCAATGGAAAAGTGGATTTGTACTGTCAAACTTGTCATTAAACGCATAGCACAAACGTTCATCAACATACTAACATGTGATAATATTCTCAACCACATTATTAAAGAAAGGATACAAGTTGGAAAGTTTAATAAAATCTTTAAATTTGGTGGTTTAGTAGAAATATTTATAATTTTATAGTAACTTTAAAACGTTAATCTATTACATTGTACCTTTTGACTTTAATTGAATTATTTTAAGCATTATTGTGTTGTGATATAACACTTGATCATTAATTGTGTTATGTCGGATATTTAAAGTCGAAAATTACTTCTTAGCTAGCTGTCAGTAGCTGCGAACTGTCTCAAGAGAGTCCTCACGTCTTGTCGTTCTTGCATAATGCTTTAGTCTCAGGTTCTCTCTTGTTGAATTGAACTTTTATCGATTTGATTTGTTGAGTGTGTTTTTGTTCTTTGTACAAGATTATAAATATTTTAACCCCGCGACATTTTATATGTTCCTGCCCTAAGTCTGGAATCTTTGTCAAAGCTTCTGTTTGTCCCTGTCATCTTTTTGTTTATTGTTCTATGTCCAGAAATTTTTCTTTCGTTGATTATTTTGGGATATGTATTGTACCAATGCAAGACGGCTATCAGAGACCTCTGACCATGTTAAAGATTGCTAGGCTAGAAGTTTTCAATTTTTTTTAATTGCTGTTTTTTATGTTGGGTATGTCGCGAACATTTATTCCACCTCTTTTATCGTCACGTTGGTGTACCTTGTGTGAGTTGTTAACGCGCACCAACACTAAGCGCTCGCCAACGTGTTTATAAGTTATTCGAACATGACACGTTAAATAGAAGATCGTTATGCACACACTCATGTGCACTTTGTAATAGTTTAATTTTGTGCACTATGAAATGCGTTAGATTACAAAATGGAAAAGAACTTGTAACGTCTTTCTAACGATAAAACTAGTCTTGTCTAGCGTACGTCCTTCATCTCATTTCATGTTCATTTTATCATCATTTTTTGTTCATCGCCCTCATATAACGTACATGTATATGGTGTTTCTAGGGCGTAAACAGCAGCTCAACTAACTATCGTATATCTACCGATCTATAACCTATTCAACGTGTAAAGAGTGCATAATACGTCTTTGCTACTCACGTCCACTCTCGACGGTCTGGAAAGAAAAGTAGTTCAGTGCATTGCAACATACCCTACCTGCTATCGTACATTTTAGGGCGAGTTTAGCCCAGTTTAACATTTACATAGACATGACTACAGACCGACATTGATATTTCTTTGATATATTTATTTTTATTATTTCTTAAATTGGGTTCTTCTCTTTATTTGCATCCTAAATATTAATCACAGTCTCCGGAGTAACATATAAATTCAGGAAAAGCTATTAGCTATATTGCAATCTATCTCTATTCCGGTGTGTCTTCCATGTTTTGTCTTTTTTCTTGGACATTGAGATTGATCCTCTAAGTTCGGTAATGTTGTTATTACCTTTATTCATTGGGGCTCACCTATAATTTAACTGTAAATAGTACCCCCAAAAAGAACAAATCAATTATATCAATGAAATGAACTTTTTTACGATCTCATTACAGAAGTTGTTAATTTAGTATCTAAGGGTGTAAATAATACCCATATTTATTTTCTGTTAAATATTTTTCCTCTTTTTTTTATCAAAAAAGCTTAATAAAATAGAGCTTTTTAAAGATATTTCAAAAGTTTAAATTGGCTGCTGTGGTTACTATTGCCGACTTGTTTTATACTCTTACGAGAATTTATTTCTTCGAAACTCATTAACAAGAAGATGAAAGAGGCAATGTTCTTTAACCTCACTTTTAGATGTTGTGTTTGTTCACGGACCATATGAACGCAATTTAAGAGGAAGGTTTGGCGCCATAAAACCTGGTTCAACCCACCATTTTTTTTAAATGCCTGTACCATGTCAGGACCAATGCGATCGTTTATTTCTCTAACATGTATTTGCCTTGTTTTGTCCTTTATTCTTGGATATATGAGATTAATCATCCAAATTCGGTAGTTGTTTTGTTACCTTTATTGATGATTTCCTTCGTCGCTTCGTTTGATAGATGGATTCCTTCGAAATATCCTCCAGAGTTAGAGATTAAAGATACCACCAAATCCAATTGCTTCACGTCATTCTTAAATTCACATCTCGAATTTGATCATGGTGATCATCTCAGTACAAAAATTAACGATAAGAGAAACTATTTTAATTTTCAAATTACATGTATTAATTTTCCTAACTTAGAAAGTAACATATGTACTTCACTTGCTTACGGTGTTAGTATTTCATAACTTATTCAATATACCAGACCTAGGGCTTGTATACATTTTCATATTTTTTTTTCACCGCTGTCTCCGTGACCGACTTTAAGACCAAGGTTACAAGAAAATACGTACGATCTCTAAAAAATCTTCATTCGTTATCAGACACTGGTCGAAAAATTCAAAATTATGTTAAACGTAATGATAAGTGATTGTTTTTTTATAAGTATTTGGCTGATTTTTGTTCTCAATATCTTTATTATTTCTTCACAACCGTGCTGTGGTTTGCGTTTCTACCAGACCCAAAGATGGAGGTTTGGCGCGCCATAAAACCTTTTTTTACCCACCATTTCTTTTGAAATGCCTGTACAAATCAGGACATTTTTTTACGCTACGTCTTCCTTGTTTTGTCTTTTCTCTTGGACAATGAGATGTATCCTCCAAGTTCGGTAATATTGTTATTATCTTAAATTGCAACGATGAACGGGGGTTGGTTTTGTTACAAGAATGCTCAAAGTATTTTGGTTAAATATTTAAATCATCAAAATCCATAGCATGCTACATGCATATCCCATCACGGGCCCAATTCATGGATTTTTACGGAAAAGTACTCTTAAATTAGGAACAAACAAATGCATTAAACCGTACTTTTTGAAATTGGAAATCATGACGTTTCAACCCGTTTTTACAATTACGAAAATCAAACCAGCATTGAACATTTCTACAGGAACTATGTTCCGTGATATTACTCGAGAGTGAATAGTCACATTTTATCAATTCTGAAACATTTTCTATTTAACAGAAGAAATGTAACATAGTGATTTGATTTTCAAGAATGACTGACATTTGTTATTTTCAATCAAGTCTCTTCTTCAACAATTAGTCTGCTGAAATATCTATAAACAAATCTTACGGGATTTGACATTGTGGAAATTGCATCGGTCTTAATGCAGCGTCTTGTTTTTATTTGTAGAACTTAACATAAGATTATAGGGGAAAATTTAAAAAAACTACAACAAAGTTCCAGACAATAGATTTTAGTTCAAAATGTCAAACAATATTGTAATATAAAGATCAAAGAACAATTATACCGAACTAGAAACCAAATTATGACTAAGACCAATGGTTACTAATAGTTTTTTTTTACCATTTCTCATTATAAATGTGTTGTCAGTTTGCAGTTATAACTTGCTTCGCGCTTATTATTTGAACACTTAACCAATAAAGCCTTGTGTTTTAACACATTTTAATGAATATCTCAAGGAACTATGTAATTTTACAAATAATAACAAAACTCGCTTAAATATTTTATATTTTTATCAATTTAAACTATTGAAAGAATTGATTATTAACTAGACAAATCAATGTATGGAAGGTGCGCTGCGTAAAAACGATTGAGAAGTACACCCGCTAAAATTGATTAGTGCTTTTATGGTGGCTTGTGGGTAAATCAGACGAAAAAGACACCCGAAATTGGGAATTTACATCTAAAATGCCAGAAATATGCCTAATAGTAATGTTTTTTAACTGGAAACTATTATTAAGGCATTAATGTTACTAATGACTTAAAATTGACTTTAATTTAGTTCTTAAAAATACAAATTAAATACTTTTATACATAAATATTCCGAAAATCACGTATATAAAACATCATAAGTATTTAAAACATTATTTTTTATCCTAAAGATAAGCTACCTAAATAACAATATATTGAAGGGTGGACAGTCGTTTTTATTGTGCCCTTTAATGATAAAACACGACATCGGTGCACAAGTTGTGAAGTACATATGCGAAAGTTTTTTAGTACATCTGCACAAGTTGAATTGTACATCTTTTAACGATTGGCGAAAGTTGAGATGTGCAAATGCGACAGTTGAGATGTACAACTGCTTTAGTTGAGAAGTACAACGAAGAGTTGAAAGTACCAATAGGTAGATATTATTTCTTGCTTTACCTCGTTACGATTTAAGTCACATTGGTGGATTTTCAATTTCTCACGGTTCAGTTTTGTAAGTGTGTTTTGTTTTCTGTTATCCGATTATGTATGCTAGATTCGTCTTTGATCTTTCTGAGTTACCCATTTTTACATCTGCAAATGCGACTTTTTGTTTTAATAATAATATTTCCAGACGAAATCGAAATGAAATAGTCAATTTTCAAAAAAAAAAAAAAACAAACAAAAAAAAAACTGCCCATAAATCATTAGCTTTTTCATGTTTGGACCATATGGTTTGATCATTGATCAAATAAAAGGGAGTCGGCGGTAAAGTTGTTAACGTGTCGGGCTACTAACACTGAGTCTCGTGGTTCCATCCTCGTTTGAGGTGAAAATTTCATGAACCAATTTTCCGACTCTTCTCAACACCATTTGTGAGAGTGGTTTCGAGGAACGATGCCCAGTCCATCGAAATGGGCAAAAAGATGTCCTTTTTTAATATGGTGAGAGGAATATCTTATGCTCGCTTTAAAGGTTCTTTAAAACTTTAAAGTCCTCTCTTGTTTGTTCCGTGCTTGTTTTGTTATGTAATGACCGATTTCCCTTCGCTCTTCTTGACTTTTGGCTTCGGACTGCCCGATTGGTGTCTTTTGTCTTCTTGTATAGTTCGATAAGAGGAAGCTCAATTGTGCCGCTACAACGTTAACGCTCGCAAACTGCAAGACAAAATTTTGTAGCAATAAATACGGTTTTCAAGTTACATGTATTTGTAAAATATAGTGATATTTATGGTCCCAAAAATGCGAAAATTGTCATTTTATGCCACCAGCGACGCCATGTCGGGGGCACTAGGTTTTACTTATGCTCGTACGTCCGTACGTATATGTATAATTCCGCAAAGCGTTTCTAAGAAACCGTAAATGGAAATGAGTTGGTACTTGGTAGGAAGGTTCAGTATGACAAACAATGCATCCTAAGCCATAAGCGACTCTCAGATCTGTAGGACTTTCAACTTTTAATTTGTTGAATAGTACATAAGCTAAAGTTTATCAGTGCAACAGTGTACTTTGTTTATACACATTTGAACACGAAAAATACTAAATTTAAATAAAAATCGGCATTCACCTTAAACAAGAAATTTACTTAAGGATGTAATCTTAAAAAGGGTAATATCCATACTCAATATTTCCCGACCCGACAATACAGAGCGCTGCGAGAACTTTGCATACAACGCGATTGAAAACAGATATTTTGCGAAGTTATGAATAAAGGAAACGTGTGTCAGGCGTAGCAAGGTCACTTACCTTGTTTTCCCAGTATCAGGGTTCAAAGTGTGCCTAATTTATACAAGAGCGGTCAAAATATTTGCATAAAATATGTTCTCAAAAAAATTCTACATTTTGTATCAATATGACCTTTTTTCAACATGTTCTGAATTAAAACTATAAAAAGTGGGCCACTTGCTTAAAATTTTGCCAACATTATAATCCTTTGAAATTTTTGCCAGTTTTTGTATGAATTATTTCCCTTGAAAAATAAAAAAAAATGTATTTACATGAATATACGTTTGATTGAGGAGTTTGATAATAATTCAAAAGTAATCCTAAACTTTTAATATAAAAAAACTGTTTAGCCTAAATTTTATTCACATTTAATGACATTTGCACATATTGTTGCACTTTTTGCTTGTGTACTATTCAACTAGTGCACTCTCAAAAAAGTTGTACTTCACAACTATAACATGAAATATTTTACTTGCTTTGAAAGATAGATTTGTAGCATTACTTAATACCTTTATTTCATCTATTTTATTATATATTTATTGAGGAAATTGATTAAAGTATACAATATATACATGTTTTATTTTGTTTGTTAGCCCATTTTCATGCAGCGGCTACTTTATTTCAAAAAATGAACAAAACGTTCGACTTTTTTATTCTTACTTAACGGCCATTGATTTTAGTTAAAAACGAATGTCATTTCATAGGACAATGTAAAGTATAGTAGCAAAAGTGCCAATTAAATTCAAAGGAATGACTGCGTACAAGTCTTTTTTATGGAAAAAGCCAAAAAATATGCAGACGGTTTTCTAGGTTGCACAAGTCAACTATGACGTATGTACTTCTCAATCGTTTTTACACAGCGCACCTTCCATACATTGCTAATATCAAGTTGATATCAAGGCATTGTACTTTATCATTGCTGAGAGAAAATTTACACAAGCTAGTAATCAGAAAGTGAACTATGATATTAGTTCACGAACACCAGACGGTCAAACTAGCAAAAGTCGGTTAATTTACATGTAGTACGGAGAGTAGTGTGCGAAAAGTATGTTAGCAAAGTAGGTCCTATAACGGTTACATTTAGGAGAAAACTTTCGTTTCAAAAATCATTATGTACAAAATCATTAGTGTTTTGAACAAAATCTTTTGTGCAAAAACCGAAACTGTCGATCAAAAAAAGGCACAAAATGTAATAACAAGATTGCCCGAACTTGGCAATGTCCAAAATGATAATCATTAGCAGATGTTGTGGACGCAAAAACTATAAAAAAATCTTATAAACAGTCTTTGAACAACCTGATTAACATACTTTGTGCGCCTTTTCCCCATGTTAAAGGTTTATTAGTGTTACTCCCAAGCAGTGCCAGTTCGGCTGTATACGGCAGATGAACGTGAAAGGGTGACACAATGACCATATGCATGAAATGATGTGGGAGAAAGTGGGACACAATGTCAGTCGGGGAGGTCATTGGAAGAAAAAAGTGATCACAGATGATAGGGACGGGGAATTTAAACTCCTCCATGGGGGTCCTACGGGTCCTGAGACCTCCATCATGGCTCTGGAATGTGCAAGAAACGTGGCATCCCCCCCCCAACACTGTGCACCAAATGGTTTGCACTCTTCGGAGAGTTAGAAATTTCATATTTATTTATTATGTTTATGAGCCCATGATGATTCCGTAAAATTTCTTAAGGGAAGCCAATAATCGAGAAGCATCATAACCTTTTGTTAATAATTTGCGTACTGCTCTATCATCGAAACCAAGCTCTGGAGAAGCGAATCAGTTGTGATATGTAACCCCATGAGCCGAAACTGACGGAATTTTCCTACACGAGAAGGGAAATGTAAACTTATCATGTATGTCATAGAATCTAGTTGAATTTTCTTGTAATCAGAATATAAATATTGGGATCAACCATCATTTTTAGCAAAAAAAAATCAAACATTTTTGAACTTTAAGTGATCAACACGTCAAGATTAAATTGCAGAGTAATATTTCCTTAAATACAAAAATAACTAGGTATAATTGTGATCTTTGTTGATATCCGGCTCATTTGAGAACATTTTACATTCGCCATCCATCATAATACTTATAGATATCATTTTTCGTAAAAATCGGAACAAGTAAAAATTTTACCGGAAGTGGTGGCCATTTTAATTTTTTCGACATTTACGACAAAGCACCAAATTTTGCTATCTTTTAAAACCCCTAGATATTAAATTTCATTAAAATCGGAGCAAGTTTGATTTTAATCCGAAATAACGGTCATTTTTTATATTGAATTCGGCATACCTCAATGACATTAAATACCAATTTTCATTAAAAAATAAATTTTAAAATTTTCCCAAATTCCCATTTGGATTATCACCCCCGTTTAAATTTTTTCCCGTCTTTTTGCAAATTTTTTTAAAACGGTTTGTCCGCGATTATTAAAAATGCTTTTTTTCAAATGATAGAAATTATATATATCACAATAGGCAGAGCGTCACGTTTGACACAAAAATTGTTAACACAAGGTTATGTTGCTCCTCGGTTGCTGTCTTTTCTCAGGAAATTTTACGGCCCTTTCTTAAATTACATATCATACACTAGTAAATAAATATGGGATTTCTATCTCTCAGATGAGTACAGATGTTTGTTGGTCGTAGGGTTTTGTTTTTTCTTCACTGAATTGGAAAGGTGTGCTATAGCAGGCAGGTACCGTTTACTCCGGATCACCCGAGTTCACTCTCGTAACGACTAGTGTTGGCGTTGTAAATTGATATTCAGTAGTTTTTGTGTTTCCGAATTTTATATGTTATCTGTTTCTGCGTGTCCCATTGGTACCTCTGCTTCTTATGTACCTACTACATAGTAAAATTTTCCCTATTCCAACCGGTTTGGAAATGCCGAAATCAACTGTGATTTTGAGGAGCCATTTTTGGGCCCTAATTACCCGATAAGGGGTCGTTTGATATCGGCGATAAAAATTGATTGCACACTTTCACACTGCATACTCTTGATATATTAAGTTTTAGTGTTCTTTAAATCGAGCGGACAAGTTCACACTAAAGAACTAAGAAAAATAATGAAAATAATAAGAAACCGAGCAAAAACAATGTCCCCGACACTTCCGTGTTCGGGGATATAATAATTTTTACATATCTGAAAACAGAAAAGCTGTTACTTGCCTACACTAACAAAAAAAATCGATATAAACTACTGGTGGAAATTAAAAATTACTAGTATGTCAGACGAAGTGATTCATGAATCTTTTATTTTTTCTTAACTGTTGGCTGTTTAGTGTAGTGAGATGATCACCTCGATCGATATCCCACTTCACAACCGTGTTGGGTTACATCCACCTAGGGTACATTCCATGGTCGCTCTGTAGACTGAGTAATATCCGACATCAGAATCCAAAAACCCTTACGTCGCCTTTACCTATAAGCTAAGATCTGCTGTGAGCCAATTTGCCGGCTTAAACCTGCAGGGGTTAACGGAAGATTTGTTCCGATGTATCAGTTCGACTCTTTTCTTCAGTCAACCCATGCAGGTACCGAGTGGCGAATAGGCCCACAGCAGAGCTTAGCTTTTTGGTAAGTCCACTAAGAGTGATCAGAAACCTGACATCTGGTTGGGCCGCTTTGCCCACAAGGGATTGTGATGGGTGCCCTAGATTGTTAAATTGGACAGCGCTGCCGATATAAATACCAGGTTCGTCAGCGTTACATATATATAGCGTTACAAGGGCATTAAACATTAACTCACTCACTCATGGATAAAAAAATGAATGGACTTAGTTGAAGCTTTATTTGAGTAGGTTCAGGGCCAATCCCTTATTGGATATGTACAGCCTGGTGTTACAAAATAAGGCTGCAGCTTCTATGGCTATTGCAAGAGATGATGGAAGCACAGAAGCAGATGATTATCAGAGGAAGCTGACACCCATTGAATTTATGTTCATTTAGATGATGACAGTTTCTCCATCAACCAGCACATTGAAAGGGGCTTCTCTCCAATGAACACTTTGAAAAGTAAAATTAGAACAAGACTGACACGGGAATCTTTACAGAACAAACTACAAACTGAACTATATATCATGAATGAGGGGCCATCATTATTGGAATTGGACCCATTGCCATGCATTATGTATTGGTTTGAAAACAGCACCAGGGTGCCTCACTGTAGTAGACTCAAGTTAAAGACAAAGGAAGTTGAACAGGACAATATAAATTTCCAGCTAGAAGCATCAGGAAAATGAACAATTTAAAGACTCACTGAGACCAAGTTTCCATATTAATTAATAAAAATGCAACACAATATTTTATGATTTTATTTTAGAATAACATAAAAAGAAAATAATAGAAATATCATACACAAGTTAAGTACATTTGATAATTTAAAAGAACAATATAAAATCAAACAAACTGATAGTTGAATAAATGTACAAAAAAAACTTACCCATAGCCTGCATCAAAAAACGAATACTTTTATTGCTTGGTTGTTTTTGTTCATGCCTTAACCTGAATTCTATGAATTTTATTTGTGTTAGTGGGACTTTTTGTTTTTGTGGCGGACCTTCTTAATTCGTGATGAAAAAGTCCTGGACCTTCTTGTGACAAAAACTAATTTGAACCCCTGCCTTATATTGTTCATCACCTTTAAGGGGGTACTTGCACCAAAGACCAAAAATTTCCTGTCAATAGATTTTCTTTAAAATTTGCAAATAGACACATCAAGAGATAAACTTTGAAAATCCACCTCGAAAAAGGCATGCTTCTGAGTTAGTTTTCGAGATAACTGGTTCTGAACGTTGGCTTTTTTACATCGAAATGTTAAAGAAAGTACATAATTTTAAAGGAAAATTCTGATTTTTGAAAAATCTGATCAATAGAATTTTGTAATCTTTCGACATTATATAGGGCTGTTATATTGCTTTAAAATGATATGAAGAAAAAGGGGTGCTTCTGAGTTCGTTTTTTCAGATAAATACAAAAATATGTCAAAAAGTGGTCAAATTTGGCAAATTTAGACATAAATTATCTCCCTTTGTCACAATGCAGAAATATTAGAATCCATTAGGTTTGAAGAATATTTCATAAAATGAAACTAACAAAATAAAGAAAAGAATAGTTTTAATGCTTTTAATATCAAAACAAAGTTAAGAATATATCATTATGATATTTTTAAATGGAATTTCAAAATCTTGAACACCTTTTAGTATAAAATTAAATGGCAAGTTAAAATTAATTTTCAAAAAATTTTTTAACGTCGCTGCAGACCTATATATAGGTATAGTCACGACGTTAAACTCCCCAGTCAGTCAGTCAAAATTAATTTTAGGCTGGTCATGTGATCACCTGCAAGTTCCCCCTTAAATAACCTATATATATATATATCGCGTTTCAAGGGCATTAAACATTAACTCACTCACCTAGGACAAAAGAAAGGTACGTTATACAGCTCGAAATTTTATGCCAACCAGATATATTATAGATTTTGGTCATTTGCTTGTTTTATCTCATTAAAGCCATCCTAACTGAGGTTTGGCATGGAAATTTGGTTGTTAATGACGAAAAAGATGCTGCCATTTTGACTTTCGAAAACTCAATAAATTTTAAAATTTGTGTCGAAGAATTAGTCTTTAAGTGTCCCCGTGTGTATTGAATAGGAAAATAACAAAAGTTGATATGGACAGGTTGGGAGTGTGAATGTCAATCTTAACTCGAAGTAATGAATTCAAACTCAAATTTTTATTCCATTCTTATTGTCTTGAGTATTGAGCACATTCAGTACAAAAAAAAATATTCGGATACAAAAGTGCTTCCGGTTTCAAGATATCCGACACGCTATTCTGCCACAACCGGAAGTGATAATTTATATCAATAAGAATTCATTAACATTTCAATTTTCATTACCTTTACTTCCAGGAAAAAATGATTTTAAGGTACCCTGACAGCCTTCTTAATAATTTTACACATTAACCAGATATTTACAATCGTGAATTTGAACTTCACGTTTTCATCGTTGCCTGTCTGATGCCAGAATTACAGTCAACCCAAGAGTTCCTTTCTTTGTCAGATAATTTTGAGCAATATCTTTAAGTTTGTGTCAATAATTATGCAGTTTTGTTTTATTTTACAAATATGCTTGTGTTTTTAAATATGTAACGTTTCTTTTGTCCATGAGTATATGTAAATTTACACGTTAAGGTTTTGAATCCACCTATCTCTTAAAGAAAAAAACATTTCTTAATAACACATTTTTTTCAATTATTTTTTATTCTCCTGTCCTTCATTTCTGAACATGAACAAAATGTTTTAATACACCTTGTTTTCTTCTGGTATTATTCCACTTAACATGATTTGAACTGCGGACCAGAGATCATTCGAGCAAATGAACTCTGTTTTCCTTCTCTAGAGAAACACTAACTTCTCTTATCCAATTTACTTTTGTCCAGTTAGTTATTGAGTAATTACTGTATTTGTATGTATGACATAGACAGATTTTATTAGCATAATATTGTGAGCGTTGAAAACAGACAATAACGCTGAGTTTCCACAGGAGATCTATCGTGTGTGAAATCGTCGGAACAGCTGCTATAAAACTCGCTTAAATCAAATAAATGAAGGCCCATTTACACAGTTAAGTACTAAAACCGGAAACTTAATGGATTCCTGGATACAAGAGGATTTGTAAAATGTAACATCTTCACAGTTAGCACTTCGAGTGCATTTTGTGACAGAATAAAAAAAAAAGAAAAAAAGCTTTTCCAAATATAGACTTATATACAGCAAGGAAGTGTTAAAATCCTGTTAATTATGCATGAGTAACATAATATGCAGGTGACATTATTATGCACGATGGACAGTTTCTTAAATAGGGAAGAATTGCATTGACATCAAAGTTTATATAAAGCCAGAATTGTAAAGGGATAAAGAGTACTGAATCAGCTACTGCATGTGACCTGTTTGATTATTACGGGTATTTTTACAGACATATGGTAAGTTTATTTGATATTCAGCATCATTCTTCAATTCATTCTATATTTGACTACAAGTTTACCTAAGCGTTTTTAAATACAAGCTTAAAAAAATAATAATCGATGCATTTGGTTGATTCCCTTTCAAACCATAAACTTTTTTTTATTTAATTTTTGTTTATTTACTTGCATGTAAAGAGTTTCTGACGACTGTTAAATTAAGAAAAAAACATTCGTTTTCATCAGGATCTGCTTTTATGTTTTAACTTCAGTTTGCCTTACTGATTTCCAGTTTAATGATAGTTTGCTGTTTGATTATATATGTTGTTATGTTCGATTACGTACAATTTTTGTTTTTTCTTTTTTTTTACTTCGGACATTTAAAAATCCTGATCACATAAGATCAACGTATGCTGAGAGCTTCACGCTTCATGCACGCAAACGATTCGTTTGTGGACCAAAAAGTGGTGCATCACATTGGATTAATTTCCCAACCTGCTCACCTCTATCCGCTGCCAGTGGTGTTTATAAATTTCTATATAGACAATATATTTGTTCAGTTTGGTGAACGTGCTTCTCGGCAAACAATGGGCACTTATTGTGCATCTCTGCTTGCTGATTTGTTTCTTCATTTATATAGAAGCATATCTATCTTTAAAAATCAACCTCAATAAATATAACTCGACCGGCGATTGGTGTCCATTTTTAGATTTAGACTTAAGCTTTGTCAATGGAAAGTTACACATTAAAGAATGCCATAAACGTGATGACTTTTTTTTCCAAATTGTAAAGTTTCCTATTCTCGAAGGCGTTGTGTCACTAGCTCCGTGGCACGGAGTGTACATTTCAAAGTTGGTCAGATATGCTAGATTTTGCACGTCTGGTGTTTCTAGTTTACGTTTCTTTTCTGACCTTTGACAATCGAATGCCCCATTGGTGCGTCTTTGCTTCTTTTTTTATCCCATCCACTTTTTCTTGGCATCATTTCATGTCCATATGATTAATTAAGCAATGAAGTGTTGCTAGGGCATATAAAACACCAACACATTTTATTTTTTATTACTAAATTTAACTAAGAAAATACATTCACGTAAAAGATCTCTTTTTGGACCGCCAAGTAATGCACCACAAAGGCTAAATTTCCGCTCCTATCATTCTCTTCCCTTTTCTTGTGGTCTTCAAACTTTTCTGTTCCGTTGGAGAATGAACTTCGCGCGAATAAAACAACAAATCCAAAGACAACGATCCAACAAGAATAAATGTTATGATAGTAAAACTTAAAATGAAAATAATTTCAAGTGAATTAATCGGTCGAATATTCCGGTACTCATAACTTATAGTGGGTGGATATTTGTTGAAAAGAATTGTTTTATCTTCTATTAGAAGGTAAAACCTCATTTAAAAGGTAAAATCTAAATAAATAAATCACCATATATAAAGGGCTAAGAAATAAATCAATACAGTAATGAAAAGGCGTCCAAATTTTCGGACCTCATATCCATCTTCAGGGGCAATTAAGGAGAAGAGAAGTTGACACACCTAAATAGTAGGTCGTCAATGGTTGAAATGGTCATTCATGTTATCTCGGAATCTGGATATCACATCCGCTTGAATTGCAAGTGCCGATTTTAGATCTGTCGGATATTCAGTGTAAGTAGTTTCTGACAATTTCCGTGTGTAAACTGATATAAATTTATAGTCGGAATAGAAATATATCTTTACCTCAAAAGTATGATATTATATAGCTCTCTGTTTCGTACGATATTATGTAATTAGTGTTATCAAACTGAATCATACCCAAGTGTTTTATTTAAGCCCATATGCAGTTAAATCATATTTGGAATTGCAAATTTTACGTAAACTCAGGGCCAGTTGTTGTTACACAGGAGGGTAACTTTTTTGGTCGAAAGAAATGTATTATTTCACAATGCGTAACTCAACTCTCATCAATAATATTATTGAAGGGGATTTGCTTGCCTTCACTTCGGCGACAGATTTCTTTCACAATGTCATTACCTAATTACATTTACCAAAGTATACGATTAGACAAATTGGTTTAAACAAAAAAATTCTCATACGTTTCATCTAATTTGCTTTACGTTTATAATAGAACCATTCAACTTTTTGTTCTTATGTCTCGTGTGCAGTTTTGACGAGTAACCTGTTTTAATTTCATAAAGGCGTTTCATTAATAGTATTGCTATTTCTCGCCCGTTAATTGCGTTAGTTGAAGTCAAACGCTGCCTTTAAACTAGCATCTTAAATTAAAAGTAAAATCTTGTTTTCAAAGACAATGTCTTACCAGGTTATAAAACCTTGCGTCCCAGAATGAGCTAACCTATAAAAAAAGTCGGCTTTTCCCCGCGCAATATAAAGGATGACTCTTTTTGAAAGTAAGAGTTGATGCATTATTGAAGTTAGCATGGACATTGTACCCCTTCTTTTTTAATGACGTTATATAAATAGAAAAGTCAAAGAATTGGTATTGAATTTTGTCGCTCATTTTTTGCACGAATAATATTACAATCTAAAAAGTTTAAAGACGTTTTTCTTCCGACGTTTTTTCCCATAAAATTGAAGATATAAAATATAAAACTATAAAAAATATTATTACCACTTTTGGGAAAAGATTGCAGACGTTCAACAAAAAAGTATCTTGGGGGAAAAGCAAAACATCAATTTACATTGTAATGACCATAAAACTTGCCAAATGACTTTTTATAATCTGAAAAATATAGTGTTTATGGGTAAAATATAGCTAGAAAAATATAAATTTTAATAAGATTTTTTCCGAGGTTTTTTTTTTAATTCTTTTATTTTCAAGTAGAACAAAACGTAAATGAAATATGTGCTCATCAGAGATAACGTTGATTTATTTTACCGTGAAACCAACATGTTTTTTTTCTTTAAATAGTCTGAACAAAGACGGGTTTTTGTAAGTAGAAACATATCCTTTTTACCGTTTGACCTGCTTACCCAGTTTTGTAATTTTATTGTTAGTGTCATTGTTTGTTTTCTTATATTTAAAGGCGATGTTGCATTCCTGAACTCAAGAAATTACTTCGTAGTGTTCAGTTATTTCTATGGTTTTTACTGTTCGATGACATCATACCACTCACGTGCCTTTTATTTACCTTTTGTCGTTATATTAAGCTCATGAAGATTAATTTATTGTAACGTTGGTTTTTTGCAAACTCCAAACCTCTGTAACTTTTTCACAGAACTGTTGCTTGAAATAACTCAACGTGTTTATTGTTTTTTTGTAAGTTTATCTTATGTTTTATTTTAGGAACCGTAGGCTTTTCACTTGTTTCCTGATGAAGTAATTTTCTGACACTTGTCTCCCATTTTTCGTATAATTGGCAATCTCAAATTTATATATGAAATTCGACGTTTTACTTTTTTGTCAATTGTTCATTTTTCCCTTTATTATTATAAGTTAGTTCGTTTGCTACTTTGTCTGAAAATTAATGCAGAGATAGATTTTCGCGACTATGCAATTATTTGTAGAACATGTTTATCCAAAAAATAAATCATCTGAGTTATTTGGAGTCACAGTGTAAATATTATAGTTTGGAAAAGCTTTCCTAAATGTTCGCTATATCTATGTAAATGAAAAGTTTGACACATTCCATCAATCACACATAAGAACCAATTTTTTATTTGTATAGAAGCAATTTCCTTATTCTTGATACAATTAATGGTAACTTCTATCAACTTGAATTCGAAATGAAGTCTGAATACCGGTAGTTTATATTATATACCTTTTTTTGATACGCGGAAACTGAAATCCGAGAGTGTGCTTAAAAATTTAAAAATGATTTTATTTTTTAAAGAAAAGATATGAGATGTTGTTAAGTTAAAGAGAATACACACCTGAAAAAGTAAGTATACTTGTGTTCCTTATAATGATCTTTCATTATCACAAAAATTAACAAATTAAATGATTAAGTGAAAAAACACACACACACATATATACTAGGCAAAAAAACGAAACGTTACACTTATATTTTATTTGATATTTTTTTATAACAAACGAAAAGTTGCAACTTCCATTGAATAAACGTATCTTTGGTCATAACGAAGAGACGAAAACCCATTTCCAATCGAATTTTACATCTCCTTACATTTTAACCTAGATATTGTAGAAAATCAAGTTTTCAAAGCATTATCGTTCCTGAATAACAATTCATTTTGCATATCTGACAGCATTTCGATGAATTTGAAGTTGAATTCAGTGTTCAGGGATACTTAACAACCCGTAAATTACAGGGATGATAAATTTTGCAACTGCTTCCGGTGGGTTTTGGTTATTTTTGAAAACGTTGTTTCAGTTAGATTAAAAATGACAAAATGTTGATAAGTAAAAAAATTCTGTTAAAATTTGAATTTTCGGTTTAAAAAGGGTGCGTACTTAAATTTGTCAATTTTAGTCATGGTACAACTCATTTACGCCAAAACGCATAAGAAACGTAAATTAGAGGACGTCTTTTTGGACAATGACGTCAGCTTCGCGTGACCCCGTATGTATAGTGTTTATGAATATTCGATTGAAATTTTATCCATTAACACGAATTTGTGTTTTTGAACCATTTACAAAGCGATTACGAAGAAAAATAAAGCGGTAACGCCTGATCTAAAATCGTGTTGGTTATGGTATTCTGCCACTTCCGGTCTCACAATTTTTTGTACTGCTACCTCTGACACGAGTCTCTGAACTATGGATAGTTGTTCTTAAGTCTTTTGAATGATTTATCACCTGTATTTTGGTCATTCCTGTATCCAATTCGAAAGTACAGAATTCCTTCTAATTTTAACGTTAACGTAAAGGACCTGGCGTTCAATTTTTCAACCTTTATGTTTGACCTTTTGTTAGCCGTGATATTTGCTACATTTAACGACCACAATCACTAGCCTAATTGAATTTTTGTCACGTAAAATTTTAAAAGTTGCAATTTTGGTCAAAATTAAAAAATGGCGTAACGTCATTTTCAAATCCACCTTCAATACGCAAATTTGACAGAAAAATCCGTTTTTACCCTAATCTTTACTTTAAAAATAAAAACAAAATATGTTTCGAAAAAATCTTAAAAGAAAACCAATGTAACGTTTCTTTTTTTGCCTAGTATATATAAGTTAGTTTAAAAGCATTACAAAGTTTGACGGGAAATCAGACTCTTTGGATCTTTCATTAACATTATTTTTTAAGTTTCAAACATAGGCATACAATAAATAATTTGAAATGACATCCAAAGGGTCATGTGAGCTATTGCCATCACTTGGCGTCCGTCGTCCTTAAACTTTTTAAAACGTTTACTCCTCTAACACCATTAGTTCAATTGCAATCAATCTTGGAATGGTTGTTTATTAGCGTTCGGTGCTAAGAACTGATGTTGGGATGTTTGATTTGTCGAACAACATGGCCGCCGTGACTAAAAATAGAACATAACGGTAATTTACAGGTTTATTTGCGAAGTACTTAAAAACGGCTGCAGATAGCGAAATTCTGGCGAAATAAAAGTGATCAGCACCTCAAGATTTACCTATCCTGAATTTGAAGAAGATCGAACAACCAAGAAGGAGTTATTGTCCTTTTATCTGTTTTTTTTTCTGAATTCTGAAAAGAATGGCCGCCGTGACTAAAAATAGAACTTAACGGTAAATTACAGGTTTATTTGCGAAGTACTCAAAACGGCTGCAGATAGAAAAATTCTGGCAAAATAAAAGATCTCAGCACCTCAAGATCTACATATCCTGAATTTGAAGAAGATCGAACAACCATGAAGGAGTTTTTGTCCTTTTATCTGAATTTTTATGAATTTTGCACTAACAAAGTTCAATATCTTATAAATTATACAAGATATTTAAAAAAATAATTGCATATTGCTGAGCACATCATGATCTACAAAATATGTTTAAGGTCAACGTTGCAGGACCATTCGTTATAGGAGTTATTCCCCTTAGAACGTTGAAATTGGCCATTTTCACAGCTTTTCCTCATTACTTTTAAAACGTTTACTCTTCTTACACCTTAAGTCAAACTGAAACCAAACTTGATAGATTTTTTAGAAGAGCTCCATGTTGTCATATAGCTATCTGACTTTTGCGTTTTTTTATCGTCTAGACATGGTAAATCGGTCAGGCAATATTCCTACCAGAGGATCCATTATAGAATATTCATCGTGTATAATCATTGTTTCAATGATTTAAATGTTATACAGGTTATAACTGAGAGGTACATCTTTATACCCCTATATTAAATAGGATATAAATGTGCACTACATTTCACATATCGATACACTAAAGTTGATGCACACTTAAGCGTTGCTGACCTTTTACCTTTAATTTAATCAGTACGTCATATATATATTCAAGTGGGTTGAGCCAAATTACGGGGTCAAGTGGGAGGAGCAAACAAACAAAATTGATATATTTAAAGTTGCTGAAAAACAGATCGTTCTTTATTTTAGTGCTTTAATTTAGCTCTGCTTTTTAACGCTTTAGCGCTTTGATTTTATAAGCATCTGATGTTGAACTGATGAACGGATTTTTGATTGATTGTAAAACATGGCCAAAGTGGCAAAAAATAGAACATAGGGGAAAATTGCAGTTTTTTGCTTATAACTCAAAATGGGTTCAGATTTTTAGCTCACCTGGCCAAAGGCCATGTGAGCTATTGCCATCACTTGGCGTCCGTCGTCGTCGTCCGTCGTCGTCGTCGTCGTCGTCCGTCGTCGTTAACTTTTCTTCAAACTTCTTCTCCTCTGAAACGGCTGCACAGATTCAAACCAAATTTGGTCTGGTGGTACTTTAGGGTATTCCCCACAGAACTGATGTGGGGATTTTTGATTCGTCGAAAAACATGGCCGCCGTTGCTAAAAATAGATGAGGGGGGGTCAGACTTCTGTTTTTGGCTTGTAAATCAAAAAGTATAAGAGATAGATGAAATCTGATGGCCACGCTACTGCTTCAGCATCAAAAGCTCTACAAAAGTCTCCATTGAGTCAAAGTTGTCAGATGACCCCTTATAGGAGTTACGGCCCCTTAAAGGTGAAAAATAGCATTTTTTCATGTTTTTGGCCTATGGAATGAAAACTATTGCAGATAGAGAGAAGCTGTTGCTTGCTTAAATGTTCAGCTCATTTAGCTCTACAAAAGTCTCCATAAGGTCAAAGTTGTCAGATGACCCCTTATAGGGGTTACGGCCCCTTAAAGGCAAAAAATAGAGTTTTTGGCCTATAGAATGAAAACTATTGCAGATGGAGAAAAGCTGTTGCTTGCTTAAATGTTCAGCTCATTTAGCTCTACACAAGCCTCCATAGGGTCGTAGTAGTCAGATGACCCCTTATAGGGGTTACGGCCCCTTAAAGGCAAAAAATAATGTTTTTGGTCTATAGAATGAAAACTATTGCAGATAGAGAAAAGCTGTTGCTTGCTTCAATGTTCAGCTCAGTTAGCTCTACAAAAGTCTCCATAGGGTCAAAGTTGTCAGATGACCCCTAATAGGGGTTATGGCCCCTTAAAGGCAAAAAATAGAGTTTTTGGCCTATAGGATGAAAACTATTGCAGATAGAGAAAAGCTGTTGCTTGCTTAAATGTTCAGCTCATTTAGCTCTACACAAGTCTCCATATGGTCGAAGTTGTCAGATGACCCCCTATAGGGGTTACAGCCCCTTAAAGGCAAAAAATAGTGTTTTTGGCCTATGGAATGAAAACTATTGCAGATAGAGAAAAGTTGTTGCTTGCTTAAATGTTCAGCTCATTTAGCTCTACAAAAGTTTCCATAGGGTCAAAGTTGCCAGATGACCCCTTATAGTGGTTACGGCCCCTTAAAGGCAAAAAATAGTGTTTTTGGCCTAAAAAAAGAAAAATTTTGCAGATAGAGAAAAGATGTTGCTTGCTTAAATGTTCAGCTTAATTAGCTCTACAAAAGTCTTTTTAGGGTCGAAGTTGTCAGATGACCCCTTTAAGGGGTTATGGCCCTTTAAAGGTGAAAAATAGTTTTTTTTGCTTTGGAATGAAAACTATTGCAGATAGAGAAAAGCTTTTTATTGCTTAAACATTCCGCTCATTTAGCTATACAAAAGTCTTCAAAGGGTTGACATTAAGACCAGGTGAGGGATTCAGGCTCCTGGGAGCCTCTTGTTAAATTCTGATAGCGAACAAAAGTGACCAGCATCTCAAGATCTACCTACCCTAAAATTTTGGATAAGATCCGACAACCCATGTAGGAGTTATTGCCCTTTTTATTGATTATTTATAGATTTTGCACTTATTAGCCTTCAATATCTTAAAAATCTATGACAGATATTTAACATAATTCAATTGCATATTGTTAAGCACACCATGATCTACAAAATAAGGTCCATTCCTTAGAGGAGTTATTAATCTCAGAACGTCGAAATTGACAATTTTCCCAGCTTTCAATCATTACATTTTAAACGTTACTCCTCTGTCACCTTAAATCCAATTGAAACCAAACTTGGTATATACATGTATACTTGTTAATTAGCATTAGATTATAAAATCAACGTGGGGATCTTTGTTTGGCTATAAAACACGGCCATCATTGCTAAAAAAGACAAAGGGATAAATTGCATTTTTTTGCTACTAAGTCAAAAACGGTGACAGAATTTTAAATTCTAATAGAGAGCAAAAGTGATCAGCACCTCAAGATCTACTTGCCCTGAATTTGAAGAAGATCCAACAACCCATTTAGGAGTTATTTCCCTTTTTCTTGATTCTTTTTATATAAATTTTGCACTGATTTACCTCAATATCTTGAAAACTATTTGAGATATTTAATAAATTTAAACTGCATATTGTAAAGCACATCATGATCGACAGGATATGTAATACCGGTAGGGTCAGCATTGTAGTACCGTTCATTTTAGGAATTATTCCGCTAGGAATGTAAAAAGAAGAAAATAATAAAATCTTTCAATTGCTAAAATATTACTCAACACATTACTGCATTATGTTACTCCATATTGTCAGATGACCCCTGATTAAATTTATGATCCTTTCAATGTCAAATAGAATCTGCTTTATAGCCTACAGTTCAGGCAAATAAGTCAGGTGAAGGATTCAGGCTCCTGGGAGCCTCTTGTTGTAATATTTAAAGAACCAAAGAGGCAACAATGGGGTATTCGAGTGTCGATAGTCCGAATGGGCAAACACGAACAAGAACAGCACGAAGAATTTTATAATGAAGTTGAATATAAGATGGATTCCACAAAGAAGCAAAGGTACCAATGGGGCATTCGAATGTTAAAGTCCGAAAGGGCAGAGACAAAAACCAACACAAACAAGGACAGAACGAAATAACAGACAACATATAAAACACGGAAACACAAAAACTGCTGAATATCAATTGACAACGCGAACTCTAGTCGTAATGAGAATGAGCACAGGTGCTACGGAAGAGGAAACAGTTTCTGCCCGTCGCGCTGTCAATTTCCAATCCAGTGTGTCAAATCCGGTAAAGGCCCTATGACAAATTGGAAAAAGTAAAATACTTTGGAAATTATTCAAAATGGCATAACTTTCAACCATTGGTCATTTTTCTACTCTGTCTTTTGTTTTACAATTAAGCGAATATGGACTTGTTTATCATGTCACCATGTGTTAAATGCAATACTCCGATTGAACCGTTAAATTTGTTTTAAAGGTAATTTTATGAAAATCTTGATGAAATTCTGTGAATAAAAAGCCATATAGAAAAAGACTGTCCGTTCCAATTTTTTTGAACTTTTTGCATAATGTTTATTTTATGTACTTTTAAAGAATAGTATTAAAAAAACAAGGGGTCAACGTGCTCATTTTTAAGTTATTTGAAAAAAAAACAGCCATTTTTCAATAAATTTTAATTTTATTTTTGACTATTTTCATGACGTTACAATAAGTATCCAACGACGACATAATAATCTCCCACTGTAACAGTATCGTATGCCCTTAAGTTAATTAACAGGTTGCAGTACCATGAAGGGTGTGTGGTACAATCATGAAACGTAATACACATATGCATCAGGATATGAACAAACAATCATTATGATATTGTATCTGTCTCATCAAATTCATGGTTGATTGATCACAGAAAAAGAAGATGTTATACTTAGGTCTAACTAAAGGTTGAAGTTACTTTACCAAGAACGATGTGTGGTACCATCATGAAACTATACGCACATATAGATCAAGATATGGACAAATGACTATCATCATAATGTTGTACCAGCCTCATCAATTTCGTGGTTGATTGATCTCAGAAAAAAGGGGGGTTATACTAGATTTATCTACAGGTTGAAGTAATTGGTCTCAGTCTTGTATTGTTTTTCCCATAGACTTCAATAGTACACCTGAGATTTTCGGAATTTTTTTTAAAAATACTTAAAATGATTCAATAAAACTTTTGCTATATTTTTTCAATAAAAGAAGTGTCAAAAGACATTATGAAGGGGGAAATTAAAAAAAAGTGCCACGAACTTTGGTACACCACAGAAGTTTGAACTAAAAATATTTTTTTTCTACTTTCACTTTAACTTCAAAAAGCAAAAATACCCCCCTTTTCATGAATACTTTTTTATTTGAAAATGCAATTTTCTCATTTCTAAAAGTTAATGATGTCATAGTGTGATGTCTTACCATCAATAAGAGCCAAAAGTTAGAAACAAATGCTCGAAAATTAATGCTGCAAACAATACAGAGAAAAGGCACTATATTTTAATAGCATCCATGTTTTGACGTCCACCCGCGCAAGAACTTACAATACAAGACTGGTACCTATTAGGGTCAAAGATGATTAAATAATTTTAAATGTTGTTGTTTTTTCTGTTTCTATAGACATTTCTCAATAAAACTAAGAAAAAATCATAGCCATAATGCTTTCATGGATTTTTTAATTACAATTTTAAAAAGGGTACCCTCTTCAAGGTTTTGGCCGGTTTTCTCTGTAGTGTCTTAAAATGAACACTTTATGTTTCTGTAATTGTTGGGTTTTATTCAAACAGAAGATCTAGGTTGAAAAGATGCCAATAATACCTGAGCAAGGATTTGAGTGCATAAATATTATCATGTTGGGGTTTTTAGACCTTCAAGAAGGAAAAAACTATGTTCAGAACCACCTTTTTTACTACAAAGACAACTTGGAGCCTCTTGTTTATCCAAATATCTAAACCAGGCCTATTAAGTGCTTGAATATGACAAAATTGGCAAGACTATGGTAAATAGATTGATTCATGTGGAATGAAAAACATTATTTGGGATTAAAATGGATTTTATATGCCAAATTAAGAATTTTTCAGGTGAAATTGGTGCCCCAGGCATACATAATAAGCCAACTTTTTCCAGGAATTCAGATATTAGGCTGGTGAAACTTAAGTTGTTATATGAAAAGAAGGTGTACAACACAAAAATCACCAAGATATTGTGCAAGTTTATCAGATTTTTACAGAAAGTGGTCTAATTTACTGTAAAATCACAGTTTTTATCTTACCGCACACAAGAAGCCTATATTTTGCACATCACAAAACACCATAAAGAATAAAATATTGAATTCATTTGGAGTTTTTTGACTGAAATCAATCATAAGTATATCTAGAACATTTTCACACCATTTGTTTGGTTAGAAAGTCATCATTTCTAGTGAGTGAGTGAGTGAGTTGGTGTTTTACGCCCGTGCAACGCTATATAGGTTATTTACAGGCGATGAACATGAAAAGGATGATGAAATGAACATGAAATGATGATGATAAATGAAATATGGGGATGGGGTGGGACACAAAGGACCGGTAAATTTTGATGTACCACAGGAAAAGTGGAGAGGTGGGTAGGGGCGGAAAATTAAGCCTATGTGGTGCACTACTGGGCGGTCCACAAAGGGGTCTTTTACGTGCATGAAGCGTGGCACTCTTCACACACGTTGGCCCACTATGGTCGGCGGTCAGGGTTTCCGTATTATAGACCTGACAACCCCCGCGGACGAGGGCTACCCTATTCAGCCACCTAGGGTACACACTTGGTCGCTCTGTGGGCTGAGCACTGACCCGACGTCAGAATCCCAAGACCCTTAGTCGCCTCTTACGACAAGCTAGGCTCTGCTGCGGGCCTATTCGCCACCCGGGCCCCGCACGGGTAAACAGAACAATTCCCATATGTGTGGATATGTAAAGAAAGCCATGATTTCTTAGTTTCAACTAAACATATGCAAAGTGCTGAAAAAGTTAAACCGGATGACCTATAGCAGTTTAAATTGAATGAAAGCTGTGCTTTAAAGTTATTCTTACTAAAACTAAAAACTATAGACTTCTGAATCCACTGTTTCTCATATTAAAGACAAAGTCTAATTGAATGTCCAAATTTGGTTAAAAAGTACATGTACCATTTAAGCAAAAAATGAAGGGTAGCTTTAGCAAATCATGAAAAAAGTTTTAAAATTCTTCATAAAGTGGTCAACAATGTGGTTTTCAATGGAATAAAACAGATAAAAAACACTTATTTGATATTCAACTTTACTATGAAAATCCGTACTCAGGTCTCAGTCTTAGACATTTTGAAGGGGGAAATTAAAAAAAGTGCCACGAACTTTGGTACACCTAAAAATATTTTTATTCTACTTTCACTTTAACTTCAAAAAGCAAAAATACCCCCCTTTTCATGAGTACTTTTTTATTTGAAAATGCAATTTTCTCATTTCTAAAAGTTAATGATGTCATAGTGTGATGTCTTACCATCAATAAGAGCCAAAAGTTAGAAACAAATGCTTGAATATTAATGCTGCAAACAATACAGAGAAAAGGCACTATATTTTAATAGCATCCATGTTTTGACGTCCACCCGCGCAAGAACTTACAATACAAGACTGGTACCTATTAGGGTCAAAGATGATTAAATAATTTTAAATGTTGTTGTTTTTTCTGTTTCTATAGACATTTCTCAATAAAACTAAGAAAAAATCATAGCCATAATGCTTTCATGGATTTTTTAATTACAATTTTAAAAAGGGTACCCTCTTCAAGGTTTTGGCCGGTTTTCTCTGTAGTGTCTTAAAATGAACACTTTATGTTTCTGTAATTGTTGGGTTTTATTCAAACAGAAGATCTAGGTTGAAAAGATGCCAATAATACCTGAGCAAGGATTTGAGTGCATAAATATTATCATGTTGGGGTTTTTAGACCTTCAAGAAGGAAAAAACTATGTTCAGAACCACCTTTTTTACTACAAAGACAACTTGGAGCCTCTTGTTTATCCAAATATCTAAACCAGGCCTATTAAGTGCTTGAATATGACAAAATTGGCAAGACTATGGTAAATAGATTGATTCATGTGGAATGAAAAACATTATTTGGGATTAAAATGGATTTTATATGCCAAATTAAGAATTTTTCAGGTGAAATTGGTGCCCCAGGCATACATAATAAGCCAACTTTTTCCAGGAATTCAGATATTAGGCTGGTGAAACTTAAGTTGTTATATGAAAAGAAGGTGTACAACACAAAAATCACCAAGATATTGTGCAAGTTTATCAGATTTTTACAGAAAGTGGTCTAATTTACTGTAAAATCACAGTTTTTATCTTACCGCACACAAGAAGCCTATATTTTGCACATCACAAAACACCATAAAGAATAAAATATTGAATTCATTTGGAGTTTTTTGACTGAAATCAATCATAAAGTATATCTAGAACATTTTCACACCATTTGTTTGGTTAGAAAGTCATCATTTCTAGTGAGTGAGTGAGTGAGTTGGTGTTTTACGCCCGTGCAACGCTATATAGGTTATTTACAGGCGATGAACATGAAAAGGATGATGAAATGAACATGAAATGATGATGATAAATGAAATATGGGGATGGGGTGGGACACAAAGGACCGGTAAATTTTGATGTACCACAGGAAAAGTGGAGAGGTGGGTAGGGGCGGAAAATTAAGCCTATGTGGTGCACTACTGGGCGGTCCACAAAGGGGTCTTTTACGTGCATGAAGCGTGGCACTCTTCACACACGTTGGCCCACTATGGTCGGCGGTCAGGGTTTCCGTATTATAGACCTGACAACCCCCGCGGACGAGGGCTACCCTATTCAGCCACCTAGGGTACACACTTGGTCGCTCTGTGGGCTGAGCACTGACCCGACGTCAGAATCCCAAGACCCTTAGTCGCCTCTTACGACAAGCTAGGCTCTGCTGCGGGCCTATTCGCCACCCGGGCCCCGCACGGGTAAACAGAACAATTCCCATATGTGTGGATATGTAAAGAAAGCCATGATTTCTTAGTTTCAACTAAACATATGCAAAGTGCTGAAAAAGTTAAACCGGATGACCTATAGCAGTTTAAATTGAATGAAAGCTGTGCTTTAAAGTTATTCTTACTAAAACTAAAAACTATAGACTTCTGAATCCACTGTTTCTCATATTAAAGACAAAGTCTAATTGAATGTCCAAATTTGGTTAAAAAGTACATGTACCATTTAAGCAAAAAATGAAGGGTAGCTTTAGCAAATCATGAAAAAAGTTTTAAAATTCTTCATAAAGTGGTCAACAATGTGGTTTTCAATGGAATAAAACAGATAAAAAACACTTATTTGATATTCAACTTTACTATGAAAATCGGTACTCAGGTCTCAGTCTTAGACATTTTGAAGGGGGAAATTAAAAAAAGTGCCACGAACTTTGGTACACCTAAAAATATTTTTATTCTACTTTCACTTTAACTTCAAAAAGCAAAAATACCCCCCTTTTCATGAGTACTTTTTTATTTGAAAATGCAATTTTCTCATTTCTAAAAGTTAATGATGTCATAGTGTGATGTCTTACCATCAATAAGAGCCAAAAGTTAGAAACAAATGCTTGAAAATTAATGCTGCAAACAATACAGAGAAAAGGCACTATATTTTAATAGCATCCATGTTTTGACGTCCACCCGCGCAAGAACTTACAATACAAGACTGGTACCAATTGAACCATGACAGAAGTGTGGTAGTAAGTTATTGCTTTACTCCAAAGCAGCGCGATTTCGGCAATTTCCGGAAGATGAACATTTAAGGGGTGAAACAATAACCATGAAATGATGAAGTGGAGGAAAGGGGACACAGGGAGGAGTGTTGTTTTGACTGCCAGTGGTAAAATGAGTGATGGGTAGGGACGGGAATTAAGCTTCCTGCATGGGGATCATACCGAGTACTGATAGCAGCGTTTTTTAGCGTACAAAGGAACGCGACATTTTTCCCAACACGGTGCACCACTATTGTTTGCGGTCAGGTTTTCCGCATATAGCCTGAAAACCCCGGCAATCATTATAACAGGGCTGCCCCATTCAACCACCTTGGGCACACATCCTAGTCGTATTGTGGACAAAGCGGCCCGGGCCCGACCCGATGTCAGGTTAATGAGCGCTCTTAAGTGTTTTTTTTTACATACATTACATGTAGGATAACTATGGTAAAACAAAAATCTTCGTAAAATTTCATAGGTTTATACATAGGTTTATCTTTAGGTTTAAGTAACTTTTTCATCAATATTTAATATCAATATATTACAAATACCAAAATTCGGGTATAAACGGTTAATTTGGATATGCTATATATCGATATTTCAAGGAGTAACCTCTCATCAGTAGCATTTAAATCAAAACATTGGAAGGTCAAATTCCAAAACTGTTGAAAACGAAAAGTACTCAAAACCAAAACGTTCGAACAAGGAAGCCAAATCCAGCACCGAGGATATCGACCATGTGCATTACAAGGAAAGAAACCTGGTGTTTTAAACAATTTAGAATTTAAAAATCGGAAATTTCAGCTACAAAACTATTAGAAATTTTATGGTAAATCGTGTCAGACAAGTCTGACGACCAGGCTTGTGATTACCCTCGGGGACCTCTGTTATCCAAATATATATCAGGATATGAGCAAACAAAAATCATCATGCAACTATTCTCCTGGTGTTTGGTGATTGCGGGAAAAATAAATGTTGCAAGATTTTGGTACTATGTCTTTCATGTCTTTCGGTCATTTTCTTATTCTAATAACTACTTAGCTTCATTTAGTGGTTCTTATCAATCAGTGAATGGACACAGTCAATTTGCCTTAACGTAAATTAATGTTATGCTCGATTTACACTTATTTAACGTGAATGTAATACTAATTTAACATTAAATAAACGTTAGTAGAATTTTTAACGTTAATTTAGTGTAAACTTTTAACGTTAATTTTCCTGTTGAATTACATGTATGTGACGTCAAATGTTAAAATATAACATTAAATTAACAATCAAAGCTCGATTTACACTAATTTGACGTTAATTCTTAACGCTTAATTAATGTTAACAAAATTACCTGTGTAATGTTACAATAAATATTTGAAAGTTATTTTTGCAGCTCGGTTAGTACGTTGTTTACTTTCACCAAAGGTCCAGTGCGGGGCCCGGGTGGCGAATAGGCCCGCAGCAGAGCCTAGCTTGTCGTAAGAGGCGACTAAGGGTCTTGGGACTCTGACGTCGGGTCAGTGCTCATCCAACAGAGCAACCAAGTGTGCACCCTAGGTGGCTGAATAGGGTGGCCCTCGTCCGCAGGGGTTGTCAGGTCTATAATACGGAAACCCTGACCACTGACCATAGTGGGCCAACGTGTGTTGAGAGTACCAAGCTTCATGCACGTAAAAGACCCCTTTGTGGACCGCCAAGTAGTGCACCACATAGGCTAAATTTTCCGCCCCTATCCACCTCTCCCCTTTTCCTGTGGTTCTTCAAAATTTACCGGTCCTTTGTTTCCCACCCCATCCCCATATTTCATTTATCATCATCATTTCATGTTCATTTTATCATCCTTTTCTTGTTCATCGCCTGTAAATAACCTATATAGCGTTGCATGGGCGTAAAACACCAACTCACTCACTCTCACAAAAGTACATGGAATACCACAAGTTATAAAATACAAATTTCTGTTTTTAATGAATAATATATTTTTTTAAGAAAATAATTTATCTTATGAAACGAAAGCGGTCAACATAATGTTCTGCAAATGTCTTATCTAATATTTATATACCATTTCTTATGATATCAAACTAAATTGTATTAAGCTTTTCTTTTGTTTTGATTCTTAAGCGTCAATATCGATAATAATACTTTACAAAAACTTAACAAATTGATATAGATTTTGAATATCATTTAAAATGTAATTACAAAAAATGTCATTACAGACTACCGTATACAATAAAATATTGTGACATTATGCAATATAAAATGATGCAATACTCGATGGTATAGATTTTAGCAGACTAGTATATTTTCTGTTAATTCCTTAAGGATTTTCTCTATATAGTTAACATCTGCTTTTGGCCCGAAAGCACGGTGAACTTGTTCAATCTTGAACGCCGCCTTAATTGATATGATAATTGAGTTTATTGCTGTAGGTACAATTTGTAGACAACGTCAAACCTTACGATGATGGGTGTTGGTAAAATAAAAAGAGAATTAAACATCGTAAAAATGTGTAGTATCAGGCGAAATTACATAACAGATGATCATAATAAGATATCTCGCAACATTGTATTTATAATAATGGACTGATGCTTTGTGTCCTAAACGTTCTTATAAATAAGAAGTAAAGTAGTACAAAAAGGGACATCCATTCGTTATCCTATCTTTAGTCCAGAAATGCCAAAACCAGATCAATAGTTATGAGAGAAAAAAATGATGAAAAGGGGGAAACACAGACAGCATAACAAGTATACAATTACTATAGCATAACATAACATAGTTTTATAATCCATTAGTTTAAAACAGTTAGAAACTGTTGAGCGTTGAAGCTCAATACATTACACAAAGTGTGAATTCGAGGATGCAAATAGGCCCTAGCTAAGCTCTATTTAAGCGTTTATAGCCAATTTAGAGTACTTTGATGACTAGTCGGGTCTCTTTGCTCAAATAGCAAATTTGTGCACGGTGAAGGATAATTCACACTGACGTATAACTAAGGTCTCACTAAGAGTAGAACCCCTGCAATAATCTTACCAATCCCTACTTTTTCAAGTGGCAGCTTTCCCGATTGGTAGTGTTTCCCCAATTTCGGATTATCGCTTTTTAGCTCACCTGACCCAAAGGGTCATTAGAGCTATTGCAATCACTTGGCGTCCGTCGTCAAGTCGTCCGTTGTCCGTTAACTTTTTCAATCGTTAACTCCTCTGACACCATAAGTCCAATTGCAACCAAACTTGGTACAGTTGTTCATTGGCATGCGTGCTTTAAAACTATTGTTTGGATTTTTGATTCATAAAAAAACATGGCCGCTGTAGCTAAAAATAAGAACATAGGGGTAAATTGCAGTGTTTTGCAAATGATTCAAAAACGGCGACAGATATCAAAATTCTGGCAGGGTAAAACTGATCAGCACCTCAAGATCTACCTGCCCTTAAATTTTCAAGAAGATCCAACAACTGATGTAGGAGCCCTTTTTCTGGATTTTTTCAAAATTTTTCACCTATTTAGCCCTATATCTTGAAAACTATACAAGATATTTCAAAAAATTAAAATGCATATGATTAAGCACATCACGATCTACATTTCATGTAATTAGGTCAAAGCTGTAGGATCATGTCTTTTAGGAGTTATGGCCCTTAAAGCGTCAAAATTTTTCATTACTTTTCCCCTTAATTTCAAAGATTACCTTGTCTGACACCATAAGACCAACTGCATCTAAACTTGGCACACATATTCAATAGCATATCTGCTACAATTCTATCGTTTGGACCTTCGATTCGTCAAACATATGGCTGCCATGGCCAAAAATAGTACAAAGGGGGTTAATTGCAGTTTTTTGCTTATTACTCAAAAAGGGTTTCAGATATCAAAATTATGTAAGAATCAAAAGTGATCAGCATATGAAAATCAACCTGTCCTGAAATTTTGAAAAAGATCCTACTGCTGATGTCAGATGTGGAAGTTATTGCCCTTTTTCATAATGTTTGCCAAATTTTGCACTTATTAAGCCCTTTGTCTCGAAAACTTTATAAGATAATTCAGAAATTTAAATCCCATATGGTTAAGCACAATAATATCTACTGAATATGTGTATCTGTGTAGTTCAGGTGAGCGATTCATGCTCCTAGGAGCCTCTTGTTATATTCATGTTCACGTTTTCCTTCCTGTAATAGCCATTTGAGAGGGTGTATTCACATAGAATACACAGTTTGTATTTATTTTAGTCATTTTATTCTTGTGTTATTTTGTATTTCATGTTTCATGTATTCTGTGATAGATACTACAGTGAGCCTCTTGTTTATTTCTTTACTTTGATCTTTTGATCTGTCCTTTGATCTATTTTCTTAGCTCTCATTTCATTGGTCTATCCTTCCTTTGATATCTTATTCCTCATTGGTTTTGATTATTATTCCCTCCATTAGGGAATACCCATTTATGGTAGCCCCTAGGACCAACTACAACAGCCACATGTGCGCTGATTGGGAGTAGAGCATTTAACTTTATAACTTATTTATTTATTTATTAATACATTGTTATACAAGAGAACTAAAAAAAAAAAAAAATTCGTTGCCATTTTAATGAAAAAAGACTCCCTAAAGTGTTTTTAAGATAATAGTTAATTCTTCCGTAAATGGCTCTTTTCAGTGTGAGATTACCAGGTTGAGATGCGAGCAAGTGCAGCGATCTCACACTGGTCAATTATCCAATAATAACCGCCGGTACTGATATTGATCGATGATGTCGACCAATGAAATGCAATGTTATTTTATACTTTCGGTTTTTAGAATGAAGTCCTCTAAGGTTTCAGAATATAAAATTTAATTTCTTACGCGCGATCTTGGAAAACCGGCAATGATCTTTCACTCGTGATAGAATTTTTTGGGTCTTTTGACTCGTTCCGCTGCGCTCCACTCGCAAAAAGACTGAAAAATTCTATCACTCGTGAAAGATAAGCCGGTCTTTTCCAAGACCTTATGTAAGAACCTATAATACTTCTATATAGATGCTGTCGTAGTGTGGCGCACTAGATAAAAATGTACAAAAAATCCCACCAATGTATATATTAGAAATAAATTAAAACACCTTTTCGCCCCAAAGATTGTTTAGTACAAGAGCTACTCATGCATCGTGCAGAACTAGTGCAGGAAGTGAATAGGCCCACAGCAGAGTCTAGCTTGTCGTGAGGCGACTAGGGCTCTTAGGATTTGACATCGAATTACTGATCAGCCCACGAAGCGAAGAAGGTGTACCCTATATAAGGGGGCTAAATAGAGAAGCCCTCGTCCGCAGGGTTTAAAAGGTATATAATACCGAAAGCCTTAACGCTAACCATAGTGGGACAATGGGTGTGAAGATTAACGTTTCATGCACGTAAAAGATCCTTTGTGGATATCCATGTAGTGCAACACTTAGACTAAATTTTCTCGTCCAAACCCACTGTCTAGCATCCACTCCGATTCCGAATATTTGGATTCTACTTCCGGTCAGTAAAGATAGCAAATTTCGTACTGACAGGGGTAGGAAACCCGCTTATAATGAATAAAACATTATTTCAATTTAAACTGTATGCTTCATAATTGATACGGTCATATTCTTTGTACATTTATTTAAACGCAACAAAACTATCCGATATGAAATTAAAGTTTGTTTTTGCCTACAAAAACGATGTCTCCCCCCGTTTCCCCAAAAAGTTCTAAGTTCAAAGGACCATAACTCCCACAAAAATTTGAGGATCAAAATTTCCTGTTACATGTAATATGCACATCTACATATGTTTTTCTTCCTATATAACAGGTTTCGTTGAATTCGGTTCAGTAGTTCCAGAGGAGTTGCGCTGACAAGATGATATGTGAGGATTTTCAGCAATTTTCTAAGTTCAAAGGGCCGTAAAAATTTGAGGATCAAAATTTCCTGGTAATTTGCACAACTACATATGGTGTCCTTCCTATATACCAAGTTTGGTTGAATTCGGTTCAGTAGTTTAAGAGGAGTTGCGCTGACAAACTTTGTGACGGACAGACGGACGGACACGACAAAAACAATATGTCTCCCCACAAAAGTGGGGGGAGATATAATTTTTTCTGAATTATTGGGCCTTCTTCGTATTCATTTTTATGAATAACAGCGATATAATGTATGATTTTGTCGTCTGCACACCAGTTTGGTATTAAAAGACGCCCACAGTTTATAGGTGAATATCTACTTAATCGAGTCCTAAGATCCAAATTTGTTGATATCTAACGGTCTTGTCTAGAATTATCAATAAGTCGATACTACCGTCGATCGAGGAGTACGTGTTTGGATTTACATCAACTTTAAAGAGTGTACAGTTTGGAAAGTGTATGGTTTTCATTCACGTTTCTCCAGTATTTATTTGTATATTCATGACAGTGAAACCCATCTTCCACTTATAGGCCTGACACAACCCTTTTAAGACATTAAGGGTATACACTTGATTCCTAACAGATGTCAGAATCATCCCACGACCCATTTTCGCCTCTTATGAAAAGGTAGGCTCTGATGCGGTTCTATCAATCACCCGGTCACCGGAACGGAAAGAGATATGGAAGTATATTTCAACTTGCGGGAACATGTCATTTTCCCATACGATGCAACACTATGATTTCCGGCATGCTTGATAACTCAACTATTGAACTATGCTCTAAATAATAAAATAATTCATAATGCATACATGAAAAAATGTTGCAGCTGTAGATCAAACAATTTTAATGGTAAAATGTTTCTGTTCTGTGTCATAAAACATCGTAATCATTTTTTTCTAAGGGATGAATGAATTCGATGCATACATGTAATTGCAGATAATAAGAGTGGATTGATCAATGCAATCAGGCGAAAAATATGATAACGTATCACATTATTTATGAGTTATTTGGAAAATGCAATTGACATTTAGGCTACGCAAACATTTATCAGACATATTTGTATATCAGAGCAATATTTGTAAACCAATTTCATTTCTTATCTTATACATCGATGTTACTCTTACATTTGCGGGTCTAGATACTTTAAAGCAATGCCTGAAATTCAGCTTTACCGAAGAAAGCGATAAGATTATATAAATATTCTAAATCCGAGTTTGTTCAAGAATGTTAAAATTATGCATAACCCTCAAAAACAACATAAGCAAATCATCTTCAATGTTTACCATATTAAGTCTATATAACAATAATTTACAAGACCAATAGTGACCCTCAAATATCTTAATCTCAATAGTGGGGGTTGTTATGGCAAGAATTGTGCAAAATATGATACAAGCATGAAACTTTGCACAAGGCTTCTTTTACATGTGTATATGAAAATTCAGGTCCTGGCCAAAAGAAAAAATCATTTTTTCAAGATGGCCGCCCAATTTTTCAAACTTGTGTCTTTTGATACTACCTATTATGCTATCATTATAATACAACTCTACAAAATTTGAATAAGTAGCTGTGATTTCTTCATTAGGATAATTGAACAACATTAAGACATGTTATTGGCCCATAACATGACGCATAAACGCAACTTCCGGTTTTAAAATGGCGCCAAAATGCTAAAAATGACAAAGTTTACTTTTTTAAATTCGGGTTTTTGCTTATCTTTTGATTTTTAGTCAGGACTTTGTCATTAATTTTTATGGTTAATTGTTTCATAAAATAGAATGGCGGATGGCTTTAAATGTATTATATTACAGTTATTTGCATTGACTTGTGTAATATAATAAAGATCGCGATACTAGTAGTTGCAAAATGGCGTTTGTGCATTGTAGTTATTACTGATTTCATATAAAACTGTAAAAGTTCAACTTGACAGCATATATTACTACACAAATATTTTTTTACACTTGAGCACGTTGAATCGCATTATACGACAGATTAATACAACTTCCGGTTTTTAAATGGCGCCAAAATGCTAAAAAATGCGATTTCTAATTTGTCATAATTATTAAGAATCATATCTTTTTATACGTCATCTCATTTTCACACAGCAATGCTCATTCAGATGTAATGCAGAATTTTCCTCTTCGTTTGAATGTTGAATGTACTTAGAATAGCACAAGATCGACCGGATTTTGACTACATTTAAATTGAGTTCCTTTCACGAAGCGACTTACAGAAGGTTTGTAAGTAAGTATCTTTCTTTAAAGGGATGGCATCAACAAATTATATGTTCTGTGTATGGCGTGTAATTGTTTTCGTAAATGTTGTTAATTTCCGAAAAATGCACCAAAGCAAGTAAAAATCCCTCGGCAACAAAAAACCTATGAATATGTGACATGTGTGAGCTAACTTGGTCATGAATATCAAAGTGCATCTGCAGATATTTAAGCACATGCTTTAAGAAATACGTGTCCCAACAATAACAATTTCTCATTAATAAATGTTTAAGCTTTTTTTGTGTCTGAAAATACCCATTTCACTCTTTTCTACAATCTTACGTCTAAGCCTCTAACCTTGTTTTCATAGTAATTAATGCCAGACTTTACTTTTGGTACATATACAAACCACATTTATTTTTCGTTTCTTACTGTTCATGAGTTTTTTTACAGAAGACTTGTTTTTGATGCTTTACCCTGAAGTATTCCAAATTCTGATTGATTGGCCGGTTGTAAGTGGATCAATGCTGTTTAATTATGCTAAATAATCAGAATTATGATAGCGGTTTGGGATATTATCATTTTGAAATTTAAATACCACCAACATCTTTGTGTAAGCTTCTGTGAAAATGGTTTTTGTGTGTTTCTAGTCAATGGCTGAAAAATCGACCGTATAACTCTGTTCATAGCAGAAGCTTGAAAGACTAATACTGAAAACAAATGGTTTGTTTTAATCATACCACAAAAAAAAAAATTATCGGACGCAGTGCAGCTTTGACCGCGTATAGCGTTGCACCATTGAAAGATACACGAACAACCATTGACACACGAACAACCATTGACACATTTTTACAACCAACGATTTTCCTATACATGATGAGAATACAACAAGATTATCCGACGGCTTCAAAATTATATTATCTTTGCGAATACTGGCAATTTCATTTGTGATACTTTCTTTTTGTTCTATGAAAATAAAAAAGAACTAAAGCATTCTTAAGAACGATTCCGATTTAAATTACAGAAATAGGAGTAAGTGGGTGTTTGAGTTTAACAACTGTTCTCAACGCACATAAGCTACATTGTACATATGATGGTGTAACCTGCATTCCCTGAGAAAACGACTGATCTCACAAACAGGGGTCCAATAAATTTTTGTACATTTTGTAATTGACTAGTGATCGATAGTCTTGGGTTCAAACAGTTACTGAACCCCTATTTCAAAAACAACTGTTACTCTGTAGGGCATTAGTGTTTTAAATAACTGACAGACATTACAGAGACTATTTTATGTTTACATTTATGAGGAATGTCTCGATATTATTATTTAAACATATTTATTATTCCTTTATTGGGAAGTAAGTTTTATGCTTCTATCAATCCCCCAATGAGCCTACTCTTTTCGAACTCTATATTTTTGTTAACTTACACTTGAAAAATCTATACCTGTTATCTAGAAATATGTCACTCTACCACATGATTTTGGTCGCATACATTATTGGAAGATGGTCGTATTTGAGGTCAGCTGGTCGTGACTTTAAAAAAAGGTTTTGTAATGTTCAGAAAAAAAATGGATTAATTGTTGATAAATATGTCAGGGAAACATTTTCTTACTTAACACTGTCTTTTGCGCTACAATTTACCTTTAAACAATGCAAATGATTTGACATATTTGACTATCTTGTGCAGGTCTAAGCGACAACTGTCATATATTTAAGGGTTATTCTGTTATATTTTTATTAACAAGTTTCATACAAATTAATAACAAAGTCCTGACCAAACTTCAAACGATAAGCAAAATAGACGATAATCTTATCTAAAAAAGTTGGAAATTTGCTTCTATTAGTATTTTGGTGCCATTTTCTAACCGGAAGTTGCGTTTTTGCTTTTAATTACGGGCCAACAGCAAGTCTTAATGTTGTACAAATATAATAACAAAGAAATCTTAGTTCCTTTGTAAGATTTAGTAACATTATATTTTGAATAAATATAAATGGTACAAATAAAAAGACGCCATTTTGAAAAATTGGGTGGCCATCTTGAAAAAAATTTTTTTTCGTTTGGCCAGGACCTGAATTTTAGTCTACATAAGTGAAAGATGCGTTGTGCAAAGTTTCATACTTGTATCACAAAGTGCACAATTTCCTTGATTTTGTGGGTTAATAACCCCCACTACAAGAGATCTACAGAAAAACAACCTGTTGTTAACGTCTTTGAATGTGATATATAATTGTGGCTGTGATAAGTAGCACCATAGATGCGTCTGAACTAAAATCGGTACTTGTATTAAAAACCTCATACTGAACTCATATATGTAAATTTTAAATGAAAAAAAGAAGTTTCAGATAAAATGCTATAAAGTATATGTCGAGAACGGAAAACAAAGTGAAATAGTACACTCCTTTGGCTCCTGGGTGGCGAATAAGCTAAGCATCGTCGTTAAATAATTACTTAAAAGTACAAGGTGACAAATTTCACCACAGAACGAGTATAATGTGAGCCCAAGTGGGTTGAATATGTTATCCCTTTAATTTTGAATGCTGGGGTCGTCAGGGGAAAATGCAGACAATCTGTCCTTGAACCATACAGGTGACCGCATGGGCAAATTGTGAGGTTTAGTTTAAACAGTGGTATATTTTGTATAATAATAGAATGGAAAATAGCTAGATAAAATAATGCAAGGAAAGTACTGATAATATACAGAAACATGGATCAGAAGTTAATGACTTGCGTGAAAAAGAATGTGTATTCCCATGGTAAAGCCATGTACGATTCAATCAAGTTTGGTTAAAAGATGCTTTGAATAAACTACATTTCGATGACGTAATTATGCATCGTTCTCATGAAGCGTAAAACAGGATGATTCTTGATATTTGCTCATTGATTTGTTCCATTTTTTATCGTTTGGATTATTTAGTAAAAAAAAATATACTATTCTCGTTTTCAATTCATGTCAAGAACCAAAATCAAAATTAAAACAAATAAAACAAAACAAATTCCCCTGGCACTATATATAAGTCCAACTGCAATCAAACTTAATACTGTCGATCCTTGTCACGTTTTTTTTGTAATAGCATAAAAATCGTCACAGTTATCGGAATTCCGTTACCGAACATGGAGAGCCAATATCAATGTTTAAGAGAAGAAACAAAACAAGGAAGACACAACGGGAAAAAATGAAGATAGCAACGGTCCTCACTTGGGACTATAAAGTAATCAAGACCTAAAGACCTACCTGCCCTCAAAGTTTAAAGAAGATCCAAGAACCTTTGTAGTAGCTATATGTACATGTATTATCATGTTTCCTGATTATTTTCCTTTATCTTTACTTGTAAGCTCGATATCTTGAGAAATTTCAAAGATACTTGAGAAATGAATATGCATATTGTAAAAGCAAATCACGATCTACAAAATATGTAACGGTCAATTTCAAGGCCCATTTCTTTTACATCAATCGATGAATGGTTCTCAAATAGCTGTCAGTACATGTTACAGCGAGTGTTCTATAGAAAGTTCATTTACCGTTAGTTTGTTCTGTTATCATTTGTCTCTCTTGTTCAATTAAACGTTTATCGGTTTGATTTAGATTGTGTGTTAAATTTTGTGCTTTGTTAGGGATTATTATAATAGCTTAAAGGTTGGGTCCCAAAAACTAGTTAAACTCCGTCACATTTTATATGTGCCTGTCTTAAGCCAGGAATCTATGACAAAGATTTTGTTTGTACTTGTTTTGATGTTTTCTAAAGGGGTCTTTCTCTGACTGTTTCTAGACTCGATTTGAATTGTATGCATTTAATTTTGACCTTGGGCTAATTGAAAAACAGCGAGCAGTGCCTATTGACCTCGTTGAAGGTTGTTGGCTGTTTTTCATTGTGGTCTTTTTCAATTGCCATTTGTTAATGTGGACTGTGTCGCGTACACTTATTCCCCATCTCACTATCTTTTTATTGGAAACACTAAAACTCGAAAACAGCACAATTTTTAAATTCTATACAAATGTTATGCTGCATGTCCTGTATTAATTGCATATTAAAATATCAAGTAAATCAGTTTCCATAATTTTTTAATGTTTTGATTTAAATGCTGCTGATATGAGGTTACTCCTTGAAATATCGATATACAGCATGACATAACCGTTTTTATACCCGTTTTGGTATTGTATTTTCAAACCCGGTAAGCGATTTATTGACCTTCAGGCCCATTCGTTTGTTCATGGTTTTTGCAATCATGTTTTCATTGCATCGTTTTAATGATAAGAATGTTGAGCCGTCGAAAAAGATCAGGTATCAGGTATACATTAATTCGGTTTAATTTCTACATTACATACTTTTTGTTTTCATATTCAATTAAATGAATTGAACCAAAAACATTTTTTTTAATCTGGTTACGAAATGTGTAGCATGCATATACCTCATTTGTACTAACTATGTCTTGCTATATGCATATGGTAGACAAAACAGTGGAATGTATAACAACAACAAAAACAGCATCTTTCATATAACAACTCTGTCACTCCAGAAGTAATAATCAAGACAGCGTATGCATTAAATCAGTAGCGTCTTCTGGTCTATAAAGAACTGACAAGGTAATGTTTCCCATCTCAATTAGCCAAACGACTGGTCAAATACAGGAAACGTTCTTCCGCATCGGTAGTGTTACTTCGGACATTTAATTCACATTGTTAGAAATGAATTGACGCGTTAAATATATTGTCGTTTTATGTAGATTGGATAACAATTCTGAATTAACAAGGGCAAAAATGTACTTGTAAAAAGCAGAATTAGCAGAAAACGTGGAAAGTTGATACATCAGATTATTTGTTTCAAGATTTTGAAATTTCGAAAAAAATTATCAAATCAGTTTCTTTTATTAGATTTGACAAATAACATACGTTTATTTTTTTTGTGAGTAATGGTTATGTTTGTTTAAATAAGCCCATGATACATTTATCATGAAAAGTATCATGCAGAGACTATGTCTACCTCGTCTGATACCAAGATTTTGTCTTTTGGGTTCAAAAACGTCATTGGCTGAAGTTGTGACAGCTCAACTTGTCAAAAATCATGTTTCAAAATCTGTTCATCTTCATTGATATTATTTCAGAATACCTTAAAAGTTTGATTTTTAAAAGACTTATATAGTGACTTTCGAAAAGATTTTTTCATCGTTGACTCGTTAGATATATTTTTTCGGGTTGATTAAATCTGGTATCCACCACTTAAAGTTGATAAAGATATCACATTAAAATGGTGTTTTTAAAGGATTATAGGCAACGTTGATAGGAACAGCTTTCGATCATTTCTGCTTAAAAATTTTATAATACTTTTACAATAAACATTGTTACCAATTGCACCTATATGCGTAGTGTTTTTGAAAAAAAAATAATCTCTTGACAAATGATAATACAGTTTGTCTTTACTTCCAATCAATGGGGTTTTAAAGTTGCATTATTTGTTTTGTTTTAAAAGAACGAGTAAGTCTTGCTTACAATAATTTGTCTTGTAAACAGCTCATTCGTGTCATTATTGCCTTTTCTTGGCATTTATGGCAAAAAAATCGTTGTAAAGGATATTAAATGAGACGTTTTATATTAGTATCGTGTTGCTCTGTTACAGGTTATTATCGATAGTGAAATAATTTTTTTGGCTGCAAAGTGACTATAAATAGTATTCTGAAAATGAATTGAAAATATGTTTAGTATCGAAGAAGAGCTACAAAAACTTGTGCTTAGAATTGAAATTTCTCCTTTTTTGTACATGAACATGATGTTTTGGGGTTTTTATTCAGACGTGTTTGTTTTAGCTAGGGGACCATTGCAGCTCTGGAACAATCAATTACTTGACCTTAATCCTGTTAATTACTGAAATTACTGTGAATTCTCAAATTGTCCAGTATTTAAAAAAAATCAGTATAACTGTTCTATGCTCTTCATATTCATACAGTGTTTGGCACTTTCAATATTTTTGGTAGAGCGCCTCTGATGAGTGTTGAATAGGCGTAACAAAATTCATTGTCTGGAACTTTGTTGTCTTGTCATTTGTATTTGTCATTTGTATTTCAATGTATTTTCCTTGCAGTCCATAAAATAAAATTAAGACTATGCCCAATAAAATTTTAAAATATTACACTTTACACTACTGGATATCAATTACTCAAATCTTACTTGAGCTCTGAACAACATTAAATTATCAAGTGACGTGTCTAGTGAAAACCAGAATTGACGAGTAGATTATGTACGATCAGGAGATGTTTTGCTGTATTAGTGTTTATTATGTGTTTTTCGTGGTGTTGTCTTTTCAAAAGTTAAATGTAAATTGTATTGTCAAACTAAGTAATTTAAAAGTAGATGTTAATTGAAACTTTACAATTAGCATCTGCCTGAATTATAATAATGTTTATACAAGCGACGTCAACAGAACACAAATAAATGACTCCAATATGGAATGTATTGTTGTCTATGTAAAATTAAATATTATTAGGTTATTCTTCTTCCAGGGAAAGGTTGATCTTATAATAATTTTGGCTACAATAATGCCATGTTGTCTTTATTCTTATATGATTTTCATAATCGTATGCATGGTGTGTTGCATTTACAATGCTTGTCTAGAATTTACTGACTTTGTTGAATCTTGAATAGGCGAAATGTGATCATGAGTCAGACATAGCAAAACCTATGTCTCATGTAATTTTGAATGTTCACTGTATAATTTGCATGTTCTTATATCCGCTTTAAAGCCGTACTTGATCCGCTTGTGATCACTACTAAGCATTAACTTACCATATTTTCTGCTGAAAATGATATTTTGAGTATTATTCAATTATTTCTTTTCATAAGTAGCGTTTATGAAATATTACACGACATGTTGAATCTTTAACAAACAAGTTTTTAGTCAGGGACTAAAATATATAAAGGTAATATTTTTTAAAGTTTTATAAAAGCCCAACTTTTGTACCATATTATATTGTCTGGAGAAATATTAGTCATGTTGATTCATTTATCAATTTTTGTCACACCTATTCTATATGTACATTGTTTGAAAATTTTACTCAAACCTCTGTATTATACAATATGCATGTCTATGCTAAAGGATACTCTGCATTAAAATTATGTCTCTGTCTTGTCGTTTCCAGTTTTTTCTTATGGATTTGTCAAAATAATTCCATCTCTCTCTAAAGGACTTTGAGGTGCAAGGTATAATGGTAATCTACCGAAATGTAATATTTTATATTTTGTACAGTTATTTGCTTTTTTTGTCGAATTCATTGTTTTCTTCATTTTTTAAGCATGCAACTTGTAGCACGCGTTCGTGTTTTTTTTTCTCTGTATATTTATTCTGTAAGAAAATTAAGCTGGCTCATGTTAATAGTGTTACTTGTCTTGGCTAGTCCATCGGGAAATACAACACTATCCTTTTCTGACAGTTAAAAAGTGATATTTTAACAGAGAACTATTTCTATGAATGCAGCCTATCTGATTTGACAAATCCTTTTCGTCGAGTTCCTTCCAGTGAAGGTTAGCACTGCTGCAGGAGTTTTAATTCCCCGAGGTTAGCCCGCTCCGGCACCAACACTTTTGAGTTGGAGAAAAACATCAAAGCTTTAAATTTTCCGTTTAAATTTCAAAATTGTCTAAACCCTAAGGTTCTTCCTACCCCAGACATAGGTTGATCATCTTAGTATTAATTTGGTTTCCCAGTTTGGTATTTTTGGTTTTACTGTTCTATGCTCTTCATAATCATATAGTGTTTGGAATTTTCAATATTTTTGGTAGAGCGCCTCTGATGAGTCTTGAAAAGACGAAACGCGCGTCAGGCGTAGCAAAATTTATTGTCTGGAACTTTGTTGTCATTTGTACTACTATTACATGAGACTATCAGTAAGAAATAGTATGTCTTTAGTCAAAGTCTTGTATACACAAAAATAGATTTAATCATGCTTCCATAGGAATAAATTAGAATTTCATATTCGGGCATGTCCAAATTAATACTTTAGTTAGTTAGGTAGTTATTGCTTTACTCACAAGCAGCACGATTTCGGCAATATCCGGGAGATGAACATGAAAGTGGTGATACAATGAACATAAAATGATGATGAAGTGGAGGAAATGGAGACACAAGGCCAATCGGATAGGAGAGTTTTGACTGCCACTGGAAAAAGGAGTGCTGGGTAGGGACGGGTAATATAGCCTCCTGCATGGGGATCCTACGGGTCCTACTCTTACAGAGACCTGCAGCAGGGTTCTTTAATGTGCGAGGAACGCGACATTTTTTTCCAACACGGTGCACCACTATGGTTTGTGGTCAGGTTTTCCGCATTATCTCCTGACGACGCCGCATCTCTCGATGTCAGGGCTGCCCCATTCAACCATCTGGGGCACACATCCCAGTCGCGTTTTGGGCAAAGCGGACTGACCCGATGTCAGGTTTCAGAGTTTTTACCGACAAGCTTAGCGCTACTGCGGGGCTATTCGCCACTCGGAACCCGCACAGGTGTCCAAATTTATACAAGAACGTTAAAATAGTTCACCAAGTGGTTGTTGATACACTTTATTTCGATATCCGGTTTAGGAACGCGCAAACGCTCTTTGTAAAATTGTCAATCTCGCAAGTAAAAACATAATTGAAATTCGGTAATGTGCCACCATCCGTTTCTGATTGTTAAAAAGTCAATTGTTTGATACAGCATGTGCAGAATTAAAACAAAATATTCGATTTCATTTTTTGCACAATCATTTTTTGTGAATTAATTTTTGGAAGAAGCAAGGCTCGTGTTTACCAATCTCGAACCCTAAATCATAAGAAAGCACGAAAGTCAGGACATGTATATACACTATTCAGCAATCGTGAATTTGCACTTTAAACAAACCCAGATTCTACCTGTAGTCAGAAGACTTTTCTCGTGGGTTTCTGCTTGTTACAATGTATTTTGTACTATGCATGTGAAGGGTCGGTCAAATTAGACACTAGTTACACTAGAAAATGCATTACTAATATTGTATAGCAAAAAGTCTTATTTGTTTCACGTTTATTGCTGTTATTGAACATTTTTACTTTGTGTCGATTTTAGATGTATTGGATGAAACACTTTTGTCTATCATCCCACGGACCGTGTTATATGTTTTGGATCTATTAAAAATACGCAGGTAATTGAGTGTGCACCACGTGATTAAGGTTATTTCTTTATAGACCAAAACATGTGACAGGGGGAAAGTTATTCCTTAAAGAATATCCGGAATGCGATCGCGAGTTTAAAAAAAGACCCCATAGTTCCTCGATTTTAATTAAAAATATATATATATACTCTGTTGAATGAAATAAGGAAACATGTTTTTTTCTCTCTTATCTCTGGGAAATGTTTGTTTTTACTATAATTCTTTAACCATGACTGATACATAAACAAGAATTTTGATTTTTTTTTTCTTGAAATTTGACCTTTTATCTAATTATTTACATTCTTACATCCAGAGTTATCCAGAGTTCCATCTTTGCTAGACGACGGACGCCAAGTGAAGGATCAGGCGAGCTAAAAGGAAGTTTTCTGTAACTATATATGTATAGCTAGCGGTTAGAAGCATAATATTTATACAACAAAACAATTGGCCCGCCCTCTACAACTACAGATATTGCATGAAACCGTTTGACCAGACAAACTCTTATTTTTTTGCGTTTTGGTCCCTTAGACCCCTAAATTTCTCGAAAAAGGTAGGAGATGTTGCAAATCTGATTAAAAACGCAGGCAGGGATTTTTACAAGGATTCTAATAATAAAGATTTTGAAAATCTGACCACAAATAAAAAGCTGATTTTGTAAGCGTGGCTATACTTTGACCCTGCGTAGTATTGTTACGGTTCAAGATACATTAAAACCGTTGTCACATTTAGTTGACAGAATTATTGAAAAATACAATTTAAAAGGAATGATCCAAATCAGATGAAAAATAAACATTTTACAGACGTCCTGTCAATACAGCCACTTCAGTCCCCTTTGGCCCTTTTTCTGCAACGGTAGGGACCAGAAATCCCAAATGCAATAACAACCTTCCTTTAGTAGTTACAAACATCAAATCAACAATTTATTATAAATGGCAAACCATACAACTAAATATTTTGCACGGAAACCAAAGTGACTAAAAGATGACAACGACGACATAAAAAGGGATCATAATCCGAATTGTACGCACATGATCTCGATTTTTAATTTGAAAAACCTATTAAAAAGGGTTTTATCTATTTAGCATTTATTTTTTACTTTACATCTCAAATAACTTTTAAATGTTTAAGATTGGAAATTCTAGATTTGAATTACAAGTTTTACAATTTCTAAATGGTTTTAAATGGAATATAGAGCCAAAATCACAACTTTTTATTTCCATTTTGACATCGCAAATCACTCACGGAACTTCACATTTTCAGTTACATTGAAGTAAAAGTGTAAATGTTCTCAACAATAGAAACTATTTTCGTTCGTATTATTGAATTTAGACAGAAAATTCACACTGTGCATGGTATGATTACGATACATTTCAAATTATTTGGGAAATTATATAGATTTTGTCAAAAGGTTCAGTATCTTACATATAAAACCGTGTTGATGTGAAGGGTACATGTACATGTAAATACATACTATATTTTTGCAGGTGTACCGCCCATAGAAAACAATTGCAAGATTAACAGAAAAACATGTATAATAATACAAACAAATTGGTCCCCTAATAGATATATTATATATGTATGTTCATGCAGTATAAAAAAATATTTAATATGAACATGATTTTACAATTTCATTCGATAAATATACTTCCTATGTGTCTGCACGTGTATATAAAACAGCGATGTCTGTTTATTTGTTCAAACATAATGTTTTGCCCTGTATTTTTTAAATATACCAGTCTTCGCAGGCCAAGGGTTACGATCCGCTAACACTTAGTGAGCAGATCGTTAACCTTGGCTAGCAAAGATGGAATTCTGGATAACTCTGGATGTAAGAATGTAAATAATTAGGTAAAAGGTCAAATTTCAAGAAAAAAAAATCAAAATTTTTGTTTATGTATCAGTCATGGTTAAAGAATTATAGTAAATACAAACATTTCCCAGAGATAAGAGAGAAAAAAACATGTTTCCTTATTTCATTCAACAGAGTATATATATATTTTTTAATTAAAATCGAGGAACTATGGTGTCTTTTTTTAAACTCGCGATCGCATTCCGGATATTCTTTAAGGAATAACTTTCCCCCTGTCACATGTTTTGGTCTATAAAGAAATAACCTTAATCACGTGGTGCACACTCAATTACCTGCGTATTTTTAATAGATCCAAAACATATAACACGGTCCGTGGGATGATTTAAGCTGCTTAAATGTTCAGCTTATTTAGCTCTACAAAGTCTGCATAAGGTCGAAGTTGTCACATGACCCCTTATAGGTGTTACTGCCCTTACAATAACGTTTTTTCATGTTTTTGGTCTATGGAATGAAAACTATAGCAGATAGAAAAGAAGCTGTTGCTTGCTTAAATGTTCAGATTATTTAGCTTTACAAAAGTCTCCATAGGTTCGAAATTGTCTGATGTCCCCTTATAGGGGTTACGGACCCTAAAATTACGCTCTTTCATGTTTTTGGCATATGGAATGAAAACTAAGGCAGATAGAGAGAAGCTGTTGCTTGCTTAAATGTTCAGCTCAAAAAGCTCTACAAAAGTCTCCATAGGATCGAAGTTGTCAGATGACCCCTTATAGGGGTCGGCCCCTAAAATGACGTTTTTCATGTTTTGGCCTATAGAATGAAAACTATAGCAGATAGAAAAAGGCTGTTGCTTGATGAAATGTTCAGTACATTTAGCTCACAAAGGTTTTCATAGGCTCAAAGTTGTCAGATGATCCCTTATAGGGGTTATGGCCCCTAAAATATGGTCTTTTCATGAGTTGGGCCTACGTCTATAGAATGAAAACTTAAGTAGATAGAGAAACCTGTTCTTGCTTTAATGTTCAGCTCATTTAGCTCAGCTCTAGAAAAGTCTTTATAGGGTCGACATCAAGACCAGGTGAGCGATTTAGGCCCTTGGGAGCTTCTTGTCATTTGGGTAATGTGGCCCCAACAGTTCCATAGAAAAAGGGACCAAAAGGGGTAAAAAAAATGTTAACAGAACTGCTGTAGAACAATTAACATCTGTCAACTAAATGTGTCAGTGGTTTTATGTATCTTGCACCGTTACATTTCAAGGCGGGCAAAGTTGGGCCACTCCCAAAAAATAAACTTTTTTATTTGTGGTCTGAATTTTAAAATCTTTTTGTTGTTGTTGGGATCCTTGTGAAAATCCTTGCCTGCGATTTTCAATCAGATTTGCAATATCTCTTACCGTTTTGAGAAATTAGGGGTCAAACATGTCAAAGGGGCCGAAAAACGCAAATTATACACGTAAGAATGCTTTTCCTTTAATGTCGGTATGAACAAAAAATCAAATATGCATTGAAAGTCCATCCCAGAATGAAAGTGTCAAAAAATCATTTGTGAGTCCATCATTGGCTGCAAGTGTCCAAAGCATTTGACAATCCATATTAGGCCTCAAACGTACAGCGGTCGTATCAAGGTGCGCTCGGCGTAGCTTTTCATTGTATACATTAGTATAGTTTTTTTTTCCTTGTCCATGTCCATGTGAGCTTATACCATCACTTGGCGTCCGTCGTCGTCGTCTGTCGTCGTCGTCTGTTAACAATTTTTCAAACGTTAACTTGTCCGACACCATAAGTCCAATTGCAACCAAACTTGGTAAAGTTGTTAAGTTGCATTATGAGTACAAAACTATTGTTCGGATTTTTGATCCGTAAAAAAACATGGCCGCCATTGTTAAAAATAGAACAAAGGGGTCAAATTACAGGTTTTTGCAAATAACTTAAACAGTTACTAATATCAAAATTCTGCGATGGTAAAAGTGATCAGCACGTCAAGATCTACCAGCCCTGCAATTCTCAAGAATATCCAATTACCTATGTAGGAGTTATTGCCCTTTTTCCAATTTTTTTCCCAACTTTGCCCTTTTTAAGCTCAGTATCTTTAAAACTAATAAAGTTAATCATAAAAATTAAATTGCATTTTGTTTAGCACATCAAGATCTTCAAAAAATGTAGACGGTCAAATCTGTAGGACTGTTCCTTTTTTCCTTAGAACGTCAAAATTGACCATTTTCAAATATGTTCAATAGAAAGTTAACACAATATGTTCCTTCAACTTAGCAGTGTTGCAAAACATCTATAGTATATATTATGCAGCAGTTGGTTAAACCTATTATTTTATGACTAATTCAATGTCAATAGGCTTATAATTTAGGCATTTAAGTCAGGTGAGCGATTTAGGCTCCTGGGAGCCTGTTGTTTATATACATGTAGCTTAGGTTAAAACTTTTCTTCATATTGTCAGAATTTTAATATTGATAGCAATAAAGAAATAGATTTACCAACTTAATATTTACATTTTGTCCCTGGTGGCGAATAGGCCCATAGCAGCGCTAAGTTTGTCGGTAAAAAAGATAAGAGTCCTCAAAAAACTGATCTCGGGTCAGGTCGCTTTGCCTACAAAGCGACTGGGGTGTGTGCCCGCGTGATAAATGGGACAGTTCTGTCATAATAAGTGCCGGGGACGTTCAAGAACTCTGCTGCAGGTCCCGATAAGATTCCCATGCAGGAGGCTAAATTACCTGTCCCTATGCCATTACTCCGATTTCTAGTGGCAGTCAAAAAACTCCTCCCCTATCTGCCTTGCTTGTGTCCCTCATTCCTCCACTTCATCATCATATCATGTTCATTATATCACCCCTTTCATGTTCATCCTCTGGATATAGCCGAAATCGTGCTGCTTGGCAGTTAAGTAATAACTAACTAACTGACCAATGTTTTGGTCACGAACGCTTTCGGACAATACGATTCATATCATTCGAACCTTTCAATATTTTGTATTCATTGTAAATATATGAGTTTTCAGATAAACAACTGGCCTATGTACCAAACTACGTGTGTGGAGAGCTCTTCGTGTACGTAAAAGGTCCCTCGGTGGAAAGTAGTGCACCACAAAGGCTAAATTTTTTGCCCCTACCCACTTCTCACCTTTTTCTGTGGCTCTTCAAAATTTACCATTCCTTTGTTTCCCAGCCCATCCCCATATTTCATTCATTTCATGTTCATTTTATCATCCTTTTCATGTTCATTGCCTGTAAATAATCTATAAAGCGTTGCACGGGGGTAAAACACCAGCTAACTCACTCACTCACCTGCCATCAAACGGTTTGGTTGTCCCACTTTAGTGTCTCGGATGGTGAAAACTATAGTTTTCACTTTTTCCGTCAGTTTTGTAAACACTAAAAACCAGAGAGAACTATCAGACTTTGTGGTTTGATACTATTTCAGAAATCGCATAAATTTTATTTAAACTTCATGAAAACCCGTAGAATATTTTTGGAAGACTTAGATTTTTTGCCGACAGGACACTCAAGTTTGTAAAAATGACTGTTCATAGTGCGAATATTACTTTGTAAAAACAATGACTGTCCAAAGTGCAAATATTACTATATTTACATACATGTATGTGTGATATCTATTGATTGACTGTATAATATATACGTCAGATGGACATGTAGAGAATACTCTGTTTTAAAATGATGCATATGACATGTATGATCAGATTATACGTTTGTTAAGGCATAGGATTACTTTTTAAATTAATTTAGTTGTTGTAGCATGTTTGCATTTTATATCACCCATGGTAATGCATGGATAATTCTGTTAGTCCGGAATCCAATTGTCTAATAACATGTAAACATGCTTACATTTTATTGGATTTATATTTGATACTACAGACATGCCTTGGGATATGTCAAATTGCAATAAATGTTTGATTAGGCAGCATTTGTAAACCAATCTATACCAAATTGACAATTTCATAGTAATTTTTACTGAAGAGAAGGATAAAATTACAAAGCAGAACAGACAACATGTTTCTGCTTTTGAAAGATTTCGCCTTTTATATTTGTGTTAAGGGAATAGAAAATTTGATCATGAATTTCTACAGCCAAGTCCTCTATATAAATATACACTGTCCCTCAAGTTATGAAACTGTTTGTACTTCACGGAAAATATTGTGTCGGCCGGTGTGAGGCGTGTTTGGAATAAAGCAGTTAAGCAGAGGACCCAGTAGTTTGCTTGTACATGTATACTGTAATCGTTATATTGGAATCAAACTGTACTGACTACATACTAGGACTAGGACTGAAAATCGTTTACAGAGCCTGTTCATGAAAAAACCATGCAAAAATGGAAATCTTGTCTAGTAGCAAGGTCTTTAATTATGTAAAAGGTATAACTGAATTGAAAGACCATCATAAAAGACTTATTCCCGCAAATTCATTTCTTCGAAAAACCCAAGATGGCTGCCCTACAGGCCTCAATAGCTAAATATAGCTTTCATCTGATGTATTTGTGTTTTCAATCAACTTTTATTTGAAAATTTGACATTTTCATTTGTGATTTTTTTTTTCATTTACCTATATGGAATTAAAATTGTGGCTATATTTTTGAAATAGTGATGTTTTGTTTTTCAAATAGAGTGCAAAAGTCTTAATTCATAATTTCGTTCCACGGTTACCTTAAGGAACGACTTGGGCAATGTTCCAGACTTGTTAAAAATGCTTAACTTTGTTCACAGTACCACGTTTATATCCTTACAATGTCAAATGATACTTGGGACAATATTGGACTACCAAGTATAAAGTCATCTTTTACTTTATTTCTATAATATTAATTGTTGTTTTAGAGTCAACTATAAACGGTGTGTCTGTAAAATCTGCCGTTGAACAAATCTTTTATTTTTTTTCATTAAGATGCCACTTTAATGCCCCCGAAGATCATTTTAGCCATAGTTGTAACATGGAGGGAATGACTGAAAGAAAAGTTGAAAATATGTATATGGAGAGACAATATAGCAGTCTTGTGGATATATAATCCATGTTAATATAGTTCAACTTTTCATTCATGAATAATATTCTCCTTAAGTTGACCATTTCTGTACAATCACTCAAATAGACAGATATCCCCATGCCCAAGTATACATGTACTTATTTCTTGGCCCTTAAAAATTACTTGTATTGTGATAATTGTAAAACATGTTCTACATGTATTTTGCTTCATATCAAATACATACAGATTTTCCAACTAATTCCTTAAAATTGGGGTTTTATGTAAAATTATTAAAATATGTCATTTTCCAGGGGCTGTGGCTAAGTCAAACTTTAAAATCCCACATTGGCTTTTTGATATTTTTGTCTTGATATGTTTATAGTTATGAATTTCTAAATATTAAGTACCATTAAAAATAGCAAATTTTAGCATTTTTGAATAGTCTGGAATATTGCCAAAGTCGTACCTTAGGGTACCAGAGATACAGAATTATGAATTACAAATATTGCACTGTATTTGAAAGACAAAACATTACTATTTCAAAAATATAGTCACAATTTTCGTTCCATTTACGTAAACTGAAAAAAAAATCCAAATAAAATTTGATTGAAATCACAGATACATCAAATGAAACCTATATATAGGCCTGAATGGCGGCCATCTTGGATTTTTTAAAGAAATAAATTTGCCTGAATGTAGGATGGTCTTTCAGTTGCAGTTTACCTTTTACAAAAATGAAAACATTGCTATTGGACTATTTTGCATGGTTTTCTCATGAACAATTAAGTTCTTAAGGGTATGCCCCTTTTTCTATCGTGATTGTTTCCTTACATTTGACAGGTGTTACATTTGTACATGCACGACCACAAAAGGTGAATGTCGCGGTAAGTTGGTTTATCAATTTGTAACATTTAATGATATTGGCGAAAATACTCTGAACAATAAGGAAGGATATAATTACCCTATAAATGTGTTATTATACAATTGTCACACTAGTTAGTGTCTGACCTAGTGTTTTCTTTCCCCGAGAAAGAAAGGTCACCCGAGGGTGACCTTCCTTTTCGAAGGGGAAAGAAATGCTGGGTCACATATCATCTAGGGTGATGACTGTTATATTATATCGAATGTTTAAATGAAACAATTTAATATTATATTTCAAATATATTTCGGACATTTTAAGCATGGGAAAAACTACAGTCAATAAAGTGTTGAAGAAAAATCGTGGGGCTCACGTGCAAATTCTCACGAGAGGGTGACCTTACCATGCGACCAAACGATTACCGGTTGACCCGGCGAAATTTCACATGTCACGTGACAATGTCTAAGCAAATCAAAATTAAGATTTTTATATGAGTATATGATATTATCATATGTATGCGTTTTTTTATATAATTTAAAATCTGAAAATTTATTCTACATAAAAGTCTTAACAAAATAACGCATTTAAAGGGTTAAATAAGGGTGATGAACATGAAATGATGACGAGGTTAAATAAGGTTGATGAACATGAAATGATGACGAGGTATGGTCTACTGCAGGCCATACTTTCCATCCGGGAACCCGCACAGGGAAAGATTGGTGTGGTCGGAACGCTTAGGTTGGAACACTTCTGGGAAATAGAGGTCTTCTTTCATTTCAAAACTTTTATCTCGACATTATCCTTAAGCGCGCTACTATGATTTTCATTCAGTTTTTCTTTAGTTATGTAAATAACAGTCATCCTATTAATTTAATAGCTCAATGGGCAATACACATAGTGTAAACAAGGTGTTGGATGCTTTTTTGTGGAACGACAAACTAAGCAATGCTACCTGTCTATTCTTTTGTCAACTGAGATCCACACAGGAATCCAATAAGATGAGTTGTACTCAGTGGTTGTACTCTAGCTTTGAAAGATTGTTTTTCTTTTATAAGACCTTAACCTTGATTTCTAAGAAACCCTGATAAGAAACCTTCTGAACATGCTGAAGTGTTATCTATAAACCTATTCACAATGAACTTAATCGAATGATTCAGTAAATCTCCCTTAGGTATAATGTGATTAGTTTAGAACAGACTTTCAGCCAGAACACATATGGTCGCGATAATTGACGTAGTGAGAGTTAAGTAAAATGGTACATGTTAATACTCAAGTGATTGACAGTAATTCGGTTGCCCTTTTTGTTAAAGCCGTTATTAGTTTTGTGGTATAAGATTGGATGTTTTAAGGGAGAATAGTACCGGATTTTTTGTAAAGGCTGTATAATTGTACAATGTATGATAATAAAGTTTTGTTCTGGAAAACATATTAAGGGCATTAAACAACGAATAAGTTTCTAGTATTTATTCTTTTTATACCAGGAGTTTTTACTCATGTATGTCCGTCCGTAAGTACCTCAAGCTTTTCTCAGAAACTATACATGAGAATGATATGAAATTTGGCAGGATGGTTCAGTATGACAACTGTAAAAACATGTCTATCATCTACCTCCTGTTTAGAACTGTGTCAGTATGACAAACTGTACGTCGCAAGCAATTTTAGACTTCTAGAAAGAAGCAGAGGTACCAATGGGGTATCCGAACGTCTACTTTCTGTTTTGGTCCTAGCGGAATAATACGTGTCAACTGGACATATTCTTTATTTTTCCTAGTGGTTAATATATAACATAAAAAACATTCAGTGATCATACTCCATTTGGTAACTTTCTATCGAGTTTCTCATAATATAATTAACACTATTTATTTCATATTTGTATAAAAATCTAAATTACAATATTGTTTCAAAAAAATATTTAGTATGCCTGACGCTCTTTCTGTCTTTTCAAGGCAAATTAGATGCGCTCTACCTAGAAGAATTAAAATGTTTAATACTATGAACAAATGAACTTCAAGTCCTTATTTCATTGAACTTACTTTCTTCAAATTATGCGTGTCCTCCTTTTCCGGTGCATATAGCAACGTATTCTGATTTTGTTGTTGTTATTTTTAATTTGAATAAGTTTCTTATACGTATCCTGTTAGTAAATATATCTTACCGTTTTTTTTTCCTCTGCAATGCTACAGATGCACATATATATAGTGATATTGTATCCGCCTGTCACACTTTTTGGGCACAATTTTCTATGAAACAGCTTAACGGATTTCTGAAACTTTAAAGCGTCATCTGTTGACATAAATAGTTGATCACATCGCAACGCCATTTTGATTTGGCAAATTTAATAAGAGTTGTAGAATTTGTCAACCTTGTGCATTTTGAGAAATAGAATCGTCTGAGACCGCTGTCACCATATCAGGTGAGCTATTGTCATCACTTGGCGTCCGTCGTCCGTCCGTAAACTTTTTAAAACGTTAACTCCTCTGACACCATAAGTCCAATTGCAACCAAACTTGGTATGGTTGTTCATTAGCATTCGTTGCTTAGAACTGATGTGGGGACTTTTGATTCGTCGTTAAACATGGCCATTTTGAAGATAATCCAATGACCCATGTAGGAGTTATTGCCCTGTTCAACTTTGATAATAATTCATAATCATTAAAATCAGGCCATAATGCGGCAAACCTGACCTAAAACAATAGTGGTGCACAGGGTTGGGAAAGCGTAATGTTTCTTCCCCGTGAACAACCACTGCTGTAGATCTCGATAAGAGTAGGACTCATATGGTCTCTATACAGAAGGCTTTACTCTGGTTCTATCCATCCCTCCTATTTCCAGTCAAAACTTCCATCCCGTTTTGGCTCATCATCAATTTATGTTAGTCATTTTATTACATATTTCATTTTCATAACCCCGATGAAGCAGCAGTCTAACTGCTTGGGAGTAAAGATGTAACTGAATTCAATCATTTAATAACTTACAAGTATACGCATGTATCAATACTTTTTAGTAGACTTTAAACTAGTAATACAAAACTGCGAACCTTATAATTTCCAATAATATATGGATTGGTAAAACAATAAAAGAAAGCTTCTCATTTTCTGTATTTTCTTGAATTCTGAAAACGAAAGCAAATAACATAATATTTGCTTTTCTGCTCATATTGTTCTGTAAATTGTATGTTCGCCACAGTAACAAATAATTTCCATTTCATTTAAACTCGTATTAACTCTACAATGAATAGTGAAATATTCGTTCCATTTTTCGATAAACCATTTAGAATCGAAATTGTGGAAATTCTTTGACGTTAATTAAATACTCCGACGTTAATATTGAAATAGATTTTTCAGCTTCTAAACTATTTCGGTCCAGTAAACACGGTAGGTCCCGTGTCCGGCGACAGGATTGTTTTTTCGAGAGGAATTGTCCAGTTTTTTCGAGAGAGGTCCAGGTTTTTTCGCCTGTCCGTTTACTAAAAAATGCTTAAATTCTCAATTGTAAGTGAAACAAAACAAAAAAGAGGAATAAAAGTATTCAAAATGTTCAAATTATTACTTTTCTTCCACAAAAGTCCGTAAAGAAGCATTAGTTAATGATTTATTAAAATTGACCAGGTTTTTTCGAGAGGCACAACAACTTGTCCGGTTTTTTCGAGAGATGTCCTGGTTTTTTTGAAAATTTTGACTAGAGAGAGGAACTGGGTTTTGTGGAAACTATACGACTTAAATGGAAACTGATATCCCTCCTACTCAATAAACATACATTTAAACACATTACATGCAAAATATTAAGTTTGTTACTAACTTTAAAGCATAAGTAGACTGCCCAAATGCATTATCTGACTTATCTTTGAAGACTAAATTAGTATTTTGACAAAATTAGTTTAATGGTACATTTGTGACTTTCTTGACGTGCTTTAATAAATTACCGGTTTCAAAAAGAGTGATTGTTACGGTGTGCAAATTTTTGAAAGGTAACTGCAATCTTGTTTTTGTGCCTTTTCAAGTCTTTGAAACTATAAAATCTACATGTATGTCAGAAACAAATAAATACAAAAAGAGCATATTCCACTGGTGCATTCTGTTATTTCAAGAGTTTAAGGGTGTTTTGGAATATGGGATATATATACATATTTATTCCTGGAATACGGGATATTTGAGGCAAAACAAACTGGGATATAGAATATTTAAATCTATTCTATTTACAGGGATATATAGGATAAAAAAAAACCTCTATTTTGGATACGGGATATTTGATAAAAACATTAGGGAAAAGAGATATTGGAACCCCTTGACGTATAAATATGTATGTAAAGATACAAAAACTTAAATAGCATTTGAATCTCATACTCTTATGTTTGTTTTATGTCCAGTCGACACTATTTCAGTCATAATCAGCAGGACAAGAGCTAATTGAAACACCAAAATGAATTCTGTAGACCCACCCAGGACACAGACCCATGTATGTCATTCGAAGGACCCATGCTCGACCATAAACCAGAAGTAAAACGAACCAACTCACAAGATAGCCCAATGTACCGTTAACGCACCATAGGCCAATGCATCCAGAAAGTGACGAAATTCTCCCTCAAAAGTTTTGCACAATTTGGAACCCTTCCATATGGTGACTGACAATGGAGAACCCTTACCCGAAATGAGGTCATACTAGATGGAACATCTACCTGTGTGGGATATGGCCAACTCATAACCAGTTTCACATAACCATCCTTTATCTGGCGAAAATACAATGCTGAATCCTGTTTGAACCTATACTCACTGCGAGAGAGAAGCGGGGTTGGAGTGGGAAACAAAGGATCTGTAAATTTTGAAGATCACTGGAAAAGGGAAGAGGTGGGTAGGTGCGGAAAATTTAGCCTGTGACGGTGCACAATGGGATATTTTACGTGCATGAACCTTGGAACTCTCCACGCACGTTGGTCCAATATGGTTTACGGTCAAGTTTCCGCATTAGTATAGCCAGATAAACCGGCATTTATTATGACAGGGCTGCCCCATTCAACCACCTGTGGCACACATCCCAGTCACTTTGTGGGCTAAGTGGCCTGGAAAGATGACAGGTTTCTTAGCACTCTTTAGTGGACTTTTACCGACAAGCTTAGCGCTGCTGCTAACCTATTCCGGGTCCCACACGGGAGCATACTCTTATGAAGTTTTTTGTTGAAACTATAATATATACAACAAGTCGAAGCAGCCACGCTGCATATCCCCGCGCTACTCTGGTCTTTGATAGTATAAGGGCAAATAATTTAAAGAAAAAAAACTATGACTATAATGAGCATTACTAGTACTATAAAATGTATATGTATTAAAATGAGACTTTTCCCTGGTAGTAGGAGTGATAGTAATGTAAAGAATTATGCATGACAAAGGAAAAATGTGCTCTTAGGCTACCTATGCAGCCCAGCCCCTATAAGGGCATTATCAAAATTCCGAAACCATCAGAAAAATCTACATCCATAGTGCAACTCCTGATCCAAGTTTCAGTTCTGTATTCCAAATAACCTGGGAGGAGTTGGGTGACAAAGGAATAAAGTGCCGTTAGGCTACCTATGCAGCCCGGCCCCTAGGGGCCATATCAAAATTCCTAAATCTTCGGCAGAATCTACATCCATAGTGCAGCTACTGAGCCAAGTTTCAGTTCTGTATTCCAAATAACCAGGGAGGAGTGGCGTGACGAAGACTAATGTGCCCTTAGGCTACCTGTGCAGTCCAGCCCCTAGGGGCCATGTCTAAAATCCGAAACCTTCGGCAGAATCTACATTCATAGTGCAACTACTGAGCCAAGTTTCAGTTCTGTATTCCAAATAACCTGGGAGGAGTTACGTGACGAAGGAATAACTTGCCCTTAGGCTTCCTATGCAGCACAGACCCTAGGGGCCATATCAAAATTCCGAAACCTTCGGCACAGTCCCCACCCACAATGCAATCAATGACCCAAGTTTCATCTTTCTACTCCCTGTGGTTACTGAGATTATCCTGGACATTAACGCCATACGTACGTACGCACGTACATCCGTACATCGAACAGCAAATCATTATCCTCGCGCTTTCGCTAGCGCGGGGATAATAAAGAATAAATACATATGTGTAAAAATTAAGACGTACTGAAAGGACAATCGAGTCTTATATAATCCTGGATAAAACAGCAGACATGAAAGAAGACGACTCTATGATACAAACAAACACATCCAAGAAACAACTACAAGTCAAGTTAAAAGAAGGTAGCCCAGAAACTGTAAGCATTTTCTGCTTGTCGCAACACAAATATTTTGTTTCCTGTCAATTATTCAAGGAGGCTATTTTCAATTTATAACAGTTGGTATTTATGCTTAGACAATAGATTAATGGGTTCTTGTTGTAGGCGTCAATTATATGTGCCTGCCTGTTTATATAGGCTATATAAGGTTGAATTCTTGACTTTAACTGACGTATTCTTTTCCAAAACCCTTGAAATGATAGTACCGTATTCTTATTTTTTAACAACATACAATGCCTTTTAAAATATGAGTTAACAGGTAAACAACACGCACAACTTGTCTTTCTAAAGTATGAAAAAACCTGGACCTCTCTTGCAAAAACCTGGACGCCTCTTGAAAAAACCTGGACATGTATTTTATTTTAATTTAGAAATATGTAAGACGCAACTTTTTGGCATCAATGTTCAGGATGCCATAATATAACAGTGATGTTCACTTATAATGGTAAGCAATCTCGTTCAATATAGTTGTCTTTTAAGGGGCGAAAAATGCAAAAAGGTAAATATTCAAAAAACAGCCCACAATTTTATTTAGGAATCACATTTTTTTATAGGAATTGGTGTTGTTATACAATATGATAATACTACAAATATGCCTACCCGTTGGTAGCATTTTTTCTTTGCTTTCAGCTAAAAATCCCTAAATATCACCAGAGTTTGCATTTTTATTGATTATTCTCTTGAAAAAACCAGGACAATTGTAAATCCCTCTCGAAAAAACAATCCTGTCGCCGGACACGGGACCTACCGTGGTAAACGTATCTCATGTCGATGCAAAGGTGCCTTTACGTCACGATTCATCACCTGTATAAGAGTGAAATTGAATATTTTAATCTTTTAAAATTATTCGCCTGGAAATGCAATCTTCTTTTAAGATCATCAGAACTGATAATTTTGATCTGATATCACCAGTTGGTTGCGTTTGTCATCATCCTGAGGCTAAAAAGCTTCGGCATCAACGCTTTAGGATAAAAGACACATTAAATGCATCAAAGTTGAAATATCAATTACCGGTATTAAAATCCCTTACTTACCAGGGTGGCTAATAGGCCCTTAACAAAGTCCACGTTGTCGTATGAGGAGACCAAGTTTTTTTGTGGGGGTTCTGATATCAGGGTTAGTAATCAGAGCAGTCAGGGATGTACCCTATAAGTAGCTGAATAGTGTTGCCTATATTTTATGGGAAATATCATGACCTAAAAAGAAAAACCTGCCCAATCAATCAATCAATAAACTTTATTTAAAGTCGGCAAGTTAGATAACAACAAACATAAGCTCTTTAGAGCTTTTGAACCGACATTAAGTGTAATACATAATAAAAGTGCATGCATACATAGAATACAATTTACATATACAAAAAGCAATACATGCATACAATAAAAGCAAGCAACAAGCACTAGACAGGGACAGAACACTTACAATACATATGGTAATATTAAGTACATACAAAGCACACATGGCAAGCACTACATACATGTAGTTGAAAAAACATAAAAACAAAAGCCAAACAAAAAGATTTTTAAAAAAAAGCAAATAAAAGGTAGCAAAACACAAAAGCAAAAGCAAACACATAAACAACAATATGGTTCAACTATACTGCACCAGTCTTGGATAAAAATTTTACCAGTTTAGTGCTCACATGCAATGCATGTGCAAGATTTGCCCTCCCAACTGGAAATCATGGCCTTGAATTGATTAAAATTAGAACACTGCTTGAATTGTTCAGGCAGTGAGTTCCAGAGGACTGGAGCAGCATACCTGAAAGATTGTTTCCCATACCTTGTTGTTTTTACATGCGGTATCTGCAGCAAGTTACTATATCTGAAATTATAAATATGATTCTGTTTATTAACAAGGTTTGATAACACAGGTGGAGCTAAGACGCTAACCATAGCTGGCCAACGTGCGTTTAGAGTTCCAAGCTCTATGTACGTAAAGTTAGCTTTACGGACCGCAAAGAAGTGCACCACATAAGCTACAATTTCCGCTCCCTACCTCCTTTTGTTTTTTCCAGTTGTTATCATCCTTTGAAGGGACATATGACAAAAAGGCCACTGACAGTGTCTTGATTGCCGAAAAGGGCTAGCAAAGGTCTAACATCAGGTTAGTGCTCGGCTTAAAGAGCGACCAAGATGTGTACTGTACCCTAGGTGGTCAAATAGGTGGGTTCTCGTTGCGAGGTGTAAGCACACGACATAGTCATTAATGAATATCCTGAAATAATTTTCTTCCAACACAAAAGTCAGTCCAAGTTTTTACTTTGATTTCGTTTGTATTGTACTATTAAGTGTTTTACCTTTTTGTTCTATCAATTATTGGCTAGTGTCTGACGATTCTTCAACCATACTTAACGTGAGTCTTATAAAGGTTCAAACTATTGGCATATTTTGTAAAATTATGAAGGACAAACATACAAATACACTTGAGCTCTTCAAACTTGCAAAGCATACTTATAGGGCAACCACATTTTAATGTCAGATCAAGATTTTAAACAGGCAGTTACGTCCAAGAGAAGTGAAATGTTGCGATAGATTTTAAATGCTTGTTACACGAAGTGCTATTGTCAGAATTTCATCTGCAATATTATGATGTATAAAAAAACTGAACAGAAAGTAAACAAGAAATTATACCCCCACTCATAGAGAGGGGGCTATATTGCCATCACCTTGTCCGTCCGTCGGTCTGTTCGTCTGGTACTATATATCTCGGCTTCTACTGAAGGGATTGATTTTAAATTTGGTAGACAGCCTAAGCATGATGGGATGTACATTTCTTATACTTCCTAGGTCAGTCATCTACTTCCTGTTTTTCGAGCCAACTTATACTATTTTTAGGGTAAAAAATGGAAAAAATTTCGTAACAGATTTCTCAGCTTTTACTAAAAGGATTTATTTCAAAATTGGTATACAGCTATATTATGATTAGTTGTACCGTGTCTCTCCTTTTCAATTCAGTCGCGTATCAACTTCCTGTTTTCTGAGCCGACTTAGACTTTTTAAGAGTGAACAATAGACAATTTTTCGTATCAGATTTCGGGCATTCTACTGAAGGGATTGATTTCAAATTTGGTATACAGCTTAAGCATGATGAGTTGTACTGTTCCTCCTCTTTCCAGGTCAGTCATCTACTTCCTATTTACCGAATGGTTGAGTGGGAGTATCACTTGCACGACGAAGTGCAACCACTTGTTAGTATGCCAATGCTCCATAGTGATAACCCCGCTTTAGCAACTCCGCCTTAAAAAGTTAATGGAACTACAGAGCTATTGACGGACAAAGAAAAAACAGTAAACCCCGGTTTTCTTCGGAGCGGGGGTATTAACAAATAATAAACATTACATTTAAGAACACTATCATGCATGATTTAAGGCCGATGCATACATTGGACTTTATAAATTATCTTTTTACCGGGTTACACGATACATGTTTGTCAATCAACTGAAACAGTGTGTGAATTATTGTAAGACGCACAACGGGTAGACTATCGTTTCGAAGTTTCACGCCTGAGCAACATCAATGAAGATAAGAAATACGGGGTGGGATAGTAAACAAAATAGCAGTAATTTTAAAGACACTTTGGAAAGAAATAGGTGGATAGGGGCAAAAAATAAGGTATATGTGGTGCGCTCTTTGTGGTCCAAAACAATCTTTAACGTGCACTCTATAAACACTCGTTGCCCCACTATGGACAGCGATTAGACTTTCTGTTCATTCTTTATGACCTAAAAACTTCCGCGCACGAGTGTCGCTCTCGCAATGCAGCGACCTATATAGCTTCTACACTTTGATCCTTGTGAAGTAAGCAGTGACCCGCCGGTTTTGCCTTTAAAACATCAAGTCGTCTTTTACAGATGCTTGGTTCTACTGTCGACCTGGTCCGTACATGGGACGAGGAACTAGACCAAATTTTATTACAATATATATATTTATCCTTGATAGTGGTCATACGAGAGAGGAAATTAAGGAACTATTGTATAATAAGCATTTAATTCTTACAGTTTTTTAATTATGTCGGATGATTAATATGATGATGTGAACTTTCGTAATGAGAACACTTTTAGACATTTCCAGCTTCGTCACCAGTTTTTTCATCGCTTTCCTTAAATGTAAAATACACTTGTAACAAACTGTATACTTTGTGCATTTGGAAGTTATTTCTCCGTGTTCGTTAAACAATAACAATTAAATCAACTCCCCTAATGTAGTCTACAATGATTGAAATTAAAATCTAAAACAATTCATTTCTGTCACGTAGTATTTCATTAGATTTTTTTCACATTAAGATTTATTTCCAAATAGAACGATATTTTAGGACACGTTGGTGAGGTAGTCTATTTCATTTTTACACTTCACGGCGAAGATGAATGATAATCTCAGTTTCTGGGTTTAAGTTTCAATTTCAAAATTGTTTTCTTTGGTTTTAGCTGTTAAATTGATGGAACGGACGTCTAAATCGTGCAGCAAACACGATGGAAACAATTGCAATAAATTTAATTGAAAAATGAGAAATCAACTTGCTGAAAATGCAGATAACATACCGAAAATTGCATAATGACACGATCAGTCCATAGATTCGATGATAAATTTCCTTTGTCAAAACAACATTAAAATTTTACAATTGGGAACTGTTTTATTTCGTATTTGATTCTTTTATAGAATGACTTTTTTGCAATGAAGGGAAACTATTACAAATATTGATTTATGCAAAATTCACTGCTGCTTTTTTTATTAGAGATACACCTATTTCAACTTTATTTTTTTAACAAAACACATCCTGAATAACTTTCAATCATGATGGGATCATTAAGTCCCGGTTACACGAAAAAAAAAACAATGTCCATTTTTTTATGAAAAACTTGGACAAAGAAAACTTTGTCAAAGTTCCCGTTTACACGATCAAACTTTTTTATGGTTTTTGCTATTAATACATTTGTAGTAGTTTGAGGAGTACATTGTATATTGCAGTGTTTGAGTGATTTTATGCGCAGTTATTTCGAGATGTAGGATGTTCAGAAATTGCATCACACCGAAAAGAATGGTGGTTCAGGGTCTAGTTGCTACAACACTTTGTTTCAGGAATTAGAAGATAAAAATACCAGTGAATGCAAAAGCTATATGAGAATGACCCAACACTATTTTAAAAAATTGACAAAATATAGAGAAATGAGAAAGTCAATATCAATTTGTTCTTTGTCTTTCACCAAATCTATCAAATCGTCAATTTGTTGGCACCTTCTTTTCTGGCATTTTTCCACGTGCTTTTGTTTACAAAATATTCTGATGAGTTCAAAAATTTATTCTGATTGGCATGTTCCCATCAAAATTCATCCAAGTTTTCAGAAAAATAGGATTATGTTCTATTCCGTCAAAGTCCTTCAAATTTTTTTGTCAAAGTTTTTGATGCAGGTTTACATTGTCAAAAAACTTTGTCAAAGAAAACTTGGACAAAACTTTTGATGGAAACTTTGATCGTGTAAACGGTGTTAAGGTTATGACGATTAGTTAACATTGTTTCCTAAACGCTAGAAACAAATGAAATCTAATAAATAAGCTCGTCGTCAAAATTTGTAACAGACCTAGGTACAATAGATATCTTCTTCCTCAAGATTTTCTCCGTGTAGATATCCCCTTCCTCCAACCACTAGATTGCTGCATGAATGACGACTTAAAACAAAACGCATTTACGAAAATATGAATATCAAAGACCGACTAAGGCTACTTTTAGATTTAAATGTCCTTAAACATTTAAAGATTTAAACATTCTTTTTCTATAGTAATCTAAAGTCCATTTGAATGCCTCGTTAGAACAAATACATGTACATGTACATATACATCGTTGCGTCTATGAATGCACGTACTGATTCTATGAAATTTCAAGCTATGATAATTCAAAATATTTTTATTTCATTAATTTTGTTAAGATGTGTGTCTGGTGAAACCAAACGATACAAAAACATGTCACTAGAAATTCTTTAAATATTTATTATTTGCACCGAATAAATTTTTTTCCATTGTAATAGTCGGCTGCATCACAATTTATGAAAAAAAAACTACCCAGTGCCCTTGTGAATTTACTAATGCTATATGTTTTTTTCTTTGATAGATTCTAATCTTACAACTTTTAATGTGTCTGATGGAAATCCACCACGGGGTATCTTCCGATACAATGTAGCTCATTTTTTTTTCAGTATTTGAAACTTGACAACGTTCATATTCGTTAACTGAAAACTAAGAGCGTAATGCGTATTTTGATGAATTAATTTTTCCTACAATTTTGATCTGTATGACGGCATCTGATCCTGAAACTATGTGATTAGTTTTCTGGGAAGAGAATTGAAATACGACAGAATTATTTGATAAATTCCTAATCCTTGATTACTGTATCACATTAGAAATTAGAATTATGAGAGATAATGCTTTTTGACATGATTAATAAATAATGAGGTTTCACGTTTACCGTTAATATATATAAAATGGATTTTATTTCTCGTTTGTGTATTTTGCTGTTGGTTATCCTTTATTATACTTGTCAGGTAAGAGAAAGCACATATTTTTTTTTCAAATCTAATTTTTTTCACGTACGAATGAACAACATATAAAAAAAGGATTATATTACAGTGTCAGAGAGTAACAGAATGGTCAGCCGATAAGGTGTTAACATTGAGAGAATCATAGCTCAGGTCTTGGGATGGCGTACATAATTATTGTAAAAAATGATTGTTAATATATTATTTTAAATTCTAAATTATTTGTATTCGTCGGGTATATAAATGTTAATAAAAGTTTGTTTGGACCAGATTGTGCATTTCACTGCAGAACATGATATATGTAAACCAAATGAGTACAGTCATGAAATATTTTTTTAAATGCCACTAGTAGCAGAGACATTTTGATAGAAGTAAAACATATATTAATTTAAGATCTGCATAAATAGTTCTTTCTCTTCAAGATGATTAAAGTTTATTTATAGTGCTTTACAAATTGAAAAGCATTATATCCTGGCAGTCATTAATTTTTCTTGCAGTTAAAGTGTTAAGCTAACAAGCTTTGCAAGTGTTACATTTTAATTCGGTGCCAGTTTAATTTTTGCTTTATAAATATTTTTATAACTTTTATCCTCTCTTTTACATATAAAGCTTTTTGGTGCACCTTGTACATATTTGTAACCTATCCTGATGTCATTTCTTTTAATTATACAGTTTAAACATGTTAAAGTTAATAATTTTACTGGATTGGAAAACAAGCTATAAGCTTATGCGAATCCGTATCCAGTTTACAGTTTGCGAGTATGGCCTTTGTAGCGACAGAAATGAGATGCCTCTATTCCAACTTTACACAGAGATCGATCTTTAACGTGTACTGGGAATGTTAACTGAGGCCAAGTTCTAACCACGGACCTTGGTGTAAGTAACCGACTCGTTAACCAATACTACCGACTCTCCAAGTTTACATATGAACGGCACCTTTTTCCCGTTAAATGTTTCCCGTTACCATGTACCGGTTGTCTAAAATGCTGCGTCTAGATAAGAGTAGAACCCTCCTTTTCGGGTGGCATTCACCCCTTTTCATGTTTATTCACTGATATAACCGATATCGCACTCCTTGGGGTTCAAGTGAGTAAGTGAGTGAGTTGGTGTTTTACGCCCGTGAAATGCTATAAGGCTATTTACAGGCGATGAACATGAAAATGATGATAAAATGAACATGAAATGATGATGATAAATGAAATATGGGGGGTGAGGAACGTTAAATTACGAAGAAACCACAGAAAAAGGGGAGATGTGGGTAGGGGCAGAAAATTTAGCCTATATTGTGCACTACTTGGCGTTCCACAAATGGTTCTTTTACGTGCATGAAGCGTGGCACTCTCCAGACACGTTGGCCCACTATGGTCAGCGGTCAGGGTTTCCGCATTATAGACCTGACAACCACTACGGACGAGGGCCATCCTATCAGAATCCCAAGACCCTAAGGCGCCTCTTACGACAAGCTAGGCTCTGCTGCAGGACTATTCGTCACCCGTGTCCCACACGGGGATCGAGGTTTAAGCAATAACTTACTATAACTTTATTTCATTATAAATACACCTCCTGTTTCTCATCGCTGAATTCGCGCTTATAAGGATGCCAAGCATGAAACAATCAATCAATAAGTTGACTTGCTTATGGTGCAATTAAAAAAAAGTTTGATAGATATTAGACATAATATAACATAGGCACGATCTTGTACTTTTCTTGGTTATCCATTGTTATTCCAATGTATCTGACACACAAAAATGTCCCAAGACAGTTCGGTTCGTCTCCACAGGGGAGAATCGGTATATCGGTAAAAATGAGCGTGAACAATTTTCCTATGGCGGTCAAGTATTGTGCGTGATCGCGAACAATTTTGTACCGGATCGTGAACAACGCATATTGGATTTTTTTCGTAGAAGGTCATTCTTTTTTCTTTTATAGCACGTTAAAAAAAGCAAAATTAAAAAAACAAATTATATCTAGCAAAATGGTTTAACTTAATAAATTGAAACATGAAAGCCGTTTTACTTAAAATTGAATAGCTTTCTCAAATTTTGAAAAGGCAGATAGTATGTTGATATAAAAGGTAAGAATTTAACACATTTTGTAAACAAAACATGTGTGTTCTGCTTCATATTAATATTAAAATGCATGAAATATGGTGTTTTAGATTCAAATATCAGTATTTCATTTACCAAGAGCTAAAAACATATCTTCTTTCAAATGCAAGAGAGAAACTGGACATTTTATGTAGTTTTTGTTATTTTTGGGATCGCGAACAATTTGGCACCGCTGGTTATGGATCGTGAACTATGATCGCGAACAATTTATTAGTCAATATCGAATGTTTTAGATAATAAAGTTTATTAATGCAAACATGTCCCAATTAGGGATAACAGCATACATTTACAATACAAACATGAATACAGAGTTGAAACATACAATGTACAACATGAACAACAACAGAAAATATAGTAAATTATCTATAGAGTATCCTCTCTCCCCAGTTCTAATGACTGTATAATAAAAGAATAAACTATGGAGATTTGATCCGGTGTTGTTGGATTTAAGAGCCATTTCAATTTATTTATTTCATTTAAAGATTCAAAATTATAATCTATTTTAATGAAGAGTTTAAGCGTTTGAATTGATTGACATGTATATATAAAACTTATTTTTCAGGAATGAAAAGAAAGAACAAAAATCTCAGCATTTACAGGGTGGCAAATCGATGACAAATAAACACAAATTTCAATTGAATTAGCATGCTAAAAAGAAACTGTTTACTCCTTACCAGCCATCTATACATTTCTTCTCGTTACGACTTCAATTCAACGTTGTCGATTACTACTCGTTTGCTTTTGTGAAATTTATTTGTTTTTTTTTTTAGCTCCAGGTGAGCTATTGCCATCACTTGATGTCCGTCGTCGTCGTCGTTTGTCCTCTGTCGTCTGTCATCGTCTGTTAACATTTTTTTGTGTTTTGTGTTTCCTTGTGCCGTTCTTGTTTTTGTTTATCGGTTCTGTCGTTGCCCTTTCGGACTTTTGACACTCGAATGCCCCATTGGTGCCTCTGCTTTTAAAAAAATAATTATCATAATATGTCATTTATGTCAAAATGTAAAATCACAGATTGGTTTGTCATAGGGTTTTGTTTTATCTTCCTTTACCGGATTTGACACACTGGATTGGAAATTGACAGCGCGGCGGGTGTGCTATAGCAGGCAGGAACCGCTTTCTCTTCCGGAACACCCGAGTTTACTCTGTTGATTTCTGTTCGGTTGATTTTGTTTTGTGTTTTCTCGTGCTGTTCTTGTTCATGTTCACCGGGTTTGCCGTTACTCTTTCGGACTTTTGACACTCGAATGTACCATTGGTGCCTGTTTGTCCAGATATGTTATTGGTTTTTTTTATTGATGAACGATAAGAATATAAAGACGTTACTTTGGACAATGAGTACCCTTAAAAAATTGCAAATTGTAGCCTTTTTGAGTAGTCTGGAACGATGCGAAACTCCTACCTTAGAGTACTTGGTGAGCAAAATTATGAAAATTACTAGAATTGCACTGTATTGGAAAGAAAAAAAAACATCACTTTTTCAACAAATATTGCTGCAATTCTCATTCTATATACGTACACTGAAAAAAATCACCATTAAAATGTCAATTTAAAAAAAAAAGGATAGAAACCACTGATCAATCAGATGAAAGCTATATACAGCTATTGAGGCTTTATGGTAGCCATTTTGGATTTATCGAGAAAAAAAAATTTTGCCTGTCTGAACAAGTTATATAAGAGGTTCTTTAAGTTGCACTTTTATCTTTTACATAATTTAAAACCTTGCTACTGGACAAAATTTACAGTTTTCGATGATTTTATCATGAACATACTCATAATGATACAAAAAATTGTTATTCATTATAATCATAAATTAAATATTAAAATTATCATATAAATCGAAGGTTTAATTAAAAATATATATTATATTTAATGTGGTCACGCTGTCCTGTTCACGATCAAATTTTGCAGGTACCTAATTGTTCGCGATCATAAAAGGCAAATTCTGAATCGTTTTTACACTTTTTCCCCCTAAATATTCCATTTAAGTTAAATAAATGGAATATTTTATATTTATAGACATTTTCAATGTTAGATATCAAAATATTTTTCAGTTTTTTTAACATATTTAAAGTTTTATTTGAAATAAATTGTTCTTTTAATTCAACTATCATGTAAAAAACGTTGGGTAGGATAGCGCCTTTACGTTTTTAGGAAAAATGGAATTTCCAAAGCAAAATGTTAAAATGTATTTCAGTAAAGGAAACATGGTTATTTTGCCAGACGCTTTTAGTTTTTTGAATGACGTTTGTAATTTCTTATTTTTTAGTAAATTCTATGAAATCACGCCAATATGCGTTGTTCACGATCCGGTACAAAATTGTTCGCGATCACGCACAATACTTGACCGCCATAGGAAAATTGTTCACGCTCATTTTTACCGATATACCGATTCTCCCCTGTGGTCTCCGTGGACAAATGATAAGCGACAATGCAAAAGAACTCACGTTGACACCGGGTCAAGAAATTCTATATCTCTTGGGGTTAATTAAGTATGGTATTCAACTATGTGTCAGCTTTTATTCTTAAAGGTTTTATACTTTAATACTGACATATACTTTATATTTATATGAACGATACAAACAACCAGATTTTAGTTGTACATGTATGCCTTTGAAGGCTGTATGGTATGATATATGTATGTTGTCATGCAGGCGCTTCCATCAAGGATGCATCATAGAACAACAATATTCAGACAATTAACTAGTTTCCATTTAGCATCATCATTTCATGTTCATTTTATCATCCTCTTCATGTTCATCGCCTGTAAATAACCTATGTAGCGTTGCACGGGCGTAAAACACCAACTCACTCACTCACTCATATACCAACCATAATTGAATTAAAGGAGCTTGTGTTAATAAAATTAAAAGTAAACCAATTTTGATTGTTCAAATAGAATGATTTCGTTAGATGAGATTCCATGGCGAATTCATCCTTCTGAAAATTATTTTTAAATGTTATTGACGATTTCCTATTACATAAGGTATTTTGCCTTAAGCGAAGAAACAAAAGCGAGGCCGCTGATATCAAGCTGTGTCAAAATAAGTATGATTGTAACAACTTGCTGAAGTAAGCCGAAGAAGGTAACAAAAAAGCTAAATTATTCTTTTCGAAACTTGGCAGCATGTGAATGGAATTTTTACATATAAAGAGCCGCCCATCGATTTTCTGGTGAAAAGATTTGTGAAGATTTGCGATGAAAGCCATTGATTTTGTTACATTTCTAGTCTGGAACATTGAACAAAACGATTAAAAAATAACGCAATGTTTAAAAGACCGGAAGAGCTTAGGAAATGTGAATAAGAGAAAACATAGAAAAATAGATTTACAATTCTTCTACGATTGCAAATGACTTTTTCTTTAGAAAACTTTATATAATTGATACCGATTCAAATACTTTCAATTTTATAGTAGCGCCGTTATAGCCTTAAGTATGCCATGATGAACGGCTAATTGTGATGGTTATCGCAAAGAAAACGAAATGGCTAATTAAGTTGAAAATATTTAAGTTATAAAATTCTAGATTATTTTCATGGCATGTTCTATAAAGAAACCAACAAAAAGACAGCGACACTACGAAATAAAAAACAATTTATACAGTCATGTATCCACGATGAAATCAGCGACTATTTGAAACAGAAGAAAACTCAAAAAGTACACTTAAATCTTAAAACAACGGTGGCAAAAAAATAGGTCCAAAGAACATTAAGATTGTTGGTTAATACTGAAAATGACACATTCGATCCTTGCAATGTGGAAGAAAACTACAGACGCTTTCGATATAAGGTGTAGCCTCGGCATCTTTGAAGTAGTCAAAAAGTACTATACCTATCTTTTCACTTTCTCTTAGGCTATAAAACCTCTGGTACGTTATTACTTTGTGCCCCTTGTCCCTTCTCACTTCATCATTTAATGATAATTTCATCACCTCTTTCATGGTATAATTTAACTTTAATTTCTGGTCTGTACACTTCCAATCCACATTTAATACTTAACTCAAGGCCTTAACGCTGATACCATGGCTCCTAACTCCAGTGCTAATGCCTACAACACGAGCAGAAGAAATGTACAACGACTCTCGCACACAGATACAAATCACTGTTGAAATATGTTTTGGGCTTTTGAAATCACATTTAGATGCATTGACACTAGTGGTGGCACACTTTTGTACACACCCTTGCAATGCTGTATCGTTGTCATTACAGCTGTAGTGCAATACCCACCGAGTACATGTACCACTTCCATTGGACAAATTAGCGGGACCACTAAATGATGGGTCCATTGTCCACCAGAGATTGATAAATGGACGCTTCAATCGATGATTATAAATTTGAGTACTTTTAGTTTTGTTTGACAAAGTTTATAATTTGACATGTATTTGTATGACCATAAAATCTAATAAGCTTCCAAAAAGTATGCAGTTGCTGTCTGTCGCTAAAACAGATGAGCCGTTGTAAAACAAAACTTATATACAAACCAAGAACCTATTACCGGGAATTCATTTGAATGTGAAATAAATGTAAATGAAACAACACCCATGATACACAATAGATTTGTAAAGCTTGCATTGGGAATGTTTACATTACATTTGTCGGTAAAAGTCCACTCAAGAGAGCTCAAAAAGCCACTGGGATGTTTGCCACCGGTAGTTGAATGGGGCAGCCCTGTCATAATAAATACCAGGGTCGTCAGGTTATGATGCGGCAAACCTGACTGCAAATCATAGTGGTGCACCGGGTCACGTTCCTCTTACACTGTAAAAACTTAGTGTTTAATACATAAACACCTTTTTGCAACAGATAATAAACACTAAAATGTGTTAAAATATTAAACACTAGTGTTTGGATTTTAAATACTTGACATGTTTATAAATTAAACACTTTTTAAACACACCTGTTTATCCTATAAACATGCATGTTTAACTCTTAAACATGTTATGGTGTTTATATAAAAAACACCATAAAGTGTTTATAGCGATGCAACAGATAATAAACACTTAAACATGTTTATTATTTTAAATTTTAAACACTCAAACACGTTTATTATTTTAATAATAAACATGTGTGTTTAAATGTAAACCTTTTATTTGAACATACAATGTATTTGACTCGCTATAAAAAAATGAAATACATGTAAAAAGAATAATTTACATGTATGTGTAAATAAATGACCTTCTTGTGGCATTCCGATTTTTTTTTCACATTAAATGGATAATAAAGAAATAACAGAAGAAGATTTAAAAATTATATTTGTTTGTTTTTATTATGATATATTAAAACACAAATAACACAATTTCACATTAAGTCAATTTTTTTCCCAGTTTAATATCCTCAGTGTAGTAAGCACTAGTTCAAATGTCATATTGCAGCCATTATTTCAGTAGGTCCATCTTTTTATTACTTTCTAATTCTCATTCCACAAATAAAAAAAAGTTTTCCGGTGGTTTCCTTCACAAAGTTTTATTTTAATGTGTTCACAAAGTCTTTGTCTCATTTTCAAATTCTGTCAAATTAGTTTCAGCATGAAAGTATTAAATTGACATACTGGCATGGTTTCAGTAACATCAAAATAAGATGAAGAGGTTCAGCTTAGATACAACATGTACATATAGATTCTGTATTTGTATTATGTGCTTTCCATCTCAGTTCTTCAATACAAAGAGCCTGAAAAGTAAACATAACATTTGTAATCAATTTTAAACTCTAGTGTTTTAAAGTTAAGCATTGGTGTTTAAATTTTACTCTAAACAAGCAACTATTTTTACTTAGAAAACATTAAATAGTCAATAATTAATATTATATACCAGGAGTAAAGTTCTATACAAAATGTAATGAATTGAAAACACATAATTGTGTCATTTATACTCACAAATGCAATGAAGTTTCATGGAAGTCTCTCGGAACATTTTTACTGTATCACTCTATTTATGTTTGTTTTTTTTAATGAAATGTTTCATATTTTTCGTTCTTACACTCAATATAAATTATATCCATGTACAGTTTCTCATTGTTGAATTAAGAACTTACCATATGTGATCATCTCATTTTTATATTCCTCCCTGTCTGATATTTCATAACAAATATTCAAAATTAAAGCGCGTGAAATCCAATATCCTCACGTGATGTGATGACGATTTCCGGTGGTAGGAATTAAACGCTAGCGTTTAATATAAGTGTTTATTTCTCATAGGATTTTCATAGCTTTATTAAACATTAGTGTTTAAAATGATTGGCGATCATCTAGAAAATGAACGTTCAACCGCCTTTTACTTCGTTTGTTTTAACATTTTCTATCTAAAAAGTCTATTAATTGTCTAATGAATTGATGCCACAAACACAACACCAGATTTGAACAAAAATGCTAACATTAAAAATCATGTTTCAATATTTTTTCTTAAAAGCCTCCTTTTCATTTCTGTTGATATTCGTTTACATAGAATTGTGTATTTTAAAATTAGAAATGAATTCAACGCATTTAAATCAAAATTTAACTTACTTTTAACTGAATTTGGTTAAATCATGCCTTTTAAACTTGGGTGTTTAAGCATTTCTGTCTAAACATGGGTGTTTAATTTTTTGTCGTTTTAAACATTTGATGTTTAAAATTTAAATGGAGATGTTTATTTTATAAACATTGGTGTTAAAATATCAAACATACATGTTTAAGAATTCAACACTCGTTAAACATGTTAAGCGTTGGCAGTTTTTACAGTGTACGTTAAAGAGCCCTGCTGAAGAAGGACATGTTGGATCCCCATGCAGGAGGCTAAATTGTCCGTTCCTAACCAACACTCCTTTTTCCAGTGGCAGTAAAAAACTATCATCCTCGATTGCCCTTATGTTCCCATTTTTTCCACTTCTTGTTTGGTCTTAGTCATCATTTGGTTTCTAGTTTTCGGCATTTTTGGGTATAATTGTTCTATGCTCTTCATATGCATGTAGTGTTTGGCATTTTAAATTTTTGGTAGAGCGCCTCTGATGAGTCTTGAATAGACGAAACGCGCGTCAGGCGTAGCAAAATTTATTGTCTGGAACTTTGTTGTAATTTATATTTCATCATCATTTCGTGTGCATATTGTATCACTCATTACTTTCATGTTCATCTCCCGGATGAAGCCGAAATCTTGCTGCTTGGAAGTTAAGCAATAACTAACTAACTAACTGTGGTTAAATTTCTGAGTATATAAGGACCTAAATCGCGCATTTTTTCTGCACGTGAAATACACTTAGTGTAAAGTAACCGGTTTGTAGTGCTTAAACTATAAACATGCACATGTTTTAGCCAAGTTGATCTTTAATTTTATATTGAATTCTATAAACGACAACTGCTCGGTCATAAGTTTTTGTGACAGTTTAAGTTTGAGATTATATTTACTTTAACTTTATTTCTGATATTTGCCATCATATAGATATACATTTTTGTAAAATGCTATGAATGAAATAGAGAAAATGTGGGGTTTTTTTTAATGCATAACATAGCGAAAAGAATAGCAGTATTCATTCTTGGCAATGACTATTGTTATTATCACCGATGGTTACATTCAACTGTGACCATCAATTTTAAAGACCATCTTAACTAAGATACTCGATCGATAGCTTTGTATTGTGGTTTAAGACATAAAATAAGATTGTCATAAGACCAACTGAATTCTACCTCTTATGTGTTTAGACCGATCTTTATATAGTTTTGTTAGACGGACCCCAGATTTACTCACTTCTTTTACATATAGAAATGCTCTTTGACTCGATTCTAACTTTTGTGTTACATTTTTAATCATTTTTCCCCCAAAGATACTTGAAAGTATGGGCACATGGTATTCTGGGAAGTCGGCAATTAAAATTGTGATTTCTATCTCGAACCTTACGAGAAAAACTTGTTACAAAGCTTTATGACATCAACGTGATGACTTTTATCTTCCATACGTCATCTTATCTTACTTATGTAGCAACATTCTGTCCGCCTCGGCTTATTGGTATTATGTTTCACAATTTATTTCTTAATCAAAGTATATGTGGGGTATATCATGATATCACGTCTGATACAAAAAATGCAACCATATGGTTATATTGCTCCTAAGTTGTTTTATTTACTCGAAAACTTGCATCGGAATTACTGATTGTAGTTTCAAATTAAGCATCAAATTGTAAAGTTTTATGATATTAAGGCTGTTTATTGCCATTTTTTTTAATAGAAGCAAGAACGATGTACATGGAAAATATCAAATTAATTGTTGAATGCATATATTTTATATACCATGTATACATTGTAATACTTTTATACATTTTTTTTCTGTTTTCGTCAACGATAGGCGTGCTATTTTAATGTTTGCGACCAGAATGTGTAATTATTATGCTTTTGCTGCAAAATATTTATTGCCTTTTTAGTTATTTATTTATATCTATTTATTATTATTTTTTCAGACTGTGAATAGGTATGAGCGATTGCAACCTATAATAGCAACATTTTCATCGTAATGGTAGAGACCAATGAAGAAAACAAAACATGTAGAATAGCTCCCCCGCCGGAGCAAGCCGCCTTACTATGCATTGTTCAAAATTTATGTTAGTATGTATAGCATTTGGATTAGGAGCTGTATCTTTAACTAGCATGGCTTTAGCCATAAGTACGGACCACTGGCTTTTACTATTAGAAGAACGCCTTATTAGCAGTTTTGGATTCTTCCAAGGTTATGAAATGGCGAGTGAAAATTTAACAATTATAAATATTCCACGTACTATGAATATATCGTCCAAAATTGGACTTTGGAGATTTTGTGTCCTAAGTGTTGTGACTGGTGGGTATTGCTTTTATTAGTATATGATTAACATACAACATTCTTGCATACAACATTTATTTTGCTTTTCCTTCTGAATGTAATTAGGTTTGTTAGCTATTTGTGGTTTTCATCGGGTACTCCGGTTCCGTCAACCATTCAAACTGACCGCCTTACACGGCCCAGGTGCGTCGAAAAGGGTGTTAAACATACACACACACACACAACTTATTAGGCAAGCGCCAGCGAAGCCTTATGGAGTCGATAGAGTAGTGATGATTTTCGCGTTTTTTTTTCTGTCTAGACGGAGTGATTTTCCTGCATCCAGTCTGGAATAAAATGCTTTATTTTCTATATTACTTTTCAATATTTGTTAACATGATATACACTTCTATAAATCTCAATTGTTATTGGCATTTTATATGACCGGCACAAGTTTTATTTATTCCTTTGCATCTTACATGACGAACTTTTTAGTTAAAGGCGATAGAATATACATTATGTATTCATCTATTACTTGATTGGTTCGTATAAATATTTCTCTCATTTGATTGGTTAATGCATGGATTCAGATTCTAACTTCACCATTCATAAAATCAGTAAATACACATCATTGGGACGAGTGCATTTTAATCGAAGGGGTGTTTTAATCGATACCGTTTTTACACGATACCTGTTGTGTTCATTAACTTTAAATTTGAGGGCATCTGCATGACGATCCTTTCTTCGCTCACCAAAATTAATAATTCGCAAACATTTTGAACAAAATACTTTTACAGAGAATAAATCTATAAATCTATTATACTGTAGTTCTTATATATTTCGCTTGCCTTTAAACGCTATAGCGCTTTGATTTTGTTAACTTATAAACAGCAACAAAGTTACAAATGAACCGGAAATGCTTAAGGCAGCTTATTCGTTTTACAACGCGTAACATTTTTTTACGTTTTTGGTTGAAGTCAATGCAGAAGCAACGGAATGTATGTACAGCAGGAATTATACCATATTCCTCTTCAACATTTAGAAGAAAGAAGAAAAGATTCAAAATTGACATTAGGGCAGAACAGATTACACATGCTACAATACATATTCTTGTGATATATTTAATATTTTAGAACTTTTTACTTTAAAAAAAACGCCCCAGTCCAATACAGATACGAGTTTTAAACTTTTTTCTTTTTAGAGTGTGTTGCCTTAGATTATTCCAGTAGTTTAAAGAAAAGAGAGAAAAATGATGAACAAGAAACAACAACAGCTATTGCTGGTAATACATGTATTTAAGTTAGTTCCGTGATCTTTTCTTCTTTTTTTTTTGAGGAGGTGGGGTTTGAATAGCAAGATCCAAAAACTCTGACTAGCAAATATCATATAACATTGATTATTTTTTCATGCTGTTGAGTTTAAAAGAAAAAACTTATTAAATATTAATTTAAACCCAAAGAGGCAGTTACATAGACATAAATAGTTGACACTAAGACAGTTATACCCTTAAAATGCACAATCAAGCATGTGCCATACTGCAGTCTTAAAACCCTGAAACATGAATGAATAAAAATGCTCCAGAAACCACTTGTTGCAGCACACCCGTTGCGTTGCCACAATCAAGGATCCCTCAGCATAGAGGGCGACATTACTAAACAATTCTGATCTAATCGCATATAAGTGATCGACATTTATTGAAGTTTTCGTTTGAACATAAAATCTTTAAAATTATATTAAAATTAGAAGACCAAAAAAGAAAGACTAAGACCACACCTTGAAAATGAGAGGGCCGATAGGAGCATCTGAATCGGATACTAGTATTTATATTGCCTAAAGCATGGATTAATTAAACAACATGGTCATTTTTTTTTAATTTACGGACCTTTGCGCTTGAAAACAAGAACGCTCTAATGAACCTATATCGGTCACCTGATCTCAATGACTGAAAAAATGAAAATGCTAAGTTCTAAGCATCTGAGGGGAAAACAAGTGTAAAGGACAGTTATGTAACCTCTCCATATGAATAAAGGGTTTTATATAGCACATATAGCTATAAAACATTAAGAAAGCAAAAGCCTTTCTTTACCTCTTATAGGTTTAGTCTGCATTGAGAAAAACCCAAAACTTGACAATTAGGCCCCATTATTCCTATATATAATGGGTCATTTAACAGGGTTGGCATGTCGGATACTTTTGTAGAACTTAGTGAACTGAGGTTTAAGCAAGCCTAAGCTTTTCCCAAGATCTGCAACAAATTTCATTAAATGGGCCCAAAGCACAAAAACTCGCTTTTTGTGACCTCTAGAGTGTCATTAACCTTTAAGGGGTCGTCAGTAGGCTTCGACCCAATGGACACTTCTGTTAAACTGAAGGTTAAGGAAAACAACACCTGTTTTTCTTTCTGCAAAAGTTTTATTGTATATCTATTTTCTTATTTCAATTTCAGAGGCACAAAGGGAAGCAACCCCAGTCTTTCTTACAGGATTTTTCCTGGTTCTCTGCTCAACGTTGTGTAACGTGGTTGGGAACATAAGAGGAAACACTCTAACATTGATGGCAGCTGTTTTCTATATTAATGCTGGTAGAATAATACTGCTTTATATTTATAGATATCTATTGAAAATTAGCATTACAATCACCGTTTATATTACTTTTTAAATAGATAATGAAAGGGACCATCATCGCACAAAATTAGTTGCAAACACCGTTTAATAGATACATTTAATATATTATCGAAGTCTTTTATGGCGTTAGCTGAAGAAAAGACATATTTAATGTCGCAATCTTTAAATCATTATGTTTTTTTTTATATATGGACCACTTTATTCTAATTGTATAAATTTCGAAATATAATAGTCATAATGTACATGCTTGTCTTAATTGAAAACATTATTTTTTTAGGACTGTGTATTGCTGTTGGAATGATACTGTATATAACCTTCATAAATGACGAGACGAGCCATGCTAAGAAAAGTGACGATTTAATCTTTATGTATTCTTATGGATGGTCAGCCTATCTTGTTGGACTCTGCTTTTTCGCTTCTGAATTTGCTGCTGTTTTGTGCATTACTATTTTTATTAAAAAATTCCCGAACAGTGAAGATAAAGTAAAAATAGTTCCTGGACTAGAGCGGAAATTGTCAGTGCCTACGGACTGTCACAGTAATCCTACAATTGTTCTTTAGCAAATTTATTATTACTTTGTCATAGTTTTATAATATTACAATATGAATTAATAATGTGGCACCATACTTTGTATCAAGCCAGTTCGTTAAAGATCGTTAAGAATATATTGCAAAATGTGGTACATTGTATAAAATTATGATTATCATTTTAACATTAATAATATGTATTATGTTTAAAAATGGTATAGATATTTAAATTAAATGTCTATCTTAAATAAGTCCATATTAATATTTATTTAGCTGTTTTGTCAGTTTTTCAAAATTTAAATTAACTGTCATTTCACATTACACGTACTAATATAATTTAAATTTCGGTTAAATGTTTTACAACATTTAATACAGCCTTTTTCAGGAACATTGATACTTTAAAACTTTAAATGCTTAATTATTTTACAATACTTCAGTTGAAGTTTAGAGTGACATTCTGCATTTTTTTTCAAATTTAATTCTTTAAGGTGGGACGTTACGTTAAAAACGACGTTACCGATAAAATTTACCTGTACACTGAAAAATCCGTCTGAACGTCGTGAAAAGCAACGTCAATTTTAGTTAGATTCTATTGCGTTTTTCCTGTATAGGCAATGTTCACGAGTCTGTACCTTAAAAACGAAGTCCGTGACATATCCTTTATTTTACATCAATGCATCACAAATTTTCCGAGGAATATTATATTAGTTTTTGGTCGGATATTGTTAGTTCATTTTTGTGTACAAAAAGTAAAAATAATTGGTGTTGAAACTCTTTTTTTCCTATATGTCTTTGTTAATTTCCCGCCAAAAATGCAGTTTTCAAATGCATTTATTTGAAAAACGAGGTCCGTGACCCCCATATTTTATTGCATATATGGATGTATATCATTAAGAACTATGTGTCTACCAATTTTCATTAAAATCTGGATATATGCCATTTGGTATCGTCCCACCTTAACGCACATTCTTTGCAAAAAAGGGTCATTCAACTTCGTCCAATGAAGACTTTTGTTGAGGTGTACATTTAAATAATAGCTTTTCTCTACCTTTAACAGTTTTCATTACGTGAAGCAAACACACAATTTTTGACAGGATTTCATTAGGTTATAAATTGTGAATGTGGGGCGGCGGGCGGTGGGTGGACCTTGAAATTGTCATTGCCCATAGAAGGTGTCATCTGAAAACTTCCTTCTCTGGAAAATTTTGTAGAGGTGCTTGAGCTGAACATTAAGTAACAGCTTTTCTCTATTTGAAAATGTGTTCACCCTTTCGCTAAAAAACTAAAGAATTTTAGACCGAGATTATTAGAAAATACGTCCATAATAATGTCTCGAAAGATTTTCTTTCGATATCAGCCACTGGTGGAAAAAATCAAAATTCAAAATCGTGTAAGACGAAATGATTCGTGGTGGTTTTGATTAGTCTTCGGCAGCATGATTCTTGTAATGCTATGAAAATCTTCATATCCCTATTATGTCTCACAACTTGTGGTTTGTGTTTCTACCGGACCCTAAGATCATAATGGAAGACGGGATTTTGGCGCCATTAAATCTGGTCTAACATAGCTATAAATATGAAGCGTCTTTGGTATCTTTAGTTGGGCGTTGCTACAATGCGGTTCCATTACTCATAATGGAGCAACACCGAAAGCGAATCACACTGGACAGATTTCCATTCATTTAATTATATTTAGTACTAAAATGTTGCTTATGTGACAAAAGACGGAATACAATGCTTGTTTCATTTACAGGTTTGTTCAACGGCACCAGCGTCCATTAATGTCGGTTCACCCTTTACATGGTATAAAGTCGTAAAGTATTCAAGGTTCATCTTTACACTTTGGAAAAAAATACTGAGTATTTATGGGTTTTTTTATTCTATGTGGAGCCTAAACTACACATTCAATTCTTTTTAAAGCAAAGCAACGTCTATATAAATATTTTTTACGTGTACACCTGGTCTAATTTGCCGGGGCATTTCTTTTGCGTTTTTTTCAGTTCACCCAAATATAGCCAAATATCAACAATGCCCTGTCATTCGGCCTCCACGTTCTAGGTAATTTCATTATTGGTGTTATTAAATCTACTCACAATAGGTTTTATGGAAGGTTATTTAAGGGTAATTCATGCTTTATTTATGGTACAATTTGAACGGAAAGAAATAGGAAACAACAAAAGTAATCTTGTTACCTGGAAGGGGAAATGATCTTCAATTTTTATATCTAGACGCAGCTACAATTTATTTTGTTTTTCTATGTGTCTAGTAACCAAAAATGTTCGATCAAGGAAGCCAAATCCAGCACCGAGGATATCGACCATGTGCAGTACAAGAAAAGAAACCTGGTGTTTTAAACAATTTTGAATTTAACAAACGGAAATTTCAACGACAAAATAGTATTAGATTTAATTGGTAAATTCGTGTCAGACAAGTCTGACGACCAGGCTTGTGATTACACTTGGAGACCTCTGGTCCACCAGCAGCGGTTATCGACCCAGAGGTTTCAAAATACAAATACCAAAACGAGTATAAAACGGGTAATTTGGTTATGCTGTATATGCATATTTCAAGGAGTAACCTCTCATTTGCAGCATTTGAATCAAAACATTGGAAGTTCAAAACCCAAAAGTATTAAACAACGAAAAGTACTGGAAACCAAAAAAAAAAGAAAAATTCGAATAGGGAAGCCAAATCGAGCACCGAGGATTATAAAAATAAAATAACTTTAGGCCATTTTATTATTTAGAAACAAATGCTGAATAGAGGTTACTTCTGCAAATAAGCATACATACTAAATAGCGAAATTAACCGTTTTATTGATACCCACGTTGGTAAAACTACCAACTGAAAAATTAAATTCTAAAGTCGTATCTGAATTCCAGTTTCATTTTTACATATTTAGAGAGAAAATAAATTCAGATATTAATATCTTAATTGAGACATGGAAAGGAGACACAAAAGATAACCAAATTTCAGGTTTTAATTGTATATCAAAAATACGTTAAAAAAAGAAAAAAGCAAAACGTCATAGTGGAGGAATCATAATTTATTATAAAAAAGAATATGCTAAAGGTATAACATATATTGCAAAAGGAACAACGTCACACAATAGAATATGGATAAAACTTAACAATCAATTTTTCGGAATTCAGGAAGATCTTTTTATATGTGCAATATATACTCCACCAGTACCTTCAAAATATTTCGAAGATGACTCGGATATACTAGAAAATGAAATAAGCTATTTTGCAGCTCAGGGAAAAATATGATTAATGGGTGACTTTAATGCTAGATGTGGGAATGAACCAGATTATGTATTTCAAGATTCCTCAGAAATAAATAAATTTGATGCTGAATACTTACTACCAAACAACTATAAAATTGATAAAGAACTAAATAGAAATAATCAAGATAAAGTGCTGAATGCACAGGGAAAAACTCTAATAAACTTGTGTATTTCCTCAAGGCTGCGCATATTGAACGGTCGCTTTCTGGGAGATAGTCTAGGTCATTATACTTTCATGTCACAAAACAGTTTTAGTACAGTTGATTATGCTTTAATGAGTGAAGGTCTCTTGTCCTCAGTGAAATATTTCAAAACTGATTGTTTCTCATATATGGGCGTTTTTCAATAGAAGTGAGATTTTAGGCCCCAAAACATTTCGAAAAGAAAATTTAAGTAATGTAAACTTTTTTCTTGAAACCAAACTTTCCAATATTATTACAAACTAATTCTAAAATATGCAGTATTAATGCTTAAAATAACTTACTAAAAAATAAAATAAATATGGAAAACTATTAAAAAATGTCCACTACGAAATGGGTATTATAGCTAAGATTGATGATAGGAAAAAAACCTATTTTACATGTTGATTTGGCACTGAATTTGACAAAATTGATACATAAAATGTAATAACTTTACTTAACCTTTCTATTGTGTTAATTGTCGATTTTATTCTTCATTTATTATTAAAAATTCTAAAAATTAAGAAAATCATACCCTTTCAAATACAAGTATTCTTAAGTGGACCTTTTAAATATAATTTTAACACAGCATTAATATATGCCTTGAAGGGTTTGAAATGTATCTAAATCGTTTAAAAAATAAGTAATGTGTTACGAATTAAAAAAAAAAACATTTCAATATTGCGTTGCGTAGTGGACAAGTTTCGTAGTGGACAAAATCGTTTCGTAGTGGACAATGCTGCATAACTTAAGATAAAGTTACAATTATGATATAATGATCTTGTGTACAAAATTGCATGAAAATGTGATTGAAAGTTCCTGTGAAAATAAAGGAAACTTAAATTGCGACAGATGAAGGTAGTTTTTTGGTAAATTCATCCAATATCTGGTAAACAGAGGTGAAAAGAACACCTCCTTAACAGGCTATATATATACATGGTATGTATTTATCTAAAATACTTTACTTAATAAAGGGGTAAACGGGCTGACCAAAAACTATACCAGTATACCTCGCAATAAAGTTGGCGGAGTGATGAAATATACAGGGTGTTTCTTATGAAAGACTGTCAACTACGAAACGATTTTGTCCACTACGAAACGATTTTGTCCATTACGAAACGTTATCGTGTTGTAGTTGACCATTTCGTAGTGGACATATTTGCCGAAAACGTTGAAATTTTTAGTCACTTACAATACAATCACAATTTTCTTTTTTTTATTCCATGAGGGCAACAACATATTTACAAATCACCAAATCTGGAGAATTTTAAGCATTTGCATGGTTGTACAAATTTCCGTTACCTAGTGGACAATTTCAAAAATATGGGGTATCCTCTATTTACAAAGGCAAATTTAAAAAAAAAGATTTTTCATTGACATCCCTGCCAGTGTAACATTTTGTTTTTAGGATGTATAATAAGTAGATTGACATATTTTTAGAAACATGGGTTGCAATTAGAGGTTTATATTGGTGACAAAATTACAATCGTTTCGTAGTGGAAGAAAGTTTGGGGACACTTAAAAAAGTGAATTTTCACATAACAAAATGAAGACAAAGAGATAAAAAATGTTGCTATAATGTATCTCTAGTATCTTGTTATGACCAGAAATGATGTGTCTTTTACACTTGGATCCAAAATGAGTCACATTTTGAGTGTACTTTATCTGTTTTTATTATGGGGACATGTAAAATAGGCCAATTATACCCTTCAAATACATAATTTTGATAGAAAACCTTCCAAAATTGTTTTTCGTACTGTTGTAATTTGCATATTGGTTCACAACATTTTCAACAAGGTAGAAATGACGCCCATATTTAGTCAGATATTCACAGGATCTTTACAGGACAAGAATTTTCACTTTTATTGAAAAAAGCCCATATGTCAGATCATGTTCAAATTCAGGTATCACTTAAATGTGAAATAAAAATTAATAATAAATAACATTAACTTAGATAAAAATGGAAAAGTATAAGTAGATTCAAATTAACAAATGAATCAACACAACTTCTATTAAAGTGTAAGTTCGCCATTTTTTCAAAATTTGTACATTGAAAGACTATCATATAAAAATAACTTTGGTGAAATTCCTAGCGCTCAAATATGCATAGTTAGGATAAATTTGGCTTTTGAAAGTAAAAAAAATCTATCCATGGAGGGTCACATTTTTTGTACTAGATGGCGCTGCTCAAAGCCAATACACAGAGTGAATGTTTCATCCTATACCCATATGGTATTTACCGATGTGTACCAATACGGACAATTTGAAATAATTAAAATTAAGTCGGGAATGATAAAATAAAAGTACGTTTTAAAATGTACCAATCGTTAAGTTCAGACTTAATTCGTAGAAAAATATAGAATTTTTAAATATTTTTTTTATCCGCGGTACAGACATTTTCAGAAAATTTATATTTCAATTTTCAGTATGTAGAATTGTCCTATACTATTTCTTTTATACATCCTGTTTAAAATTAATGGTTCACTGACACTCTACTGGACTTACCTTGCATGATTCGTTTGAAGTGATATTATGATAATTAGTCCTTCCGTGCAAACCATCGCACCACAGGGGCTTACTTATCGTTTTCTGTGTATAAGACTTTATTCCCTTCTACACACCACTGACACAACAGGGGTTCACCTGCCGTTTCCTGTGTATGTTTAGTACTCCCGTGCAAACTATCGGCACCACAGGGGTTTAATATTGTTTCCTGTGTATTAGAAGTTGACATTTACCTGGTTGGAATGGGTTCTAAAACACTTTCTTTTAACGATAATCAACCCCTTTGGTCCGCCAGTGTCGTTTGAACATTGAAGTGCGAAAATGTTAATAAAATACCCTTTCTAATTAAAAACATATAAAAACAATAAAATATAGGAATCTTTCTTTTTTGTCTTGCAAATAATTATGTAGTTAATTAATTGTTTTTCCAACACTTCAAAAACGGAAAAAAGTGGGAACTAAAACTCTTTAAACACATTTTTAATTTGGGTACTAGTATTTCACAAACCATGCACAAACACGATGTAGCACCACGCTTTGGCTGATTGATAATTGTAAGAGAAAGGTAGTCAATGGAGTAAACAGGTGATATTGACCCCTGCTGATTAATTATACCGTATACTAATTCTGAAATTATTAAAAGATGTGCCGGTCGAAATTCTTAAAATCGAGCTGTGGTGGGTGTGTCAAAAGTGGGTTGAGTGCTGCAAGGAAATCTTTGATTGGAGGAGCACCTTAATTGATCTATGATATCTGTCAATTATACCTGTAATTAACCAACGGGGGGTGGCAGATCGTCCAAAAGGTTAATAATTTTAATTGACACCTGTGTATTCATACAGAACTGAATTTATTGTCTTAAATATTTGAAAAATGATTGAAAACTGGGGTTACTGTGTCAATGAATATTTCAGATTATTTACTATTTGGAATTAAAATTAATTATTTTAAAACAATTTAAGGTTTAAGTAAACTATTATCTTGTTATTTCGATAAAAAAAAAACGCGGGATTAAAAAAATATTAATGCCAAATTATTCATATTTCAAATCATTATTATGATCGACAACATCGGTCTAATGTTACAAATATCGTCAATTGGTTAATGTATTTATCATTTGAGATGTGACGTCACATCTCCAATTGAGCTATCCCATAATTCATCATTGTTCAAAGCATGGACGCGCCCATATGGTCTTGTGTATTGGAATAAAATTACGAATATCTTTCTTAATATATCGTTTTCTATGCCCAAACCCGACAGGATGCCTACTCTCATTATAATAAATCAAATAAACTAATAACTCAAAAATCGCGAACTTACACTTTAAATGCAATGTCAACAAACGAAATCAAAGAAGATATTTTAAAATTTGAACTGGATAACTTTGAACAAAGTCAAGAAGGAGTTGATGGAGCAGTTAAACACTTAAGTAGTATTTTTGAAAATATTTCTAAAATGTCTTGCAAATGTATATCAAAGCCACGCAAAAACAAGAATAAAAAAATTAAACAATGTTGGTCAGATAATACTATATATGAACTAAAAAAAGAAATAAATAACATTGGAAATAAATTTAAAATATGTCCTAGTTACCAATTGAAAAAGATATATTTTGAAAAGCTTAAACTATTTATAAAACAAACAAAACAAAAAAAAGGACATTATCAAGAAAAAATATTTAATTCCCTAACAGACACAAGTCATAAAAAACAAAAAAGATTAGTGGGATATTTTAAAAGAACTAAAAGAAAGAAAAAATTATGAACAAGATATACCAGAGATACTTCATGATGAAAACAAAGTCATTAATCACATTCAAAATCAGGGTGCCCCAACCACTTTGCACCAAAGTACTATAAATGTAGTAAACGAAACAATTCGAGAATATGAAAAAAAGATAGAGTTAACAGATAAAAATATCACATGTGCAGAAATAAAAAAAGCTATCAGGAATCTAAAAAATGGAAAGTCACCTGGTCCAGACAACATTTTAAATGAAATAATCAAACTTAGCAAGAGTGTCACTTTGAAAAGAATATGTAAACTTTTTAATATCATTCTTAATTCAGGTATATACCCCACAACCTGGAAGCAATCATATGTAATACTCTTACATAAATCAGGGGAAACAAATGATCCGAATAGTTATAGAGGTATCTCATTAATTAGTTGCTTACCGAAAATGTTCAATGTGGTATTAAATGAAAGACTAACGAAACTACTAGATATAAATGAAAGTTTAAACAACAGTCAATTTGGCTTCAGAAAAAACTATCGAACTTCAGATAGCATTTTTATTTTAAAATCACTAGTGAATAAATATATGCATAAAAACAAAAAGAAAATTTATGCATGCTTTGTAGACCTTAAAAAGGCATTTGACTCAGTGTGGAGAGAAGCCTTATTCTATAAACTCTATAAAATGGGGGTAGGAACTAAATTTTTAAATATAATTATACAACAGTATAGAAGTACCATGTCAGCTCTAAAAGTCCAAAATCTTTACTCTGAGTTTTTTCATATCAATAGAGGAGTTAAGCAAGGGGACTCATTGAGCCCTACTTTATTCAATATCTTCATTAATGAAATATAATCAGAATTTATCAATGATGAAAACCAACCATTGAGTCTTGTTAACTCAAAATTAGGCTGTCTTCTTTTTGCTGATGACCTTCTCATCTTATCAGAATGAAAAGAAGGGCTTCAAAACAGTATCAACAATCTTGATAAGTATTGAACAAAATGGCAACTAACCTTAAATGTGAAAAAAACAAAAATAATGATATTCAAAAGCAATAAAATGAAAGCAAAAAATATTGTTTTTCAATATCAAAATCAAAATTTAACAAATGTAAATGAATATACCTTTCTAGGGATAAAAATAAAAAGTAATGGTGAGTTATCTCATAGCTCTGATGAACTGGTTAAAAAAGCTAGAAAAGTATTATTTTCAATACAATCATACACAGTTCATTTAAATATTTGCCTATACATGTAGCAAATAGCTTATTTGATACCATGGTCAGTCCACAGGGGCTTGTGTACAGTAAAAAAATAAAAATCCCCCTATATACCCTTTCACAAGGGAGGACATACTTCGGATAGGCCCTCGCTTCAAAGACAATTTTTACCAGTTCAAATGTTGAATGACGATCAACCGGCGTTATAATATTGTAAAATAATGATGTTTCTTTCAGCAAACACTAACCTTCATGTTTAAATCCCGTCGGAAACCTCAATATTGAAACAATATTCCAACAAATTCATCCAATGGACAACTCCTTGGCTTCCATAATCACGTGACTTTTGCGCCGTTCGATTGTTCTCGGCCTCTTTCCAATCTTAAACATAGAGGTGGAGGGGACAGAAGCAGTAAAAGTAGACAATGGATTTTCCGAACCTCTTTGAAGTTTGTACATAACGGCGCTTCTTTCCCCTCCATTTCATTATTTGCGATTGGTAAGAGTCCGAGAGCAGTCGAACGGCACAAAAGTCACGTGATTATGGAAGCCAAGGAGTTGTCCATTGGATCAAATTATCGGAATATTGTTTCAATATTGGGGTTTCCGACGGGATTTAAACATAAAGGTTAGTGTTTGCTGAGAGAAACATCATTATTTTACAATATTATAACGCCGGTTGATCGTCATTCAACATTTGAACTGGTAAAAATTGTCTTTGAAGCGAGGGCCTATCCGAAGTATGCCCTCCCTTGTGAAAGGGTATATAGGGGGATTTTTATTTTTTTACTGTACACAAGCCCCTGTGGTCAGTCCAATAGCAACATATAATTCAGAAATAACGTATATGGACACGTACATTACCTTCTATAGAGCACTAAAACGATCAGAATTATCTGGTAGTAATATTGATTATCTCTCTTTTACGGATAAATCATGCATTGAAAAACTACATTTAAGTTTCTGCAAATATGTTTTGGGAACAAATAAAACATCTTCTAACTTAGCTGTTAGAACAGACCTAGGTAGAAAACCATTAGAAATGAAAATAAAGGTCCAAACTCTACTCTATCTTATAAAACTCTTAAATATAAAACACATAAACCCATTACTAAAAGAATCCTTCATTTTGACCAAACAATTAGATGCATCAGGAATATACAGTTGGTTTACCTTTGCCAAAATGGTTGCTAAAGAAACAGGCTTAGATATTCCAGATTTTAGTGAATTATCAGAAAATCAAATAATTAAAATGAAAAATAAACTAAAAAACTCAATGGAATATTATTATGCTAATATATTTGAGAACAAGATAAGAAATATTGATAACAATAGTAAACTGTTTTTATATAAATCATTGAATCCATCTTTAGATTGTAAATTTTATCTGAAATCAAAATTCTTTGAATATCGAAAACTTATTACAAAATTTAGAATAAGTAATCACTGTCTTTTAATTGAAAAAGGCAGATATTTGAAAATACCAAGAGAAAACCGGGTATGTCAATTATGTAATGTTGTTGAAGATGAAAAACACTTCTTACTAGAATGCACGGTTTGTGAAGCAAGAAAATCATATATTGAAAAGGCAAAAACAGAAAATAATTTTTTAAACTTTGAAACATTAAATGAAAGTAGTAAAATAAGATACATTTTGTCTCCATCAACATTTCAGCAAGTAGAAAACACTGGTGCCTTTTTAAAACAGTCGTTAGCACTGGGGACAGGGGACCTTTAAACTTTAACTTATGTTCATTGGTATTGTTTCATATGTTAAATGTGTATATACTTGCTGTATAGAAATTTTATTGTTTTACTTGTGTTTGTCACAAATCCAGAGATTTATATGGCAATAAAAGTTAATTGATTGATTGATTGATTTTTATCTCAAACCATTTAATCATGTAGAAATTAATGCTGCTGAATAGAGATTACTTCTTCAAACAAGCATATATAATAAATAGGAAAATTAAGTGTTTTATTCATACCCAGTTATTCTGTTTTTATTGTATGCAATGAAAAATAATTCATGACACGCAAGCTTAAAACTCCATTAATATAACCGGTACACCTTTTCTATAAAACAAAGTCAAAAAGTATTTAAAGGCTTCCTTCTTTAATGTTTCATCACATTGATAAAAATAATTTGCATACAATGAACGTAAATTTGTTGTATTTTAATGAAATTCGACCGAAAATTGCCAACTTTTTTTTCACAGCAAAATTCAAACTTATAAACTTTCCATTATTTTCATGGTAATAAGATAAGTACAAGGAAGATGTCAAATCTAGATTTAATGTCATATTTGGAAAACTTTTGCAATATAAAAATGTCATTATTTGCGTAGATATGTAAATTATCTGTACCTTCGAGATTGAAATGTAAAGAGTCGTACCTTCGAGATTGAAATGTAAAGAGTCGTATATAAGGTCAAACTCATAGAGTTGTCAAATAACACAAATCTTTGTCTCTCTTTAAAAGGGGACTACGAGGCGTTGCTCTAAATCATATATTGCAACTAGTCTCGATCACCCAGACGCTTATCAATAGATGATAAGAGTCTGGGACAGTCCCATTACCTATTTTGTTATGTGTACGTTCGGAGTACTTTCAGGCTTTATCATAATGTTCGACGAAAATCATTCAACCGTAGGTTCAGTATTTTGTGCCTATGGTTCAGTGAATTTATGCAAATACAATAGCGGGAAAACTTCTCGATTTGATGTGAGCTGTTCTCTTATAACATAATATTTCTTATTCTACAATAAGACATCCTAATTTACATTTTTGAACACAAGTTGGTTTTGTTAACAATAAAAAAATTCGTTTTATCGTTAAATTGTACTCATGGGCGTGTACCTGGTTTTGGAAATTGTTTTATGTTTATTGGAGTCAAAAATTGGGACATTCTTGATTATAGAACCATACACGTTTGACCAATCCGATTCTCGATTTTGCAGAACAAGTTGTCAAAAACCAAGGAAGACCAATGAAACGTTGAGTTTTCAAAGTTGGTTCATTTCATTTGTATTTAGATTGAAATGAGTCTTGTATGCTGAACACGTCATATACACACGTGGTAAAGGTTAAAAGGTATAACGATCGCCACCTAGTGGTTACGAGAAATCAATAGGTGTTTTCCCAGACTCACTACCTTGGTAGTATGAGTTTGGGTTCGAAACTAATATTGCAACTTAGACCTCGTCATTCCGGAGATCTATAGAATAGTATGGAAAACAGATCCCTCATTAATATTTTTCCTCTCTTATTCTATATTCGATACTTGTTAAGTTCAATGCGCCCTGGAGTAAAAGAAATTGAAACCAGTATGTGAATTTCCAAAACTGATTTTTACAACACAACATTTTCTTTACTGAATCTTTTTTAACAACTGTATAGTAGGGATACGTAGTATTATAACTTGATCTTTATATAAATGTGCAAACAGACACCCTTTATGATAGTCATTGAAAGAAAGTACCGTTTGTCTCTGTTGGTGTGTAGAAGTCGTATCTGAATTCCAGTTTCATTTTTCTCTCAAACCATTTAATTATTTAGAAATTGATGCTGCTAAATAGAGATTACTTCATCAAACAAGCATATATACTAAATAGCGAAATTAAGTGTTTTATTCATACCCAATTTGGTAATTTGCATATGGGAATTTGCCATACTAACGGTATAGGCTAGGGATTGCTGGCACTACTAAGTCCAAAAAAGAAAGGCTGGATTTATTTACGAATTTGTTGAAAGACTCAAAATTCTTCTATCCTTTATTTTTGGACTGAAAAACAAATTTGGGCATCGAAAGCAGAATGTTATGCGTGACACGACAGGATTTACCTTCTTGTCACTAATTTGTCTACATAACCTTTACACAATAAATCGAATGACTTTCATGTATCAATGTGCAACCGTGACCCGTTCTTCTACCAAATGAAAACGTAAATTCTTACTCGTAGTTTTGTTCAAAATTGTGACGTCATAGTGTACAAGAAATGTCACGATATAGTGTCAATGTTGTTCAATGTAAAACTTTTAGTAAAAAATATGGTGCAGAGTTATTCTGTTTTTATTGTATGCAATGAAAAAAATTCAGGACACGCCAGCTTAAAACATACACAAAAAACTCTTCCATTAATATAACCGGTACACCTTTTCTATAAAACAAAGTCAAAAAGTATTTAAAGACGCCCTTCTTTAATGTTTTATCACATTGGTAAAAATAATTTGCATAAAATGAACGTAAATTTGTTGAATTTTAATGAAATTCGACCGAAAATTGCCAACTTTTTTTTCACAGCAAAATTCAAACTTATAAACTTTCCATTATTTTCTTTGTAATAAGATAAGTACAAGTTAGATGTCAAATCTAGATTTAATGTCATATTTGGAAAACTTTTGCAATGTAAAAATGTCATTATTTGCGTAGATATGTAAATTATCTGTACCTTCGAGATTGAAATGTAAAGAGTCGTATGTAAGGTTCTACTCATAGTAGAATTGTCAAATAACACAAATCTTTGTCTCTCTTTAAAAAGGGACTACGAGGCGTTGCTCTAAATCATATATTGCAACTTAGACCTCGTGATTCCGGAGATCTATAGAATAGTATGGAAAACAGGTCCCTCATTAATATTTTTCCTCTCTTATTCTATATTCGATACTTGTTAAGTTCAATGCGCCCTGGAGTAAAAGAAATTGAAACCAGTATGTGAATTTCCAAAACTGATTTTTACAACACAACATTTTCTTTCCTGAATCTTTTTTAACAACTGTATAGTAGGGATACGTAGTATTATAGTCTTGATCTTTATATAATGTGCAAACAGACACCCTTTATGATAGTCATTGAAAGAAAGTACCGTTTGTCTCTGTTGGTGTGTAGAAGTCGTATCTGAATTCCAGTTTCATTTTTCTCTCAAACCATTTAATTATTTAGAAATTGATGCTGTTGAATAGAGATTACTTCTTCAAACAAGCATATATACTAAATAGCGTAATTAAGTGTTTTATTCATACCCAATTTGGTAATTTGCATATGGGAATTTGCCATACTAACGGTATAGTCCTTTTGAAAAAGTATTTTCCGGACGTGCGGACCTGAGAAATCTTTTAATTATGCACTACAGGTTTACGACTTCCGGGTAGGCCTCGTTATTGTAAATCTGTTGAAATTAACTATATTCGTCAACTCGTTAAAGCATTTTTAAATCTGTCTGCCAAAGTCCTAAACTACTTAAGCATACGTGAACATAAAAGACTTCACTCCAAACTGGTTTATTTGAATCGGGAAGGAGAAATTACGCCAAAAACGGATAGGGATAGTTGATGTTTTCCTTAGCTCAACGTTGATCACATCATGTGGCCGTCCCACAAAGGGAAACTACTCTTGTAAAAATGATAATAAAAGAATCGGAATCGGAATTCCGGATGACTTTTTAAAAAGGGCTATAGGCTAGGGATTGCTGGCACTAAGTCCAAAAAAGAAAGGCTGGATTTATTTACGAATTTGTTGAAAGACTCAGAATCCTTCTAACCTTTTATTTTTGGACTAAAAAACGAATTTGGGCATTGGAAGCAGACTATTAAACGCGACACAACAGGAATTACCATCTTGTCACTATTTTGTCTACATTACCTATACACAATAAATCGAATGACATTCATGTATCAATGTGCACCCGTGACCCATTCTTCTACCAACTGAAAAAGTAAATTCTAACTCGTAGTTTTGTTCAAAATTGTGACGTCATAGTGTACAAGAAATGTCACGATCTAGTGTCAATGTTGTTCAATGTAAAACTTTTAGTAAAAAATATAGTGCAGATTTATTCTATTTTATTGTATGCAATGAAAAAAATTCAGGACACGCCAGCTTACAACATACACAAAACTCTTCCATTAATATAACCGGTACACCTTTTCTATAAAACAAAGTCAAAAAGTATTTAAAGGCGCCCTTCTTTAATGTTTCATCACATTGGTAAAAATAATTTGCATAAAATGAACGTAAATTTCTTGAATTTTAATGAAATTCGACCGAAAATTGCCAACTTTTTTTTTCACAGCAAAAATCAAACTTATAAACTTTCCATTATTTTCTTTGTAATAAGATAAGTTCAAGGAAGATGTTAAATCTAGATTTAATGTCATATTTGGAAAACTTTTGCAATGTAAAAATGTCATTATTTGCGTACATATGTAAATTATCTGTACCTTCGAGATTGAAATGTAAAGAGTCGTATATAAGGTTCAACTCATAGAAGAGTTGTCAAATAACACAAATCTTTGTCTCTCTTTAAAAAGGGACTACGGGGCGTTGCTCTAAATCATATATTGCAACTTAGACCTCGTGATTCCGGAGATCTATAGAATAGTATGGAAAACAGGTCCCTCATTAATATTTTTCCTCTCTTATTCTATATTCGATACTTGTTAAGTTCAATGCGCCCTGGAGTAAAAGAAATTGAAACCAGTATGTGAATTTCCAAAACTGATTTTTACAACACAACATTTTCTTTACTGAATCTTTTTTAACAACTGTATAGTAGGGATACGTAGTATTATAATCTTGATCTTTATATAATGTGCAAACAGACACCCTTTATGATAGTCATTGAAAGAAAGTACCGTTTGTCTCTGTTGGTGTGTAGAAGTCGTATCTGAATTCCAGTTTCATTTTTCTCTCAAACCATTTAATTATTTAGAAATTGATGCTGTTGAATAGAGATTACTTCTTCAAACAAGCATATATACTAAATAGCGTAATTAAGTGTTTTATTCATACCCAATTTGGTAATTTGCATATGGGAATTTGCCATACTAACGGTATAGTCCTTTTGAAAAAGTATTTTCCGGACGTGCGGACCTGAGAAATCTTTTAATTATGCACTACAGGTTTACGACTTCCGGGTAGGCCTCGTTATTGTAAATCTGTTGAAATTAACTATATTCGTCAACTCGTTAAAGCATTTTTAAATCTGTTTGCCAAAGTCCTAAACTACTTAAACATACGTGAACATAAAAGACTTCACTCCAAACTGGTTTATTTGAATCGGGAAGGAGAAATTACGCCAAAAACGGATAGGGATAGTTGATGTTTTCCTTAGCTCAACGTTGATCACATCATGTGGCCGACCCACAAAGGGAAACTACTCTTGTAAAAATGATAATATCGGAATCGGAATTCCGGATGACTTTTTAAAAAGGGCTATAGGCTAGGGATTGCTGGCACTAAGTCCAAAAAAGAAAGGCTGGATTTATTTACGAATTTGTTGAAAGACTCAGAATCCTTCTATCCTTTATTTTTGGACTGAAAAACGAATTTGGGCATTGGAAGCAGACTATTAAACGCGACAGAACAGGAATTACCATCTTGTCACTATTTTGTCTACATTACCTATACACAATAAATCGAATGACATTCATGTATCAATGTGCACCCGTGACCCATTCTTCTACCAACTGAAAAAGTAAATTCTAACTCGTAGTTTTGTTCAAAATTGTGACGTCATAGTGTACAAGAAATGTCACGATCTAGTGTCAATGTTGTTCAATGTAAAACTTTTAGTAAAAAATATAGTGCAGATTTATTCTATTTTATTGTATGCAATGAAAAAAATTCAGGACACGCCAGCTTACAACATACACAAAACTCTTCCATTAATATAACCGGTACACCTTTTCTATAAAACAAAGTCAAAAAGTATTTAAAGGCGCCCTTCTTTAATGTTTCATCACATTGGTAAAAATAATTTGCATAAAATGAACGTAAATTTCTTGAATTTTAATGAAATTCGACCGAAAATTGCCAACTTTTTTTTTCACAGCAAAAATCAAACTTATAAACTTTCCATTATTTTCTTTGTAATAAGATAAGTACAAGGAAGATGTTAAATCTAGATTTAATGTCATATTTGGAAAACTTTTGCAATGTAAAAATGTCATTATTTGCGTAGATATGTAAATTATCTGTACCTTCGAGATTGAAATGTAAAGAGTCGTATATAAGGTTCAACTCATAGAAGAGTTGTCAAATAACACAAATCTTTGTCTCTCTTTAAAAGGGGACTACGGGGCGTTGCTCTAAATCATATATTGCAACTTAGACCTCGTGATTCCGGAGATCTATAGAATAGTATGGAAAACAGGTCCCTCATTAATATTTTTCCTCTCTTATTCTATATTCGATACTTGTTAAGTTCAATGCGCCCTGGAGTAAAAGAAATTGAAACCAGTATGTGAATTTCCAAAACTGATTTTTACAACACAACATTTTCTTTACTGAATCTTTTTTAACAACTGTATAGTAGGGATACGTAGTATTATAGTCTTGATCTTTATATAATGTGCAAACAGACACCCTTTATGATAGTCATTGAAAGAAAGTACCGTTTGTCTCTGTTGGTGTGTAGAAGTCGTATCTGAATTCCAGTTTCATTTTTCTCTCAAACCATTTAATTATTTAGAAATTGATGCTGTTGAATAGAGATTACTTCTTCAAACAAGCATATATACTAAATAGCGTAATTAAGTGTTTTATTCATACCCAATTTGGTAATTTGCATATGGGAATTTGCCATACTAACGGTATAGTCCTTTTGAAAAAGTATTTTCCGGACGTGCGGACCTGAGAAATCTTTTAATTATGCACTACAGGTTTACGACTTCCGGGTAGGCCTCGTTATTGTAAATCTGTTGAAATTAACTATATTCGTCAACTCGTTAAAGCATTTTTAAATCTGTTTGCCAAAGTCCTAAACTACTTAAACATACGTGAACATAAAAGACTTCACTCCAAACTGGTTTATTTGAATCGGGAAGGAGAAATTACGCCAAAAACGGATAGGGATAGTTGATGTTTTCCTTAGCTCAACGTTGATCACATCATGTGGCCGACCCACAAAGGGAAACTACTCTTGTAAAAATGATAATATCGGAATCGGAATTCCGGATGACTTTTTAAAAAGGGCTATAGGCTAGGGATTGCTGGCACTAAGTCCAAAAAAGAAAGGCTGGATTTATTTACGAATTTGTTGAAAGACTCAGAATCCTTCTATCCTTTATTTTTGGACTGAAAAACGAATTTGGGCATTGGAAGCAGACTATTAAACGCGACACAACAGGAATTACCATCTTGTCACTATTTTGTCTACATTACCTATACACAATAAATCGAATGACATTCATGTACAATGTATCAATGTGCACCCGTGACCCATTCTTCTACCAACTGAAAAAGTAAATTCTAACTCGTAGTTTTGTTCAAAATTGTGACGTCATAGTGTACAAGAAATGTCACGATCTAGTGTCAATGTTGTTCAATGTAAAACTTTTAGAAAAAATATAGTGCAGATTTATTCTATTTTATTGTATGCAATGAAAAAAATTCAGGGCACGCCAGCTTAAAACATACACAAAACTCTTCCATTAATTTAACCGGTACACCTTTTCTATAAAACAAAGTCAAAAAGTATTTAAAGGCGCTCTTCTTTAATGTTTCATCACATTGGTAAAAATAATTTGCATAAAATGAACGTAAATTTCTTGAATTTTAATGAAATTCGACCGAAAATTGCCAACTTTTTTTTTCACAGCAAAATTCAAACTTATAAACTTTCCATTATTTTCTTTGTAATAAGATAAGTACAAGGAAGATGTTAAATCTAGATTTAATGTCATATTTGGAAAACTTTTGCAATGTAAAAATGTCATTATTTGCGTAGATATGTAAATTATCTGTACCTTCGAGATTGAAATGTAAAGAGTCGTATATAAGGTTCAACTCATAGAAGAGTTGTCAAATAACACAAATCTTTGTCTCTCTTTAAAAGGGGACTACGGGGCGTTGCTCTAAATCATATATTGCAACTTAGACCTCGTGATTCTGGAGATCTATAGAATAGTATGGAAAACAGGTCCCTCATTAATATTTTTCCTCTCTTATTCTATATTCGATACTTGTTAAGTTCAATGCGCCCTGGAGTAAAAGAAATTGAAACCAGTATGTGAATTTCCAAAACTGATTTTTACAACACAACATTTTCTTTACTGAATCTTTTTTAACAACTGTATAGTAGGGATACGTAGTATTATAGTCTTGATCTTTATATAATGTGCAAACAGACACCCTTTATGATAGTCATTGAAAGAAAGTACCGTTTGTCTCTGTTGGTGTGTAGAAGTCGTATCTGAATTCCAGTTTCATTTTTCTCTCAAACCATTTAATTATTTAGAAATTGATGCTGTTGAATAGAGATTACTTCTTCAAACAAGCATATATACTAAATAGCGTAATTAAGTGTTTTATTCATACCCAATTTGGTAATTTGCATATGGGAATTTGCCATACTAACGGTATAGTCCTTTTGAAAAAGTATTTTCCGGACGTGCGGACCTGAGAAATCTTTTAATTATGCACTACAGGTTTACGACTTCCGGGTAGGCCTCGTTATTGTAAATCTGTTGAAATTAACTATATTCGTCAACTCGTTAAAGCATTTTTAAATCTGTTTGCCAAAGTCCTAAACTACTTAAACATACGTGAACATAAAAGACTTCACTCCAAACTGGTTTATTTGAATCGGGAAGGAGAAATTACGCCAAAAACGGATAGGGATAGTTGATGTTTTCCTTAGCTCAACGTTGATCACATCATGTGGCCGACCCACAAAGGGAAACTACTCTTGTAAAAATGATAATATCGGAATCGGAATTCCGGATGACTTTTTAAAAAGGGCTATAGGCTAGGGATTGCTGGCACTAAGTCCAAAAAAGAAAGGCTGGATTTATTTACGAATTTGTTGAAAGACTCAGAATCCTTCTATCCTTTATTTTTGGACTGAAAAACGAATTTGGGCATTGGAAGCAGACTATTAAACGCGACACAACAGGAATTACCATCTTGTCACTATTTTGTCTACATTACCTATACACAATAAATCGAATGACATTCATGTACAATGTATCAATGTGCACCCGTGACCCATTCTTCTACCAACTGAAAAAGTAAATTCTAACTCGTAGTTTTGTTCAAAATTGTGACGTCATAGTGTACAAGAAATGTCACGATCTAGTGTCAATGTTGTTCAATGTAAAACTTTTAGAAAAAATATAGTGCAGATTTATTCTATTTTATTGTATGCAATGAAAAAAATTCAGGGCACGCCAGCTTAAAACATACACAAAACTCTTCCATTAATTTAACCGGTACACCTTTTCTATAAAACAAAGTCAAAAAGTATTTAAAGGCGCTCTTCTTTAATGTTTCATCACATTGGTAAAAATAATTTGCATAAAATGAACGTAAATTTCTTGAATTTTAATGAAATTCGACCGAAAATTGCCAACTTTTTTTTTTTCACAGCAAAATTCAAACTTATAAACTTTCCATTATTTTCTTTGTAATAAGATAAGTACAAGGAAGATGTTAAATCTAGATTTAATGTCATATTTGGAAAAGTTAACTTTTGCAATGTAAAAATGTCATTATTTGCGTAGATATGTAAATTATCTGTACCTTCGAGATTGAAATGTAAAGAGTCGTATATAAGGTTCAACTCATAGAAGAGTTGTCAAATAACACAAATCTTTGTCTCTCTTTAAAAAGGGTGAGTGAGTGAGTGAGTGAGTTGGTGTTTTACGCCCGTGCAACGCTATATAGGTTATTTACAGGCGATGAACATGAAAAGGATGATAAAATGAACATGAAATGATGATGATAAATGAAATATGGAGATGGGGTGGGAAACAAAGGACCGGTAAATTTTGAAGAACCACAGGAAAAAGGGGAGAGGTGGGTAGGGGCGGAAAATTTAGCCTATGTGGTGCACTACTGGGCGGTCCACAAAGGGGTCTTTTACGTGCATGAAGCGTGGCACTCTCCACACACGTTGGCCCACTATGGTCGGCGGTCAGGGTTTCCGTATTATAGACCTGACAACCCCCGCGGACGAGGGCTACCCTATTCAGCCACCTAGGGTACACACTTGGTCGCTCTGTGGGCTGAGCACTGACCCGACGTCAGAATCCCAAGACCCTTAGTCGCCTCTTACGACAAGCTAGGCTCTGCTGCGGGCCTATTCGCCACCCGGGCCCCGCACGGGATATTTTTCAAACTTTGCTCTATTCTTTTCTATTTTACAATAATACGTATGAAAGTAAGATACATAATGTTTGATAGTATATTTGAAGAAACTAATAACATCCAACCGTTCATTTTTCATGCCAAGTAAATTTCTCCTTTTGAAAACACAAAATCTCATAACAGAAAACATAAAATTAAGAAAATATACATTGACACCTTTTAAAGTACCATTAATTCCAAGAAAAACTAACTTTTCATAATCAACTAACGACATTCTATCACTATTACAAAACTCTTCCAATATAACCGGTACACCTTTTCTATAAACAAAGTCAAAAAGTATTTAAAGGCGCCCTTCTTTAATGTTTCATCACATTGGTAAAAATAATTTGCATAAAATGAACGTAAATTTGTTGAATTTTAATGAAATTCGACCGAAATTGTCAACTTTTTTTTTCACAGCAAAATTCAAACTTATAAACTTTCCATTATTTTCTTTGTAATAAGATAAGTACAAGGAAGATGTCAAATCTAGATTTAATGTCATATTTGGAAAACTTTTGCAATGTAAAAATGTCATTATTTGCGTAGATATGTAAATTATCTGTACCTTCGAGATTGAAATGTAAAGAGTCGTATATAAGGTTCAACTCATAGAAGAGTTGTCAAATAACACAAATCTTTGTCTCTCTTTAAAAAGGGACTACGAGGCGTTGCTCTAAATCATATATTGCAACTTAGACCTTGTCATTCCGGGGATCTATAGAATAGTATGGAAAACAGATCCCTCATTATTATTTTTCCTCTCTTATTCTATATTCGATACTTGTTAAGTTCAATGCGCCCTGGAGTAAAAGAAATTGAAACCAGTATGTGAATTTCCAAAACTGATTTTTACAACACAACATTTTCTTTACTGAATCTTTTTTAACAACTGTATAGTAGGGATACGTAGTATTATAATCTTGATCTTTATATAAATGTGCAAACAGACACCGTGTATGATAGTCATTGAAAGAAAGTACCGTTTGTCTCTGTTGGTGTGTAGAAGTCGTATCTGAATTCTAGTTTCACTTTTCTCTCAAACCATTCAATTATTTAGAAATTGATGCTGCTGAATAGAGATTACTTCTTCAAACAAGCATATATACTAAATAGCGAAATTAAGTGTTTTATTCATACCCAATTTGGTAATTTGCATATGGGAATTTGCCATACTAACGGTATAGGCTATGGATTACTGGCACTAAGTCCAAAAAAGAAAGGCTGGATTTATTTACGAATTGGTTGAAAGACTCATAATCCTTCTATCTTATATTTTTGGACTGAAAAACGAATTTGGGCATTGGAAGCAGACTATTAAACGTGACACAACAGGAATTACCATCTTGTCACTATTTTGTCTACATTACCTATACACAATAAATCGAATGACATTCATGTATCAATGTGCACCCGTGACCCGTGCTTCTACCAACTGAAAATTATAACTCGTAGTTTTGTTCAAAATTGTGACGTCCTAGTGTACAAGAAATGTCACGATCTAGTGTCAATGTTGTTCAATGTTAAACTTTTAGTAAAAAATATAGTGCAGAGTTATTCTATTTTATTGTATGCAATGAAAAAAATTCAGGACACGCCAGCTTAAAACATATAAAAAACTCTTAATATAACCGGTACACCTTTTCTATAAAACAAAGTCAAAAAGTATTTAAAGGTGCCCTTCTTTAATGTTTCATCACATTGGTAAAAATAATTTGCATAAAATGAACGTAAATTTGTTGAATTTTAATGAAATTCGACCGAAAATTGCCAACTTTTTTTTGACAGCAAAATTCAAACTTATAAACTTTCCATTATTTTCTTTGTAATTAGATAAGTACAAGGAAGATGTCAAATCTAGATTTAATGTCATATTTGGAAAACTTTTGCAATGTAGAAATGTCATTATTTGCGTAGATATGTAAATTATCTGTACCTTCGAGATTGAAATGTAAAGAGTCGTATATAAGGTTCAACTCATAGAAGAGTTGTCAAATAACACAAGTCTTTGTCACTCTTTAAAAAGGGACTACGAGGCGTTGCTCTAAATCATATATTGCAACTTAGACCTCGTTATTCCGGAGATCTATAGAATAGAATAGAAAACAGATTTCCCATTCATATTTTTCCTCTCTTATTCTATATTCGATACTTGTTAAGTTCAATGCGCCCTGGAGAAAAAGAAATTGAAACCAGTATGTGAATTTCCAAAACTGGTTTTTACAACACAACATTTTCTTTACTGAATCTTTTTTAACAACTGTATAGTAGGGATACGTAGTATTATAATCTTGATCTTTATATAAATGTGCAAACAGACACCGTTTATGATAGTCATTGAAAGAAAGTACCGTTTGTCTCTGTTGGTGTGCAGACGTCGTATCTGAATTCCAGTTTCATTTTTCTCTCAAACCATTTAATTATTAAGAAATTGATGCTGCTGAATAGAGATTACTTCTTCAAACAAGCATATATACTAAATAGCGAAATTAAGTGTTTAATTCATATTCATACCCAATTTGGTAATTTGCATATGGGAATCTGCCATACTAACGGTATAGGCTATGGATTGCTGGCACTAAGTCCAAAAAAGAAAGGCTGGATTTATTTACGAATTTGTTGAAAGACTCAGAATCCTTCTATCCTTTATTTTTGGACTGAAAAACGAATTTGGGCATTGGAAGCAGACTATTAAACGTGACACAACAGGAATTACCATCTTGTCACTATTTTGTCTACATTACCTATACCCAATAAATCGAATGACATTCATGTATCAATGTGCACCCGTGACCCGTGCTTCTACCAACTGAAAAAGTAATTCTAACTCGTAGTTTTGTTCAAAATTGTGACGTCATAGTGTACAAGAAATGTCACGATCTAGTGTCAATGTTGTTCAATGTTAAACTTTTAGTAAAAAATATAGTGCAGAGTTATTCTATTTTTATTGTATGCAATGAAAAAAATTCAGGACACGCCAGCTTAAAACATACAAAAAACTCTTCCATAATATGACCGGTACACCTTTTCTATAAAACAAATTCAAAATTCTTTAAAGGCGCCCTTCTTTTATGTTTCATCACATAGGTAAAAATAATTTGCATAAAATGAACGTAAATTTGTTGAATTTTAATGAAATTTGACCGAAAATTGCCAACTTTTTTTTCACAGCAAAATTCAAACTTATAAACTTTCCATTATTTTCTCTGTAATAAGATAATTACAAGGAAGATGTCAAATCTAGATTTAATGTCATATTTGGAAAACTTTTGCAATGTATAATGTCATTATTTGCGTAAATATGTAAATTATCTGTACCTTCGAGATTAAAATGTAAAGAGTCGTATATAAGGTTCAACTCATAAAAGAGTTGTCACACTCTCCAAATCCGACCAGCACCTCCACGTGGTGAGAGTGGGGCAACGTTGCAGTTCATTAAACGCATCGCCGTCCCTGATGTCTGTACCGGCCAACGCTGGCGGTTGCATGCCGAAAGTTCTGTAAGCATGTATCGCCTTTCAACCTTGTGTTGAAACGTCGCTGCAGAGGCTTTTCAGCCTATAGTCACGACGTTAAAAACCCATCAGAAGAGTTGTCAAATAACACAAATCTTTGTCTCTCATTAGAAAGGGAATACGAGGCGTTGCTCTAAGTCACATATTGCGACTTAGACCTCGTCATTCCGGAGAATAGTATGGAAAACAGATCCCTCACTAATATTTTCCTCTCTTATTCTATATTCGATACTTGTTAAGTTCAATGCGCCCTGGAATAAAAGAAATTGAAACCAGTATGTGAGTTTCCAAAACTGATTTTTACAACAGAACATTTTCTTTACTGAATCTTTTTTAACAACTGTATAGTAGGGATACGTAGTTACTGTATTTTAATCTTGATCTTTATATAAATGTGCAAACAGACATCGTTTATGATAGTAATTGAAAGAAAGTACCGTTTGTCTCTGTTGGTGTGTAGAAGTCGTATCTGAATTTCAGTTTCATTTTTATCTCAAACCATTTAATTATTTAGAAATTGATGCTGTTGAATTGAGATTACTTCTTCAAACAAGCATATATATTAAATACCGAAATTAACTGACGTGTTTTATTCATACCCAATTTGGTATTTTGCCATTTCAACGTTATAGGCTAGGGATTACTGACACTAAAATAAAATGCGATGAAAAAAGGCTGGATTTATTTACGGATTTGTTGAACAGGACCCAGCAAAACAATTTTGGCATTGAAAGCAGAATGACAAACGTGACACGTCAGGAATTTGCATCTTGTTGCCATTACCTTAAAGTTTATACAATAGATGGATTGACATTTATATATCACATTTCAGTGTAAAATGAGCTCAGCAACTCATTGCATATAGCGAGTCTCAGGTTAACAGTCGCTGCATATATATAAGTTTATTATCCAAAAACTTCCTATATTGAAAATACAATACCAAAACTGGTATAAAAACGGTTAATTTGATTATGCTGTATATCGATATTTCAAAGAGTAACCTCTCATCAGCAGCATTTGAATCAAAACATTGGAAGGTCAGAAACAAAAAGGTTGTAAAGATATCTGTTGACATGAAATGCGAGGCGTTGCTCTTAGTCAAATATTACAGCTCTTTCCTCGGGCCTTTTGTGTTAAAATATGGAATACATTCCTTCAATCATAATAAAAAACACTAAGTCCTCTTTTATTTCAAATACCAATATTGTCTTTACTGATTTTAAGCACGTTGGTCTAATAATTTTGAACTTTATATTATTGTGCAATCGGACATTGATAATGCCGGCGAGCAATCGAAAAGGACGTTATTTTTCTGTTGGTGCACAGGGGCTTGTGTACAGTAAAAAAATAAAAATCCCCCTATATACCCTTTGTATATAGGGGGATTTTTATTTTTTTACTGTACACAAGCCCCTGTGGTTGGTGCGTATTAGTCGTATCTGAATTCCTGTTTCATTTGTTCTCAAACCATTTATTTAAAATCAAATATCGCTGATGAGAGATTACTTTTTGAATTATGCATGAACATAACGAAATGACCGTTGTTTTTTTTTTTGTTTTTTTTTGTTTTTTTTTTTTTTTTTTTTGATTTTTTTTTGTTGTTTTTTTGGGGTTTTTTTTGTAAACCACTTCCACACTTCGTATATAGGAACTTGCAATGTGAACGGTAAAAGCTGTTGCTGACATACATAAAATTAGATAAAAGCAAGGCTGTTTTTTTTTACGGACTTCCTTACACGAAGTCAAATGAAAGGAAGTGATATAAGTATGTCTCTGTTGGACCTTGGTTTGCAGGCAACGATCATACGCTATCATTATTTCTAACATGGTTGTATATAGCAGTTACGCCATTCATGTGTCTTGCTTTGATTTTTGAAAAGACTAGATCATTTTTCCATTCATTTTCGCAATGGACAAAAAAATACCACTATTATTGTAAAATATATGAACAAGAATTTTCTTACGAATAAAGCCTAGACGGTTGTCAATGGTTGTAAGCTATAAACAAAAATGAACTGATGCAAGACTATTTCTTCATATATTTAATTTGTTGTGCTGTTTCTTTAGGTGTTTTTTTTTTCTTTCTGGCATTTCAATGCTCCTTTGTCTTCAATTAAACCAGTTTTAAATTGTCTTGCTTGGTTATTTATCGAAATCGACGAACTGCAGTGAACGATTAAGTTAGTAGTTAAAAAGTTAATAGTGACTATAAACAAGTTTCCATATGCGCCTATAACCAGAAGAACCCTATGGTAAAAACTCCAGAAGAAATATAATTTTCAGAATTGGCTAATAATAGAAAACAAAACGACAAGTACGGTTATTCGTTTTTATTCGGTAGATTAGTATTGTTGTTTTGCACAATGTCCATATTGTCTATAAAAGCTGGTTTAAATAATTGCTGTGTCTTTTTGTAGGTCCAATAAGGTGTTAGAACAAATGCCAACAACAACATCACTCCTAGAAGTAGCAAGATTGATACAGGCGGCATAGAGAAGAATTCATCTCTGTATTTGAATAGTGAACAATAAAGAAGAGAAAACTCAACAAATGAACGCATGTGAAACGCATACACTAATATCCACTGGTTGATCTTCCAGACATTTGAATTTCCTTTTCCGGATTTCAACAATCCCCAACAAATTAAAGAGAATGGTGCACTCGTTTCTAATAAACTCAGTCTAACGACGAAGAAGTGAGCGACGTCATTTTTCAGGACCAGAATGCTGCACACCAGTAGGACCCAGTGATGAAGCTGTAAAGGAAGGCTACATCCTTTGTTCATTACATCATAGTACACAAGCATAAAGCATTCAAAAATAAAAAATGCAACACCTAAAGCAACGAATATTGATGATAAAGTCGTTGTAGCTGAAGTACAATTCCTTGGTAGTTCTTCGTCCACAAATACTCCCCATATTCCAAAGACGAAACAGATGACGGCAAAAACTGAACGAACAACCCCGGTGTCCCAAAACAGTTTTTCTCTTTTTTGAAAATTACGATAAGTATGGCAGGAAATTGAGATATATGATGACATTACGTATATACAAATATAAACCAGAATGAAAATGATCACTAAAGCAATCTTAATTGATGGTAATCTGTAGTCCATTGTCTCAAGTGCCGGAAGAATGTGTCCGAGAAATCCCATTTCTAATTTTCTTCTGAAAAAAATGGTTTAATATTAAAAAAATAATATAGTTTTCAATTGTATATGTACTCCGTGTGAAATATTGAAAAAAGACAGAAAGACGAAACTTTGTTTTCAATACTGAGAACCGATTGCTAAACCGAAAAAAATTACATATAAAGTTACTGTAACAAAATGGTTTAAAATCAAAATTTTGAAAAAAAAAAGTATTCTTACCTTTTTGCAACATGTCAACATGTAGTTCTATAAAATTATTCTATTGCGTAGAAATCGCATGCATTTGCAGGACATTTGAAATAAGCCCTGGAGATATAAATCTGGTGTCAGTTTTCACAACTAGGAATCTCTTCGTTTCCGGTTCTGTATGTTACGAAATACATGTAGGAAGTGTGGAACACGTTTCTGAATAAAATATTTTATCATATTAATTCAACTAAATACAAAATGCAATGTATGTTAACTCGATGTCGCCTTCTGCAATGCCACTATCAACTTTCTTTTATATAATAAGTAAAAAAAAATAATTCAATTTATGAAAAGACTGGTATGAAGCCGGTGATTGCATTAATGCAACTATAGATCTTATAAATAACTAGCAGCCAACAGACAATTAACATCATAGTACTAGGCAAAAAAAATAATGCATTTGGTCGAGATGTTCATCTAAAGACTAAATCCACTAAGCAGTATTACGTATTTAAGAAGATGGGGCAGTCGAAAGCCAAAAGTCCGTCTATTTGAGACTCATCTGAGGCACTTTACCCAAAAGATTGAAAATGCAAAACATAATAATCAGATGTGGAATAAGTATACGAAATCTCAAGCTAATTTCATAGCTCTGTTGTATTTTGCAACACAAAAGTATTGATGCAAGAGCAGATTATCTCCGGAGAGACGATGGCAATCCGCCAGCAGAGTACCTTCAAACAAACAAAACAAATACATTTTGTACTGATTATCTGGCCCATGATGGTCAGGGTAGAAAACTAAATTCGAAAGACGAAAACCAAACTGAAATTGCCGCTCGGTCGCGTACACAGGGCTGCCAACTTTCCCGATTTGTACGGGTGTTCCTGATTTTTTTTGTCGTAATTTTAAAATGAATATCATAAGAAAGATCACAAAAGTACATAAAAACCCGATTTCAACAGTTAGCAGCCCTTCGTACACTTATTCCACATCTCATTATTTTCTATTAAAGTATGCTAGATAAACTTTTAAAATATTATATAAAAAAATATAAATAAGATTTATTTTTCCTGTCTATTCCATTTGAAAATGTCTTTACAACAGTTCTTCAAAGATTTCCGATAGAAATAGGGAGTGTCTCTTTCCGGATTTATTTTGTCACAAGTCCGTCATTGGTTTTGAATTTTATTTAATGATTCATTTCCGGTTATTTGGCGACCAAAGCTTCCCTTTGTAAATTTTCACCTGTATTACAGGTAAAATTGCATTAAATACCTACACACAGGTATAAAAATATAGTATAAACATAAACGATTAGTTATTTCACACGTTGAACGGCTATTTTTGGAAAAATGAGGAAACAAACTTTGCAAAAATGAAAAAGTCAGAATGGACCCATTTGTTTGTTTACTGTCTGGTTCAGATGTGCACCATTTCCTTTATATATTGAGCTAAAAATGAAGTACTTACATTCTATTACCATTAATCGTGAATCAAGGCATTTAAATCTGGTTCTTTGATTGCAAGCAAATTCTATTAAAAAGAAATATATTTTCATTTGTTTTTTTATTTTCATTCCAATGAAATTCATTTAAAAATGTTAAATTTTACTCTATCTTACAGACTTTCCATTTTTTAATAGTTTGTAATAAAGACAGAAAATTAAATAAGTTAACCACAAATGTTTTAAGGGCACCACTACAAACTTGTTCATTGCATGCACAGAAAGCATTTTTTGTATTAATACAGTTGTTGCAATTGGTCATCGTTAGATATTAACCTAAGTCATTTGTTTCTTCTTCACAGTTTAAGATGTTAGTAATGAACAGCAGCAACATGAACTACAATGTTAAATCTCAACAATTAAGAATCAGTCAAACTAAACATGTTAAATGATGGCAAAGGATTATTTTCTTGCAACATTTTTTAGCCACATGCAAATATGTTTGAATGCTTTATTTCTCAAGTTTTTATTTCAAATGTTCTCAGATTTTATTACCTTCTTTGGTATTCATGACTTTTTGACCCACATGTACAAAATGCATCATGCTGATTTATAATGCCTCAAATATAATGCTCCATTTCATAAAAGTTGTCTTTAAAAAATCAACCTTGCCGGCGTGTACCAGATTTTCAAAAAAACTTTATTTAAAGCATGCCCTTTTTGTTCATGTGGTACTGATTAAGAATAGATTGTCAACAAATTAAAAATAAAAGTGTTTTGAAGTTAAAAACATAATGGAAACGGAACAATTTAAAGTACCCAAAACTGATAGAGTTGATGGATGATTAATTAGATAGATGTACACATGTAGTGAGACTTCTAATATCCTGGTGTGTTAATCGGCTGATCAAAGGAAGTTACACCATAAAAAACACCAACCTGGGAGTAGATTCGCTAACACCGACAATAAAACAGTTTCTTTGCAGTGTACATGTTACACCCAAACTTCACAGTATTATATTATGTTTCACCAAAATTTACAGTGAAACAAGAGGCTCCCAGGAGCATGAATCGCTCACCTGGTCTTGATGTCTTGATTTCTAGAGCTAAATGAGCTGAATGTGTAAGCAAGAAAATGCTTTTCTCTATCTGTAATAGTTTTCATTTGAAAGGCCAAAAACATGAAAAAACGTTATTTAAGGGTCGTAGCCCCTATAATGGGTAATCTGACAACTATCACCCTATGTAACTTTTGTAGAGCTAAATGAACTCAACATTTAAGCAAGCAACAGCTTTTCTCTATCTGCTATAGTTTTCATTCTATAGGCCAAAAACATGAAAAAACATCATTTTAGGGGCTGAAACCCCTATAAGGGGACATCTGACAACTTCAACCCTATTGAGACTTTTGTAGAACTAAATAAGCTGATCATTAAAGCAAGCAACAGCTTCTCTCTATCAGCTATAGTTTTCATTCCACAGGCCAAAAATATAAAAAAAAACGTTATTTTAGGGGCTGTAACCCCTTTAAGGGGTCATCTGACAACTTCGACCCTATGGAGACTTTTGTAGGGCTACATGAGCTGAACATTTATGCAAGCAACAACTTTTCTCTATCTGTCATAGTTTTCATTTTACAAGCCAAAAACATGAAAAAATGCTATTTTTCACCTTTAAGGGGCCGTAACTCCTATAAGGGGTTATCTGACAACTTCGACCTATTAAAGACTTTTGTAGAGCTTATGATGCTGAAGCAGTAGCGTGGCATCAGATTTCTTCTATCTCTTATACTTTTTGATTTACAAGCCAAAAACAGTAGTCTGACCCCCCCCCCCCCCCCTGGTCTATTTTTAGTAACGGCGGCCATGTTGTTTAGAGGGCGGTCACCATTTGTGCAATCTTGGTAGAGGACATCCCATAGATGAAGTGTGAAAAGTTTCAAAGCAATCCCTTCAGTTGTTTCAGAGGAGAAGATTTTCAAAGAAAAGTTAACGACGACGGACGCCAAGTGATGGCAATAGCTCACATGGACCTTCGGTCCAGGTGAGCTAAAAATTACGATAGAGAACTAATTCTGGTTACTGAAAACAGTTTTTGTAGTTTTTATAAATGTTAATTTCTCCATCTGTTCCAAATCAGGGTTACATTTATTTTTAGTTTTAAAATGTCATAAAGTTGTAGTGCTCACTGAACGTCGTGGTCAATTCATTACAAAAAAGGGTGTAATATAAAACATGTAAAATGGTGAGACACTGAGCTTTTTTCAGTTTTACACTTGCCATTTTTTGTCTTTATTTGGTTGTGTTTTTTTGTTTATTTTTTGTTTTTTGAGTTTGTCTTATATACATTTATAAGTATCAATTGTACATGCATTACATGTATGTAAAGTTGTAAGTGTTACGATTAAGAAAAAAGTTAACAAAATTTGTATTGTTTTTGATAATTTCATAATTCTAATTGAAGATTTTTTTTTTCAGGAAAAGAAAAGAATTGCACAGGGCATGATTCTTGTGTTGGTATGAGTTATAATTTTTAACAGAAAATGGATCCAGAGGTTGAACAAGAAATACCTGATATAAGGCAAATAAAGCGAAGAAAGAGTGGAAAAGACGACACAGGTAGACAAACATGGAGTAACAAAGGAGTAGAGCCACAAAGCCCCCAAAATGGCCCAAAAATTCAACTTTGATATATCTGCTGGTAGTTGCTGCATTAATGTTCATTAGTCTTTATACTTCATGAATTGCAATATTTTTTCATTCAATTAATTATCAATAAGTAGAGCAGTGAGGTCAAAATTATACTATTTTGGGAAAAATATCAATTTGTGACAGTTTTCCTTGATTTTCATGTATAAATCGATGAATATGAAATGGGCCACAACTGTCGACCAAAATTATTTTGTGATAGAAATGTGTATTATGATATTATAAATTAATTATCAAAAAATTACGATGGTCGAGGAATGTGGCCAATACTAATTTTGACGAAATATGCAGAGAAACCAGTGAAAATGTGCGAAAAATTAGGAATTTTCAAATTTATGGCCTGTTTAAAGTCTAAAGGCTTAACCTGTGGTGTAAATATTTTGCTAAATCTTACAGATATGAAAAGTTTGTTCATACCTTAACATACTTTAGTTAAATTTTTGACAAGTTATAGTAGTTGAAAAAATAGTGAAAATACCGGGCCGATTTAGGGCCTTCGTGGCTCTACTCCTTTGTAGTCAAGTAGATTTTTACATAAACATCATCAACATATTATATATGCATTATATGTATTTGTTGTCAATGACACACATTTTTTTGTCAAGGCAATCTTTTATTAAACAAAAATAATGGTAAACTTACTTTTTTGCTTGGTACATGTATATATTTTGACAGATTTCAAATCAATGTCAGACATTTTTTCTACAAAAAGAAAATTCAAATACATGTAATATGCCATGAATAAATAGATTATTATATAAGCAAACACTAAGTTAAGTACACATGTACCTGTGAACTTGATTAAAACCTTGTAATTGTGAAAATTAATTTAAGTACATGTGAAACGGACAAAAAATTATTGTGTAAACTTATATATGGAGTAGAAATATAAAAAAAATCATGCAGGGCAACCTACTTTTTGAAAAAAAAAGTTTCTTTTTCTGTAAGATGTTTAGGTTTTTAGATCAATTGTTACATTAATATAATTTTAAGTAACCAACTGAAAAGAAAATCATTGTACATATATGTTGTAATTATTATCATTATTAAATTATTTTCATATTTTCAATTTTTTCATATTTTCAATTTTTTTTCCAGAGCATAAATGTTTAATATGGGCATTTATTTCAAGTGAAAATGTATTTTACAAATTACACATATTGACATGGATCGTGTGGATAATTTAATGTAATCACATCAAGGTGTAGTGGGAAAACTCACATTGTTTTATTCCAAACAGGCATATTTAGATTATTTGGGTCTTTATGTCTTGGTCAGTGAGTAAGTCTAACTATCAAGGCCACAATTAAAAAATTCTCTGTTTGCTGTTGCCGACTCAGGGTTGAAGCAGGTGGGTCGGTAGGGAGAGATTTTTTTTTGGATAAAACTAGGTTTTATATGAACACTAAAAAATATAGCTAAACTAATCTTTGTTATAATTAATATCTTGTTTTGCTGCTACTTGTATATCCCTGGACAATTTATTGAAACTGAAGTTTTGTATTTCATTTATTCAACATAACACTGAGGAACTTGTAAACATCCTCGTGGGTTTTAAATTTAATCGACATCGAATAAGGATTGTTTTTCAAGCTTGTTTATCCATCTATTCAAACATTTTTCCGATCGTGACTATGAATGACATGACTAATGACCGAAAAATACTCAGAACAAAGTAATACTACAACGTACAAAAAACGGAAGGACACTTTTTTTTATAAAAAAAAAAAATCATCTGGAGACCAAAAAAAACTTTTGGGCGGGAGAAATTTGTTTAGTCAGGCGGCAACGGCAAACAAAAGATTTTTTATTTTTGGCCCAATCTTGTATGTCACTTTTGCTTTGAGGCTTCTCTTTCATAAACCATTGTTCTAATCTTCCTAAAACTTTTTTTTCAGATCACAAATGCATGTATGCTTAGGGACAGACCATTTAACTTGAAGGGGGGGGCTTGGTTTTTTGTTTTGATCAGAAAATTTTTTCTGTGCAGAGCGTGGACAAATTATTTATTTTTCGAAGGCATCGTGACAGAATATTTTTTTTTATTATCAGCATTATTTTTTATAGCAGAAATCCTTCTTCAGAATATTTTTTTTTTCTTACCCTCAGCTGCCAAAATATTTTTTTCATCAAAAATAATTTTCAGAATATTATTTTAGGAAAAAAACAAGCCACCCCCCCTTTCAAGTTAAATGGTCAGTCCCTTACTGAACATTGTGTACCTGCAATAAGGCCTTCAAACATAAGTATCATTGTTCAGAACATGAAAGTTCTTTAACCACTGTTCCAATCATTTTAAATCTTTTTTCTTTTCATTCATAATTATGCCTGTAGTACATGTACAGTACCTGTAGTAGGGCATTCTAAAACAAGCATCATCGTACAGAACATGTTGCCATTGTTCCAATCTTTCTTAAAGTTTTCTTTCTGAACTTACAAAAAAACATGTATTATCCTAAAAATTCATTGAGATGCTAAATATGCCTTTATATATAGTACTTTTGGTAAGGCTTTTCTTTTAGATCATAAGTAATAAGTATGCATGTGGCACCTGAAGTTAGGCCTTTAAGCACAAACATACTATCTGTATTTCTGTTTTTCTTTCAGATCATGGGCAGTACCTGTGGTAATGCCTTCAAGCACAAATATTGTGTAAAACATGTTTTTTCTTTCAGATTATCAGTAGTACCTGTGGTAATGCCTTCAAACACAAACACCAATGTGTAGATCATTTTTTTTTACTTTCAGATCGTAAGTATGCCTGTAGTACCTGTGGTAAGGCCTTCAAACACAAGCATCATCGTACAGAACACGAGAGGCTACACACGGGAGAGAAGCCTTTTGAATGTGAATGGTGTGGAAAGAGATTTGCTCACTCTGGATCTTACAGCCAGCATAGGAATCAGGCCTGGTGTAAAAACGCTGAGGGACGAGACCGAGAAAAGAAAAAGAGAGGACGAGGGGCCAGCACTGGGGAAAACGATCCGAAGAAAGTCAATGTGAAAGGTACATGTAATATTAAGTTGAATTTTCAGGGTATTGGTTTATTTTAAATAAGTTGTATGGAAGAAATCAAAACTTTGTCTAATATTTCGAAAGAAATAGGGAAAATGGTCAAATGTTTGAATAAGACTCTATTTAGCACACTACTTTATGAATGTCCTACTACATGCATTTTGAACAATGACATGCACAGTGACACAGTTCTTAACATGTAATTAATCTATCAACACATAAATAAATGAAATTGTGTATGAAAATATACAAGTGGTATGGGTTTGTGTTTGAACTTGATAAAACTTTGTTTTTGAGGCATAAAATTGTTTTGAATGTTCTCTAAATTGTGTAAGAGCTTTTACAGTTGTCCTTTACTCACTTGTTCATTGAATATTTTATATTTCTAGTTTTGAAAGACAGACAAGTTGAACAGCCCGCAGTAAATATTGCCCTGCAGCAAGTTATAACAACTGAGGGTGTTAAACAAGAACAGCCTGCTAAGCAAGTTTATCCTGTCCTTAACAGTGCCCTGGCCCATCAAGCCTATCAACACTTGATCAACACTACCGAGCAGTCGTACCAAATTCCAACATCATCCATCGAACAAAATTACCAGGTCACTGCAGATGGCAAAGAGGTGTTGACCTATCAACAAATTGCAAAAATGCTACAGGGAGAAAATGGTGCTCAAATTCCTGCAGAATTTGCCCAGTCTGCTTCAGCATGGCTGATTGAAAATGCAAATATGCAACAAAGTATGTTGGATGTTCATATGAACAACATCTCCCAAGCTGAACAAGTACAGGGGGCAGGTACTTCAAACGTGCAATATTTATACACAGTTCCAGGGGATCAGACCACTTACTGCTTGTCTGGGATACCTTATGTTAACAAAGTCTCTGAAGGTCAAGGTCAAGAGGGGACGACAGAAACCGTCAGCAGCGAAAGCAACCAATCTGCTTATGAATGCTATAATATCTTCAATGTCCACCCCAGATCTGAAAGCAGTGACGTCAAAACAGATGAAGGAAAAGATTCTGAAGCATCTGTTAACTACAACATCTTTAATGTCAACAAGGAAAAAGCTGCTACAATAGAAGCAGGGGCATTAGAATCCTCTACAGCCGTCAACAACCTGTTAGGTTACGAAAGTAGCCAGAATAGCGAAGGATCTCAAGAAGTACATGAAGTACACCAGATAGAAGCTGGGGCAGACACAAAAGAGGGCATCCCAACATCACATCTACCCACCTATGAAGAGGCTGTTAAAAAGGAGAACATCCAGTATATCCCTATAAAAACAGAGGTGACCGAGGAGGATAAAAAACCTCCACCAGGTACTTAGTTCTCAAGGCTTACACTACTCATCAGTACAAACATGCATCAGCAGTTCCTGCTTATTGCTACACACTAATTCAGCAAATTGGTCATTGCTTAGAAAATGAATTTCATTCTGCTTCATACTATAATGACAAAACAATGCATATCAAGTTAACATGTACACATGTATACCGGTAAAATAGATGTTTCTAAATACATCATTTCTGTTCATTATTAAATGTATACCACATAAAATGCAATGTTAATGTTTTAGACAGATGAAAGGCTTCATTTGTTCACCCTCACATTCTGCTTGAACTGGGGACCTGCCCAGACTCATGTCACAGTGTGAGGAATTGTTTCCTGTTAAACGTCTTTTTAAGATAGAGAGCAACAAAACGAATATGATGCCTTTGCCTTAATGTTTTCAACATAAATTTATGTTCTAAAATTCTTAGGGCCCCGCATCAAAGATGCGGACTCCCCATAGTTTTCACTTTGTCTGTCTGTCTGTCCGTCAATAATTCTTGTTAACACTAAAACTCAAAAACTATTAACACCACAGTTCTGAAATTTTTTACAGCTACTAAGTAGCATGTCATAATTTGCATACTAAAATTTCATGCAAAAATGTGAAATATTTTTGGAAAAAAACTTCTTTTTTTTATCAAAAATCACAGATTTTGAGAATTGGACTTTGTGAACACTAAAACTCAAAAACTGTTAACAATACAGTTCTGAAACTTTGTACAGCTGCTAAGTAGCAAGTCATGATTTGCATATTAAAATTTTGTGCAAATCTGTTTAATATTTTTGGAAAAAAACTTCATTTTTTATAAAAAAATCACAGATTTTGAGAATTGGAATTTTTTAACAATAAAACTCAAAGGCTATTAACAATACAGCTCTGAAGTTTCATACACATTCCATGGAACATGTCTTAGTGGTTATAATCAAAGTTTGTATGATTTTGAAAACACTTAGATTTTTTGCCGCGGGGCCCTTTCTGACTTTGTCAGTATTCTAGTTTAAATTCTGTTTTTATTATTTCAGCTTTAATCGCAGCCAACCAGTTTATAACATCAAGGCTCCCTTTTCCCATTAATGTGATCCAGTGTATTTTATGCTCAGAGGAGTGCGCAGATACGAATGCTTTGGTGGAGCACATCAAAAACAAACATTCCTGTCAAGTGGCTGGCCAACTGTCTTCAGCAAACCATACTGAAACCCTACAGGAAAAAAGTTCATCTCCTGGAAGTGGCTTTACCATGTCATCATAGGGTCACATGACAATGGGTCATGTGACAAACTCATCCCCAGAGCTTGGTCATGTGACCTGATGCTAATTATAACCATATATAATACTTGTATTGTACACAATAAGATGATTTTAGTTATATGATTTTTTTTGTTATTAACTAATTTTTTTTTAAACTTGCAACTTGTCTGTAAAAAAATATGATTGTTATCCTTGTTATTATACCAATATGCATTTTAATGTGAATGTTGTATAAACTGAGCACTAAATGGACAAAATGTAATTCAAATGTGTGTATTGAAATAATGAATTGGTTGTTTAAGAATTTTAACAATGTTCTGGAAATTTTTTCGCATTATTTATTAAATGGCATTTTGGATTTCTTTTTAAAATCAAAATCATTCCTTGACCACATAACATTCCAACTTAATATTTTTTATTCTCACATGCAAATAATTTTTCCTATATGCCAGTGCATGCAGCTTAACATTCCACTTAGTTGGTTTTTTTTTTTATTCAACTATTCCATTCAAATATATGGCTGAGTTGACACATAGCTTTTTGACAAGTTTCTATTATTTTTTCTTGGAATGTCTGGTTTCACCAGAGGTTTTACATTAAGTTGATTGGAAATATTTGACCCTGTATTATTGTGATTGAGTAATAAGAATTTGCCTTATTATAAATTATGCATACTTTTTGAAATAGTAATAGATTATTTCAATTGATTAGTTAAAGGGCTTGAACTATAGTTTAGTTTAGATATTTGAAAGCATGTGTAAGAAAAACCTTGTGTACTTTTCAGTGTTCAGAGATGGATTCAGAGTTCCATAAAGGAGGGGGGCGTAATGGCTAAAAATGTCAATACAAAAATTCACAACCTACTCCCTCTCTGAAATTGCCTGTTGATGTTATTATTAGTTGTTAATTTTTACTCTCTGTAAAGACTCTTATATAAGAGTTGGTGCAACATTGAAAAATGATGCTTGTTTTCCATTTTTAGTGGGTATTCCAATGCTTTATAATTCTTTCCTCATAATTCCAATGAAAAATATTTTAATAGGTACTTTTGGAGTTTTTTTTTTGTGTATAATGGAAAAAAATTCATAGATCATGATTTCATAAACAAAAAGTTTTTAAAAATTGTTAAAAAGTATAACTTTTTATCGTTGCGTTTTTTTTTAAGATCATTCTTTTGTAAAATCCCTGCATAAATAATTGAAGGTTGTAGATTTTATTGCACTTAAGGAAGAATATTTAGTGATTTAATTTTTTTTCTCAGGAATTTTTGCTTGGTTGTGAGTATATAATTTTTCATATGATCTTTTTTTGAAGTTCTATGTTTGGAAAATAAAAACAATTTTCTATTCAGACCATTTACAAAAATGTAAATTTATGTATTATGACAAGTTAAAAAGAAAAAACAAACACAAAATTATGTGCTCTTATCATAAATAAAATTTAAGTAAGTACATGTAGTGACAGTGGTTTGAAAATGACTTTGCACACAGCATCTATTAGGCTACTCTTACAAATATTTTAAACATAAAGTGAAATAACTAAAAGTTAATGCTTCAAACTCTGTTAAAATAGCAGCAAATAATTGTTTCAGCATAAATGCAGTTTTGTTAGATTTGTGTACTAAATTATGCACCTTTTCTTCTGGTACATAGACATCATGCGCTTCACAATTTGTTTACATTTCCAAACAGAATTTTCATTTTTCAATGGATGTATATTTTTCCTTTTCCTTAAATTGTAATTGTATATTATTGTTTATATGTATAATGGATAGAAATGATATAAATATCATGTGATGTTAAAGATCAAAGGAAAATTTTATGGTTTTTTTATGATAAATATATGTATATCTTTGTTTTGTCTAGTGCAACAAACTTGATTGTTGATAAATTTTGTATATAAGAATATTTTTACACCAAAAAAAACATTGTGCACATTTTTTGTTTTTTGTAAATGTATATGATTTATATAAATTGGGTGTATATACATTGTACATAACATTTTTATCTAACAAATTATATCTGTAGTCCATTTACAGTAAAGCTGGTTTTCATCAATGAATTTAGAAAAATCCCTAAATAAAAATATGCGTTTGACTAAAAATATATTTTGACGTTCCAAATTTCCAAGCTGTTATTTGGCTCCCATTTTTAATAAACTGATAGTACTGTTTGTATAATGTATATTCTGATATGGCATGGCTTTAGCACTAAATGAAAACTCATTGTAAAATGACGACATATTTATTGCTGTTCTAATGCTCTCTGTCATCTTCCCAGACCTGTTTACTTTTACGTTTTTGTCGTATTTTTTACGGTAAACGTGAAAAAATACGCTTTACCGTCGTAAATGCTGATTTTATGGTTTGAAACAAAATTGTCTGTTTAAATTTGTTTTGTAAAATAAAATCTAGTAAATTATTAACCTCCGATCTGAATCACTTGAGTGCTTCAGTCAAAGTATTTAATTTTAAAAGCGTTTAATAGATCAAGATCAAAACAGCATGGTGGTTGACAAAAATGTCAAAACGAAAAAGTTTTATTTAATTCTGGATCCTTAGATTGTTTGAAAGATGCTTCAAAATGACATTTCTTTAAATAAAAATTACTCAAGGGCAGGTTTTGTCAGCTTTCTGATATTTGAAATTGATATTACTGAAAAAGTATGAAAAATACTGACAATCTTACTGATAGGCATAAAATGGGGTAAACAGGTCTGTCTTCCCAAATGTCAAAGCTAGCCACTAAAAATAGATGGTTTGAAACTTTTACATGCATTTCAACCTGCATGTGACATGGAGGTTAACAGAACAGCCATTAAAATGGTCAATACAAGTCAACATGTAAAGGGTTTGCAATTTATAAAAAAAGCTATGTCATAGTAGAATCACAATAATTCAATGAATGGTACAAATAATGTGATTGTACATGTACCATGGACCATCAGTGACTTTTCACTGTTTAATTCCCATAAATCATATAGCAGGTAATTTTTTAGGGTGCCAAATTTTGGGGTTTTTTTTTAAACTAAGAGAGAGGTGGTGTTTATTGTTAACAGTAATTTATTTTTGTGTTTCTTTAGTTTAAAGTTCAAACTGTATAATTTACAAAATTTCAATGTGTTTTTAATTTCACCTACACCTCTTAGAACCTCATACATTTTATAGCAAAAATTAAAACCTCCCAATAATTTCCTGCTATATGATATATCTACCCGTCAATGAATTATTTCCTAAAATTAGATAGAAATGAATAAACAAAATTATTTTCCCACCTATTGATGAAAATAAAATGTTCTATTAATAATGATTAATGCACATTGGAAATATGTATTGATCGTTAATTTTTGTTTGTTTTGATCTGTACAAAATGAGAAAGATCTGACATAATGTGTAAATAGTATATATAAATATAAGATTGGTCTAACATTTAGTCATAATCTACACATAGTACGCCATATACACCAGTGCTTTTAAAGACAAATTTATCATTTCCATATATTCATGTAGTTCATTAGTTGTTGACAAATTTTGCAATGTTAATTGAGTCTCCACCCACTACTTGATTTTGTCTTCATGTTAAATGTTTTCAATGTAATTTTGTTAATGTGAATACTATTTTCATTTTCTCACTTTATAACACTTAAGTTTCTTACAAAAGTTCTGTATTGGGATTAAAGTATAAAGTATCAAATTTTAACTCAAGTGAAAAAGTTCTCCATATAACCTATCCGTATTATAGAGGAAAGAATAAAAAGCATAAGAATATACCACATGGGATACAAATTAATGTATGGAAAGAATCAATTTCTTCATTTTTATACGACCGCAAAAAATTTGCGGACGTATTATGGTATGATGTCGTTGTCGTCGTCGGTGTCTGTTAACTTTTTAGTGTTTCCACAATAACTTTAGTTCCAGTTATCCGATTGCTATGAAACTTTACAATGATGTTCCTTACCATAAAAGGATGAATGGGATTGATTTTGGGGGTCCCCCCATTTTTCGTTTAGAAATTAGGGGCCAAAAAATGGCCAAAAATACTACTTTATTGTTTGTTTCCACAATAACTTTAGTTCTAGTTATCCGATTGCTATGAAATTTGACAGTGATGTTTCATACCATACAAGGATGAATGGGATTGATTTTGGGGGTCCCCCTTTTTTGTTTCGAAATTAGGGGCCCAAAAGGGGCAAAAAATTCAAATATTTTACTTGTTTCCACCATAACTTTGGTCCTTAAGTTGGCCAATTGCTGTGAAATTTGTCAAGACTGTTTCTTACAATAAAAGAAGAACCTGATGAATTTTTGCGCCCCCTTTTTCTCCGTTGTGTAATTAGGGGCCAAAAGGGGCCAAAATAAAAACTTTTATTTGTGGTCAGATTTTGAAAATTTTTTTTGCATGTTTGTTCTTGTCAAATAGCGGATACAAAATTAAGAATTAATTTTTGTGACCCCCCTTTTTCCCCCTTTTACGTAATTAGGGGCCAAATGGGGCCAAAATTGAAACTTTTTTATTTGTGGTCCGATTTTGAAATTTTTTTTTTGCAAGGTTTATTCTTGTCAGGTAGCGAATCCCAATTTGAGAATTAATTTTTGCGACCAGCCCTTTTTTCACTTGTTTTGTTATTAGGGGCCAAAAGGGGCCGTAATCAAAACTTTTTTTATTTCTGGTTTGTTTTTGAAAATTTTTTTTGCAAGTTTATTTTTTTCAAATCGGGAATCCAAATTTGAGAATTTATTTTTGCGACCCCCACCCCTTTTCACCTGTTACGTAATAAGGGGCCAAAAGGGGCCGAACTCAAACTTTTTAATTCTTGTCCGATTTTGATAATTTTTTTGCAAGTTTATTCTTGTCAAGTAGCAGATATATTTTTGTGTCCCCTTTTTTTACTGTTACGTTATTAGGGACCAAAAGGGGCCAAATTGTAACTTTTATATTTCTGGTCCGATTTTGAAATTTTTATTTGCATGTTTGTTCTTGTCAAATAGCAACCCCCCCTTTTTTCCCCATTACGTAATTAGGGGCCAAATGGGGCTTTTTTATTTGTGGTCCGATTTTGAAATTTTTTTTTTGCAAATTTATTCTTGTCAGGTAGCGATTCTAAATTTAAGAATAAATTTTGGGGGCTGTAATCATAATTTTTTAAAAATTCTGGTTCGATTTTTAATTTTTCCCCCAAACATTATTCTTTTAAAGAGTAGAATACAACGTTCAAATTTATATTTTTACCCCCTGGGTGGAAAGTCCATCAGAGAAGCATGTGTCAAAAACCTTTGTCAGTCCACCATGGGCTGCATGTGTCCAGAGCAATAGACTATCCATATTAGGCCTAAAATATACAGGGTTCAACATGTTGCGGTCGTATCATGCTGCGCTCGGCGAAGCTTTTTATTATCACATGAAAAAAATCTGGGAACAGGTGAATTTCTTTTCTATTTTTGGCATGTCACTAGATGGGCATTTCGAATTCTGTTATTTTCAGAAATTTGTTATTATAAACAAACCCCCCAAACAGAAATATCAAACATGTTAATTTTTCAATAGAATCCGTTTAATCCTTTTCTCTTATTATGAGTTAATACAATTTGTAATAAATATATAAAAATTATATGGAACTGTTTCCAATTTTGTTAAGGTTGTATTTAATTTTATCATTAAACAAAAATTTTGACTTTTTGATATAATTTTTTTCTACATAATAGAAATATATATATACAGTTTGTCTTTACAGAAATTTTGGGGAGTTGAAAAACCTTTACCTTGAATTACTAGAATAGATTCTTTATCACAAATTTAAAAAATGAATCAGTCGATTATTAATTTTTAATGTGCAAGTTTACATTTTATTTTAGAATGGGAATAATTTTATAAAAGTCATAACAGCTTGTAGCATACTTAATGGGTTGACTCATCATCATGGTTTTATTTTAATGCTAGGAAATGCAGTTTTACAAATTATAGAATCATTTAGAAGTTGGGTTTAAAAAATGATTGATTATACAGTAGCTTAAAAAAGTAGAAACTTAGATGAATTCAAAGAATTTCAATATTATTTTCTTAGAAGAGTGCTTTGTGAAATCTTCACTATTCATGCTTTTATTTTACCATGGATGTAATCAAAGTTTGAATTGGTTTAAATTTTTGAAAAAAAATAAGAAGTAACATCTTTTGAAAAAAATATAAATGCATAATATTTGCAATTTTTCAGGAATATATGGAGATATAGAAACAAAACCTTGAAAGAATTATAGATTACATGGGCTTGTTAGTGCAACATATATTCTTAAAGAGTTTTGGATTTCAATCTTTCCCATTGAAATTATTATCTTTTATTCTAACAAAAACTTAAAATTTTGTATGAACAGAGCTCACACATCTATTGATTTTTTTTCTTCATAATTGCACTAGTGCTGACAATGGTTTCCTTTGAAGGCAATAGAAGGCTAAATAGCCCTCTACTTTAACTCTGTGACCTGCTAGTTTTGCCCAAAATAAAGGAAGTGTTTTTTAAAAATCAACCTTTTACTTCACAATTTTAGCCTTCTACTTCTAAATACAAGGAAAACCTTGAGTGCAATATTACGAATATATTGCATGCAAAATTTCTTTCTCTAAAAAAATGTTTTACAGTTATTTTAAACGTATGGTTGTTACCCTTTATAGATGTTCACCATTCCAAAACTCTAATATAGGATATGATTCCATAATTGAAAATAAATTGAAGCAAAAAGAAAACAATATCAAGTATCCTTTTCTGAATTTCTAATTATGATAACGAGCAGCATTTTATTATGAAGATTTGTTTTCCATTAGTACCTGTGTTGACTGATGATTTCTTACCATTCCTCTTGTTAATGATGCTTTTATAAATATATAAATTGTTGCATAGCTTTAGCAATCACCTAATTTTCTACACTTGAATAAATAGTATTTTCTTAGACTTGTTTTTGTTTTTGTTTTTCACAGGTGCTTATACCTAACCTGAAGGGTGATATGATCTATTTATTTTAATCACTCATTGCCTGTTATATCCCCTGTATATCCCCTTAAAACAACATTGGGTGAAGAGGACATACCATGTATGTCTGTGTGTCTGTCCACATGTCTGTTGTGCACAACTTCCCAGAACCACTGGATAGTTTTTGATTAAACATTATACAATGAAAGGACATAAAGGAAACTCCATTACATTATCAATAAAGGGGGGGGGGGTAATTGAACTTGTTTTTTCCCAGAATGGAGTTGAAATTATTATTCTCGGTGAACTTGCTCAAATTTAGCATAACATTAGTCATTGTTATAATAAAATAAATAATGAAACTAGAAAATGTGTCTATGAGCCAAAGGATGGCCCTCCATTTCTTGAATTATCATTGACCACCAATGTATATAATCTGGGATATGGACCTTAAGCAACAAATCATCAAAAGTGTTCTTAAGTAAAATATAGGTCGCAGTGCCCTAATTTCTAGTGGGTGGTGCTGTACCCCTTAACATGTAGTATACGAAATATGGACCTTAACCAAAATCGTTCATTCATAAAATATAGCTCACAGTGACCCAATTTCTATTGATTTGTGTCATGTTACCCAAGACACATCAAGTGATGAAATACCATTGACTCCCAACATGTAGTATCCGAGATATTGACCTTAACCAAAGCCATTCATGCATAAAATATAGGTCACAGTGAACTTATTTCTAGTGGATGGTGTAGCCCTACCCAAGGCACATCTAGTGGTGAAATATCGTTGATCTCCAAGATCTACTATCCGAGTAATGGACCTTAACCAATGTGTTTCAGACGTACGGACGGACAAGGGTAAAACTATATGACCTATCCACATACAGGGTCAGGCCGTTACAAATTGACATTCATTCAGTCTCTGAAAGGTTGCTTATATAAACCCAAAACATACTACTAATGGTTTCTGAATAAATGAAAGAACTAAGTTAGCACACTCACATACCCAAAGCATCCACGCTTTGGACAATCCAAGTAGGCTTGTTTATCAGGAAGTAGATGATCGACAGACCTTAAATGTATCCAACCATATGTGATCCCTACCTAATCCTACATACCAAAATTCAAAAGCCTATAAATAGTTGCAGAGAAATCTGTTACAAAAAATTTAAACCCTGACAATTTAGAAAAAAAGTCTTGGTTGGCTCGTTTAACTGGAAATAAATGATCGACAGACCTCAAAACGTATCCCACCATCTAGGTCCCCTACTTGAAGCTACAAACCAAATATCAAAAACCAACACTTAATCATTGCTGGGAAATCTGTTACGGAAATGATCACGGGCAGACGGACGGACCAGCCAAAAAATTATAGCCTTCGCAACTTCGTTGTATGGGTTATAATAAAGCAAAGACTGTATTGACAAGACATGATTATCATGTTGAATCCTGGCCAATATCCAAAGCAGCCTTGGCTATTGAATATGGAATTGAATTCGAAGTTATAAAAATGTAACTGAGAACCCCAGGTTATGGATTTCTTGGATTTGTGTATTGCTCTCTTGGCAATAATAGGGGTCAATTTCAGGACGATTTGTCATCCGGTGAATGGAACTACTAAGCTATCTCTGACAAACCACCACCTGTATGCTTTTGAATGTTACATGTATCAATTAATATTAACGAAGATGTTTTTAACTATTAAATGCAGGACAAACCTCGAATTCGAAAAGCCAAAAACGCTTACACCATGAACAGCGAGTACAGTTTAAAAAAAGGTGTTCAACAGGAGGGAGCCAAATTCGAACTATACTGTTGTTTACTGTCTATGCCTGGAAGAAGAATAACCTTTAGAATCTTCAACAGAAAATGTATTTCCGACACCGGAGTATTGATAATTGAGTGGGATATCTCTAACAAAGCCACCTATTAACTCAAACATAGGTAATCTATCGATTACGAAGCTCGCCTCGTTGCACAGTATTGTCACAGTGGGAATCGACTTTAACTTTTCAAAATTTTAAGTCACAGCCAGCATCTTAAGCGTGCAACTTGCTAAGCATCTCTAGGTGCATCTTACGATACCACTTTAGATGATGTGGTATTTGTCAGTAAGCGAGAATGGACATTTACCATTCCTCTGTAAGTGGTCATCCATGTGGAAAATATAGGTCACAGCCAGCATCCGAAGCATGCAATGTGCTTAGCACCACTAAGTGCACCTATCATACCAATATCATTGATGTGACACTTGTCAATAAGCGGGAATGGACTTTAACCATTCTTCTGTAAATGGTTATCCATGTGGAAAATATAGGTCACATTCAGCATTCGAAGCATTCATTGTGCTTAGCATCACTAAGTGCACCTACCATTGCAATATCATTGATGTGGCACTTGTCAGTAAGCTGGAATAGACTTTAACCATTCTTCTGTAAGTGGTCATCCATGCGGAAAATATAGGTCAAAGCAAGCATCTGAAGCATGCATTGTGCTTAGCATTACTAGGTGCATCTACCATATCAATATCATTGATGTGACACTTGTCGGTAAGCTTGTATGGATCTTAACTATTCTTCTGTAAGTGGCCATCCATGCAGAAACTATAGGTCACAGCCAACATCCGAAGCATGCAATGTGCTTAGCACCACTAAGTGCACCTATCATACCAATATCGTTGATGTGGCACTTGTCAGTAAGCGGGAATGGACTTTAACCATTCACCTGTAAGTGGTCATCCATGCGGAAAATATAGGTCACAGTCAGCATCCGAAGCATGCATTGTGCTTAGCATCTCTAGGTGCACCTACCATAGCAATATCAATGATGTGGCACTTGTCAGTAAGCAGGAATGGACTTTAACCATTCTTCTGTAAGTGGTCATCCATGCGGAAAATATAGGTCACAGCCAGCATCCGAAGCATGCATTAAGCTAAGCATCACTAGGTGCATCTACCATACCAATATCTTTGATGTGGCACGTGTCAGTTTAGCATGTATGGATCTTAATCATTTTTCTGTAAGTGGGTGCGGACGCCGACGCCGGGGGTTCACATAAGCTCCCATCACTTTCGTGAGGTGAGCTAAAAACGATTTCATCAATGCACTTGTTATGAATTGATTGATAATATGTTAGACATTTTATTACGACCTTTACATAATTTATTAAAAATCCGTCCAACCACAAGATTAATCTTCATGTTTGATTTCCTCTATCTCGAGTGTAGCCCCATTGAACACATCCTCGTTTACATCCAAGGAATGCAGGGTTGATTCATCTTCAAAATTCACATCAGTATAATCACGTGGACTATGTGATGACGATACACTTTGAGATCTCGCTGTGCCATTTGATATGACCTGAGTATTTTTCGATGTTACGCTCAGAACATAATTTGAACCTTCTTCAAGGGCGTAGTCAATTGGCTCATCATTGGACGACCCAATTGAGACTCGATCTGGTCTCAGTACCGGTGGTTTGTCTTCATCAGCCAGGATACTCGGAGTACTACTGTCGATGGTGTCTATTTTAGTAATGACACACGGAACACTCGGTTCTTTGCGTTTTGCTATGGCATAGTTTGGGTTATAGATGATGTTTATGTTATCCTCAGCATTCTTTTTAGGCCTTGAATGCATCGAAGCATATCTGCTGTACTCGCTTGCTATCATATTTGCGAGTTTTCTTTTGCGCCTGTAATGATAAGTAAACTGTTATCATGGTAAACTTTAATCTGGTGACAACGTAAACTGAAGTAACAAACTAAAGTATACAGTAATAACAATGTCAAATGGCAAAGCATTTCTTATAGCCATGCCAAGACAGTGTAAACTTCAATTATTAGAGGTTTTTTAAATGGCTGGTGAATTACTCACCCCAAACAACTTGTTTTGTCCCTTTCTAATTAAAGGACTAGCATCGATATCGTTTCATGAAACCACCCTCGAAAAATTCTGGCGAGTCTTTTACACGCATCATCATTAATCTGTAACTATGTTGTAAATTGTTTTGAAAAAAAATGTCAAGTGACTTAGTCCCAAATATACAATAAAACAATGAGTTTTTTATGTTTTCATTCTGCGAGCCGTTAAGGAGGAGTATGGGGACAGAGATATCTTCCTATATATACTCACTTAACTTTGTTATCGAATGATTTTTTTAAAATATTTAATAACCATGGTAACTCTGCATTTATGAAAAAAAAACATGTACAAATAAGAAAATGTGTCAAACAGACACGGTGCCCCACCTTTATACTTATCAAACAACTAGATTATCTATCAATTACGAAGGTCACCTCATTACCCAATATCGTCACTAAGCGGGAATTGACATGAATTTTTTTCAAATATGTAAGTGCTCATTCATGCAGAAAAAGAGGGTCACAGCCGGCATCTGAACCATATGTCTTGCTAGTCGTCCCTAGATGCACCTACCATATCACTTTGGTTGAAGTTGTACTTGCCTGTAAGCAGGAATGAATCTTTATCATTCGTCTGTAAGTGGTCATCCATGTGAAAAATATAGGTCACAACCAGCATCTGAAGCACGCATTGTGCTTAACATCACTAGGTGCACCTGCCATACCAGTATGGTTCATGTGGCACTTGTCAGTAAGCAGGAATGGACTTTAACCATTCTTCAGTAAAAAGTCATTCATGCAAAAAATGTAGGTCACAGCCATCATGCAATGCATGCATGTCCTTAGCATCACTAGGTGCACCTTCCAGACCAATATAGTTGATGTGTGCACATGTCAGTTAGCAAGAATGTACTTTAACCATTCTTCTGTAAAAGGTCATCCATGCGGAAAATATATGCCAAATCCAGCATCCGAAGCATGCATTGTGCTAAGCATCACTAGGTGCACCTACATGTACCACACCAATATGGTTGGTGTGGCAATTGTCAGTAAGCAGGAATGGACTTGCTATTCTTCTGTTAGAGGTCATCCATGCGGAAAAGGTAGAATCCAGCATCCGAAGCATGCATTGTGCTGAGCATCACTAGGTGCACTTACCATACCAATATGGTTGGTGTGGCACTTGTCAATAAGGGGGAATGGACCTAAACCATTTTTTCTGTAAAGTGTCCTCCATGCGGAAATTATAGGTCAAATTCAGCATCGGAAGCAAGTATTGTGCTTAGCATCACTAGGTGCACCTACCATGCCAATATGGTTGATGTGGCACTTGTCAGTAAGTGGGAATTTGGAATTTGAGGATTTTGGACGGACGAACGGACGGACGAACGAATGGACGAACGGACCCCTCTACTTTCGTAGGCGGTGCATAAAAATTCTTAACATTTAAACGAACTTGTATTATGAGCGCGGGCTTAAGTTACCTTCTAATTTTGAGTATACCATTAAGAACAACCACCGCTACCAAACAAAACCCAACTGTACTCAGTATATAAATTCCTGAAATAAGATATTAGAAGCTAGTACAAAGTGTAACGATAAGTGTCGAGTTTTGAGGTGTCATTCGTGTAGCTTTTTGACCATCAAAGTAGTAAATGCTAAACTTGTATGATTTATGACTACTTACTGAATATCTGGGCGTTAAACAACTTTTCATGTTCTGTTATTTTTGTCTATAATTTAAGGTGAAACAGACTATCATACGAATTTGGAACATTTGGAAATTCCAAAAGAGATATTCAGCAACACATGTAAACATAACTACGAAATCTAGCGATTTAAACTCTGAAAAAAAAATGGTGCTCTGAAAAGAAAGCATGCAGATTTCGTATGTTTCGAAACTGCCATCCATAGAGTTTTGGGAAAATTACTTCAATAACTGAAAAGCATCGTCTCATTGAAAAGGTAAAACACAAAGCACCATCAATGTTCACACTGTATGAAGCCATGTGCTGATAGAAAACAAATGAAGTAAGGTAGATTTCATAATTGTTGTTTTGAGTACATTGACACCTGTTGCCTTTAGACATGCAATGACGGTGAAACACATCAAAATAAAGTGAAAAAACATGTTTGCGAAAGTAAGGTCGTTACCTGTTTTGAATGTTGGTTTCTCTTCTTTTGTGGTTGCATCAACAGTTTTATCCAAAACAGCGTGAGGTTTAGGCAAGATAGATACATCTAAAAATCATATTAAAGAGATAAATAACGTACGTATGTACGTATATATTGAAAACCAAGAGTCAAACTAAAATAAGATACGGCTAAGTGTTTCGTACTCAATAGAAATCTCATAGTTTTAAATATTTGGAGATTCAACAAAGTATACTTGACATTGGGTAAAATGACAACAAAATAGTACATGTACATGTTACTTGGTCTTATCTAGTCTGACTTAAACAACGTATCTGCTCTGACGAGACTAACAGAACACAACATAAGTCTTTATAATTTGTTTGACAATCACTTACTTTTTTCCATGTTTAAGCTTGACTGTGATATAAAGTCGTTAATTTTTAATGGATATTCAGTATTTTTGATTGGTAATCTATTATTCAGATATGTTGTTTCCTCCACGCCATTTGGTAGGTCTGAGCTTTGAACTAAAATATAAAAAAAAAAGCTTACATTACTGGAAATATTTTGTTTTAATATACTGCTGTCCATTTAAATAATTTTGTCTGTGAAATTCTGTTTATTTTGTTTTTTTTTCTGTTTTAGTTTTTTTTTTGGGGGGGGGGTGCGGGTGTGTTTTTTTTGTTTGTTATTTGTCTTCTTATCAGGAATGAAATAACTTTATGTCATAACAAATTTTCTTTTTATGTTATTCCAAATCGAAAATATATATTTTTTTTTATTTTAGCACCTACCTTCCGTTGTCAAATCTTTATTATCCTCTACAATTGTTGTAGTCGGTAAAAGTACCAGCTCTACAAAGTAACAGTGTGAATGTTAAGCACGCGATTTGGTCGAATAATCCTTATATATTAAATAATTTTTTTTTAACAAATAATGTTTCTATTATTCACGAGTCTCCTTCTGAAACTCTGCTATTGACCTAGTTCGGACTTTTTCAAAAAGCGATAAAACATACATAAAAAAGCGACAATTTCAAAACAGCCACATAATTACATATGTTTTAAAAATAAAGATAAAGAGATAAAAAGGATTTAATGCCCAAGCACAAGCTTAACACAAACAGAGTCAAGACAGCCAATAGACAAAAACAAAATTTGAGAAACACCATCTAACATAAAACCTGACAAGGGTGAATCTATGATCTGGGTCATTTATAAACATTAAAAATAGCAATTGCATGTACACAGGCATACAGTCAAAATATAAACTTTATTCCAAATTTATATTCATGTCGGAGCCATATTACATCTATTTTATTTCTATGTATAACAATGTGTCTTTGTATATTCATTCCTTATTTCATGTCGCTATTTCGATATGATTGTACGAAAGTCCACAGTCTCATTAAAATTAGACCTTCAATCTCACTCCCCTTTTTTTGCTTGTCCGATCGTTCAACGAACGGAACAGCTAAAAAAGAGTAGAATAATCAGTCTGATTAAAACACAGACCTTCAATCTCACTCCACCCTTTTTTTCCAACGAACGGACAAGCAAACAAGAGGCTCCCAGGAGCCTGAATCGCTCACCTGGTCTGGATGATGACCCTATAAAGACTTTTCTAGAGCTAAATGAGCTGAACATTTAAGCAAGTAACAGCTTTTCTCTATCTGCTATAGTTTTCATACTATAGGCCAAAAACATGAAAAAACGTTATTTTAGGGGCCATAACCCCTATAAGGGGACATCTGACAACTTCGACCCTATGGAGACTTTTGTAGAGCTAAATGAACTGAACATTTAAGCAAGCAACAACTTTTCTCTATCTGTAATAGTTTTCATTCTATAATCCAAAAACATGAAAAAAATGCTATTTTTCACCTTTAAGGGGCCGTAACTCCTATAAGGGGTCATCTGACAACTTCGACTGAATGGAGACTGATGTAGAGCTTTTGATGCTGAAGCAGCAGCGTGACATCAGATTTCATCTATCTCTTATACTTTTTGATTTACAAGCCAAAAACAGTAGTCTGACCCCCTGGTCTATTTTTAGTAACGGCGGCCATGTTGTTTGGACGGCGGTCACCATTTGTGCAATCTTGGTAGAGGACATCCCATAGATGAAGTGTGCAAAGTTTCAAAGCAATCCCTTCAGTAGTTTGGGAGGAGAAGATTTTCAAAGAAAAGTTAACGACGACGACGACGACGACGGACGACGACGGACGCCAAGTGATGGCAATAGCTCACATGGACCTTCGGTCCAGGTGAGCTAAAAAAGGGTGGAGTGAGATTGAAGGTCTGTATTTTAATCAGACTGATTATATACATCTATGTCGCTGTTTCGACGCTATTTTGAAAAGTCGCTGTTTTGATATAACCCGTAGTATACAGGAACTTGGCCGTGGTAAAACAAGACATTGTAATTCCGATGAGGAAGCTTAAAGTTTGATGAACGAGTGATCTTCATAATTATATGGTATCCAAAGAAAGATTGACTCTTGAGGTAATATGATGATATGGACTATATTCGATTGCCCATTTGCTTTTCTGCTTCATACCAAAGAAGCCGATACACAATAAAGAGGAAAAATAGCTACGGATGTTTTATCCGTAAACCATCCATAATTCATACGTAAATGTACGGATGAATACTGAAAAAACGAGCACACGGACATTTTCATCCGTATATAATCATCCGTAGTACGAATGGTTTATTGTTGAAATTCATCCGTATCATTTAGAATACCCTGTATTTTTGTTTCCAAATGATCAAGGTCATAACCATTAATTTTAGAGGGGTTTCAGAAAATTTTTCTGTGAAAATGGTATTTTCATGATACGGATGAAAAACTTATGAAATACGGATGTTTTACGGATGGTTTGAGCTACGGATGAAAAACGGATTGAATCCGTTTTATGGATGATATTCAGATGTGCACGAAATAACCGTTTGATGGACGAAGAAACGGATGAAGAACATCCGTAATACATCCGTAGCTATTTTTCCTGTGTAACACAATATATGCAGAGGAAATCAAATTAAAATGGAAAAAAAAAATAGTAACCCCAACTACATTACATTGTATATGGTTGTCTATTTAAAAAAAAGCATCCTGTTTCTTTTTGATAATTCTCAAATTTGTTAATATCATATTAGCTGTGATCTAAATGCAAGAAGACGAACAGCATCCATTGGTTGTTTTTTTATAAAGACTAAAATACAACATAAATAAATTTTGCGTTTGGAGAATTTCAAAATGAAAGCAAGAATTGTCTAGAATCTAGCCTTATAGGTCTGTGTAGAATTCAGAGATGTTTATGAATATTGATACCAAGAAACTATCTTTACATACACATAATCCACATCTCATTCTATACATCTGAGTTACAGGTATTTTGCAGTCAAATCCACCAAAAGCTCGGATGCATGGGAGAAACTGTCTAACAGCTGCTGCCTCTTGGTTAGTCCTAGATGATTTTAGCATTAGACATGGGACCAGCTTTATACATGTACATATATAAGCCACACATTTATCCCATACGAAGTGATACCTCAAAGAAATATTGTTACTTGCCATTAAATTCTGCTAGAAATCCTCGGTCCGTGTTTTTAGAATCAGAGACAAATTTGACTTCAAATCTCCCAGATGGTATCAGAAAAGATGTCGGTGGTGTCTTTCCACAATATCTTCTGATAAACGGGTCCTCTGATCCAAAGTCTTCAGTAGTGACCTTTAAAATGATATATTTTTTACATTTCTTTACAACAGACGAAAAGCTGTAAGTTTAGTTTTGAATTATTCATCAAACATATTCTGTCATGGTAACACGGTCAAATGCAAACAGTTATTGAGGCTTGTTTAGGGTATATTGGGATATGGGATATTCACACATTTTCTAAGTGGGATACGGGATATTTGAGGCAAAACCTATTGGGATATGGGATATTTTTGTCAATTTTATTTACAGGGATATGGGATACTGGAAAAACACTTTTTGGGATACAGGATATTTGATGAAAAATTTATGGGGATATGGGATATTGGTACCCCCCCTAAACAAGCCCCGTTATTATAATCACATACAATATACATGTATCTTTAAACTACTTGCGATCGGCTGCCAAGACCACTGGTCAAATGGAAGGCTGCTGGTTGTTTTCTGTTGTGAATTTTTTGCTGCTTTAGGTGCCTTAAATTGTGTCGCTTACACATTATATCCCCTTAAGATCGTCACTGAGGTTGCTGAAGGTCTTTCATTGAAGATAACATACAACTGTCTTCTTGAATGCTTATAGATAGCTTTTTGTGTGTAATCATAATAAGTTTAATGGTGCGAGTGTAATATTTTATTATAAACTTTGCGATAAACTTAGTGACTCTTTTTAATATTTGCATACACAGTGTAACATGTGACATGTTTGATTCTGAAGGGGGGTTGGCAGTTTCGGTCGAGACAGATTATCTATTTTCAAAATTTTGCGGGCCAGAATATTTATTTTTTGCCGCTATACGCGGCAAGAAAATTTATTTTCTGCATACATAGCTTAATTGAGCAAGGATCTTGGGACGGATTATTTTTATCTTATCTTTATCTATTTACAAAAATTGCCAGCCCCCCTCAAAATCAAATGGTCATCCCCTTAGTTGTTTTGTTTTAATTTTTTTCTCTGATTTCAGTTTTTTTGTCGCTGGTTTCTACAAGAATATGTAGAAATTGTGACTTTTTATTTTTTTTCAACACGCACATGAAATATCAATTGCAATTTGCCAGTCTTACCTCTAAATAATCTTTAAAACAATTTTCAGAGTTTTCTACGTGGAAGTCTTTAAAAGTAAGCAACGTTGGCCGATTTGTCGGATTTTCTATCAAATAAACGCAAGTGAGGTTGTTGCCGTACTTTGAAGGATAGTTCGGAGAATAAAAAGACCCGGAGGTCTTTTTTATGTAGAAGAAACATTCTGAAATAAGAAATAATTGTATAATTTCAAAATACACACGGAATATACTAGTTAGGCGTGCAGCACTAATACACGTCTTGATAATAGAATGAATTTAAGTATTCTAAAGAAGTCTTGTTTACAGTACACTTGGTCTCCTTAAAATTATGTTTTTGTAACTCATTTCTATATACCCATTTAAAAAAACCTCTTTTTGTCAGTATGAACTCTCATTTGTTCTTTATTCGTCTTAGAAAGTAACCTTATACACGTACAATGGTCGGTACTCACAACCATGTTGTATTTTGTGCTAGTACCGTAACTAAGATCGCAGAGGGAGATTGACGCCATAAAACCCCCACCAGTTAAATGCCAGTACCAAGTCAGGACCATTGCAGTTTTCATTTTCTCCTTTATGTCTTTGCAATGTTTCGTCTTTTATACCCTGACGTATGAGATTGGTCATCCCAGTTCGGTAGTTCTGTCATCATGATCATTACTTTTATTTATTGATACATGTACTTTTGGGTTATATTTGGTGTTCACGTTGTTTTCTTATTCACTAGTTATAAAGTAAAGTACTCACACACACACGGACAAAAGAAAATTTCGTCAGAAAATTATTTCTAGGTGCCATTGGTGATTGAGTGATTGATACACATTTAAGCCATCCTGTTATTGTAGGTTAAAGAACACGTACCAAATGAAAGCCCTGTATCTTTTTTTATTTGTGTGTTTCTTCGTAAGAATGTGTAATACGGTACATATATATATCCCTTTTAAGATAATGTAGGAATTGCTTATTAAATTCAAGAGTCCTTGTTTTAACTCAGGTTTGTTATAATAAAAAGATACTTACTTAATCACAAAGGGTAAGAACGTTTTCAACACTTTTTAGTTTTATATGCAAAACATAATGTATTAAATTTTACTCACCACCAGAACATAAATACAACACTGAAAGGAAGATAACAGCAAATGAGCTAAAATGCCAACACAGCACTGCCATGATGTTCCAAACTCGATCCGGCCATCAATACCGTGTTCGTTATGACAAGGCGGATTACTGGGCAAGTCATACGCTTTATCAATATAGAACAGACGAAAACAGGAAAACAATCAGTATTTCGGATGTTGTAAATGTTGTCGTCAGATGGAAACCACAAAATTTTGTACATTTCTTGTACATTTTTATAATTGCTGATTCACGCCTATACAATTAACAAAACATATTTTCAATAGAGAAAAGACGGAACTTGAATATAATAAATTAAAGTGTTGTTTTGTTTTGTCTTCAATAATCACGTACAAGTATATAAAAGCCCAATTTCTAGAGCAACAAGTTAGATACAAATGAAATAAAATGTAATAGACGAATCTTAATATTAGCTAGAGTGGCGGTCTTCCATGGCAGAGTATGTCGCCTGCGTCTTAAAATATTCGATAAAACAGGAAGTATAGATGAGTTTCGGGTTTTAATTTGCTTCACATCTTATACCACTAATTGTAGGAAGCTACATGCAAAATATCATGCGACGGAAATTTTTCTGACACCGCTGGACGCAGGATGTAAAGCGACGAAAAGTGTAAAAGTGACTTCTTTGGTGTGTTAAGCCCTCTTTCATTGCAGTCTTAGGGTCCTGAAACACAAAACACAACATGGCTTTGCAACAAAATTGGGAAAATGAGGTCATCATCTCGATACAACAAACAGGAAAGAACAAACAAGTAAATCTGTGAGCTAATGCTCACTATAGTAGAGGAGACGGAATGCAAAAAGACGCTTTATTTAAAAGTTTAATGTCCCGAAAGAACATACTGCTGATTTTGGGCTTAAACGAAAGGTACACGCTTCTAGTTTGATTTTTTACTTGTCGTAAGAAGTTCGTATGGTCGAGTTTTTCTAAATATTACGTTAAAAAGGGGTACCCTCGATCAACTGTCTCATAGTATAACAATATAACATCATATTCAAAGCAGATAAAAAGATTTTCACGTTGATTTTGCATTCATTACCTACAAAATAGACATATCTTGAATACCAATGCAGTAGGTTTAATCAGAGGGTGCATCTTTGTATTCAAATTACGATTTGAAAAACGTCTAAAATATTAGCAAAATCAAGGCGATTTTAACTTACAATTTTAAAACTCTTTAAGCATCATTATTGACACTAATATGTCGTATTGACACATCTACAAACTTTAATTGTTCCCCAATTTTTATAGCGATAGGACGAATAGTTTTGATTTTAACGAGGAAAAACTATTATTTTAAATTTGTCAATTGTGGTCCGGAAACCTTTATTCCGTACTTGTTACGTCTTTTACACTCTAGTTTAATTGCAAATCTGCTAGTTTTGTTTCAAATTACGATATTTTTTTGTGTGTGTTTTTGTGTGGTTTTGATTTGTTAATTTGTTATTGTGTTGATTTCCATTCGAATTTCAGGGGCGGATCCAGAAATTTTCGAAAGGGGGGTTCAACATGCTGGGTTCTGTGGGCCAAAGGAGGGGTTCCCGACCGGAGGTAAGGGGGGGGTTCCGACCCCCGGACCCCCCCCCCCCCCCTGGATCCGCCACTGAATTTACTCGTTTTGTCTTCATATTTCAAAGGTCGAAAGCACCGTAATTAATGGATTCAGTTAGTAGTCCTGTTTAAATTGGGCCATCAAGCCAAAAAAGGGGATGTTATTCACACGATTGGGACAAATGCATTATTTGTCAAGTTGTATCAGAAGAGCCAACAATCATAATGCGCACTGTTGGTAAAAATACCCTTCTTAATGCTATTTTTAATAGGTTTTGAAGTATACATTTCTTTTTTGGTATTTGAATGCGCCTCATGTACTTTTTTTCTTTATAAAGCACAGATGCTATGTTTAGTGGTTTTGAAGATTTGAGAAATACACCTTTATATTTTCAGGTTTAAAGAGAAGTGAATAATATTCAAAAAGTATATAGTTAAAGAGTTAAAGACAAAAAAAATCTTGCAAATTCCGACCAGTACCTCTGCGTGGTGCAAGACGGGCACTGTTCAAGCGAAAACGATGGTTTTCATACCGTGTTTGCTCGATCGAGCAGCTAACACGGGCGATGGTGTGTCATGGGCTCGATTACCCATGGCACACAGCGTGTCTTAAATAGTCGCTGCAGAGGAGTATTCCGTTATAGTCACGGCTATAAAAATTCCAAACTGAGCTGCAAAAAAATTGAAGAATAGAGGATAATGACCCTATTAAATATTTAAAAAAAAATATACAGAATAAAAAACTGAACATAGTATAAACTAATAATATAGAGAAAAAATGAAAAAAAAAATCCATAAAGAATACAGAAATGAGACAAACTTCATTCAATATCTTATAATAACCATTCTGTCTGTCGGACTATGTGCACCTCTCTTTTAAGCACAATTTCTTCTTAAGCACCTTTTGGATTTTGAAGTATAGCATTAAAAATCGCGCTATGATATCTTTTAAGGAAGATATTTTTTTATATAAATCTTTTAAGTACAATTTCTTTGTAACTGGCCAATGGTTTTTGATCAAACTTAACACGAAGTATGTATACTTTATAAACATGCTGATGAAACTTGTTTTTGCTTTTGGATATCAGTCAAGCAAGATAATTGAACTTTATTTTTTTCTACATATAGATTCCATAATGTAGCGGGGGAATCCTCAGTGAGCTTTCTCGCAATTCTTGTTTAACATAAGATACATAAACACAATTTGTAAAAAGATTTTGCGAAAGTTTCATTAAGTTTCAAGAAAAAAAAATAAAAGTTGTGAATAACAGACTAGTACTTCTATTTAAAAAATTGCTATTCCATGTTTTACTGAACATCGATCACAAAGGGAATTATGACACTATATAAAATAAAAGATTTATTAGACATTTCGTTAATTTTCAAGCATTAGTTAACGTTTATCAGGACATATACAATTAGTGCCCTTGTGTCCAAAAGCCATTCTTGAATGATTTGTTGAAGGAATCGCTGAATTCGAGATTGAACAAAAAAATAATCATAATATGTGAATCAAAATAATGTTACCAAGATTTTGTCCAAAAAATTTCAAATTTGTAATTGTCGTTAATGTGATATAGCGAAAATTATCTCTGTTTTTTTTCATGACCAGAAATCAAAAATACGATATATTACCAAACTACAAACACTTTTTAGCAGTTTTAATACAAAATGAACTTTTAAAATTGAAGTATCATTTTGTGAGAAAGATTCTGTAAAGTTTTGTGAAATTTGAAGCAGTTGTAAATGAGTTGTTGAGGCTAAGAGTAGGGTACCCCCTCACCTTAGCCTAAAAATTTCCTTACTTTACTATGGCGAATGCTTATTTTTCATTCAATGAATAAGGTTAAAAGATAACATGTTGAACTACAATATGGAACAATACTTTTGCCCAAGTTTTATGAGATTTTTAGCACAGATGGCAAATCCGCGGTGGATTAGAACTGTACGGTCCTTGGGTGGCTTTCTTAAGTTTTAGTCAGTATGAAACCACAAAGATTTTCTAGATACAATCTAAAACATAAATGTTACAATTACACATTAAGGAAAAGAAAATGCCTGAATTTCGAAAAGATCAAAGATGGTTCAAAGGAAAAAATTAGCGATAAGAGTAAAATAACACATTTTGTGTACGGATGACAAAACACTTGTTTCGCTTATCAACGTCTCCTTTTATAATTCTTATCAAAATTTTATAGGTAAAGACAAAAATAGCAACATGCGACCACATTTGTGTGAAATTTTCAAAGAGATTCGTGCAATAATGTAGAAGCAATAGCGGTTACAAGAAAGGTACACCTTCGTCCAAATATGCAAAGTCCCTGTTTTCACACGAGTAAACCCCTAATTAGACTCGAATTAAAATTTTTCGTATTCAACAATCAATGGTGTAATATTCAAAATATTATGTGTAACTTTAATCAAATTCTATAAAGTTCTATAGGTATAATCAGTCCTTCTATATTGGCGCCCCTGGTATTTTGGGCAGGAGTGTGAACGATTACAATATAAGGCTTGAAGTCCTAAAAAACGAATAAAGTAGGCCTATAAACCTTACTTGCCCTAAATGTATTGAGATAAATGGTAAAAGGCATTAGAACCTTAAACAATGTGTCAACTAAGTTAAGAAGGTTTGTTTTACTCTATTGTTCTTAATATCCCCCCTTTTTAAGGATCTCTTAAACACAGTTTTTAATGATTATATGGCCAAATAACATTTTAGAAAACATATTTGGTATGTTTACTGTAAGACAAACTTGAAACAAAAACAGAAAATTATATTTAAATCAAAAAATAATAGCGCAGAAAATTCCTCCACAAAAAGGGGGGAAATTCGACCTTCATGTAAATTTATTAAATTATTAATGATAAACGGTTGTACTATCGAAACCTTTTCAATGAAAATATTTGTTTAGACATTTCCCATCAGTTGTTTCAATTTTGACCACAAATAAATACGGAAATGATAAACACTTTTACGGTTGTCTTTTTAGTTTTTTTCGCCTATTGACCTTTGACCTTGAATTTCTGAAAACTCGACCAACTCTGATTCTTACGACAAGCATATTTCGATTGCTTAGGTCCTGCTCTTTCCAACGATATATAATATGTGAGTATGTTCGGTGGGGACATTAAAGTTTTCAAATCAAGGTGTCGTCTACTCTACTACTAGTGATACCCCCACTCCCCAAACTAAGCCATGCATACAAGTCTAAATACTTGGAAGTGGTTGACCTATGAACATAAAATCACTATACATTATATGGGACTATAGGATAAAGCTGTATACAAAATATCAGACCTCTATCTCATGTAGTTGCTTGGGAAATTGTGACGGAAATTTTGCATTTATGTCCATTATGTGTAAAAACCTAAGTATTCGGTAAACAGGAAGTAGACTTCCTAGGAGCATAAAATCAATATACACCATATGGTACTATAGGATAAAGCTGTATACAAAATATCAGACCTCAATCTCATGTAGGTGCTTGAGAAACTTTGACGGAAATTTTGCATTTATGTCCATAATGTGTAAAAACCTAAGTATTCGGTAAACAGGAAGTAGACTACCTAGGAGCATAAAATCGGTATACACCATATGGCACTATAGGATAAGTATTAGATACAATACATATGTAACAGAAAACAAGCCGGTAACACCCGTTACCGTACAGTTTTTCCGCTCGAGGAATCAGGTCAACGTCCGAGGCGCTTGCGCCGAGGATTTTGCCTGATTCCGAGGCGGAAAAACTGTTCGGTAATGGGTTTACCGGCTTGTTTTTCTGTTACAAATGTTTTGTATCTGACTTGTACGACGTCGAAAAATATATATTAAAATTGTGTAATAATTTATTTATTGTATGAATTCATTGCCGTAAAATTTGTGTTTATATACATTTAAACCACCAAACACATTGCTCAGCCATTGTGGTCTAGCGGGAAGATGAAAGTTTAGTATATATGACATCGCATGGTGGTTCATACCCCGTTCGGAATCGTTGTTTGAACGTCAGTTTTTTTTTTGCCTAGAAACTCACTAAGATTACCAAATGCTTTAAAGAAACATATTTAGAGTAAGATTTTTTTTAACACACATTTTTAAATGAAATCTATTTGAAAAAAAAATATAAAAGAAGCAAAAAGGCGCCAATGGGGTATTCCAGCATCAAAAGTCAAAAAGGGCAACTACAAAACTGGCAAACACGAACAAGAACAGCACGAGAATACACACAAAAAATCCCCACAAATTAAACCGAACAGAAATCAACAACCCGAACGAAATGAAAATATGACTTAGTTTCTGAATGAAAAAAAAATAATGAATTTTTGTCTTCATTTAAAGTTATTGAAAACATACAGCTGGCTTTCTAGCTTTTCCAAATTTTAACAAACTTTATAATATATCGATTGATTTTTTTCTTAAAAGCAAACTTTTGCCGTTAAGGGAAGATATGTAGGACATAAAAATGTACTACTGATAAGTTGTTTGTCGTAATTGAACGGTTTGGTTCAGGGTTTTTTTTGGTGAAACGTTTCTCATTCAACACAATTAAAACCAAAATTTACAAGCGTAAGGTTGTCCTTGTTGTACATCATCATCATATCAATTGGTTGTGGTTTTTTTGGGGGGGGTTTAGAAAAAACTAAATTGTTAGTAAATGTATCTTTTAACCCGTCATAGTTTTATTTTCAACAAATTATACATCTCAATCGTATAGAGTAAGATTTCGTGCCAATCAAACCTTGTTCAATCCACTTATTTATTCAAAACGCACAACTATTGATATTCAATTTTTGATAAGTATGTATCTTTTTTTTGTTATCTCTTCATGGACATAAGTTTAAAAAATCCAATTTTAATATCTTTAATGGATATACAAATACTTCTTATTTTTTGGTAATTCACAGAGAAGTTGTTATGGCATCAAGCTCTATATTAGATTAGCAGAAACTTTAAAATTGTGTTTAGTAAAGGAAAGCCTCCGTTATGGGGTGGAATAATGGAAGACAGGAGTATAGCATGAAGTGGAGTCCCAGAATCAGTTCTAATCTCACCCAGAACTTACTTATTTATAGTTTATTTTTTACTGGCTGACCGTTTTTGGACGTTATTTTTGTACAAACTTTATAGTTCACAAGTTCGCAAAATTTACAAATGATCCAGAAGGTGTCTATTAATGGTCAAATTAATTCAATATATAAATTGATTGTCGTAATAGTTGGTGTTCATATATATTTAAAGGACCAATTTTTATGTAGTCCTCAGTAGTCGTGGGGTAAGATTGAAGTCTAGTACGACAAGGAATGATGGTTCAAACCCCGCTCAGGACAGGGATTTTTTCGAGACGATTTTAACTTAAAATGCATAAGCAAAATGTCTTACAAAGTAAAAACCTTAAAATGATGAATAATTCTACCTTTCATCAAAATTTAACAACTTTGACTTCGTAAAGTACGCATGAACTAAGTTGACCTGTGGATAAACAGGCCGTGTAAGTTCTAAAAATAAAAGAGGCCGGTAACACCCGTTAAAGTACTGAAATTGAATAGCTCTGTGGGGGGTAAAGTCGTACAAAGCTGTATACAAAATATTAGACCTTTATCTCATGTAGTTGCTTTGGAAACTTTGACGGAAATTTTGCATTCATGTCCATTATGTGTAAAAACCTAAGTATTCGGTAAACAGGAAGTAAACTATCTAGGAGCATAAAATCGGTATACACCATATGGCACTATAGGATAAAGCTGTATACAAAATATCAGACCTCTTTCTCATGTAGTTACTTAGAAAACTGCGACGGAAGTTTTGTTACGGACGGACGGACAAACGAACGAACGGACGGACGGATAAGGGTAAAACAGTATACCCCCCTCTTCTTCGAAGCGGGGGTATAATTAAAACAATCATGAATCATTTCGTATGACAAAATTTTGATTTTTGCTATCATTCATCTAAAAGCCAAACACGGAAAATTGACCGAAATGACATCGTCAATATATCTGGAAGTGAGATTATTAAAACAATGTTGCTTCTTTTATCTTGTTTTTTTATGAGATGTTGAAGAAATTCAGTCTCGAAAGTCGACGAGGAGAAGGTCACAGTATTTTTTTGATATTGACCACTTGACCATATTGATAGCTTGATAGTAACTTTAAAACGTTAAATTTTCACTTTGTATCCACTGTATTATTTATAAGCACCACAGCGATCAAGTATGTCGGTTCTGTATGGTGATACAACTCTTAATCATTCATTGTTTTGAAGTGGGGTGTCGGATTTAGAACTGATGTATTTGATTCTTTTACATCAATCGATAAATGTTTCTTAGCTAGTTGTCAGTAACTTCGAGTGTTCTCAAGAGAGTCCCTCCTTGTCTTGTTGTTTTCGTACCGTATTTTGTCTTAGGTTCTCTCTTGTTGAATTGAACTTTTGTCGATTGAGTTTTACAGTATGTTTTATATGAAGCTTTGTGCAAGCTTATCAATAGGGGGAAGGTTGGATCCAAAAAACTAGTTTAACCCCGCCACATTTTATATGTGCCTGTCCTAAGCCAGGAAACTTTGCCAAAGCCTTTGTCTGTCCTTGTCATTCTATGTTAACTGTTTTATGTCAAGAATTGAGTCTTTCGTTGATGATTTAGGGATTGGTTTTGATACTTTTGTATTGTATTATAAGTCTTGGGCCAATGCAAGACGGTAAGCAGTGACCTATGGTCATGTTGTAGACTGCTTGCTGTTTTCCGATGTGATTTTTTGAATTGCTGTTTGTTTATGTTTGTTGTGTCGCGTACACTTATTCCACATCTCAATATCGTACACTGTTATGTTGCTACCTATAGTCCAGATAATAATGACGCATTTCTGAGGTTTTTGTCATTTGAACTTGTTTAGATCCACAGAGACGTCAAGGGAAGCCAAACGTCAAAAATTATAAAACGCTTCCAAGACGGCATAATTATTTGGACTAGTTGATACCTATATTTCACAAGTTTGTGTGTGTCCTTGTAAGTTAAATTTTATAAAGCCAAAACAAGATATACGTTACAAGGACACACACTCTAGGGTTAACCGATAGTGGGTCATGCAAGTCTACTTCCAACTTATTTAAAAAGTTTGTTCTGGGTTGATATTTAAATTTTCATTTAAAAGTACAATTACATGCTTTTAAATGCACAAAATGCATATTCCTAATTTAAATGTTCGAGCTCAATCATAAAAATGATTGTAGTCTGAAAACATTATAGTGATAATTTGTTTCAGGCATGGCTTAACTATATCGTGGGCTCGGCAGGTTAAGCTACATATATCAAATTCGTGAATTGGGCACGTAAAGGGACATACAAAATAAACGTACGTATAAGAGTTGATATTATAATTATTTTTTGCCATTTACATAAATTCATTAATGTACATGTATCTAGGTGTTAAATATTATAGACAACCTTAAACATCTGTTTCACAAGTTATGATTTTTTAATGGTAATTGTAACTTGCTTATGATTCTGAATAAGTAAGCTAATTATGTATAACAAATGTTAGGGTGTCTAGTTATAATGCAAAAATTGACAATTTTGACGATTAAGTAAAATAAATGCAATAAGCAGTTGTACAACTTTCATGACTTTGGAACATTGAATCGATTTATATTTAGCTTAATTCCCGTATACTATAAGCTGCTGAAAATAAAAGTGAGCAAAAGGATAACAGGAGTAATTTGTATTCTTTCAATATTATACTATTGTAAAATTGTCGTAATAACAATAGAAAAGGGAGCTGGATGCATTCTAATATAAACAAAATGTATAAAAAAAAATGATACAACTTCATGGTTTTAAAGACAAATTTTTTTATTTTCTATTGCATGTGGTTTTGTTCTGGTTTGCTGTTCTAACGGTGGGTCAAAGCTCCGCTCACAGAGCGATAAAGGTGGGTCTCCTAGGTGGCCGAAGAGGATGACCCTCGTGCGTGGGAGTTGTCAGGTCATAATACATACAGAAACTTTGACTGCTGACGATAGTGGGCTAGCTGCGCTCTATGCTGTTGGAAGATCCCTTTGTGGACCGCAATGAGTTTATCGTCCTACCCCTAAGCATGTCTCTGTTATCCAGAGGCATTAAAATTGTTCCAGGTACCGTACCCCAACCAGATAGTTATCAATAATAATGTTGGAAGGGATATGCGAGTAACTTACACAAAAATAGTCACCTGGTACCAAAATTGGAACATGTTCAAGGTATTAATGATACAGAACAATGAATATATAAATACCATCAACATCCGTTGACAATTGTGGGCATTGGATCGCCGGGGAGAGCGCTAACATGGGAAAGGACCCAAATACATAATTATCACAGGGGTATTATCTTCCACAAAAATAGGCGCGCGGTACAAAAAATCGCACTTGTCCCAGGTATTAATGATACAAACATTATGTACAAAATGTAATTTCTCAAACATTCGTTAAGAATTATAAGCGCAAGAGAACGCTTTAGAAGCTCTCAGTAGAGATTTCTCGACTTGATACGTATCAGGCACGGTTGCTACGTATCATAACCGTAACACGTTTTCGGGAGAAATTATTGATGAACCAATGTTCATGTATGTCGATAACTCGATTATAAACCTTTATTTCTTTAACTACTAGTATCTATCCTGTATGGCCTTTGTAACTGTAAATACTATCTTCAAATTCCAAGTTCAATAAAATTTTAGATATATATATTTTTTTTATTAAAATTGCAAAAATGGAACATTGTAATAATGTACATGCAATAAACAAATTAGGGAATAAAATTCAAAACTATAACTACATGTGTTTAAAACCCTTTGATTTAACAGATATTGATATTTTATACTTTTCTTTTAGCATTATATATATGTAGTATTTAAATTCGAAACACCTTCAACTCTTAAAAAATCACCTAAAACTAGAAACCCGTGAGCAACTTGGCACAAATGATTTCCCTGTCCCCCATCCGCCACCAATAACAAAGTTTAGAATTTAATGGAAGGACAGACGAACACCCCTTCAATAAAATACCCCCTTAATTATCAGTCGGGGATATGATAATGTGCATTAGGGTTAATTGATTGTTACATTTAATTTTTGACTTAATAAATATTTGGGGTTTTTAATTAGCCCTGCTATAAAAACAGCCGATTAGATTTTTCTTTAGTTATTCTTCTATGAAATTTATCATCATCATCGAAAAGTATTATTATACCTCCACTTCTAAAAAAGGGGGAAATATTCCCAATTACTTGTCCGTCGTCCACCCGTCTGTCTCTATCTGTTTGTTCAAAATTTTTGTAACTTATATCCTCTGCGTCTTGTGTTAGGATTAATTTTCAATTTGGTTAACAGCTTTAGCATAATGTCATTGAGTTATAACCACTTCATGTTTTCCGAGCCGACTAAGACTGTAAAGGGTTAAATGAAATTTTGAAAACGAATTCGTTAATTAATCTATATTAGAGTTCGGTAAGCTCGACATAGACTTTGTTCGTCTTTGTGACCGCTTTGGTGCACAGATAAAGTGAATTCCCCAACACTATACAAAGTTGAGATGCATTTGAATCTGAGTAAAATAGTTAATATTGTTATAAAAAAGTGCCAACCATTAAATTTGAAAAGGAGAAAGGAGGGGTTGTATTGTTTCTCATTATAAATTTTAGTTTGTAGGAAAATTATGTTGAGAAAACCAGAAGTAAAGAAAAAGATTTAAACGGTTATAGCGTTGAAGAAAAAATATTATAAAGAAGATTTTCTGCTAATTGAACAAAAACGGAATTTGGGTCCCCTGTAGCCGAGTGCAAAAAAAAAATTCTAAGTTGGCTTGGTTTACCTATGAATAAGGCGACAGACCTGAAAACGTATTCTACCATATGAGATCCCTGTCTACAAATGCATGATACATTTATCTTATGCAAAACAAAAATTGTTACGGACCACACATACGTACGGACATCCAGCATTTATATTACTATTATCAATATTTTTGGCGCACTGAACAAAATTAATTCTGACACCCCCCTTCTAATTAGTTCTTGGTAATGACTTTATTTTTCAAATTTTACCTGGCCGCTAGGGGGATTAAAAATAAAAAAAAGGTAATCTTAGAAGTGTTCAATTGTCACTGCGGTACGTAGCACAACCGTAACTCAACGGTTACTTTTCAAAGAATGATTCGTTGGTCTAACTAAAGACCAAACAAAAATTTGAGTTCATATTCTATTTAAAAACACATTTTTGAAAAATACAAAAAGAAAAATCAATTCAAAATTAAAATATATTTTAATTCTAGCTTTATTACGGGAAACTTGTGCACAATAAGCTAGTTTTCATCTCAATTTGACTGCATGACCAATAACTGCTCCCCTTTCGTTGTACGAAAGCAACCGTATGAAGTTGAGAAATCTCTAATACGTGGGCCAGGACTCGATTTCAATGGTTAATGGGGCATATATATAACTTCCTGAAAAGTAGTCGCACGGTAAAATTTCACAAACATACGTTGAGAATTTCAGATGAGAGCACGAGAAAGCTTACAAAAGTGCGACAGACGCAAGGAAGCATGGCATTTTAATAGCTTTATAGTATAAACGTTCAACCGATTGTGCGTTCAAGTATACATATATATATTATTTGTTTGTGTTGATTTAAAAAAAAAAGAAAATTTAAAATGTATATTAATAAATCGGGCATTCAACTTACCGATAAACAACCAAAATAGTATTCAATGAGATGAGGAGTGTTGAAAAGGTTAAAGGTATAAATATTTACTATATCATAATCTGAGCAAACTTATAGTGATTTGTCTGTTCTAATCACATATCACCGCTTGTTTTAGGAAAATCAATTGATCAAGTTATTCCCTGCGATATAAAGCCTTTATATTCATTATAGCGGTTAATGCTTCATATTATAGAATTGAACCAGTGACCAGTGATTACACCATTGTGACAGTGGATTACACTTAATTCAGATAATCTTAAAAGATATGATGTACATGTACGACCTTGAACTACAAGGCTAGTTTGGGCTCATCAGTGAAGTTCTTACATGACAAAATGAAGAAAACTACACTTCTGTCAATCAAAGGATGTAAGACACTGACTCAGCTGAGCGGTGAGTAATGTAGTTAACTATGTGAAGCTCTAGATTTTGACCTTTTCATTGATTAGTTTTGTTAATGCATCTTTTGTTGACTAGTAAATAATCAAGATTATTGATTTCCTAAGATGATATAGAATTTATTCATGCACAATAACTACATGTAATTCATCTTAATTATCCTTAGTTGTGGCTCCCACAGGGTTAAAAACGACCTGCGACCCGAGGGCTTTTTAAGGGCGACTTCCGACCTACACTTCATAAAATCGACCTATGCCAAAAAACGACCTGCGACCTCCACAAAAATATGCCTTTTAAAAGCGACCTTGCGACCTCAGGCCCCTTTTAAAGGCGACCTTGCGACCTGAGGGGGGTACCCTGCGGGAGCCCCTTAGTTGAACATTTTGTAACATCCTTGTCACTGAATCAAAAATGAGAGAAGAAAAATCGGTTGATTGCTGTCTGGCTTTCCGTCTGTCCACATATCTCGTATAAGTTAACTGTGCGGGGTCCGGCTGGGTGGCGAATAGGCCTGCAGCAGAGCCTAGCTTGTCGTAAGACTTGAGAATCTGACATCAGGATACCGCGACTTAGGAACCTATGTGGCAGAATAGGGTGGCTCTCGTCTGCGGGGGTTGTCAGGTCTGGTCAGGTCTATAATACGGAAACCCTGACCGCTGACCATATTGCGCGAACGTGTGTGGAGAGTGCTACGCGTCATGCACGCAAACCATTTCTTAGTGCCACGCGTCATGCACGCAGAAGACTTCTTTGTGTAACGCCAAGCTCTGCACCACAAAGTCTCAATGTTCGGTTCCTACATACACGGCTACCAATCGACCCCAATCACAGCCGAATGCTGAGACGAAAAAATCCACAAAGGAACATCCGAATGTGATTTTCGGATGTGATTCGGATGAATTAAAATCGTTATTTTAGGAAGGTGAAACTACTAATCGTGACCCCGTGTGTTGCTTTAAAGCAAAACATGAAAAATCCAAGAATGTCATCATACCCTTTGATTACCCCCCTGTCATTATTAAAAGCTCTTTCTCATATGTTAAGGGAGTACAAGCCTGAGATTTTTTGTAATTAAAAGTTTTTTAGAATAGACAATTTGAAAAGAATAGCTCAAAATAGCTAGACTTTATGAAAAAAGTTTTCAAAAACATGGAGCCGTTACCTAAAAATATGGCGGGAAAAAACTTCTCTAGATTTTTCAAAGGAAAAACATTGAAAGTTTGTCTTCTGTTTTAACATAGAAATTGTAATTAGAATTGAATGAAATTGTTATAGGTTGTTTATTATGACCTTCTCTTAATAGTTCTGAACAAATATTAAGAAAACATGTTGAAATTTTTTTAATGATTTTGAATGGATAAAAGCCGAGGATCTCGAAAATGTTCAATTTCTGAAGCTCGTACTCCCTTAAGTAACGACGACTCAAAAACTTTTGGCAGTTGGTGATGGGTCGTTATATGTTATGGCGATGTCGTTGTCGTTGTCGTCGTGGTTGTCTGTAGACACTTTGGTTTCCGTGCAATAACTTTAGTTATGGTGAACCATTTGTTATAAAATTCTAATACTGTGGATTCATTTATTTTCATGGGACAAATTTTCGTGGTTTGGCAAATATAAAGAACTATTCGTGGAATCTTAATTCGTGGTTCTGATGTCTGTTAAATTTCCATTTCGTGGGTTAAGGCCTCCCACGAAAACCACGAATATTGATACCCCACGAATAATAATGAAACCACAGTATGATGTTTGTAACCACTGAAGGAAGGTTGGTATTGAATTTGAGTTTCTGGCCCTCACCATTTCAGAAAAAAAGGCCAAAAGGGTCTCAAATGGGTGTATTGACAAAACGTCTGTAGACGGTTAAGTTTTCATCCGATTTTGACTATTTCTATGTATTTGTATTCCTTGATAATTTCTGTCAACAAATTATTGCAACAGTTTTTGTCTCGTCTGCGAAGCAGAGCGGGACATAGGTGTTACTTTACCGGCGGCGGCGGCGACGGCGGCGTAAACTTTTTGGAAAAGTTTTATGAGCACCTCCATATCTCAAGAACTATAAGTCCTAGGTTGATGAAACTTGGTATACATATGCCCCAGTAGTAGCTTAGCACAGTTGCATCCCCATCTTTTGACCTTGACCTTGATTTTCCGGTTGAATGACTTTGACAATTTTCAATACATATAATAGCAATGGAAAATTTTTGCGAGCACCTCCATATCTCAAGAACTATAGGTCCTAGGTTGATGAAACTTGGTATGCATATGCCCCAGTAGTAGCTTAGCACAGTTGCATCCCCATCTTTTGACCTTGACCTTGATTTTCCGGTTGAGTGACTTTGACAATTTTCAATACATATAATAGCAATGGAAAAGTTTTGCGAGCACCTCCATATCTCAAGAACTATAGGTCCTTGGTTGATGAAACTTGGTATGCATATCCCCCAGTAGTAGCTTAGCACAGTTGCATCCCCATCTTTTGACCTTGACCTTGATTTCTCAGTTGAGTGACTTTGACAATTTTCAATACATATAATATTAATGGAAAAGTTTTGCGAGCACCTCCAGAACTGTAAGTCCTAGGTTGAGTGTACAGTGTTCAACATGTTGCGGTTGTATCATGTTGTGCTAGGTATGGAACGCCATAGATGTCTTATGTGTCTTTTGTATTGCTTTTCTATTTTAAGATGGTGATAACTATTCTTTGAAGTTACGTAACTTCCAAGTAAATAGCACCTTATAATAAAAACGTACCTTATAATAGAAAAGCACCATATAGTAAAAAAGGACCTAATGATAGAAAAACACCATCTTATAATAGTAAAGCACCATCTTATAATAGAAAACCACCATCGTATAATAGAAAACCACAATCTTATAATAGAAAACCATCATCTTATGATAGAAAACCACCATCTTATAATAGAAAAGCACCTTCGTATAATAGAAAACCACCATCTTATTATAGAAAACCATCTTCTTATAAAAGAAAAGCACCATCTTATAATAGAAAAGCAATACAAAAGACAAAAGACAGCTACATGGCGTTCCATAATTGAGAGAAATAATTCTCTAAAGTACTCATGGTAGTATATGATAGTAAACTTTGCGAATTGGCTGTATATGAGAAATATGGCTTGATCCACTTTAGATTAAACCTTAATTACACTTGCATGCTTTTTCTCTATATTATCATACATCGACCTAGCGCATGCGCATTGCCTGTAATAGAAAAATGCACTTGACCCACTCTGTAATGAACCTTAAAAACTTTGACACACATTGCATATACACTTCCATTTACTGCAAGTTCAGGCAATAAATGAGCCAAATTAAAAATAACCGAAGATTGAAAAAACTCTTTGTGATTCACAAAAAGGGTATAACTTTACATAAAGTGTATGATTTATATTACGTAATTGTTCATTTAAAAGACAAAATAACAATACCTTTTACATGCAAAAAAACATTTTTTTTACATATGTCAACACTACCGGTATACACAAGAAGCCATTTGATTTCAGTTGTTTGGATTTTTTGGGAAGAGGGCTGGGCTAGGGATACATGTATTTTATCGCTTGCTTCGGAGGTCAGATTTTCTTTCACAACTTCACTTAATGCTAGGTTTACATTTTGACAAAGTCTTACATGTAAAGTGAAGTCGGGTGTTGTTCTGTAATTGGTTTCATCAGTGTCAGAATCACACTAGGTAAACGCTGTCCGCGAGAGCAAAGATATTTCGCGTTTTCACTGTACAGATATTTCGGGTTGTTGTTGACATTGGACACCAGGAATAAAATCGGTCTTTATGTTAACTATATAAAGCATGGAATTGTATATGTTTGTCCTATGTCTTTGTTAAAGATATATTTCCATTTCCTTTTAGTTTTAATGAAATTATTGGGTACTTTATCGACAATATTTGTAATTTTTTTAGCAGATGTATGAATTTTAAATAATTTACGAAAATTTACTTATTTTTCCAATATTTTTAATAAACGCCTTTCAAAACACTTCAAAATAGGATTACTATTTACCAAAAATGCAACTAAAAAATTTACACCCCAACATCCTGATTATAAATCGTAGAAAATGCTCGTAACAGAGAACGTACTGTACTGATATTTCATGTTCCGATTTGCCTGTCAAAATCTTACTGTACTGTTATTTCTGTTAAACTGTACTGATATTCTGTGTTCTTGAAAATTTGAATCGTATAAAAAAAAACGACTTTCAGTTGCAAGATTGACTTTCTGTCATATACACATGCAAGGCAATGTAACTTGTAATATATAGTAGCTACTGTTTTCCGAATGGTCGAGTTGGAGTATCCATGATAGTACTTGTTACATAATACAATCATATTACAACCAGATAGGCAAGTGAATACTCTACACGAAAAAAACTACTTGGAAATCGACATGATATTTTGGTATACCGGTACTATGTACTTTCTTCTTAACTCAATTAGATGAATAATACTACGTTCAGTTCACGTACATAAACAAACAAAATGAAATTAATGTACAAGCCCGTTCATTCATAAGTTACAAGTTGTTGCCATGCCCCCCCCCTAAGAATATTTCTTGATCTATTTACATGTACTTCAACATTGTTCCATGGGGAATTTAATGTTGCGCGTATGAAATATGCTTATGCAAATGCACGAGGTCAACTCAAGATGTAGCACGAGTGCCTCTAGTGAAAATTCCGATTAAAAAGATCATACATAATACAGCCTGGTCTGCGAACCACATTACTATTAAGCTTAACCAAAAGTGAATATTTACAGGATACTTTTTGTGCTCACCATTCCCTATAATCTGAATCAAAAATTGTCCATCTTCAATTTTATATATTTTTAGACACATTGTATACTTTTATACGACCGTAAAAAATTGTGGTCGTAAAATGTTTATAATATGGCGATGTTTTTGTCTGTAGACATTTAGTTTCCGTGCAGGGTTCAACACGGCTGTATCATGCTGCTCGTCGTAACTTTTTATTTATATTTAATATCAATTATTGTGTGGTATAAACCCGTGCGTGATAGGCCTGCTTGTTTTTGAAGTCAGGTTACATCTAGCACTCAAAACCTGACGTCGGGTCAGGCCGCTTTATCCACAGAGCGACTGGGTTGTGTGCCCAAGGTGGTTGAGTGGGATAACCCTGTTACAATGAATGCAGGAATTGTCAGGCTATAACCCGGACAGCTAACATAGTGGTGCACAGTGTAGCCGGGGGGGGGGGGGAAATGTCACGTTCCTCGCACCTTAAAGAACCATACTGCAGGTCTGGATAAGAGTAGGACCCATAGGATCCCCTGCAGCAGTAGGCTAAATTGCCAGATCCTACCCATTCCTCATTTTTCAGTGACAGGTAAAAAGGTCTTACGTCTCCACTTGATTATTTCAATGGAGAGATGTGGAATAAGTGTTCGCGATACAACCTACAATATGAACTGCAGTATAAATTCACTTTATCAGCCTTTTCATGTTAATCTTTCTGATTGCAGAGTCGAGTTCGTGCTCCTTGGGAGTAAAGCCATAACTGTCTTACCTTATCATGCTTATTGGTAGGGTATAAAATACCGGTATCTCTCTCTGTGGTCTCTGTGGCATCATGATAATAACACAAAAAGGGAGTCATTAAATAAGGGAATTTAACTGTTAAATAAGGTTTTTTAACGTTACTTATGGGTATTTTGGCACTATTTTAAGAATATCTTTAGAGGTGATACTTTTAGATTGGTTACCTATTACTTTGGATTTGGTTTAACATAACTCTTGATTTTCTGTACAGTATTCTTCTTTTTAAAATATTTTGATGAAAATATCATACCCGAAATAACAGTACAATGTTGATAGATTAATACACGAAGTAACAGTACAGAGTGATTCCATGAACACAGAATAACAGTACAGTCATTTTTTTTAAGATCGATGAATTTCAGTTAATAATCTATAAAATTACTAATTTTATGAACTATACGGACTAAAGATTTGATTAAAAAGCATTTTCACTAGCTTTTCCTTCAGACCCATATATTTTTCATATGTAATAACTGTGTTTCCACTGTTTTTCTAGTAATTTTGCCTCCTTGGTTATTTTTCTTTTGTTTTATGCTGATTTTTTTAAAGATTAACCAAATATGTCCAAGACAAATGTTCAATGATTTAAATTTCTACAACAAGCAGTATTTAAAAGGTAACAACTCACGAAAATAACATTTTTAATGAGCCACCCATGCAAGTAGAACAGACAACATGAAATATCAGTACAGAAAAAACGCGAAATATCTTTTCTCTCGCGGACAGCGTTTACCTAGTGTGAGAATTAACGAACTCGGTGTCAAGATTACATTTTAAGTCGATTATGATAATGATTGGCGAATATACAAAGCTCTTTTTATGCCCCCCTCCCCGCGACGACATGTCGGGGGTATTAAGTTTTATTCATGTGCGTCCGTCCGTCCGTACGTATTTCCATCATGCTTTTTTTCAGAAACCGTACATGGGACTGATTTGAAACTTGATATGATTGTTTAGTATGACATACTGTACGTCCTAAGCGACTTTCAAACATGTCGGACTTCTGCCTCCTGTTGGGACTTGGTCGATATGAAAAGTTACATGAAGGATATTATTTTCTTTTCTTTTTTTTTACTTTCTTTATTATTGTTCACATTTAACTTTTTTATTGCGTTCTTAATCTTATAAGGCCACAAAAATATATGTCGGTTTCCTGCTTCCCTACCTACCTTATTTTTGGGCCCTACTCTAAAGTTATTATTGGCATTTAGTTGGGATTGCTTTCCCATTGACTCAATGTAAAATTATTTTGTAAAAAAAAATTCCTACCTACCTACCCTAATTTGCAAGAGTAGGAAGCAGGAAACAAACATATATTTTGTTTGGCCTAATCATGCCCAAAATGTTATTGAATACATGTACAGAACGAACGAAAGTCATTAAAACAAACAAACTGTTTTTGGTTCTATTCTAATCCTTCATCTGTATTGTTAATTCTATAGCCTTCCACAGACGGTCATCTTGCTGTCAGAAACTAGCAACATCAGAGCCGTCTTCTCCTAGAATACAGACTGAAATTCCAGGCCCAAAGTCCAAAGAACTTCTTAAAGAATTAAACAATGTTCAGGTATATGATAACATTAATTCTATAATATATGATGGTATATGAAGTACGTGTACTCTAAGATAGAACATGCAGTATAAGTATATAAGATACAGTCTCCGGTTCTCTTGAGTTAACTTTTGTTATAACGTAAATAGAAGATAATGAGGTGTGGAATAAATGTACGCGACATAGCCCACAGAAACACACGGCAATTTCAAAAAGACCACAATGAAAAACAGCCAGCAGCCTTCAACAAGACCAGTAGTTTGCGATGCTGATAACACGATTACAGTTTATTTCTTTTGCAAATATAATATATGTGCATGTGTTTTGTTTGTGTTGCTTGTTTTATTGTCTTGCTGTTGTTGCCTTTGGTTTCAACTGATTCTATCCCATCTTTTCGAACTTTCGATTTCCTTGGCAGAGCGTCATGTTTGACACAGAAATTGCTGACACAGGGTTATGTTGCTCCACGGTTGCTGTCTTCACACAAGAAAATTTACGGTAGACACTGTGCACTCGTAGAAAATATCGGATTTCTATCTCTCAAATGAATACAGATTTTGGTTGGTCGTAGAAATTTGTTTTGTCTTCCTCTACCGGATTTGACACACTGAATTTGAAATTAGCAACATGACGGGTGTGCTATAGCAGGCAGGAACCGCTTACTCTTCCAGGGCACCTGGGTTCACTCATGTTACGACTTGAGTTCGCGTTGTTGATTTCCGTTCGGTTGATTTTGTGTTTCTTCGTGCTGTTCTTGTTCGTGTTTACCGGTTTCGTCGTTGCCCTTTCGGACTTTTGACACTCGTATGCCCCATTGGTGCCTCTGCCTCTTTCTGAACGCGGCCCATTGGCGGATTCAAAGGATTGGAACCGCCCCCCCCCCTTTTGGCGGAAAAAAATGTTTGATATGTAGAAATCAGTTAAGCATAACCAAAGTATATCCCTTAACCAGTAAGGGGCCACCTTTTCGTAATTTCTGGATCCATTACTGATGCCATATTATGTCTTTGTTCCTCCATAAAACAATCTGCCAATGATTACAAGCATCCTCAAACTTGACTACCGGTCTCTGCTTTGCATCTTGAAATGAACCACATATATCTATGATCCTGCATTATTAGTTTAAACATATTTATTTATCCTGGATTGGGAAACAAGCTTAATGCTTATGTAAATCCCTCTCCAGCTAGCAGTTTGCGAGTGTGGCCTTTGCAGCGGCCCCCATTGAGCCTACTCTTATCGAACTCTACAAAGGGGTCTTTAACGTGTATGGGGTATTGCTCTCCACATACACGGGACAACCTTTTTTCGTCCCTTCCGAAGGACTAGCATCGTTCCTTGAGACCATCCTCGCAAATGGTTTCAAGAGAGAGTCGGAAAATTGGTTCATGAAATTTTCACCCCTTACGAGGATCGAACCACGAACCTTTGTGTTAGTAGCCCGACGCGTTAACCACTACTGCATTATTAACAATGAGACTAATTTTAAAACAGTAACATTTTTAATAAATAATATTCTTATTCAATGTCAGATATTATAGTGTCCTAGGCCAATGACCTACATATAGAAGTAATCAAAACGTGAATTTTGTAGGAAATAATTTACCACTTACATGTAAAACGCCGGGAAAAGTTTAACTCGTGCAACTATATTAGACCACTTTTCTTTTCCGTGACCTCGGATCAAATATTCCAGTCTCTTATTTTGATCATTTATATCGACTTAGAAAATCGACCCCTTACTCTTCGTGGGTATCATAGAGTAAGGATTTCAATATTTTTTACGTTGATGTAGATGACCAGAATTCAAGCCCTTGTGGTCTCTTGCATTGAACACCATTAACATCTCTACTTGTAAATTATGTTCAATTAAGAAACAATAGAAATCTTGTTGTCGTAATCAAAATAAAATATCTTTTTTTCTCTCAGAATACCGGAGCAGTCCATTTCTTTGCTGATTATGACAAAAGTTTTGGGAACTACATAGTTGATGCTGACAATAACTACATATTAGATTTATACACACAGATAGCATCTATTCCAATAGGTATAGAAATAAGTAAAAATATGTAAGATAAGTGTACATGACACAACACGGCATATTCAAATCTGCAATGGAAAACACTTTTATTTTCAAAAACAGCCACCAACAGTTAATGTGATCAGTGCTCGGTGCTCGATGTCTTCCTCTTGTCCCTAAAACGAAACTATAATACATAGGTTTTAAAACCAGTCTTACAAATATCAATGACACAAATGAAGCAATCTGAAAAATGAAAATAACTTCTAGACCGGGTAGTGCGGGTTCCGGAGTGAACATAGGCCCGCGAAAGCGCTAATTTTGATTTAAATTTTTCGGTGAAAGATAACTTCCAGTATGTGGAATGTGTGCCCCAATTATTTAAATAGAATTTCAATGTTATTTTGCCAGAATAAGAAAAACCTGACAGCAAACCATAACACTGTTGTACCGTATGGAGAAAAAGAATACTGTTGAAGGTTTTGGTATTAGTTAGCGTCGAAGGGTACCTTGCAGTACGCTATGTTGCCTGGCCCGTTACTTATATTTCCATCTTCTAATGCCTTCTATATTCGTAGACCCTACTGGCCTTGTGTCCCCATATCATGTTTATCGTGTTTATCTCTTTTTTGTTTTTTGCGTTTTGAGTTTTTAAGTTTCATGTGACTTCATATGCATTTGAAGCATTCGTTGATAACTACAAGCCATCGTGGGATGCGGGGTCGTCAGGCGATAATGCGGAAAACCTGACCGCAATGCACCGTGTTGGAAAAAATGTTACGTTCGTCGCACGTTAAAGAACACTGCTGCATGTCTCGGTAAGAGTAGGACCCGTAGGACCCCCATGCAGGAGGCTAAATTTCCCGTCCCTACCCATCACTCTTTTTTCTAGTGGCCAGTCAAAACTCTCCTAACCGATTGGCCTTGTGTCCCCATTTCCTCCACTTCATCATCATTTCATGTTCATTGTATCACCACTTTCATGTTCATTTCCCGGATATCGTGCTGCTTGGGAGTAAAGCAATAACTAACTAACTAACTGATAACTACAATGTGAGAACTAACTAACTAACTGATAACTACAATGTGAGACACCAACAAATATTTCTTTTGCAGGTTACAACCACCAGAAACTTGTAGAAGCTGTTAAAAGTGACAATAACTTGGTAAGAAAGATGCAATATCTTTAATAAAACTTATAGTACAGTGATTAATAGAAAAAAACTTTAAAAATCTAGTTTTTATTATATTCGATTCAGTACAGATAAAGGTTGGTAAGAGACTGGCATTTATGTTGTTGCCATTCTACATCGTTTGGCAACGCAGCGGGTGTGTTGCAAGAAGTAGGAACTGCTTACCTTTGTGGGGCACGTGAGTTCACTGTCGTTCAGATGCGAAATGAATGCACGATGCTGATTGCAGATCAGTTGGTTTTTTTCCTTAGTTATTGTTGTCATTTGTGACAGCAGATCTCATCATTGCATTTTCAGACATTCGAATAATATTTTAACTGATTCTCTTATTGATTTTCTGAAAAATTTACCTTTTTACCAAATTCTACATGCGTACATTAATAAATGATATTGTCAATTATGCATAAATAACTGTTTAACCAGTTTCTAAACTTGCACATAGTAAATTAAATTGATTATTCTGTGGATATATATAAATAATGATTAAAATATTGTGTAGTATCGTATCAACATTTAATAATTCCCTTGTCTATTAATATAATATGTTTTTATATAGTCCACATTCGTCAACAGACCTGCTCTTGGATGTTTCCCTCCACTGGATTGGATGAAAAGGCTTCAGTCATCTCTATTAGCGGTAATACTCTAAAAAATACTGGCGGTTTTCTCTTTTGTTTTGATTATAACCACACGACGACAGGAATAAGTTTTACTCATGTCCGTACGAGTTACAGTCAAGCTTTTCTGAGAAACCGTACATGAGAATGGTTTGAAGTTTGACAGGATGGTTCAGTATGACAAACTGTACGTCATAAACGACTGTCAGACCTGTCGGACGGACATCTACTTCCTGTGTTGGATTTGACCGACATGAAAATTTACGTGAATTATGGACACATTCCTTCTGTATTTGATTTAATGTTTTTTTAACCATTGGTAATTTGAATGATTTTTTGTTGCTGTACAAAATGGGAAACCCTTTGCAAGACATTATCTTAACATTTCCAATGTTAAACAAGTCAAACAACAATGTTCAAATGACGAGATGCTGAATCTGAATGGTCTCTAGAACATTTGGTAGATGTAGATGGGAAATAAATTCCGAATTAAAAATATGTGTCATGGCTATACGATGACAGGTTTCGTTTGTTGTTGAAAGTTAAAATAGAACATTTCAAATTTTAAAACTATCCAATTTAAGGATTAACTGCTGGCATTGGCACGTCTTGAGTTCAATTTATATATGCGTGATTTAGCTAACAATATATATATATATATATATATATCAATTTATTTTATAACACCAGGTAGCACCACCAGGCCTGAATGAAGTCCAGACAATGGCATGTGGAGCTTGTTCCGTAGAGCATGCACAGAAGGCTATGTTCATTGCTTTCCAGGTACCTGCATTTATCAGGCAGAAGCAGAAACTTCGCCTTCCGTACACAGAATTGATCATTGTTCATGAGATGGGCGTCGTATACATGAAAAAACTGCTTAGCATTCCAGAGCACATGAGTGGCTTAATGACACTCGGAGTGCTTATGTCTAAATGTTGTTTTGTGTTGTTGTTTGTGTCGAATGATTGTATCTTTGCTTACTCGAACTTCCGACATTCAAATGTTCCATAGTACATGCGCAGTGTTGTATGACACGTTTATTCGAAAATATACATATATTAAAAAATCATTTACTTATGAAACAAATTATTCTTCAATAACAATTTCAAATGTTAACTTCTCTTTACAATTTACAAATACATAAAATACATTGTCTCAAAAATGTCTGATTTTGCTTCTTAAAAGAGACAAAAACGTGGTGGTCGGCCCCCTACACAAGAAGAGCTGAAGTCATGTGTTATAAATGAACCACCCGGAAGTCCAGACTTGTCTGTTTTGTCTTTCAAGAACAGCTTCCATGGCCGTACGATGGGTAACTATTTCAAACATAACGTAGTTTCATTTCAATTGTTTGGTACAAGTATTAATTGATCCTTTGTAAAAGAAAATGGTTTATTATGGTATAAAATGTATACTTTTAAGTTTTAGAAAGTATCAATAGAAGTAGAAGTAACTCATTCTATGTTTCTACCCTATTGACAGGTATAATTGTCATATATGTTCATCTTATTGTAAAAACTGGTTTCCGGGGGAAATGTATATTGTGAGATTCAAAAACAAACCATGTGTTAAATGGTATTAAAGCTAAAATCGCTTTATATTTGTACTTATCTAGGTGCCCTTGCTGTTACTCACAGCAAAGCAATGCACAAGCTGGATTTCCCACAACCTAAATGGCCAATTGCAACATTTCCAAATTTAAAGTATCCCCTGGATGAGCACAAAAAAGAAAACGAAGCTGAAGAGAAACGATGCCTTGAAGAGGTATTGTCTTTGTTGTTTAATGGAACAATATTGTTCAGCTAATCATTATATCTCCTGCCTTGTAATGCACACGGTTAATATCCTTGGTACTGCCTTTGGCTTTCTTACTCATTTTTAGCTCACCTGGACCGGAGGTCCATGTGAGCTATTGCCATCACTTGGCGTCCGTCGTCGTCGTCTGTCGTCGTCGTCGTCGTCGTCGTCTGTTAACAATTTTTCAAAAATCTTCTCCTCTGAAACTACTGAACAGAATTTAATGAAACTTGGTATGAATGATCATTCGGGTGTCCTGCCTATAAGTTGTGTTTCGATGATTGATTCGTAAAAAAACATGGCCGCCATGGCTAAAAATAGAACAGGGGGTCAGACTACTGTTTTTGGCTTGTAATTCAAAAAGTATATGAAATAGATGAAATCTGACGCCACGCTACTGCTTTAGGATCAAAAGTTCTACAAAAGTCTCCATTTGGTCAAAGTTGTCAGATGACCCCTTATAGGGGTTATGGCCCCTTAAAGGTGAAAAATAGCATTTTTTCATGTTTTTGCCCTATAGTATGAAAACTATTGCAGATAGAGAAAAGCTGTTGCTTGCTTAAATGTTCAGCTCATTAAGCACTACAAAAATTTCCATAGGGTCAAAATTGTCAGATGACCCCTTATAAGGGATACAGCCCCTTAAAGGCGAAAAATAGTGTTTTTGGCCTATAGAATGAAAACTATTGCAGATAGAGAAAAGCTGTTGCTTGCTTAAATGTTCAGCTCATTAAGCTATACAAAAGTCTCCATAGGGTCGAAGTTGTCATATGACCCCTTATAAGGGTTACAGTCCCTTAAAGGCGAAAAATAGTGTTTTTGGCCTATAGAATGAAAACTATTGCAGATAGAGAAAAGCTGTTGCTAGCTTAAATGTTCAGCTCATTAATCTCTACAAAAGTCTCCATATGGTTGAAGTTGTCAGATGACCCCTTATAAGGGTTACAGCCCTTTAAAGGCGAAAAATAGTGTTTTTGGCCTATAGAATGAAAACTATTGCAGATAGAGAAAAGCTGTTGCTTGCTTAAATGTTCAGCTCATTTAGCTCTACAAAAGTCCTTACAGGGTCGAAGTTGTCAGATGACCTCTTTTAGGGGTTACAGCCCCTTAAAGGCGAAAAATAGTGTTTTTGGCCTGTAGAATGAAAACTATTGCAGAAAGAGAAAAGCTGTTGCTTGCTTAAATGTTCAACTCATTTAGCTCTACTAGAGTTTTCATAGGGTCAAAGTTGTCAGATGTCCCTCATAGGGGTTACAGCTCCTTAAAGGTGAAAAATAGTGTTTTTGACCTGTAGAATGAAAACTATTGCAAATAGAGAAAAGCTGTTGCTTGCTTAAATGTACAGCTCATTTAGCCCTAGTAAAGTCTTCATAGGGTTGAAGTTGTCAGATGACCCCTTTTAGGGGTTACAGTCCCTAAATTAACATGTTTTCATGTTTTTGGCTTATATAATAAAAACTATAGCAGAAAAAGAAAATTGGTTGGTTGCTTTAATGTTCGGTTCATAAAGCTCTCAACAAAAGTCTCTATAGAGTCAAAGTTGTCAGACAGCCCTTAAAATAACATGTTTCACGTTTTTGGCCTACAGAATGAAAACTATTGCTGAAAGAGAAAAAGCTGTTGCTTGCTTAAATGTTCAGCTTATTTAGCTTTACAAAATTCTTCATAGGGTTGACATCAAGACCAGGTGAGCGATTCAGGCTCCTGGGAGCCTCTTGTTTTCTGAACAGTGCGTTTTTTTTCAACAAGTTTGGTTTTAGCCTTTAATTATTTTGCTTTAAATGCTGCTGATGAGAGTTTACTCTTTGATATAGGCGTCATCATAACGAAATGACAACCACCTGGTACTTTGTCTTATCCAATCATGATGACAATTTCTTGAATAATAGTCTCTTGATAACCAAAATGAGTATCTTTTCATTGTCACGATCTATATTCCAGTTGGGAAACAAAGGCAAACTGAATTAAACAATATAAAGTAACTTCGCTTGAAGATTTTAGTATATCAACTGTCAAATTATAACGAGAAAAGATCAGGACGATTGTTACCGTCAAAGGTTTAAGATATGTTGACAGTGGTGTACATTAGACTCAAACTTTTAATTCTCTCTTATTTTCTACTACTCTCTGTTATAAAGCGCCGATAATTAGTTTCCATTTTAATCAACTTCGTCGTTATAATTTAGGCTTATGAATTTGTATAATTAAACCAAACGAGCATGTCTTTAAATCTGCTATGATAGATTATCGTAGAGATTTGTTTTGTCTTATATTATTAACCGGATCTGACACACTGAATTGGAAATTAGCAACACGACGGATGTGCTGTAGTAGGCAGGAATCACTTACTCTTCCGGAGCACCTGAGTTCACTCATGTTACGACTTGAGTTCGCGTTATTGATTTCCGTTCGATTGGTTGGTTCTCGAATGCCCCATTGGTGCCTCTTTGCTTCTTTGATCTATTGTCTATATTTCGTTGTAGGTTGAGGATCTTGTAGAAAAGTGGTCTAGAATGGGGAAACCAATAGTCGGGGTTGTCGTAGAACCTATTCAAGGTGAAGGTGGTGATAACTTTGCTTCAGCAGAATTTTTCCAGGGCTTACAAGATATTTGTATAAAGGTAAGCATTCACCTTTTCTCTATATATAATATTATCACTCATTCGAATGGTTTAACATTAATATTAAGAGTCTGTTCATGAGAAAACCATGCAAAAATGGAAATTTTGTCCAGTAGCAAGGTTTTTAATTATGTAAAAGGTATATTGCAACTGAAAGACCATCCTATAAGACTTATTCAGGCAAATTTATTTTTTCGAAAAATTCAAGATGGCCGCCCTACAGGCCTCAATAGATATATATAGCTTTCATCTGATTTATTGCTTATTTCAATCAAATTTTATTTGAAAATTTGACATTTTTATTGTGATTTTTTCAGTCTACGTATAAGGAATTAAAATTGTATCAATGTTTTTTGAAAAAATGATGTTTGGTCTTTCAAATACAGTGCAATTTTCGTAATTCATAATTTTGGTTTCTCTGGTACCTTCAGATAGGACTTGGGCAGTATTCCAGACTGTTCAAAAATGCTGAAATTTGTTATTTTTATGGGCACGTATTGTCCAAGGTAACGCTTTTTTATCCTTATCTTTTAGTAATTCCAAAACAATAACATATCAAGACAAACTTATCAAAAAGCCGAGCTGGGATTTTACATTTTGACTTAGCCACAGCCCCGGAAAACAATGACATGTTTTGATAATTCTTCATAAAATCTACTTTTTGGAGGATTCAGTTTAAAAATCTGAACGTGTTTGCTATGAAACAAAATACATTTAGAACATTTGATACAACAGATGATCACAATACAAGTACCATTTAAGGGTGGAGAAAGACATATACTTGGGGATTAAGGGTGAAAGATGGGAATATCTTGTGTATTTTGATGAAATGTACAGAAATGGCCAATTTTAAGGGACTATTTTTCATGAATGAAGGGTTGGACTATTAATATGGAATATCTTTCCAAAAGACTGTTATATGGTCTGTACAAAAACATATTTGTAACTTTGCTTTCGGTCATCCCTTACATGTTACAGCATTACAAAAATGGAGATTTGGCCATTTTAGCACATGGCTAAAATGGGCTTCGGGGGCCTAATAGTGGCATCTTTTTGAAATAATTAAAAGATGTACAGAACAGGAGACTTTACAGGCCAAATGTATATAACTTGTTCTATATAAACAAATAATATTGTAGAAATCAAACCAAAAGAGCACTTTTTACTTGGTGGTCTATTATAGCCCCCCAGAGCCTTTTTACAAAAAAGTCTCTAGCCACCTTAAAATGACAAAGTCAGACCTAAATGTGAAAAAAATATGAACCAGGAAAATTGTTTTATTTGTAAAATTCGACCATTTTCTGCACAATAAAACATTTTGTATGGTGGATCCCGACCAAAAATAATGTTAGTTTTTGCTTGAGGACAAGGGACTATTTCGCCAAATGGCCATGGGAGCCATATTGGACCACCAAGTTGAAAGTGCTCTTTTGTTTGATTTCTACAATATTATTTGTTTATATAGAACAATTTATATACATTTGGCCTATAAAGTCTCCTGTTCTGTACATCTTTTAATTATTTCAAAAAGATGCCACTATTAGGCCCCCGAAGCCCATTTTAGCCATGTGCTAAAATGGCCAAATCTCCATTTTTGTAATGCTGTAACATGTAAGGGATGGCCGTAAGCAAAGTTACAAATATGTTTTTGTATAGACCATATAACAGTCTTTTGGAAAGATATGCAATATTAATAGTCCAACCCTTCATTCATGAAAAATAGTCCCCTAAAGTTGGCCATTTCTGTACATTTCATCAAAATACACAAAATATTCCCATCTTTCACCCTTAATCCCCAAGTATATGTCTTTCTCGACCCTCAAATGGTACTTGTATTGTGATCAACTGTTGTATCAAATGTTCTAAATGTATTTTGTTTCATAGCAAACACATTCAGAGTTTTAAACTGAATCCTCCAAAATGTAGATTTTATGAAGAATTATCAAAACATGTCATTGTTTTAAGGGGCTGTGGCTAAGTCAAAATGTAAAATCCCAGCTCGGCTTTTTGATAAGTTTGTCTTGATATGTTATTGTTTTGGAATTACTAAAAGATAAGGATAAAAAAGCGTTACCTTGGACAATAAGTGCCCTTAAAAATAATAAATTTCAGCATTTTTGAACAGTCTGGAATACTGCCCAAGTCCTACCTAAAGGTACCAGAGGAACCAAAATTATGAATTACGAAAATTGCATTGTATTTAAAAGACAAAACATCACTATTTCAAAAGATATTGTTACAATTGCCATTTAATTTACGCAAACTAAAAAAAAATCACAATGAAAATGTCTTATTTTCATAAAAAAAATATTGAAATCACTGAAAAATCAGACAAATGCTATATATAGCTATTTAGGCCTGTAGGGCGGCCATCTTTGATTTTTCGAAGGAAAAAAATTGCCTGAATAGGTCTTATAGGATGGTCTTTCAGTTGCAATATACCTTTTACGAAAATGAAAACATTGCTACTGGACGATTTTGCATGGTTTTCTCATGAACAGGCTCTTAATGCCCCAGCAACATTCCATTTTTTACAGATATATCTATTTTAATGGATTTTGCTTATATATTTTATTGTAAAAGTTCTATGTTACCATTAAAATATGTTTAATTTACTTTTCTAGATATAAAGTTTTCATTTTGTCGATTTTGTTTGTGAGAATCAAAGGTGATCTATTTGATTAGTTGAAACATTTGTTGTTTTTATGTAAGAAGTGAATTCCCCGCATTTCCGATCCTTACTAAACACTTATATCTCTTTTGAAGAATGGTATTTGCTTCAACTTGGATGAGGTACAGACAGGTTGTGGTACGACTGGTAAATTCTGGGCTCACGAACATTTTAATCTGAGACAGCCACCAGATATTGTTACTTTCAGTAAGAAAATGTTGACAGGAGGGTTTTACTACAAGACTGAGTACAGACCGCAAGAGGTTCATAAATTTTGTTACAATAATCTTCTTAATCGGCATGTATATCATCAGAAGATTATGAAAATTACCCTTTACACTCATATTATTAATGTTTCATGTTAACGTTCAATCAAAAGGATTCATGATTACACATTTTAATAGCCTTGAAAAGGTTGTCACACAAATGTTAAAATAATATCATGATAGTCGAGTAATGGTCGTAAAAAATATACGATAAATTGCAATGTTGTACTTTTTTACATTTTAAAGATATCATATAATAGTTTATGGCTTTTGAATTTTATTGCTTTGAGAAATTAGTACGCATAAATTCCTGGACCATATTAAGCTTTTATTCTTACATGCACCGAAGTTGAAATTGTTACAATAAATTTCCTTTCTCTAGAGCTACAGAATATTCAACACGTGGGTCGGAGATCCTTCAAAGGTTATTCTATTGGAGGCTGTAATCGACGTGATTAAGAAAGAAAACCTCCTTCAGCAGGTCAAAGACGTTGGACAGTATCTGTGGTCAAACATGGAGTCTATACAAGTAAGATTATAATGAATAAAGGAGCAACTTGATTAAATCAATACACAATACATAACAGCAGAAGACATACTTATTAACACCTTTGACAGCATCCCAAAATAGAAAAGGTCGTTGTTGAATCAAAATCAAAAATACAAATTTGCCAGACAAAGTGCCCAATGAGAACTTTATAAGACACCAAAGACTTGATGTTAAACTGGTTGGTCAGTTTAGCCAATCTGATTAAAACCGGATCTATCAATTGTTCCCTACTGCATGCTAAATCTGAAGACATCCCATTTAACTTTCTGTTCTGATGACCTTTGGAATTGGCCAATCAGATTGCAGCTTCCAAGATTTTGGAAGCATAACTTCTTATGATAAGTCCAGAAGATTCTGAAAAAGGTCATCAGAACAGAAAGTAGAATGTGATCTTCAGATCTACCATGCAGAGACAGTGGGGAACAATTGATAAAGCTGATTTTAATCAGACTGTCACTTTAGCCCAAAAAAAAGACACATAGAGACAACACTAAAATTTCATGAAACCGATTTCCATTGTGTGACATTTTGTTTGTTTAGTTATAATTGATATTCCATCTTTTTAAACTATGAATTTTTTACTGAATTTAGTATCTTATATTTTAAGCCTTTGGAAAATACTTGAATGACAATCTTTCTTATGTTAAAGGTCAGTCGAATATAATGATAAACTTAAATAACAAAAGGTATATGTTAATTGCAGACTAAATATAACAGTTTCCTCAGTAGGTCCAGAGGATTAGGGACATATGGGGCTATTGATTTTCCCACCCCTGAGCTCAGAAATAAAGCAGTATCTAAACTTCTTGAAAAAGGTAAAAACTGTTTTAGTACTTCTCTGAAATAAATGATTTTAATGATCCATGTGTTAGAACATGTAGAATGCTTGGTATGAGTTTGGTGAATTTAGGGCACACTAGTGGCATTTCTTTTAGAATTATGTTATAACTTTTTATCATTTTCTGATGTACAATATAATTTCTTATACTCTTACATTGCTTTACCATTGTAATTTCTAGTATATTAATAAACGGTTTGCAAACAAAAAAAAAATTATAATATGTGTTTTATGTACTTGAGATTTTTTACTACATGTCAATTACATTTGGTATATTTAGAATTTGCAGTAGATAAATTGTTAAGTAATTATAGGATCAAAAAACCATTTCCTTTTCTGACATCATCTAATTAGGTAAAAATGTCTTGGGGGGATACTGAACGTCCTTTTCTCCAAAGACAGCGATTTTTATATTTGTTGGAATCATTTGAATCTTTGAAAAAAACACAATTTTGTTGATTAAGCGTCTAAAACTTGTCTGACATTTTCTAGGAGTGAACGTTGGTACATGTGGGGAGAGAACACTCAGACTGCGACCTACACTGACACTCCAGAAACATCATGTTGACATTTTCTTAGATTCATTTAACTCTGTTTGTAATGAGCTCAAGTAAAGAGGAGTATTTTTTAGATGTAATGGTATAATAGCAATATTTTACATTTATTTAAAGGATATATTTTCAGTATCCCAAGTAAGATTTCTATTTATTCAGATTTGTATACTTATGTTATATAAATTGACAAATAAAAGTGTATGCTATAATAGATTTTCATTAACTGATTAACTGATGTTTGTAATATTACAACAATGGACTTAATTCATAAAAATTCATCTGTTAAAGGTAGCAAATCGTAATAAAGTCTTTCCATATACTTGCATTAATGTGCTTTGCACTTTGTGGTAGTTTCGTGGTTTAGACACTCTAAGATTGTTGAACATTCTGTGTAGATTCCCCAAAGTATAAATGAGCAGTAACTCATCCAAAAAATTCTTGCAATATGTTTATTCATTTAAAAAAAAGAAATTCGAACAGCAACTCATCACAAAAATACTTGCAATATGTTTATTCATAAAAAATTCGAACAGTAACTCAACCTAAAATACTTGCAATATGTTTATTCATAAAACAAATTCGAGCAGTAACTTGTTACAAAAATACTTGCAATATCTTCAGTCATATAAAAACTGAAATTCGAGCAGTTACTCATCCCAAAATACTTGCAATATTTTTATTCATAAAAAAAGAAATTGGAGCAGTAAATCATCTCAAAATTACTTGCAATATGTTTATTCATATAGCACTAGAGATTTTGAAATAGACTAACAGTTTGTGTGCTTGCCGGGTTATATATTGAAGTTTCTTTTGTATATTCAGTTATGAACTCTACATGAAATTGATCAAACACATTGAACATCAAACATCCATAAAACAAATTCGAGCAGTAACTTATTACAAAAATACTTGCAATATGCACTCATATAAAAAAAATAATTCGAGCAGTAAATCATCTAAAAACACTTTCAAAATGTTTATTCATATAAACTCTACATGAAATTGATCAATTACATTGAACATCAAACTTGAAAATGTATGATATCTATCTCATGCATCCTTTACATGTAAATTGGTGTGCTATACGTGTCTTCTTAAACATGTAGAGTTAGATATGTGCTCTTTGTTATAAGATAAATCTTCTAGATAGATAACGAGATGAAATAATGATAAAAATGGCATAACATGTATTGAAAGATCATTGGACTATAGAACTATAGAAAATTTAGAGCAATACTCTCATATTTTTTGTAAGAAACTATGACTATAACTATCTACATAATAAAGAATAATTCAAACTCTATGAAATAATTCCAAATAATTCCAAAAAGACTTACTACTGAGACTTTAGCAAAATCCTTTAAGATTAAACATAAGTTAATAAATCACATAACATAAAAATCAAAAGTATTGAACACTGAGATTAAATGCAAAAATGTAATAGAAAGGTATACTTATTTTACATTTCATTTTAGGTTTTTTCTTCTTTGTTATTATGATTTTAAATTTGTTGCAGATACATTTGTATATTAAACATTTATGCAACCAATTTACAAACGTAAGAATATGTGCTTTTGTTTTTAGTGTTTGAACTAATAAAAATGCAAAATCTTTATCAAAATGGTAAGTCAAACCCCATCAATTGAATTAAAAGTCAAATTACTGCTATTTACCTTTATATCGTTCAAGATACTAAATAAACTTAAAAGTAAAGATTATATCATCAATTAAGATATCTTTCTGAGCATGATTTCTTATTTGGTTTTGAAAAAAATATATATTCATTTTGAATCATAAAATTCGCTTTAGATTTAAAAACTAATGAAACTGATCTCAATCATATGTACAAATTCAATCCACATGCATTCAAAACGCTTAAACACATTGAAATATGTGAATATGCCAAAAAAGAAAACAAAATAAACAATAAATGTGCTAAATTGCACTATGATTGTTGTCAGTTTTGAATGGCTGTGTCGAGCCATATGTTTGGTTAACAAATGTTGCCTCATGGTCCTCATAACCCATATTGTCTAAAACAACGTCATTCCTGTATTGTCTACTCTCACCTTCATCGATATGTGTTGTTAACCTTGATGCTGGTTTTGACCTAAAACAGTAAGCTAAATTTTAGGAAAGTACACTACAATCAAAGAACCTGAATCTTTTGCATAACAAATGAATATAATTTCCATACTGTTGAAATAACATATATTTGGTTGAAGTGAGATATTTCTTCTTAATCAAGGATAAGATAGGACATAATGGGTCTCTAAATATCAATGTTAAGAGTGTCCAAGGACTACATTGTGTTTCCTTGGATCCTAAGATCGGAATGGAAAAGGGAGTTTGGCGAGCCGTAAACCTGGTTTAACCCACCATTGCATTTGAAATGCCTGTTCCATGTCAAGATCATTGCGTTCTATATTTTTTCCATTATGTCCTCCATGTTTTGTCTTTTCTCTTGGACAATGAGATTGATCCTCCAAGTTCGGTAATTATGTTTTACCTTTATTGAGACGACAGAATAACAGTTAAAAGTTGATAGAACGTCAAATATGTGTTTTAATTCCACCATTTGGACGCACGTATAAAACGATCGTGACTCGTGTGTCCAAAACTAATTGCATATACCTGTTCTTGGTATCTACTAACGTACAGGTTTTATGCTGCTGCACATTATGTTTTTTTTTCGTAAAAACATCTATTTATAAAAATATACATCATTAACTTATGTACCAAACAGTGGTACCAAACTTTTACAAATGTTTTATGTCTTGAAATTATTTCTGCCAAATTACGAATGAAAGAAAGTTTTCATTTACACATTTCAAAATCAACATATTTAACTTACTATGACGTTTACAAAATATGTACTTAAATTTTGGTACCTTGATTGGACATAACTCATGGAGATCTTTACATCGAAATATCTTTTATTCTTTCGTACCATTTACATGTAAATTCCCTCACCTTAGAACTTGCCTTTTATTTCTAATAACTAAAAGTACTGCTATTGCCACAACCACTAGTACACCAGCCGAAATTCCGACAATCATTCCGATATTGTTCTGAATAAAAAATGTATATAATCTATTGAGTTGTGACTGTTATTTTAATTATTTTTGGGATGAGTTACTGGTCGAATATTTTTATATGTATGAATAAACATATTGAAAGTATTTTGGGATGCATGGGTTACTGCTTGATTTTTTTATATGAATAAATATAATGCAAGTATTTTGGGATGAGTTACGGCTCGAATTTCTTTTTTTATATGAATAAACACCAAATTCATTAGTCCTTTTTTCTAAATTTACATTTATACTTTAACAAATTATAGTTGTCATTTTAGCAGTTGTCGATTAAAAAAGGTAATAACAAAACTACCAAACTTGAATGATCAATCTCATAGTCCAGAGAAAATGACAAAAACGAATCAGTCATACCTGAGAATTGGTGGATCGCAATGGTCCTGACTTGGTACAGTGAGTGAGTGAGTGAGTTGGTGCTTTACGCCCGTGCAACGCTATATAGGTTATTTACAGGCGATGAACATGAAAAGGGTGATAAAATGAACATGAAATGATGATGATAAATGAACTATGGGGATGGACTTGGTACAAGCATTTCAAACGAAATGGTGGGTTAAACCAGGTTTTATGGCGCCAAAGTTAGACTGTATCAGCACTCCACCTAGTTCTCTCTGAGACTTCAAATCTTAAAGCAGTGACTTTATAATAACTGTGAATCTTGTAACAAAACGACAAAAATGTCTGAAACAACGTGTCTGAAATATATCATTCAAATGTTAATAAAATAATCTACGTACGTGTTCCGGTGATTTGGTCTTTTTGAATTCTGTTTTGATTTTCCCATTGTATTGTTGAAGATGTAAGGATACTGTTGCCTGTTTGAAATATTTCTGTGCTTCAGAATCACTGATTAGTTTACCATTGGTGGTTACATAGTATGTCACCTTCGTTACTGTTTCCCTAAAAAGTGAAAACCACAGCATATAATATGCATAACACAAGCAGTAACAGACATGTACATTATGAAAAATTACCGGTAGATAGTATTTACACAAAAAAAATTGTTAAATGGCCTTTTGTCTCATAACACAACACAACATTTGCAGTTTCGTTTACAATTATAAGTACATGGTCGTGTTTCATAAAAATATATCATATTAAAAAAAACATTATTTATCTCGAATATATCGTCAAATAATAGTTATATGTAGAATGTGTCGAACATTGGATATTTTTAATACTGAGATGTATAAGTGAATAAGAAATGATGAATGTTTACAAATGCAATACAGCCTTACCCATTTTCTCCTTTAACCATCTCGGCCTTTATATGAACTTTAACAATAACGTTTCCTAGATTTAAACTCTTCCTCGCTACGTCTTCGAGTCTAGATTTTAGATTTCCAATTACCTGCTCGACATTGCCTTGTAAGAAAGCTTCACCGGGGTTTATTGAAGTTGTTGGAATTGTCGGTTTTGATGTCGATTTTGTTTCCTTATTTGTGGTCGTCGAAGTTGGTGGCTGTGTTACCACTGCTTGATTAGAATATTTTTTATTTGAAGTAAAAGCAATCGTGATACCTTTTTTGGTTGAAGTTGATTGTGGTTTGGGCTTGAGTGTTGTTGAAGCTGTTTTTCGCGTTGACCTTCTCGTGTTGATTGCATTATGATTTTTTGTCGATACATCCGTTCCTATTGCCAAAGGAGGTGATGTAAATGATGTTGAGCTTGGTTTGTTTGTTGTCTTATAACCTTGTGTTGGCTTAGAAGTTATTGTCCGGGTATTGTTATTTTGTTATTGTTTGCCATTGAACTTAAAACAGTTGCCTCTTTTGTCGGAACAGTTGCCTCTTGTCCTTTTGTCGGAACAGTTGCCTCTTGTCCTTTTGTCGGAACAGATGTTTCTTGTCCTTCTGTCGGAACAGTCGTCTCTTGTCCTATTGTCGGAACAGTTGTTGTATGTGTCGCTACTGTTGTTGCTGTATCTGTCGTTTTCGGAATCGATCCTGTCGAACGGATAGTAGTTTTTGTTGGTGCTTCAGTGGTCATGTCTGTATTTGCGATCGTTGTAGACAGAATAGTAATTGTCCTCTCTGTCGAACTTGTTGAAGATGTTGGTCTAAATATTTGTTTTTGCGTCGTTGATGTAGTTAAACCCATTGTGGTTTTATGTTTTGTTCTCTTTATCGTGCTTTTTGGAGAGGTTGATGTAAACGTTGATATCTGTGTGTACGTTTTTGCTTTTGATGGTCTGACAGTAGTCTTTGATGATGAGCTTGTTTTTATAGAGGCGGTTGTGGCTTTTGTAGTAGTAGGGGAAGTTGGTTTTTGTGTGGTTGCCTTGGTAGTAATTATTAATGTTGTAATTGTAATTGCTGTTGTTTTCTGTGTGCTTGGTGGTAAAGTAGTTGACGTCAGCTGACATCTGCTACCAGTAAAGCCCGATTGACATTTACATGAAAAACCATTCACAAGGTCTGTACAAATACCATTATTAAAACATGGATTCGATAGACATTCATCTATATCTTCCTCGCACGTCTTTCCAGTATATTTTCTCATGCATTTACAATTAAATCCGTTTATCATGTCGATACATTTACCTTTATTCTGACAAGGCGAAGATGAACACTCATCTATATTCTTTTCACATGTTTCCCCTGTATAACCAGCCCTACAATGACATAAATATCCACCGATGTTATCAATACATGTACCTCCATGAAGGCATTTAGCAGAGAGACAGTCGTTTATATTCTTTTCGCATCCTTTTCCTGTATACCCTTTGACACAAATACATGAATAACTATTGACCTGATCAATACAAGTGGCTCCATTTAAACAGGGATAAGATGCACAGTCGTTTATATTGTGTTCGCAATTTTTACCATTATAACCTCCAGAACACTTGCACGAATATCCAGTGACTTTATCAAAGCATTTTCCACCATTTTGACATGGCGACGACGCACACTCGTTGATTTTTACTTCACAATTTGTACCAGCGAAGCCAGGCATGCAGACACACGTGTACTGGTGTATTCCATCCTTACAGTTACCAGAGTGTTGACAAGGATTCGAATGACATTCGTCGATATCGACGGAACAATTCTTGCCAGAATATCCTGCTGGGCATTCGTTAATATCAGTTTCGCAAAACTGTCCACTGTAACCCGAAAAACAAGTGCATGTAAAATTGTCGGCTGTGAAGTTACAAATTCCATGGAAATGGCAAGCATCGGCTGTACATCTATCTACTTGATTACAAAGTCTGCCATTGAATCCTGGGTGGCAAACACACTGGAAACCATTGACAATGTCAGTGCACGTGCCGTTCATGCATGGGTTTGAAGCACATTCGTCTATGTTAATTGAACAGTTTTTATCCGTATAACCAGCGTCACACGTACAATCATATCCATGAACGAGGTTGGTACATGTACCATGTAGACAAGGGCTTGATGCACATTCGTTTATATTAGTTGAACAGTTTTTAACCGTATATCCACCATCGCATGTACATTGATATCCATTTATCATATCGGTACAATTACCATAAACACAAGGGTTTGAAGAACATTCGCCTATATATGTTGAACAGTTTTTGTCTGTATATCCAGGATTGCATGCACAATAGTAATAATCGTATTCCGTGTTGAAGCATGCACCATGAACGCATGGATTTGAATCGCATTTAATACTTATTTTTGAACAGTCGTCTCCTCTAAATCCAGCATCACATTTACATGTGTGTCCATTTGGTTTACCAGTGCATACTCCATATTTACAAGGGTTTGGAAAACAGTTGTCACAGTGAATACCAGAAAATCCTGAAATAGTTTACCTAAAAGGGTTATTAACGGTAAAGCTCCGAAGATAAAGAAAATATAAACCTAAACAATATATTCTGTATTATTGTCAACGCAACAAATGCTAATGCATAATAAAGGTATAGCAAACAAAATGCATTTGGAAACATAGCCTTGTGTATATATTCGGTTCAAGGGAAACTTTAATTCAAGCAGAGTAACGATGATTTATCATAAAGTAATTGTTTAAATCTAAAACGCAAAATGTTCTTAAGGTGGCTCGAGGCATTTAAACTGAGCATCATTTTGCACATCTTGGAATTTTATATAAAATTGATAAACTAACTGGACTTGGCATACAAAAACTTTATACTATAATATATTTTATCAAATTAAAAAGCAATTGGGGTAGAAACAATGACATTTTAATCATTTTTAGAATTTCCCGTACTAAATCAAAGGGAGATAATTTCTATAGAATTAATAGGAAATTTTTCAATTTTCATGAATTTCTTGAATAAATGAACGGTGACACCATATTTTTTTCAGGCAATTTCAAAGAGCTTTAGAAAAGAGACTTTCCTTCAGAATTTGAGCTGATTTTATAGTAGGAATTCATATTTAGGTTCCTCCATAGCTTTTTTCCCTATATATCCTATATAAAAATATTGAAACTTTGCTATTTTTAGAAAGCTAATAGCGCTCTAAAATGAACGGTGACCCCCTCTTTTTATTTGATATTTTTTATCTATACATTAAGGCATATCAATGTGCCAAAAATGAACAAAATTTATAGTAGAATTCTAATAGCCCCGAGACACCTTAATTTCGTCTATTCGAGACGACCCGACTGAAGTGCTGAAGACATGTAGCTTGCCTTGATTTTATTACTTTAGTCTGTCAATCAGCGATATGTCAAAGGCCATGTTGACATAAAAATACTAGCTTTGTAAGGAGCATACGATACGCACGTCTAATGGCATGCATTTCATTTACAATTAATAAAATAAAATAGGTTATCTGTAAACGAAGCTTTTTCTAGGATCTTAGAATTTGAGAATATTCTCTGTAGAATGAAATATTTTTGCTCCCTACTTTTTGTTCACAAAAGTATTCTCTGCATGAATATTTTGATTGTTTTCTAGATAACCAGGGAAACAAAGTAAGCGTTATTAAAATGGATGTTGTAAAACCACTGAAAATTTTAGTCCTGCACCTTTTTTACAAATAAAAATGTTATTTTTTATAATCGTTGTCATGGCGGTCCAGATCTATTAACAAGTTAAAGAAGCATCTTTTTAAAACTTTTATACAGCTAAAATGGATGTCGAGTGGAAAAATTAGCAATATGCAAAGATGTATCACTATTCCTTTTTCTAGACTAAATAATTACCTGTAAAACATGTTGTTGAGCACTCTATTTGTATCCTATAAATGACAATTAACATAGTACGTAATTTCATTAAAACTTGACGGAAAAAAAATACCGATAACATTAAATGTGCAGCACAATATTTTCTTTCCGTGCCCATGTCTTTGTTTACCTTTTAAAATGATGGTGTAAAATTGTTTTATTATAAAAGAAGCAGAGGAACCAATGGGGTATCCGAATGTCAAAAGTCCGAAAGGGCAGAGACAAAACCAACAAACACCAACAAGAACGGGAAAAAAACAGACAACATGTGAAACATGGAAACACAAATATAACTGAATGTCAATCAACAACGCGAACTCCAGTCGAAACGATAGTGAAAACCGGTGCTCCGGAAGAGTTAGCAGTTCCTGTTTGCTACAGCACACCCGGTGCGTTGCCAACAGTCAATTCAGTGTGTCAAATCCAGTGAAGGAAGACAAAACAAAACCCTATGACAAACCAACATCTGCACTCATCTGAGAGATCGAAATCACATATTTGTCTATAAGTGCATGCATGATGTCTTCCGTAATTTTTTTAATGAAGTCAGCAACCGAGGTGTAACATAACCCTGTGCGAGCAATTTTTGCGTCAAACGTGACGCTCTGCTAAGGATATCGATGTAATTCCCGCCCGCACTGGAGTAACGAATCAATTTAGATATATAAACTCCATAAGCTGGAGCGGACGGAATATAACCTACTTTTTCGTCCAATCAGGTTCCGATAAGTGATTCCTTAAGTCGTCCACTTATTTTCTAAGAATTTGGTTTTGTAGGCGCGGACAGAGGGTCCGTTAAATCACTTTCATTGGTTCATAGTCAAAATAAAAATGACAATAAAATGACATTGTCAAAATATGTAGCATTGACGTAAGCAGGTGCCCTGGTAAATAAACAAAACGAAAGCGAAATTTTTAACGTCAAATGGCTTTAAAATAATCATATTTTTTTTTATTTTTTTTTAGAAAAAAATCACCAAAAGGCGAAATCTTGTGTAGCACATTTCAAGCTAGATTTCTGGGTTTTTTTTTAATGAAAAAACAAATGAGTAACCTATAAAAAATCATCTTAAAATCTGCAATATATTTATAACGCACTTTAGAAATTGCTAAATGCTAATCCCCATTGAACGTCCTTCAAGTTGGATAATTTAAAGTTCGATGTGATAAATTAGGATCATAATTTTAGTGAATATGACAAACTGAAGCGCTTCTTAATCTTTTAAGGGAAAAAAACTAGACAAAAAGCAAAGAGGCACCAATGGGGCATTCAAGTGTCAAATAGAAAAAAAAACTGTCCAGTATCACTCGAAAAATGTAAAACTCAAAACAACATCTTGTGCTTTTCATTTTTGGAATAAAACATCATGAAACGTTAAAAAATTGACTATCTTTGCTATTTAATATATCCCTCTTCTTCACATTCACCCACAGGCACTCAGTGTTTCTAGAAAAAAATATACTTATATACTGTGCTTGTGCATTCACCGCAATAATTATGCAACGTTATGAATTGTGACTGATTTTTTAACCAATGAAAAAAATACGTTATAATCTATGCCAGTTAGAGTATATTAAACAAGAGGCTCCCAGGAGCCTGAATCGCTCACCTGACATATGTGCCTGAAGTAAAGGTTATTAGGCAAAATCTATTTGACATTGAAAGGGTCATAAGTTTAATAAGGGAGTCATCAGACAATATGGTGGATCTTAAGGTGCTGATCACTTTTGTTCTCAATCAAAATTCAAAAATCTGTCACCGTTTTTGAGTTATTTGCAAACAACTGCCATTTACCCCTATGTTCCATTTTTAGCCACAGTGGCCATGTTTTACGACCAATCAAACATCCCCACATCAGTTCTATACTCCTAATGCTAATAAACAATTATACCAAGTTTGGTTCTAATTGGACTTGAAGTGTCAGAGGAGTTAACGTTTTCAATGTAATGAGGAAATGCTGTTAAAATGCTCAATTTTGACGTTCTGAGGGCAATAACTCCTAAAAGGAAAGGTCCTACATGTAACAACGTTGACCTTATACATATTTTGTAGATCTTGATGTGCTTAACAATATGGAATTTAAATTTCTCAAATATCTTGTATAGTTTTGAGATAAACAGGTGCAAAATTTGCAAAAAATCCAAAAAGGGCAATTACTCCTACATGGGTTGTTGGATTTTCTTCAAAATTTCAGAGCTGGTAGATCTTAAGGTGCTGATCACTTTTGTTTCAATCAATATTTAGAATCTGTCACCGTTTTTGAATTATTGGCAAAAAATCTGCCATTTACCCCTATGTTCTATTTTCAGTGGCCATGTTTTACGACCAATCAAACATCCCCACATCAGTTCTATACACCTAATGCTAATAAACAACTATACTAAGTTTGTTTTCAATCGGACTTGAAGTGTCAGAGGAGTTAATTAGTCTATCAGCCAAATCGAAAAAAGCCTCTAGTTTTCGAGATGAATGTCTACCCCTGGGAACAGCAGTTTTTTGATGGTTTGGTATAGTATAACATCTAAACTTTCAAATTTACCTTGTTATACCGGACAAAAAGTGTCCAAACAGGGTATAACATGCGCCATTTTGAATGCACCCATTTTGACAGACAAAAATCATGTTGAAAGCATTGAATTCATATTACTGTCAAATTTTTACAATGCGATGGAATATAATTTTGTAAGGTGTTATGTAATCAGTATAATATAAGTAAAATCATAGCGTATAATATTTATCGATAAGTATCGATGAAGTACCGATATCGGGGCTCTTTTAAACACTCTGTATACGTGGCTTTTTTCGTTTAATTTTTGTCATTTTTTCGTCGGTGTAGTCATATTTGCGATGTATGTTTGCTTTCAATGACCATAAATCGTTCATTGATGTGTATTTTTATTATAACAGTCGATAGTTATTTGGAAAGTTACACCAATGGGCAGATAATCGAGCCTCAATACTTCCTATGCATATTTGAGCTAAAACATTAGTACAGAAACGATGCATATAACATTCTTTTACATGATATCTATTCGATAAAAAATATGTTTTTATTTCAAATGTGTGGTAATATACAAATACACATCGATATACTCATCACGAACCAAATTTGCACAATGTTTTTTTAGTAAAAGGGGGGTCTTTGTACATGCTTCTGAAATACTTACTTAGAAAATGTTTTGTTCTCTGATACCAAATGAATTGCACAAAACGGTTCAAACATGTAAAAATATAGTATAATTGAATATATGTACAATATATACTTGCTAATTTTCCTTGCTTACATATCCTTTCATAACATATTTGATGTGCAAATTACAAAATTTGAGTAAATGTATTCGTAAGTTCTAAGACGAATAAGCTACATCTCATTTTAAAGAAATGTCACTAAATGAAAGCATTTTCCTGCATCAAGAAAACAATAACCTTTTGATATAAATCGGTATAGTTTTTTTATTTCAATAGTTACATTGTCGAAATAGGGGGGGGGGCTAATCTAGAAGTGTATTGTTTGAAAACTACCTTTTTAGGGAGGTATTAAATGAAATGCATCGAAAGATTAAAACCGTCACCACATAAATCATTTAGGATATATGTTGCAGAAGCGTTAAGTCGTGTATTTGTGGGGAGAAGTTTGTTGTATCTCGGCACCAATAACATAAATGTAAGACGCATATGTTTTCCTGTCCTAAGCTTTCCGTTTGCAATAGTAAGTATACTAGAATGTGTTATGATATATTGTTATATACAATTTTAATTTTTTTTAAAAAGTATAAGCTGCTCAATTAGTAGAAATAAACTTTTTTGGGTTACCTTGCCTTTTGTTTAAACATCACATTTACGTTAAGGAGGTACATCTTGAATGCTTTTGAGTTAGTCTTAAATGTACAGCTTGTGTTTAACAAAACATTGGTAATTGAAGGGTTAGTTTTGTTGTCCACACATAACAGTCAGAGACATGTTATCCTCTGGCCATGTATATGTAAAATTCTACATGTTAAAGAACAAGAACAGCCATCCTAGTTGATACAATTCGAACTTGAAATTTGATAGCATTGCTCCAATGTTATAACTTTCTGTAAACTTTAAAGACGTAGAATATGGTTTATATCTCATACCATCGATCTGCTTCCTGGGACTTCATAGCAAAAGGTTTTAACGATGGTCAAGTTTACATCAATGAAATGTCTTTGCAACATTTGATAAATTTTCGGGGGAGTGGCTTTGCTGTTTCCGACAGTAACTTTAATATAACAAATGCATTACATTTTGATAAGTAGTTTGTAAAAAAAACATTGTTAAATATTTGTTCCGATATTTTTGAATTACTTGTTATCAAAAGATGCTCACCAAATATAGAAATTAACGCATGTACGTCTTGTCGTTTACAGACGCTGGTTCAAAGACAACAAACTCTGCTTACAGTTATACACATTTATTTACAATATATAGCCTTTTTTTAACATGTTAAAATATAATTTACAAGCCCGCTCCGGCATCAACACTTTTGTGTTGAAGAACACATCAAAGCGATAAATAATCCGTTTAAATTTCAAAATTGTTAAAACCCTAAGGTTCTTCCTACCCCAGACATAGGTTGGTCTTAGTTATAATTTTGATTTCTAATTCGGCATTTTTGGTATAATTATTCTATGCTCTTCATATTCATAAAGTGTTTGGCATTTCCAACTTTTGGTAGAGCGCCTCTGGTGAGTTTTGAATAGACGAAACGCGCGTCAGGCGTAGCAAAATTTATTGTCTGGAACTTTGTTGTAATTTATATATTACAACAAAGAGTCAAACAATACGCTTTGCACTTTATATCTATTTCAAATCTACTTTACACAGAAAAAGGTGCATGTGGAGAAATATTCTTCTTTAAAACATCTGGGTAGAAACTTCTTCCAGGCAATGCAACTGTGACTATTAATTACTACAGATAGAACTGCGGTGCAGAACTGAAGATGAACGAAGCATAGAGGTACCAATCGAACATGTGAATAAAACCAGAAAACACAAACAACAACAACATGAGGAAACAGACAACACAAAAACAATGATTAGCAATTAAGATAGCGAACTCATGTCATAATTAAACTTAACAATTAATTTTTTCAAAAACAAATTTTAAATAAAACATTTTAGGTTTTCCATAATATGTGTTTACCAGTATATGCTAAAAAAATTATGTATATCTTCATATTCATGAATAGTACAATATTATAAAACTGTTCGCACAAAATACGTATGTGTTGTGTAAAATGAACTTCCGAACTGGGATGATCATTTTCATATATCCAATAAGAGTATACCAAACAATGCATGACATACCAGAAAAATTGAAGCTCACAATCGTCCTTATTTGGTACAACCAGGTTTTATGCTGCCAAACCTTCATCTTCCAAAGAGAGATAGGTCCATCGTTATTTTCAGAGCTGGCGTCAACAAATGCACTATAAATTGGCATATAGCACATCAAAGTAAACAAGGAAAATAAGCCTTTAGATATTGTAAATCTATCTTATGATAATATTTTTACATGTTTGAACTATTTTGTTCATTTTATTTCGTACTAAAGAACAAAATATTGTGATACATAATACTTTAAAAGCAACCACATAGACCCCCCTTATAACTCAAAAAAGCATTGTGCAAATTTGGTTCTTGATGAGTATATCGATGTGTAATTGTATATAAATACACATTTGAAATAAAAACATATTTTTTATCGAATAAATATCATGTAAAAGAATGTTAAATGCATCGTTTCTGTACTATAATGTTTTAGCTCAAATATGCATAGGAAGTATTGAGGCTCGATTATCTGCCCTTTGGTGTAACTTTCTAAATACCAATCGACTGTTCTGATTAGAATACATATCAATGAACGATTTATGGTCATTGACAGCAAACATACATTGCAAATATGACTACACAGACGAAAAAAATGACAAAAATTAAGCGAAAAAAGCCACGTAGACAGAGTGTTTAAAAGAGCCCCGATATTGGTACTTCATCGATACTTATCGATAAATATTATACGCCATATTTAAGTCTCCCAAACGAAGTTTGGAGACTTATTGTTTTTGTTGCGTTTCTTATTATTATTAAGTCCCCCAAACAACGTTTGGGGACTTATTGTTTTTGCACCGTTTCTTATTATTATTATTCTTCTTCTTCTTCTTATTCTTCCACTTAGTCGTGAACTTGTCCGGAGATCCCAGAGAAAACGACTCCACATATCAATATGAGACTTTGCAGGATAATAGATTGTAAAGAAAGGAAGCTTCGTTGACAATCGGAATTTTCAAAATGGCCGCCGTTTCCATGGAAACAGGAAAATGGACTAAATATTGGACATTGCAATATCTCGGTAACCTAGGTGCGCAGGGTTCTGAAATTTTGTAGGTTGATAGAGCAAAACATTCTCTTTAATAATATGAAAAAAAATTTTGAAGCGATATTTACGGTTTTCGAGATATAAATAAAAATGTGATTTCTCAAGGGAGATAATCGGGTCGAAATTTCAAAGTGCTCCGATTTACATGAAAATTGATATTTAGGGGTTTTTGGACATGCTGAAGAGAATAGTGGCAAATACGGGTCGTTTGGGGGACTTTGTGACTTGCTTGCAATCACAGTTAATACTTGTTATGTCTCCCAAACGAAAGTTTGGAGACATATTGTTTTTACTCTGTTTCTTATTATTATTATTATTATTCTTTTTCTTCTTTCTCCCGCCATGAACGTGTCCGTACCGTTTCTTCAAAACGCCTCGAAGGATTTTAACGAAACATTGTAGGAAGGTAGATGGGTTACTAGAGCTGCGGAGGGACTTTTAAAAAATTTCAAAATGGCTGCCGTTTCCGTGTAATTGGCGAAAGTTCATAATATAGGACATTGCAATATCTCGGTAACCTAGGTGCGTAGGAGGCTGAAATTTTGTAGGTGAATAGAGCAAAAGGAGCTCTTTAATAATACGAAAAAAAATTTTGAAGCGATATTTACGGTTTTCGAGTTATTTGCGAAAATGTGATTTTTCGGGCCCGAAAATGCGAAAATCGTCAACATGCTTCGATATTGACAAAAATTTGTATCTAGGGGTTTTAAAAGGTGGCGAATCAGAATATGCTGTCAAAAATGGGTTCGTTTGGGAGACATTTTTGTGTTGGGCATCCCCAACACAGTCAGCACTTGTTATTATTATTCTTCTTCTTCTTTCTCGCGCCGCCAACTTTGTCCGGGGCCCTTTTGTACTTTATACTTGACCGATTTATTTCAAATTTGGCACAGTGGTAGAACCCTATGAGATGTGGCTTCTCCCTGAAATTCAAGTATGGGGACCCCCCAGGGGCTGTGCCACGCCCCCCCAAATACCCCCAAAAATGATATTTTTTTAATATGTCGAAAATAGTTCAAATAACTACTTTATAACCATATATATTATTAATCCTTATGTTAAGACGAATCATTTGGTACCATAGGGGGGTCCCAGGGGGTCATGCCCCGCCCCCTCAAATTACAAAATCCTTAATATCTTTAAAATTATTGAGATCCCCACCCTATAACCATATATATTATTATTCCTTATGATAAGACGAATCATTTGGTACCCTAGGGGGGGTCCCAGGGGGTCACGCCCCGCCCCCCTCAAATTACAAAATCCTTAATATCTTGAAAATCATTGAGATCCCCACCCTATAACCATATATATTATTATTCCTTATGATAAGACGAATCATTTGGTACCCTAGGGGCGTCCCATGGGGTCATGCCCCACCCCCTCAAATTACAAAATCCTTAATATCTTGAAAATTATTGTGATCCCCACCCTATAACCATATATATTATTATTCCTTATGATAAGACGAATTATTTGGTAACATAGGGGGTCCCAGGGGGTTCATGCCCCGCCCCTTGAAATTACAAAATCCTTAATATCTTGAAAATCATTGACATCCCCACCCTATAACCATATATATTATTACTCCTTATGATTAGACGAATCATTTGGTATCATAGGGGGGTCCCATGGGGTCATGCCCCGCCCCCCTCAAATTACAAAATCCTTAATATCTTGAGAATCATTGAGATGCCCACCCTATAACCATATATACTATTTCTTCTTATGATAAGACAAATTATTTGTTGCCATAGAGGGGTCCCAGGGGGTCATGCCCCACCCCCTCAAATTACAAAATCCTTAATATCTTTAAAGCCATTGAGATCCCCACCCTATAGTCATATATTTTATTACTACTTATTTTAAGAGAAAGCATTTGTTACCATAGGGGAGTCTGAGATTATTACATGGGAGTCAATTGGGAAACTTCGTTTGGGAGACTTAGTAACAGTTTCACTGTTACACTTATTACTTGTTTTATTTATATTATACTGATTACATTACACCTTACAAAATTATATTCCATCGCATTGTAAAAATTTGACAGCAATATGAATTCAATGCTTTCAACATGATTTTTGTCTGTCAAAATGGGTGCATTCAAAATGGCGCATGTTATACCCTGTTTGGACACTTTTTGTCCGGTATAACAAGGTAAATTTGAAAGTTTAGATGTTAAACTATATAAAACCACCGAAAAACTGCTGTTCCCCGGGGTAGACATTCAAAATGCTTTTTTTGAGGGTTGGATGATAGACTAAATGTTTTAAAAAGTTTACGGACGACAGACGGACGACGGACGTCAAAAGATGACAATAGCTCACCTGACAAAAACTAATTGGATAAGAAGGGGTCTCGCTCGCTCATGCTCGCTCATGCTCGCTCCGCCCCTTCTTATCCATTAAGTTTTCACTTAATATCATTATATTCTAACTAATACATAGGTTTTTTGTTATGGATGGTCACTCCTGAACTTATTAATATCTAAGGTTATATGATTTGTGATGGAAATGGTAGATAATTGTCCACTTCATCAAAGGACAAAAAGTAAACAGTAGATCCGTCTGCTCGTTTGCGATATATATGACGTCAAAAATTTGGCGTAGAAATTAGATTCCTCTAGACTTTACATATCTTTAACATTGTGACGTGTTCGGCCTTTAAAAACCACGAAGTTGTATCAAGAATTTCAATAAATTTAAGGATGATCGCTGGTCTGTTTAAATATAACAAGGTCTCTAAATTGATATATTTAATGAATAGTCCATAGGTAAAGGTACAAAATCAGCTTAAAAAAATCATAGGTCACCGAACTCGTTTTTGAAATATAAAGCGTTCAAAATTTGGCGGAAAAGGGATTTCTCTGGCTTTTTCATAGGTTTAATATTAGACGTGTTTAAGTGTAAAAGCCTATGAAAAAATAACAAGAAATTTGTAAAACTTTGTTAGTTAGCCCTTTACGCTCTAATAAATAATAATTTAAAAAGAAAATAGGGGGTTATTGGGCAAAAAAAAAATCACCATTTTAATGGTATAATCCAGAGGATTCCGAAAATCTGACAGAAATCTCAAATGCTGACCAGCAATCATCCTTAAACAACTTGTGATCATCCTTAACAAGGTTAAATGACTAAAAAAGAAGAATGGTGACCCCAAGTTTTAATTGCAGAAATCAAATAAAGGTAATAACAAAACTACCGAACTTGAATGATCAATCTCATAGTCCAGAGAAAATGACAAAAACGAATCAGTCATACCGGAGAAATGGTGGATCGCAATGGTCCTGACTTGGTACAGGCATTTCAAACGAAATGGTTGGTTAAACCAGGTTTTATGGCGCCAAACCTCCCTCTTACATTGCGATCCTCAAGTCCGTAATATATATAGTTACATAGAATAGTGGGACACTGTAAAATTTGCTAAACCCATAATATATTGTTACGTAAAATAGTGTGACACTGTAAAATTTTCTTGGAATTAGGTTTTATAAGTCGAACATAAAAGTACATGTAGGATATGAAAATTATCATGAACAAAAAACAGACGCTTTTGTCTGGAACTATGTTGTAATTTTTATTTGAAAGAAACACAAAACCAGAAGAACTTAAGATCGCAATGGTCCTGACTTGGTACAGGCACTTCCAAAGAAGTGGTGGGTTAAACCAGGTTTTATGGCGCCAAACCTCCCTCTTCCATTGCGATCTTAGGATCCGGTATAACCATAGAACACAACATAGTTGTGAGACACAATAGGGATATTGAGGTGATCATCTCAGTACAGCAGACCAGTCAAACACTAATTAAAACAATTAAATATCATATCTTTTAACTCAATTTTGAACTTTTCTACTAGTGGCTGATAACGAAGAAAGATTTTTTTAGGGATCGTATGAGACGTATTTTCTTATAGCCCTGCTCCAAAAGTCGGTCACGAAGAAATCGGTGTCTGATCAAAAAATCTGTGAAATGTGTGCAAGCTCTGGCATATCGAATAAGTTGTGAAATATAAACACCGTATGCAGGAGAAGTAGGTATATTGCTCTGTAGATTAGGAAAATTAATAATTTTTAAATTAAAATCGTCTCGTTTATCGTAAATTTTTGTACTGAGATGACCACCTGGGTCAAATTCGAGGTACAAATCCAAGAAAGACGTGAAGCAATTTGATTCGGTGGTCTCTTTAATCTCCAACTCCGGAGGATATATTGAAGGAATCCATCTACCAAATGAAGTGTTATTGACAGAAAGGACATCATCAATATATCTGTATATCCTTTTTTTATTTTACCATAGATTTTTATTAAACTATGTGTGGTTTTATCAATGTATTCGTTATGTGTAGTTTCCCTATATTATCTATTCAGATAGCTTAAACATTGAAAGTCCATCATTTCAAAATAAATATGGCGACCTTAAGTTTTTATTGTTGATTATCAACGTGCATACCAATGTTTATACATTATATATTTATGAGTGAACAAATTCCTATGTCAAGTTCGGATTGTTCCTTGTATCCTTAACTACCTAAATTTTATTATGTTTATTGATCATATCTATGTATCATGTGTATCTTGAATATTATACCCCCCGCAAACAAAGTTTGGGGGTATATAGGAATCACCCTGTCTGTCTGTCTGTCTGTCTGTCTGTCTGTCTGTCTGTCTGTCTATCTGTCTGTCTGTCTGTCCGTCCGTCTGTCTGTCCGTTTGTCCGTCCGTCTGTCCACATAACTCGTAAGCGTTTCTCCTCCTAAACCGCTTGAAGGATTTTAATGAAACTTTACATGAAGGAAGCACATTATATGTAGATGTGCATGCAGAATTTTCATCGCTCTTGGATATCATTCAGGGGAGATAATTGGACTTAGACTTTTTAAATACATCATTCATAGGAAGACCTCGTAAGCGCAACTCCTCGTAAACCGCTCGAAGGATTTTGATGAAACTTTACATGAAAGAAGAACATCATATGTAGATATGCATGAAGAATTTTAATCGCAATCAGACATCATTCAGGGGAGATAATTGGACTTAGACTTTTTAAATACATTATTAAATGAGAAACCTCGTAAGCGCTTCTCCTCCTAAACCGCTTGAAGGATTTTGATGCAACTTTACCTGAAGGAAGTACATCATATGTAGATGTGCATGAAGAATTTTCTTTGCAATCAGACATCATTGGACTTAGACTTTTTAAATACATTATTCAATGGGAAACCTCGTAAGCGCAACTCCTCCTATGATGTTTGATGGATTTTGTTGAAACTTTACATGAAGAAAGTACATCATCTGTAGATGTGCATGAAGAATTTGTATTGTTCTCGGTTATCATTTAGGGAGAAAACTGGATTTGAGATTTTTTTTACGGTACAGAGTCCAATATAAAGCGGGGGTATCCTTTTGTGAGCTCACTCACAGTATTACTTGTTATCTCTGGTAAAATCTACCTGGTGTTGTGTTTTCCTGATAATGTAAAGGTATATGACGTGTTGGAAAGATCTGTAAAATGTAGCTCTTCCGACAATGTTACCAAATCTTTCGTACTGAAAGTATTTCGATCTCTTACAGTAACATGCAAATTAAAGGTTTCCTACAATAAAATACATCGCATTCTAATTAAAAAATTTCATTTTGTGAAGATTTCCTATTTGTAAGCAGGTTTAAGGATGGTCACTCCTTAACTTTTTAAAACGATCTTAAGATTTGTGGTGGAAATGAAAGATTAGTGCCCCACGGGTTATTACCAGCTACCGTTAACGCTGGAAATCTGAAGACAAGACAAAACTACCTGTTTATGACTTTACAATAGAAGAAAATGATTGACAACAGGCTTATCGTAATCTATTGTCTATATTTTTTCCTACTGTTCCTTGGTAAAAAAATCACATACTGTTAATTGTTTCGGAAAATCTTCAGATTCAAGGCGGTACACAATATCCAGTAATACCTTATTCATAGGACAAAAAGAAAAACCTTAAGTTCGTGTCTTCGTTTCAGAGATAAACAAGGTAAAAAGTTGGGGTGTCAAAACAGACTCCTATAGAATTTACACATCTTTAACAGTATGGCATTTTAGGCCTTAAAACAATGCAGTGGTATCAAAATGTTCAAGTTTAACGCAGTAGTTTTGTTTAAAGCTCTAAATATACAATTGCATAATGTCATAAGACAAGGGATCAGTGTGCAAAAACTTTCTACAGTCAAAGTCAAGATTCTGCAGAAATTTTAAAAATGAAGTGTGACCATTCTTAGTATTTAAAATTATGTATTCGCAAAATCTGTCGTCTTTTAAAAGCTCCTTCAACTTTTATCTATATTTCTTCTTAAGACTTCAAATTGCGTGAAATAAATGTAGGAGTAGAGTGTGTACCTTTATATATTCGTTGAAAGAGACTGTGTTCGGCATTCCTCTAAAGTTAATGTGGTTCGTATTGTCTACTCCTAGGATGATATGACATCTCCTGTGAATATATTTTAAAATATAAACATAAGAACACCAACATTAAAGTTTTATATAGTGAGGGAGGTTCTCATTAACATATACTAACAATCCACTTCTGGTAAGGGAGCAACCATTTGATTTTTATGTGGGGGGGGGGGGGCTATTATAAGCTACTATAAAATTTTCAGTCAAAACTGCCATCCTACCTATTTTTATTCAAAGCACTGTCCTGCCTTGCCTTTTTATGGCCCGACCACGTATGTGGATCGGACATATAGTTATAGTCCGTAACACTTTGGTTAATTTCTTGGTTAAGGTCAATTACTTGTATACTAGATGTTGGGGGTCAATGATATTTCACCACCAGATGGGTCTTTGGTAAGGTGACACCACCCACTAGAAATTAGGTCACTTTGACCTATATATTATGCATGAACGACTTCGGTTAAGTTCTTGGTTAAGGTCCATAACTTGGATACTAGATGTTGGGGGTCAATGATATTTCACCACTAGATGTGTCTTGGGTAAGGTGACACCATCCACTAGAAATGAGGTCACTGTGACCTATATTTTAGGCATGAATGACTTTGGTTAAGTTCTTGGTTAAGGTCCATAACTTGGATACTAGATGTTGGGGGTCAATGATATTTCACCACTAGATGTGTCTTGGGTAAGGTGACACCATCCACTAGAAATGAGGTCACTATGACCTATATTTTTGGCATGAATGACTTTGGTTAAGTTCTTGGTTAAGGTCCATATCTTGAATACTACATGTTAGGGGGCAATAATATTTCTCTACTCGATAAGTCTTGGTAACATGGCACCACCCACCAGAAATAAGGTCACAGTGACCTATATTTTACACATTAACACTTTTGATCAATTTCTTGGTAAAGGTCCATATCCCAGGTAATACACATTGAGGGTCAATGATATTTCAAGAACGGGAGGGCCATCCTGTGGCTCATAGACACATTTTCTAGTTATTTCTGGATTTTTGCCATCCTGCCTTTTTTTCAAATTTCATCATAGACCCCCCCCCCCCCCCCCCAAAAAAAAAAGTCAAATGGTCGGTCCTTAAGTTTGAATAAACACTAATGTTCTGAGGAAGTTTTGTGGAAAAAAAACTGTCGTGCATACAGTTAAGTTGGTATCTGCTATTAACAAAAGCTGTCTACATCTTTTAGCAAGAATCTGGCCCTATCAAATTTTTCAGCACTCATATGCAATTCGAAAGAAACACTATTATTAAATACTGGGTAAGAAGGTTTTGAGTTTGACAACAAAATAATTGTATAAAAGAATCCACAACAAAAATTTCCAAACTAAAAATCAAGAATATTCTTCAACAATTGACACAGCACGACAATAGAGCCAATATTAATAAAAGTCGAATAGGAAAACATCAACTGGGGTAGTATCTATGATCAGTGAAACCACCAATTACATGTATATATGTTCTTTGACAATAGTTTTCTCATATTAATAACGTTCATCAGTTTTTCGTTATTTTGATTGTTTTTTAACTATCTACTATTTGGATTGTTTTTTTAACTATCTACATGACACAAAACGAACACTTTTTGCTACTTCTTAGATCTTATTCTTCCCATTCTAATTCTGATTTTAGTAGCTTTAACATAAACTTTGAAGTGTAACATTTTTCTCTTTGTGTCACCTAGAAATTCGTTAAAACTTTATATACATACCCATCAATACATATTTTAAAATCTGTGTCACATTTTTTATTAAACAAACGGTCGCAGTTTGGCCAATCTGTGTCAAACTGGAGCATCTTCACCTTTAGGGTGTATCCTCCTAAAACCACATTCTGTCCCTGTGAATTTTTATACATAGTATTATTAAGATAGTTTTTTAATATTTAAATGATTTTTTCTAGATTATTCAGTTAGTTATTCACCTTTGTTTCTTGTTGATTCTCCTTACACTGTACTGCCTTTTTGGTAAAACAATGAACGTAAACTTAAGTAAGGAAAACATTTATAGGAATCTGTGCTGATTTTTCAAAAAGGTGTTCGAATTAAATTTTTCAAGAAAGGGAATTGGAATGTTTGATAAACCACAAAACATTTAGAAAACGAAGTATCTACAGTCTTATGTTAAAAAACCGGCCAAACACTCTGACTCACCAAATGAATAAGAAGAAAACCATAAATGAAAACTGCATGAAAATCCATCTGAAGACTGTTTTTACTAGTATTTCCTCTTGTTGTAATTTGTTCTGGTTCAGGATTACAGAAACAACACGTACATCAAATTTATAAAATATTACTATTTTCGTGGATTAAGTGTTAGTATGATTGTGTCACTATCTGTCATTCGTATTCATAAATAAATACAAATATTGATAATATTTATACAAAACACATTTTGCAAAGTTGTACATTCCTTAATGTTTTTGAGGTAGGTTCTCACGGAAACGTAAAACAGCAGCAGAAATCGAAAGCTATAAAGTTCTAGAAGTTATAAGTTTTTCCTGCTCTTAAGAAGAACAACACACGATTTCTCTATTAATGAAATTGAAAATTTGGCTAAAATGTATTTTGAATTTTGTTGAACAGCAACATAACCGTGCACTTTATTTCACAATGAACAAATTTTGTTGTAATTTTGTACCATAGATATTTATAAGTTTTCTATTGACCTAAACATAATTTTTTTGACTATTCTAAGTTTCTTTAAGAGATTTTTGGCCCTTTGACTTTGTTGAAATATGTGACCGATCGGTAACTAGTCTATGTATTGGTTTGCCATTCTCACATAATGATTTGATTTTAGAAGGTGTGTGTGTCGTGATGAGGTTACAGTAAACACAATTTTAATGTAAATATTTGGTCGACCAGCGTAAAAATATTTTCATGGATTCAATGTACTTTATATAACATGTTAAATGTACAGTATACCATTTCCTGCAAGTTTCGTCTGCACGTGATTCCTGGTGGGGAATAGAGTTTATCTTTTCGGTCCACTAAAGGGTACCAGTACACTGACGTCAGGAAATGTCAAACTTTGGGGGGGGGATAAAAAGGGCGGGGGTAATTATTTGTAAGCTACGCCTAACAATTTTTCAAGTTCTTCTCAATACAGTACAGTGCAGTACTGAAAAAATTGAAATCATGCTAATGTTAAGATGTCGAACGGGTGTAGGCCAGTGGGTTGCATGTTTCAGTCGGCAAACGCTGATCAATGTCTTGAAATAAACCACAGATATTCGAACAGGAATGATAGAAAACCATGAGACTAATTATAAAATCATCGCATGAGAAAAGTTATTTTTCAAATAAGTAATATCCTATTTCAAGGTCAGATTTATTGATAAATCATGGTGTTATAGGTCAGCAACCTACAGATAGAAGTAAACAAAAACGTGAATAATGTCGAAGAAAATTTATCAGTTTTTAAATCGGCAAATATAACAACAGATTCACCTCCTTGATATAGCCGAATTCCGTTCGTTCTTCCGTCTGTGTGTCCTTCATTCCGGAGCACCTTAGGGTACCAATTTTTTCTCCACAACTCTTCCAAAACCCCTCGATGGTCTTGGATTCCTGAATATTTAACACAGTTTTTGTGACATATGCGAGCCTTCTTTTTAAAAAAATAATTATATTGGGTTTTGGAGACATTGATTTAGCCATTAGACGACTAAGGGTGTCTTGAAGTCAACGCGAACTGCACTCATCTAATTTTGCATATTTATTATATCTACCGACGACGTCGATGACTTCGCCGTATCTAGACGTGCCATACATAATATAATGGCTGAACAACATACACGTCTTCCTTTATTTCTCTAACTCATTCCACCCATTCAACAAAAGGAAGTACACAACTCATTGCAATTTCTCTTTAACCCGATATTGGATTTTTATGAAATTTTCTCACGGTTTTTGTGTAAGAATGAGAATGTGCGCCTCTTATTTTAAAATTTGGTTTAATGATTTTTTTTCGCTCAAAAAAACTTCTCGAAAAGGCTTTTTCTAATTCTAGGAACTTTGTTGATATAGGTTACAATTCTACATATTTTTCAAAACATCTTATAAAGATAAAATCTGTTACACATTGGACCAAGTTTGCAGTATGCTTGATATCCTTATTGACAACATATTTGTCACATTTGGAGGAGAAAATTTTCAACAATAAATTGGCATTCCAATGGGCACAAATTGTGCTCATCTCTTCGCCGATTTGTTTTTATACTCTAACGAGACTGAATTTCTTCAAGAACTCGTAAAGAACAAGAAGATGTAATAGGCAAAGTCCTTTAATCTCACTTTCAAATATATCGACGATGTCTTCTCTGTAAACAACGCATCGTTTGGTTGATGGATTCCTTTGATATATCCTCCAGAGTTAAGAGATTGAGGAAACCACCGAATCCAATTGCTTCACATCGTTCCTGGATTTGCATCCCGAATATGACAAGGATGGTCAACTCAGTACAAAAACATAACGATAAAAGAAACTTTAATTTTCAAATTATTAATTTCCCTAACCTTGAAAGCAACATACCAACCTCACCTGCTTACGGTGTGCCAGGGAATGTACAATTTTTTTTTCTGATTTTTTTATACGACACAGCTATCTCCGTTACCGACTCTTAGACCAAGGTGACAAGAAAATGTGTCTCATACGGTCCCTAAAAAATTCTTCCTTCGTTATCAGCCGCTGGTGGAAAAATTCCAAATAAAGTTGAACGTATTGGTTAGTGTTTGTTTCGATTAGTGTTTTACTGATGGATGATCATTTTATTATCCTTATTATGTCTTCACAACCGTGTTGCGTTGTGTGTTACTACCGGCCCATAAGATCGAAATGGAAGAGGGAGGTTGGTGCGCCATAAAACTGGTTTAAACCACCATTTCATTTGAAATGCCTGTACCAAGTCAGGACCATTGCGAAATATAACTATTCCGGTGTGTATTCCATGTTTTGTCTTTTCTCTTGGACATTAAGATTGATCCTCCAAGTTCGGCAATTTTGTTATTACCTTTATTTGACATAATGTAGAAGTGCGCCTTTTATTTTAAAATTTGATTTTGGCACTGGGTTTTTATTTCTAAGCAGCTGGATACAGTTTATAGTTTTGCTCTGGAGTTTCTCTATCAAGTAAAAACGAGTTTCCTTTCTTAAAATGCTTGCCATTTTCTAATACTTATGTGACTAAGCCATTAGTTTTTGATAGAAAAAAATTATACTTAAAATTTGCTTGCCAGGTTATTGAGGTTTTTGTGTGTGTGTGTGTGTGTCGACTTATCTATGGAATTGGTCAGACATGTTAAACTTCAAACCAGGAAAACGTATGCTGCCATCTTTTACATGTAAATAATGTGCTCATTTTTGTGATTTCAGAAGGTAGTTTTATGTGTAACCTTTGTTATAAAATGCACCTTCTTAGCATCAATAGTAAAGAAGCCACAAACGTCTTTCATTTTAAAAAAAATCATAAGTGCTTATATCAAAATATGATTTATGTTCTAGGCAAAAAAGGTAATTCCAAATAGGCTCATCATACAAACTAGCCAAAACCTTTAAGGTTAAACTTGATATAAATCGCATAGCATAAAAATCTAACGTTTTGTACAAAGAGGACAAATTCAGAACAATAATAAAAAAGAAAATGTTTTATATAAAACTATATACACTTTGAATATACAAAATCGCTTTAACATGTTTAATATTGAAAAACAAATGAAACTCATATCATAAATACATGTATATACAATTTCGATCAACATACATAATCAAAATTCTTAAACACATGAGAATATGTGAAGAAGTAAAATAATAACACACACTTTTAAAAGTAATACAATGCTAAATTTCGCTATGATTGTTGTCAGTTTTGGACGGCTGAGTCGAGCCGTATGTTTGGTTTACGAATGTTGCTTCATTGTCTTCATAACCCATATTGTCTAAAACAACGTCATCCTTGTATTTCTTACTCTCACCATCATCGATATATGTTGTTGATCTTGATGCTGCTTTTGACCTATAACAGTAAGTGAAGTCTTTTGTGTTTAAAGGTTCTAAAACTACATGATTATCAATAAACCTTAATTTATTACAAAAAAAAATTATGTTTAAATAAATATTTCTTAATTTTAAAATCCCTGTTCCAAGCCAGAACCATTGTGATCTTTAATTTTTCCGTAATTTTTTGTCTTTTTTCTTCTTTGGCATTAAGACTGATCATCCCAGTCCGGAATTCGAGTTTTAATAGCCTTTATTTTATTATTCGAGATTACTAACACTTGGTTGAAAGAAAATATGCCTTACTGATAAGAAGTTTGGATATCATTAGAACTCAAACGTTAATTTTAAAAGTGGAGTAAGCTATCAAATTTGCATAATTGTAAAGTTTGAAGTTGATATGATATAAAGTATTTTAAGGACAAATATGTTTTGAAATACCACCACCAAATATATATGTAAAAAAAAAATTTTCAATCGACTGTCCATAATGCTCCCGATTAACGTTCAGATCTTGGCGTATGGCATTATTTTTAAATGATAAAAACAGAACACACATTATTTAAACAGGTGTATCACCTTTTTTTACAAATTTACCATTATCTTGCAATAACTTGTATCTAAAACTTAATTATGCATATCACCCCATTAAACCATATACTGTGATCCAGACTTACAAAAAGTTATTCTGGGCATAACTCATGGAGATTCTTACACCAAAATATCTTTTTTGTCTTTCTTAACACTTCTTTCTGAATGCCGTATTTTAAATAAACACTCACCTTTTCTTTCTAATTACCAAAAGCACTGCTACTGCCACAACCACTAATACACCTGACAAAATTCCGGCAATCATCCCGATATTGTTCTGCAAGTAAAAACAAATCAAATAAGGAACCTTAGTAATCACAAAGTGTTGATTCTGTCGGGTTGTTACTGTAAAGTAACCCCGACGCACCGAACTCCTTTGTCTTTCTTTTTTATTTGCTATTATAACAACATAAAGTTGTCATTTTTACAGGTCGTGATGTTTATTACTATCAATAAATTTCGATTGTATCAGCACTGCGTCTTGTTCTCTCGGAGACTTCAATTCCTATAGCGATGGCTGAATAATAACGACCCTTTCTGCAACGGCGACAATGATTTAAGTATGTAACATTTCCAAAAGAAGCAAAGAGGTACCAATGGGGCATTGACCGAAAGTGCAAAGACAAAACCAGTAAAAACAAACAAGAACAGCATGAAGAAACATACATCACAAAACCAAGTAATAGCCATCAACAACGCGAATGAAGGTAAGTGAGGACACCTGACCCCAAAAATAATGCCGAATTTTAAATGTCCATTTTTTCTTTTTATATATCAGTATTATGTATATACTTTATCTTGTGTAAAAATATTGGACCCTCTTTCCAGGCTTGTTTTCCCAAAATTTAGGTTCAAAATTTTCCCAAATTACTATAGATTATATAGGGAAGGCTAAATAATGAGCATAAAATCCTGTCGCAGGAAAAATCCACGAATTTAAATTTTATTTTTATTTGATGAAAATCAATGAAATACAATATATATTGATATAAAACAATAAAAACTGGGGGTCACCAGCTTACTTTTCTGTCTACAATACAAATCTTTGTAATTTTGTGGTCATTTTTCAAGTGGATTATCTTCCTTGTTTTATTTGAAAATTTTATTTATGAAGGAATGGTTGTTTTATATTTGTTAAAATTTATTTATTTTGATAAAGTTTTATTAAATGAAACAATTTAACGCAAGCTTCAAGGTATTTGTGACACTCGTGTTTTTTTTTTTTTTTTTTTTTTTTTTTTTTTTGATTTTTAGCTGTTTTTGGTCAAATGACAGGTGTCCTCACTAACCTTTAAGTCGCAACGAGAGTGAACCCAGGTTCCTCGGGAGAGAAAGCAGTTACTGCCAGCTATAGCATATCTGTCGTCTTGCTAACTGTCAATTAAGTGTGTCGATTTCAGTAAAGGAGGACAAAACAAAACCCTTTGATAAACAAACATCTGAACTCACCTAAGATATAAATTCCATGCTTGTCTATGAGCACAAGATGTCTTCCACATCAACAGACGCCGAGCACCATTACCTTATGTATGCAATTTTTGTGTCATACCTGACGCTCTACCAAAGAAATCGATGTAAGTCCCACTAGCTCAGTTGTAAAACGAACGTAAACCCCATAAGCTTGAGCTGACGTAATGTTGCTACATATAAAGAGAGAATTGGCGATTGCAACACTGAAGTCTTCCCATTATTGGACGTCTTCATTGAGTGTCTATTTCCACGTGTAGATCTAAATATGAAGCAGACTTCCTAGAATATGTAGTTTCCTATATCTCAAGTTCTCGGAGATACATGTATTTGAAATGGAGAAAGTAATTAAATAGAGAATTCTTCAGTGAAAAGACATCTTAAAGTGAGGTCAAAGCAAGAGCTAGTGTACGATCTTTAAACATATTATTTTAATGTAAAATATAAAGAGTTACGTACATGTCCGGGTGATTTCGTTTTTAGGGGTTCTGTCTTGATTTTTCCATTGTATTGTTGAAGATGCAAGGATGCTGTTGCTTGTTTGAAACATTTCTGTGCATCAGAGTCACTGATTAGTTTACCATTGGAAGTTACAGAATATGTCAGCTTTGTTACTGTTTCTCTAGAAAGTACAAACCACAGAATATAATATTCATAACAAAATTGTTAAACATGGTACGAAAACAAATATAGAATTTACCCTGAAATTTGGTCAAAAATATCATTAAAAAAAATGACAACAAAGTTCTAAGCTACGCCTGACCCGCGTTTCGTCTATTAAAGACTCATCAGATGTGCTCCACCCTAAACTTGAAAAAGGCCAACCACTACATGAATATGAATAGTATGAACAGTAATACCAAAATATGCTGAATTAGAATCCATGTCTACAATACATAAAAATATAATACATCCTTACCCATTTTCTCCTTTAACCATGTCGGCCTTTATATCAACTATGACGACAACGTTTCCGAGATTAAGACTCTTCCTCACTTCGTCTTCCAATTTTGATTTTAGACTTCCTATTTCCTGCTCGACGTTACCTTGCAAGAAAGCTTCGCCCGGATTTATTGGATTTGCTGTGATCGTTGATTTTGCTGTCGGTTTTGTTCGCATATTACTAGTTGCAGTCAAAGATGGGGATTTTGTTATCGTTGCTTGAGTAGAATGCTGTCCATTTGAAATTAACGCATTTTGATCTGTTGTCATGTTACTTTTTTCCGTTGATGTCGATTGTAGTTTAGGTGTGAGTGTTGCAGAAGCTGTTTTTCGCGTGGTTATGGTTGATTTGATTGTGCTGGTATATTTTGTCGATAAATCCTGTTTCTTTGTCATAGGTGAAGTAAAGGATGTTGAGTTTGGCTGGTTTGTTGTCATATCATCATGTGTTGATTTAAAAGTTATTGTTGTTTTTTCATTGGTTCCCTTTGTACTTGAAACAGTCGTTTCTTGTTTTTTCGTCGAAACAGTTGTTTTTTGTGTCATTACTGTTGTTGCTGTCGTTGGCGTCTTCTTTTGTGATGTTGACGTTTTCGGGGTCTGTCTTGTCGAAAGGATAGTGGATTTTGATAGTGCTTCAGAAGTCACGCCTGAACTTGCTATAGTTGTAGGCAGATGCTTAGTTGTCGCTTTAGTTGTACTTGTTGGTGTTGATTTAAATGTTGATGTCTCTTTGTGTGTCGTAGTTGAAGTTAAACGCATTGTAGTCGTTGGTTTTGTTCTCTCTATCGTGCTTGTTGAAATTGTAGATAAAGAGGGTGATGTCTTTGAGTGATTCGTTGCCTTTGATGTGTGCACTGTACGTGTTGGCATAGAACTGGAAGAAGCAGTTGTTGCTGGTGAAGTAGTCGGATGAGTTAGTTTTGGGGTTGTTGCTTTCGTACTATTTTTTGATGTTGTCGGTGTCTCTTTATGTGTCGTTGGTGATGTTAGATGCATTGTAGTCTTTTGCTTTGTTCTCTCTATCGAACTTTTTGGAATTGTAGATTTAGAGGGTGACGTCTTTGTGTGCGTCGTTGCCTTTGGTGTGTTCACTGTAGATTTTGGCATAGAGCTCGTTTCTGTAGAGGCGGTTGTGGCTTGTGTAGTGATCGAGTGGCTCGTCTTTTGTATTGATGCTTTGTTACTACTTATTGATGTTGTAATCTTACTTGCTGTTGTTTTCCGTGTGCTATGTGGTAAAGTAGTTATCTCCAGCTCACATCTGCTACCTTTAAAATGTGTTTGACAATTACAGACAAAACCGCCCACAAGGTCTGTACAAGTTCCATTATTCATACATGGATTCGATAGACATTCATTTACATCAGTCTTGCAGATCTTTCCAGTATATCCTTTTGCACATTCACAAGTAAAACCATTAATATTGTCAACACATGTACCATTATGTTGACAAGGCGAAGATAAACACTCATCTATATCAGTTCCACATGTTTTCCCTGTATAACCAGCTCTACAATTGCATGAGTATCCGTCAATTTCATCAACACATGTTCCTCCGTTAAGACATTTTTCAGAGAGACAGTCGTTTATATTCGTTTCGCATCCTTTTCCTGTATACCCTTTGACACAAAGACAAGAGTAACCATTGACTAGATCAGCACAAGTAGCTCCATTTAAACATGGAGACGAGGCACAGTCGTTTATACTTTGTTCGCAATTTATGCCATTATAACCATCAGAACAATTGCACAAATATCCATTGACTTTATCGACGCATTTTCCACCATTTTGACAAGGCGACGACGCACACTCGTTGATGTCAACTTCGCAATTTGTACCAGAAAAGCCAGGCATGCAGACACATGTGTATTCATTTATTCCATCATTACAAGTCCCAGAGTGATGACAGGGGTTCGAATGACATTCGTTTATATTGAGGGAGCAATTCCTACCAGAATATCCGGCAGTACATGTACATGTAAATTGATTTATGCCGTCGGTGCATGTTGACCCGTGTAGACAGGGATTAGGTGCACAGTCGTCAACATTAACAGAACATTTAGGCCCTGTAAAACCAGTGTAACAAACGCATTTATATCCATTCACTTGATCAAGGCAACTGCCATTATTGCATGGATTTGCTGCACAGTCATCTATGTTTATTTCGCAGTTTCCACCTTGGAATCCTTGTTGGCATTTGCATTGGTATGAATTTATCTTATCTAAACAAGTTCCATTATTCTTACATGGAACCTGAAAGCAATCATCAATATTTTGCTCACAAAATTGTCCTGTAAATCCTGGCAGGCATCTGCAAGTGTACCCAGCTGTCACACTAACACAGGTAGAATTAGTCATACAATTGTTTTCTATACATTTATCCATGTTCGTGTCGCAGTTTATTCCAGAAAATCCAGTTGGACAAATGCATCTGTACCCATTAACTAAATCATTACACGAGGCTCCATTTTTACAAGGGTTTGATAAACATTCATTAAGGTCTAAATCGCATTTTTTACCTGTCCAACCAGGTAAACAGCTACAGGTATAGTTGTTGGGATAGTCGGTACATGTTGCGTTGTTAAAGCATGGATAAGATGCACATTCGTCGTTATCAGTTTCACAAAGCTTGCCACTGTAACCCGAAAAACAAGTGCAGGTAAAATTATCGGCTGTGGAGTTGCAAATTCCGTGGGAATGACAAGCATCGGCTGTACACTTGTCTACTCGATTACAAAGTCGTCCATCAAATCCTGGGTTGCAAATACACTGGAACCCATTGACAAGGTCATTGCATGTGCCGTTTATGCATGGGTTTGAAGCACATTCGTCTATGTTAGTTGAACAGTTTTTATCCGTATATCCCGCATCACACGTACAATTATATCCGTTCACCATAGTGCTGCATGTGCCGTGTAAGCAGGGCTTAGTGTTGCATTTATCTATATTTATGGAACAGTCTTTTCCTGTATATCCCGTCGGGCATGAACAGTTAAAGCTTTTAGAAATTCTTGTACAGTTTCCATTGTTTTTGCAAGGATTAGGATTACAGTTATCACAATTTCGACCTGAATATCCTACAATGAAAAAACACATATTTTTTTTTTATTTTGAAATATGTTTTGATTTACTATAACAATAAAGATCCATGTATAGGTATCCATCGATGGATTAACCTGGAAACTCAACAAAGTACGAAAGAGATTATGGTTAGTCCTAGAAGAGCATAACTCGCCATGATTGTAAAACATTCCGTGCAATGAAAATCAACGGTAATAGCAAGCTTCTCGTATACATTTTTTACAAGTATGAAAGAAAAAAATATAACTTTGTATCATATACTTGGTTAATCGGACCCTCTTTCTCTTAGTTTGTTTGGTATTATTTAAAGAAAGAAATCCGAAATATTCTACATGTAACCAACAGGATGAATACCGGTACAATAAGATCCATACTAATATTAAAATTATTCTTTAATGGTCAAAGCAATTTTTGTTATGATTTAAATGGTTGTCTAGTGTAATTATTTGCTTTACCCATTGTCTGTGCGCGATCATGAAACAATAATCCTACTCCAGACATAGGTTGATCATCTTAATATAATTTGGTTCCCAAGTTTGGTATTATTGGTTTTACTGTTTTATGCTCTTCATAATCATACAGTGTTTGGCATTTTCAATCTTTTTGGTAGAGCGCCTCTGATGAGTCTTGAATAGACGAAACGCGCGTCAGGCGTAGCAAAATTTATTGTCTGGAACTTTGTTGTAATTTGTATTTTTTTTATGTGTTTTGCCCTATAGAATGAAAACTATTTCAGATAGAGAAAAGCTATTGCTTGCGTAAACCTTCAGGTCATTAAGGAATACGAAAGTCCCCATATGGTAGAAGCTGTCATTTGACCTCTTTATGGGTTGTGATCCTTTAAAGATAAAAAATAGTGTGTTTTCATGTTTTTTCCTATAGAATAAAAAGTTTTGCAAGTAGAAAAAACTGTTGCTTGCTTAAACTTTAATCTTGTTAAGCTTTACAAAAGTCTCCATTTGTAAGTTGTCAGATGACCAGTTATAGGGGTCATGACTCATTAAAGGCCATTAAAGGTATTTTTTTTATATTTTCAATCTATAGAATGGAAACTATTACTGACTGACCCCGATGTCAGGTTTCTGAGCGCTCTTTAGTGGACTTTTACTGACAAGCTTAGCGCTGTTTTCTTTTTACTGGATTTTATTTCGTGAAAATCGGTTGGAGAACAGCTCGGCAATAATGTTTTGAAATTGTTTCGATTTGCATTAAACCTACGGGGAGTTTTCTATCTATGCGTAACTTTTTTTGCAGAGTATAGGTTACTGCTTTTAAATATGCATATACAACACAACCAAATTGACTGTCAAATACCGTTTTGGTATTTGTATTATATTTTTTATTTGCATAGTATGAATTTAAGACCGGTAATACTTGACAAATTTTAGCTATGCATTTACCAATAGACTAAATAATATTTGACAACACTAGTATTTAAGACACAGTAATGTAATTGCGGTCTTCAATTCCAGTAACTCTTCCTTGTTTTGTCTTTAATCTTGGACATGGAGTTTGTTTCTCCAAGCTCGAAAATTTTGTTATTACCTTGGCTTTGGGTAGAGCGCCGCTGATGAGTCTTGAATAGACGAAACGCCAGTCTTGAGAAGCAAAATGTCTGGAACTTTTTTGTAATTTTTATTTCTTACATCCGTAAAGGTTAGCACTGCTAGTGGACCTTTAATTCCCCGTGGTAAGCCTTCTCCGGCATCAACGCTTTGTGCTGAAGAACGCATCAAAGCTATAAATTATCCGTTCCTACCCCAGACATAGGTTGATCTTAGTCATAATTAGGTTTTTTTTATCGTTATTTTTAATATTATTACTATTATTATTATGCTCTTCATATTCTGGATATAGTGTTTGCCTTTTTCAATATTTTGGGTAGAGCGCCTCTGATGAGTCTTGAATAGACGAAACGTGCGGTAGGCATAACAAAATTTAATGTCAAGAACTTTGTTGTAGTTTTTATTTCTAATTATAGTTTTATCAAATGTAAATTGTAAATTTTAAATGCGCTTGTCTGACCATAATTTTCTTCATGTTTTGATCTCAAAATTTATGGTCTCCATATCAGTATGGAAGTGTCTCGAACTTTTATCAAGGGTATCAAAAGTTAATCCCTAAAAAAGCATTTTTAACGGAATGACGGACGGTTGGCCAAATTTCAAAAGCTAGGTTCATTATTTTACTTTTACCTATATTATGAATAAAAGTTAAAGACTAATACTAGAGAAGCCTTAAAATGTTACGTCGTAAGAAAGTGAACATCTTTTGTCACTTTTACAAGCAAGGTCTATTAAAACCAATCTTATTTGGATTTATGGCAGTTTGGGGATCACTTACCTACAACACATTTTGCCGAATAAGTAATCTGCAACCTGAAAAAGTTATACATGTAGATTTGCAATTCTATTTTGAAGATGGTTTACAATTCCCGTGTGTAATATTCATGATATTGATCATTATGAAATGTTGAACAAGATTTTATTTAAAAAACACACATAATAAGCAATTAAAACACACAACAGCCTGCAACGTTGACCAGTATGCACTGTTCGCCGTATTTCAGTTGATAGAAGTAATGAGATACATGTTAAGGACAATTTAAACAATCCACAATGGAAAACAGCCATCAGTCTTCAATGTGACCAGCTGTGTTCGCTGCTCGCTGTTTTTCTATTGGCCCTAGATTGACAATAAACTACATATGATTCAAGCTCAATCCTAAAGTGCAATGAAAGACCCTCTTCTTGACAAAAAAAGCAATTAACATGAATTCGAAGAAAAACAAACATAAGCTTTGATCAAGATTCCTGGCTTGGAACAGGCACATTTAAAATATGGCGGGGATATACTAATGTTTTGGCAACAAACTTTCCCTATTGATAATTAACAACAAAGCACAAATTACACACAGTAAAAATCAAATCGATAGATGTTCAATTCAACAAGAGAGAACCTAAGACAAAAGGACAACACGAAATTAACGGGACGTAGAGATACTCTCTTTAGAACACTCGAAGTTACTGACAACAAGCTAAGAAGCATCTTTCAACTGATGTAAAAAAAATTAAGTACATGCATGTCGATTTTAAATCCGACACAACACGTCAAACAATTTTGAAATGATTTGCTTTGGTGATATGAGTTGGCTTCATATTATATTTATAATGTAAAGGTAAGCTTCGAATATTTACTAGCAACGTGATGTGTATATGGGGGTTTAGGGGAATATGAGTTTACTTAGCCTTTTTAAACAATTGGTCTGCTTTGCTCCTTGTTGTTTGGTTACGTCGTTGCTAAATTGTATAAATCATTGTTGAATGCATCTGGATATGGGTTTTGTTTTTTTTGCTTGTTTGTTTTTTTGTTGTTTTTTTTAGTTCATGTTTCGTTGTTTAACGTTGAAACTCGCCCTCTGTCCGAAAATGGGATATACCAGTAGCAAAAACTAGTATGTTGTAAGTGGGAGTTAAGGGTAACAAGAAGGGATATGGTTAAAACCATATCCATTGGTACTCGTGTAACATATATGTCACAGTTAGGCTCCTGAAACATGCATAATGCATTTAGCATCAAACTAATACCTACCATACTAGAATGAAAGATAAGGTTGAAGGGATTCATTCATTGTTATAAGCATCATTTGAACAAACCGTACCAATATGTTTTTATTGCACTTTCTAGTTATAAAACAATATGGGAGTTGAATGATTCTTTTGTAGGTGGCCATTCGTCTAGAAGAACAGGTTATAGTTAATTTCGAAGCATACGATTGCTTAGTAGTTGCACCTATTACTGGTTTTTGGCATTGCAAATTGACAAAATGATTATAGGACAGGCCACCCAGCTAAGCTCAAAAGGGTCTTGAAAGCCTTTTATAATTTTTGACGTTTGGCTTCCTACGCCTCTGGCGATCTGAAAAAGTCCAAATGACAAAAACCCCAGAAAGACCTGATTATTATCTGGACTAAATATAATCCTCGTTCAACGAGTCGTTGCTCAAATGTTAATTTTGAGAAATTTTAACTGTTTGTAGCACGGGGGGGGGGGGGGGGGCTAACTTCCATTATAAAGGTAGGTACATATGTGCGGCCCAAAAGGGTCTACTTTTTGGGGTGCTCAATATGTGAAATGGTTGGAAATTTCACATGTTGCATATATGATAAGGTATACTTTTCAATAATGTCATATATCAATGGAAAAGAGAGACTGAGCATTCACATAATGCCTCCTTGTAACCTTAACTGTACATGCATTTGATAACTTTTACCATTCAAACTTTGATTTTAATAGAATATCTATAAAACATGTAAAGTTTAAGCATATTCTGTGTAATTTCAAATGCAATAAAAATATATGAATGGGTGTCTCTTTTAAGCAGGCCAATATGTGAATAGGGCGGGTATAAAACTTCTTGGCCGCACATCTGTACCCTAAAATACTTGTAGTTACTCCCCCCACCCCCACCCCCACGTGGTCTGTAGTGTAGGGTATTCCGGACAACAGAAATTTTTAGTAGTTAAATTATCTCGTTGAAGCTCAAGTCAAAGTATTACTGATATTTCTCAAACAGGTTGTGTAACTGTTCATGCACATGCAACGAAGAACGAATCGATCCAGCCATCTTGAATAACATCACGAGTTCAAGGCCTTATTGATAATTTGAAATCAAATACACGTGAAATCGCGAAATATTTGCATAGTTCATAAATACATAAGTAGAGAGTTGCCAAAACGATAAAACGATGAAAAAAATAACATATCTTGAAAAGTTCAATCTGTTTGTGTAAATTATGCTGCTGAGAAAAGAATAGATCGCGCACTAATATAAGAAATGTAACTGCAGTAACAGCTATTATATCGCGATAATGCACCGGATGGTGACTTTTCTGTATTTTTTTTTTATTAATCATTCATAAAATTTTACACAGACTCTAATTTATTCACAAACTGGCATTAAAATCAATCCTCATGACGAACTATTTTACATCCTTTTGTGCAACATATGAATTGTTATGCAATCGACAACAGGGTGAATCCAAGTATACATCTAGAATAGACATTCGAGAATAGGTCTCTCGTATGAAAATTTTGACATGTAAGTACAAAGCCCTCAGAGTGATAATATTGTTTTAAAAACAAATATTCAAAATTCTTAAAACAGGATCTTGCTATGCTTATAAGTCAAGAAACAATATCATCAAGTATTCAACCTGAATTGCTATTAGATTAACAACACGAACTCTGTGCATTCTCCGTTGTCGATTCCTTCACTAGGCAAAATTCATCGATACAGATGATGGCCGTGCTTACTAGTACCATTTATTTTAAATCTAAAAGTAACTGCGTGCCTTCAAAGTGGTAGGTATATAGTGAACAACTGCAATTGATTACTTTCGTCAATTCCACTTTTAGCATTCGCTATTATCCCTAAAACCACCATTTTTTCAAGAATAAGTTTTAGCATGTAATCTTATGAACCTCATGTCTTAGTTCATCAAATCAATTATTTTGTGATTGTGGTGCAATTGTGGAATCTACGATCACAAATAAAAAGTCTTTGGTGTTAAAAACTAACAACAATTTAAATGTAAGATACACTGGCATCTATTTGTCAGCACACTGGTTTTGAACATTGCAACATTTATTGAACATTTAAGATACACTGGTATCTTCATTGCGTTTGTCAACACACTGGTGTTGATCATTTTAAAGCCAATTTCTCTGAGATACTTTCTGTCAACACAAGCACTTTATAGAAAATTGAAAATTTAACATACATGTACACTACACATGTAAAATACATACAGTAGTTAAATATGTATATCTTATTTAATGGATGTCTGAGCCACCACGGAAGTCCAGACGGCTTTCCAATAAAAAATCAACACCTGATACATCAAACATCACAGAGATTGTACATGTACCTGAAGAAAAAAGTAACAAGACACTTGAACAAACTATTAAAAAACATATAGAAGCAGCTGTACCTGAAATTGCAGCATCAGTAGTAAATGTATTGCGACAGCAGGGAGTGATTAGACAACCGATTGATATTCCTGATGTTCCATCTAATGTGTCAAACATAAACAAAGGTAGCAATAATATACCAGTAAACGTGGTACAACTAGACAATGCAAATAATGTTGCAAATCAAAACAATATTGTAAATACAAATGATAAGTGAAGGCAACAGTGCCATTAATTTTTCAAAAGAAAGTATTTCAAAACCATTGATCCTAAGATAAAAGCAAAAATCTCGGCTAATGAATATATTGATCTGGGCATGTTGCTTAATCGCAAGTTTCCCAAAGTTCGATTTCAACCTGTTGAAACACATAGTGGTAACATGAGTTGGGAGAAACAAGAAAACCCAACATTTAAATTCGACAATATTGCACACTGGCTGTCTGCCTATCATATTTTTGTTCACACCTATGTTGCAAAATTTCCAAAAGAAGCAGGGTATTTGATGAAATATGCAAACACAATCCAAACGTTGGCCAGAAGGTCCTGTGAAGTAGCAGCGTTCATATATGATAGAACTTTTAGGGAATGGAGAGAGCATGACTTCAATAATTTACCTTTGGATCAAGTAAATACGGAGCTATACTCAGAAGCTATATGTCACTAGGCTTAAAAATAAAATTTGAAAAACTTGCAAAATCCTCCACAGGTCTGAGTTTCCCCTTTCGAGCTGGGGGGGGGGCTTCAACAAAGAGCCCCAACAAAAGATTTTGTTGTCATAGCTTCAACAATAATGGAGGCAAATGTACAAGGGGACCATCATGCAATTATCCACATAACTGCGAAAAATGTGGGGAACCACATAGCAGAAAACATTGCAATACCAATGACAGTGGTCCAAGTGGATCAAAAGCTCCCACAAAAAGGGAAAATCATTATCATTCCCAAGTTGTCACTCCTATTAAAGTAGAAAACTTTGAAATTTGGCTTAAAAAGTATGAAAAATAACAAGAGGCTCCCAGGAGCCTGAATCGTTCACCTCGTCTTGATGTTAACCCTGTGAAGAACTTTTTAGAGCTGAATCGTTCACCTGGTCTTGATGTTAACCCTGTGAAGAACTTTTTAGAGCTGAATAAACTGAACATTTAAGCAAGCAACAGCTTTTCTCTTTCAGCAATAGTTTTCATTCTGTAGACCAAAAACGTGCAAAATGTTATTTGAGGGCCGTCTGAACACTTTGACTCTAAAGAGACTTTTTTAAGAGCTTAATGAACTGAACATTTAAGCAAGCAACCACTTTTCTTTATCTCCTATAGTTTTCATTATATCAGCCAAAAACATGAAACATGTTTATTTAGGGGCTGTAATCCCTATAAGGGGTCATCTGACAACTTAAACCCTATGAATGCTTTTGTAGAGCTAAATGAGCCGAACATTTAAGCAAGCAACAGCTTTTCTCTATCTGCTGTAGGCCAAAAACACCATTTTTCATCTTTAAGGGGCTGTAACCCCTATAAGGTGTCAACTGACAACTTCGACCCTTTGAAGACTTTTGTAGAGGCAAATGAGCTAACCATTTAAGCAAGCAACAGCTTTTGTCTATCTGCAATAGTTTTCTATAGACCAAAAACACTATTTTTCACTTTAAAGGGGCTGTAACCCCTATAAGGGGTCATCTGACAACTCCGATTCAATGAAGACTTTTGTAGAACTAAATGTGCTGAACATTTAAGCAACCAAAAGCTTTTCTCTATCTGCAATTGTTTTCATTCTATAGGCCAAAAACACTATTTTTTTTGCCTTTAAGGGGCTTTAACCCCTATAAGGGGTCATCTGACAACTTTGACCCTATGAAGACTTTTGTAGTGCTAAATGAGCTGAACATTTAAGCAAGCAACAGCTTTTCCCTATCTGCAATAGTTTTCATTCTATAGGCCAAAAACACAATTTTCGCCACTAAGGGGCTGTAACCCCTATAAAGGGTCATCTGACAACTTCAACCCTATGGAGACTTTTGTAGAACTAAATGTTCTCAACATTTAAGCAAGCAACAGCTTTTCTCTATCTGCAATAGTGTTCATTCTATAGGCCAAAAACACTATTTTTCCCTTTGAAGGGGCCGTAACCCCTATAAGGGGTCATCTGACAACTTCGACCCTATGTAGACTTTTGTAGAGCTAAATGAGCTTAACATATAAGCAAGCAACAGCTTTTCTCTATCTGCAATAGTTTTCATTCTATAGGCCAAAAACACTATTTCCGGTCTTAAAGGGGCCGTAACTCCAATAAGGGGTCATCTGACAACTTCGAGTCTATGAATGCTTTAGTAGAGCTAAATGATCTGAACATCTAAGCAAGCAAAAGCTTTTCTCTATCTACAATAGTTTTCATTCTATAGGCTAATAACACTATTTTTCGCCTTTAAGGGGCTGTAACCCCTATAAGGGGTCATCTGACAACTTCGACCCTATGGAGACTTTTGTAGAGCTAAATGAGCTTAACATTTAAGCAACCAACAGCTTTTCTCTATCTGCAATAGTTTTCATTCTATAGGCCAAAAACACTATTTTTCGCCTTTAAGGGGCCGAACCCCTATAAGGAGTCATCTGACAACTTCGACCCTATGGAGACTTTTGGCTGTTTCTTTAGAAATTGATAAATTTATCTGTTTAGTCATTGTTGTAATATTTTTTGGCATTTTTGTTTAAAATCAAATCGAAAATTCTACCGGTTTTCCAAGTTTTCTATTCCTAGCGTGTCTGATGAAGGTTAATCCAGAAAAGCGCTTCACACGCAGTGAAATTTTGCTTTTGTACATTTATTAAAATCATTTCAATATGTGGATCGTGTCTTTTTGGCACATATTCCATATTCTTTCGTTTTTAATATTATTTCAGAGTTTGACTTTAGTGCCGTGTGGAGGTCGTAGAAAGCTTCCCCGTGCTTCAGTTGTATGCTCTTATATATTTTCGAGTACTGGAATATGTGTTAAAAAGACACAGTTTACATATTTCCAAAATTTAACAACGTTTGGCTGTTTCTTTAGAAATTGATAAATTTATCTGTTTGGTCATTGTTGTAATATTTTTTGGCATTTTTGTTTAAAATCAAATCGAAAATTCTACCGGTTTTCCAAGTTTTCTATTCCTAGCGTGTCTGATGAAGGTTAATCCAGAAAAGCGCTTCACACGCAGTGAAATTTTGCTTTTGTACATTTATTAAAATCATTTCAATATGTGGATCGTGTCTTTTTGGCACATATTCCATATTCTTTCGTTTTTAATATTTTGTAGAGCTAAATGAGCTGAACATTTAAGCAAGCAACAGCTTTTCTCTATCTGCAATAGTTTTCATTCTATAAGCCAAAAACATGAAAAAACGCTATTATTCACCTTTAAGGGGCTGTAACCCCTATATAGGCTCATCTGACAACTTCGACCAAATGGACACATTAGTAAAAATTTTGATGCTGAAGCAGTAGGGTGGCATCAGATTTCATCTATCTCTTATACTTTTTGATTTACAAGCCAAAAACAGTAGTCTGACCCCCTGGTCTATTTTTCGTAACGGTGGCCATGTTTATTGACGGATCAAAAAACGAAACACAAGTTTGGTGCAGGACACTCTAAGGACCATTCACATCGAGTTTCATTAAATTCTGTTCAGTAGTTTCAGAGGAGAAGATTTTTTTGTAAATTGTTAACAGACGACAGACGACAGACGACGACGGACGCCAAGTGAAGGCAATAGCTAAAAAGAGAATTTCTAGTTCAAGGATTTACTCAGGGTTTTAGAATTCCATATGTAGGCAAACGAGAATTTAAATATATCAGAAACTTACTTTCTGCGCGCAATCATTTAGATGTGTTAAGAGAAAAATAAGTAAAGAAGTACAATCTGGTCGGGCAGTGGGCCCCTTTGTAAAGACTCCTTTTCCTTTATTGAATTTCACCATTAGGTTAAGTCCCAAAGAAGGCTCATGGGGAATTAAGAGTAGTACATCATTTGTCATTTCCGGAAGGCACGTCTATCAATGATGGTATTCCAGATTCAGAATGCTCAGTGCAATATCAAACTATTGAAGATGCAATGCGATTAGTTAAATGTTATGGTCCCAATTGCCTTATGGAAAAAACGGTTATTGAGAACAGTTTTGAAATCAACTTGATGATCATGAACTGCTAGGTTTTGTGGTTGATGATCAATTCTATTATTATAATGTAAACTCTTTGAGCAGTTCAGCACAAGTATTCGTTGGATAGTTGCTAATTGTTTGGGGGAAAGTGGCTGTGAACATATACTTGATGATTTTTTTTGTTTATAGGTCCAAAACTCGAATACTTGTTGCAAAACACTGACTAAATTTTTTTGAAATGGCAAATGATATAGGCTTCCATATTAAACAGGAAAAAAACAGTACAACCTACCACAAGAATAACATTCTTAGGTTTAGAAATAGATTCTGTTGCTATGGAAGTCAGATTACCATTAGACGAACTTGAAAAAACTAAAAGAAAAACTGAGCTATATGCAAACTAGGAATAAAGCAACGTTAGAAAAACTTCAATCATTAATTGGGTTTTTAAATTTTACTTGTTCTGTAGTTACCCCGGGAAGGGCATTTCTAAGAAGAATTGTAGATCTAACTCTAGGTTTAAAAAAAAAAACAAATCATAGACGGCGCTTGTCTAAGGAAGCGAGGGCAGATTTGAAGGCATGGAACATTTTTGCCGACTATTTTAATGGCAAATGTCTTTTTTTAGGTACTCAATGGTTTGTAGTTGCTTGGAACAAAGTTTGGGAAACTTATCATATAACATTTATAGAATTGTTTCCCATTGTTGTGGCAATTGAGTTGTGGGGAAATTTTCTCAGAAACAAATGTATAATTTTTCATACAGACATTTTAGCTCTAGTGCATATTATAAATAGACAGTCATCAAAACAACCACTTATCATGCAATTAGTTCAAAAATTTGTAGTATTGATTTTACAGCACAATATATTATTTAAAGCAGCACACATTCCAGGGGTTAACAATGTTGAGGCTGACCTTCTTTCTCGGTTTCAATTACAGCAGACCAGTTCAGAGAAAAGTTCCCGATGATGGACCCTAAACCAGTAGTCAAATCAGTGAAAATGCCGAAGCTTTAAAATCAAGGGCAGCACAACTTTTAAATGAATCGCTGAATAAAACCTCAAGAGAATCATATTCAAGAATTTTTAAATTCTATGAACACTTTATCGAGCAAACTTACTTAACTAGTTCAATCTATCCTGTATCTTTAGAACATTTAACAATTTTCATAGCTCATTGTTTTGATCGAAACTTAGCATCGTCTACCATTTTATCATACATGTCGGCCATTAGCTATATGCTACAGTTAAAAGGTTATATTGATTTGACAAAACATTTTATAGTGGAAAAGACACTACGGGGTTACAGTAATTTAAGAAAGTCACATGATACTAGGCTTCCAATAACTCGAGAAATTTTGAGAAATCTTGTTGATTCATATAGTGAATACTTCGCGTTCAAAATTACGGTAAAGTCAATGTATTTACTGGCTTTTCATGCCTTTCTTAGAATAAGTGAGATGACTGGACTTATGCCACCTCATGGTAATGCATTAGAAAGAAAAAATATTCGTTTTGTATTCGAAAATGAAAATGATGGATTACCATCTGCTATAGAGATCAAAATGTCACAATATAAACACAGCACAAAGAAACATATACCAGTTTTATTGGTTAAAAGACAACAAATACATAAATACAGTCCAGTTGTTGCTCTTTGGGAATACTTGCAACTCAGAGGCCAGGAAAGTAAAAACGAACAGCCTCTTTTTTCTTTTATGAACAATGACTCGGTTTCTTGAAATTATTTCACAGATCAATTAAAACTCCCACTTAGTTTTTTGGGACTTCACATACAAAATTATAAATCCCATAGTTTTAGAATTGGGGCAGCAACCACAGCGTGGGCCATGGGATGTTCAGAAGAACAAATTCAACAAATGGGCCGTTCGAATTCCAAAGCCTTTAAAAAATACATTCGAATTCCTGTATTAAAATTATAGATTTGAAACCTAGGTTAACCAGATACAGTTTTGACATGGAGACAAGAGCTTCTGTCAAATTCATATGTAATATAAAAGGTAAAATGTATATATAATTTTGCAAGGCAGCCAGTGTGCAAATTTATTGTTATGCATTGTTTAAATACATGTATGTCATGATATTTTCTTTATATTCTTGGGGACAAGAGCCTCAGCCATATTACTTCATTGATATTTGTACATTGTATTTTGTCGTGTATATGCTTTATATTTGTCAAATTCTTGAGTGTCTCAGAATTTTTTGTGCTTTGTCATTATTTTGCCAAATTCTTGGGAACAAGGGTCTCAGAATTTTTTTGTTATTTCATTATTATTTGCCAAATTCTTGGGAACAAGGGTCTCAGAATTTCTTTTTTACCCAAATTCTTGGGAACAAAGGTCTCAGAATTTGCTGAGGATAGGTTGTAGATGGGGACATTGTGTTCTTTTACATTCATTGTGTTGCACATTCATTTACATTCACACAATTTGTGGCATAATTTTGTCCCCCATCTTTGATGGTTGCATGGTATTATTATGGTAGATTTTGTTATGTAATATCAGTGTTTATGTTTTTATTGATTTTTTGTATAATTCTGATGTATATATGATGTTGATTGATTTTTTCCTTTTCGTCATTTTAATAAAATTTTAATGACCATTTTCAATTCAATACAGTGTTTCTTTTAATTTTCTAACAACCATCAAACAGAGCACAACTTCAACAGTTTGTGCCATAAAAAGTCTTATATTTCTCTATCGGCAATACTGATTTATTCATGACCAACTTCTTATTTCCTAACAAGTAAATCTGTGAGCTAATGCTCACTAGTGATACCCCCGCTCCCCAAACTAAGCCACGCATACAAGTTAAAATACTCGGTAAACAGGAAGAAGTTGACCTAGGAACAAAAAATCGCTATACACCATATGGGACTATAAAATAAAGCTGTATACAAAATATTAGACCCCTATCTCATGTTGTTGCTTTGGAAACTGTGACGGAAATTTTGCATTTATGTCCAATATGTGTAAAAACCTAAGTATTCGGTTAACAGGAAGTAGACTACCTACAAGCATTAAATCGGTATACACCATATGGTACTATAGGATAAAGCTGTATACAAAATATCAGACCTGTATCTCATGTAGTTGCTTGGGAAATGTGACGGAAATTTTGCATTTATGCTCATTATGTGTAAGAACCTAAGTATTCGGTAAACAGGAAGTAGACTACCTAGGAGCATAAAATCGGTATACACCATATGGTACTATATGATAAAGCTGTATACAAAATATCAGAACTCTATCTCATGAAGTTGCTTAACAACTGCGACGGAAGTTTTGTTACGGACGGACGAACGAAGAAGAAAATATTTTTTAGCGTAGGCGGTGATGCGGCAATTTCATGAATAACATTCCAATATTTCATTCATAAATTGACGCGAAAGAACATGAACGCGCGACGTTAATGCATAGTCAACGTCACGCACCTCCTTAGAAGTGACCTGTCATTTTTGTATCGACGTTACGCACAGTGTTGATGCTACATAACGTTACACTGAAATCGACGTCGTGTTATAAAATTGAACATTTTCTGCGTCTGTGTTATTTATTGATGTCCATTTTGTTTTTGTTTTTTTTTATCAAATTGCTGAAATGTTGTAAAAATTTGACATTTCAGATTTTGAACATATAAGATACACATAATTTAATGTACTAATTCCATTGCCTTTGCACAAAATTGTTTAATACTTGTTGGACCTTTTGTATCATACAATTTGAAACATACATGTTTCCTGTCTTGACAATGACAAACTACCGCCCTTAAATTTTATTTTTCAAATTTGCAACAAGATGATAACATTTCAACATGCATTATTTCTTCTTGGATTTATATGACTTTGCATTGTATTATAATATAGTCAGTTGTTCTTTTCCGTTTTATGTTTTGTTTTGAATATGTTGTGTTTTCCTCTGTTTTTTTTTTTCTTTTTTTTTTTTTTGGGGGGGGGGGGGGTTAAAATCCATCCGTTTTAAGAAACGGACTATTTTTTTTGTACTACAAATATTTTTTCTTTGCATTACATGTATACGCATATAATTCTTATTTCGCCGAGCATTTATTTTACGATAAATTATTAATGGTCTATTTATATCTATCTACACTACCCAAACATAAGTTACTCTTTGAGGAACCTAGGGTGGTGTAGTGGTTACAACCTCTGTTGAACAGTTCTGTTTGTGACAAAACAGTTACCGGTAGAAAAACACAATTTTCGTAGCGATTTTGCTGATATTTTCATAAAAAAACTTTTCCCCGTAAACATTTTTGCAATGTACTGTTAGAATTAAGAAAATAAAGTTGCCATTTTACGTGATTTTGTTAGAAATGGCGCACCGATTTCCAAGCATACCTCTTTTTAAGGATATTTTTACGTTGAGCATGACGGACATTTGCAAACATGGCCTCTTGTGTTCTCAAATTTTGTACTATGGAACAGTGGGTTATATGTGACAAAGAAATTATTCAAGATATTGTGTTCACAAAGTTTGAAAGAGATCCGAAAATTTAAAGAGAAAGGGATAAATACTTGGTTGTTCAATTGATACACGTAATTTTTGTAACGTATACTTTGCATGTTCAAAGCCCTTAACAGAAAAGATTACGCATAAAATATACATTTTAACATTTGTAGGAAAAAAATCAGGGGTCAGGTTTTCGAAAGTATCACAAAGTTGGTCGTAAGACATATCACATGTCATAACATCAGAATAAATGAATTTAATATTGAAAACGTTCATTCATATAAGCTACTTGGAATAAGTGTTGATGAAAATCTGAATTGGGAAGAACTAGTCAATAGGGTTTGCAAGATATTATCTTCAAAAATTTCCCTATTATGTAAGTTAAAATTATTTTTACCAACTCATGTTAGGCAATTATTTTATAATGCCTATATACAACCATACATTGATTCTTGCAGCTCAACTTGGGGCACTGTTTCAAGAAAAGATTCTGATAGAATTAATAAATTACAAAAAAGAGCTGCAAAAATAATTCTCGATTGCGATTTTTCTATATCGTCAGAATTTATGTTTTCTTCCTTAAGATGGCTTCCTTTTGTAGAAAGGGTCAAATATCAAAAATCAATTTTAATGTATGTGAACGATCAGGTACCTGACTATCTAAAATTACAGAAAACCCCTATTAATTTACACAATTTGCGATCTGTATCAAATCAAGATTTATTTGTTCCAAGACCAAATACTAATTTTTACAAAAATTATCTTTATTATACAGCAGTAAATTTATGGAATGAAATGCCAAATGATATAAAACCTAGAAGTTTTTAAATCAAAATGTTATGATTTTTACTTTTCAAAAAAGGAAATGTGATTATTTATTTTAATTTAATATATGTATAACTTTTGTTTCACTATACATGTGTATTTGTTTTTATTTATATAATATAATGTATACCTTGATATTTCACCTCCTTCACTCGGCTAACTGAGAACTCAGTCAGTTGGTTTTATTTAACATGGAGGCTATATGGGAAATGTGGGTCTGTTGGAGAGTCGGCTAAAGTCTGTTGGTCAAGTACTATCGAGAAAAACATAGCAAGGTCAGTATATTTTACTAAATATTTCTTTTTTACTTTCTTTAATAAAAAAAACAATTTATGTTGAGCAAAACAATATTGAATACTGAATGTATTCATATATTGTTTTCCTCGGTAGCTTACATTGGTAAGCTACAAAATGAAAAGGTGTGTCATTCATCGATATATTTCTACCAATTTTGTCATACAAAAATGTAAACATTATAGCGCTTTGCTAGAATTAAGTCGAAAGCTTTACAAAAAAAACGCAACTTAAATTGTATATCATGTGTGTTTGACATGTATCTGTACGTATAAGGAAAAAAAGACAGACATACGTTTTTGTGACAATTATTATGTTTTTGCCTAAAATTGGGTCTATTGGAGAGTCAGCTATAATGAACTCGGTCTGTTGGTCAGTCTGTTGAGAGTAAATTAATCAACTGATATCATGGATATAAAGCGTATATATTCGTAGTGATGGTTGTTTAGTCACATAAAAAACGTAAAATTAATATTAATCGCGTTATAACATGTATAACACGCACATCGGTTTGATTGATCAAGCTTGCCACTAATTTTTCAGTATGAAAAGGAAAAAGAATGAACTATTCCAACAGAAAGTATATATGAAAAAATAAAGTAAGAAAAATCAAAGATGAAGACGTTAAACAAGAGACGCTTATCCCTAAAATACTGAAAAAAAATCAAACACGGGTCTTACAAGGAAAGTTAAGAACAATATAACTAATTATTAACTATGCCAACTGACTTTGCATTGCACACATGGTCAAAAACCATTCCAACCTCCAAAGTATAATGTATTATGTGGCAATTGCTTTAAAGCATACATGATACGTGCATAGAAAAAAAACAGAATTTTAACAGTCTGATACTACCAAGCGGGTGGGGTGGGATGTTCGTTCGGTCTGTTTATTCCCATATGATGATTTATGATTGACCAGATTTGTTCTAATTTAGGCATGTTTTAGCCCTTATAATACTGTATAAATATGTACATGTAAAAAATACTAATTTAAAATCATTAATTTAAGACTTGCTTTTAAATACTTAATACTTATAATCATAACCTTTATCCAATTGTCCGTCCGTTCGTTCATTCGTACGTAACATAATTTCCGTCGCAGTTTTTCAAGCAACTACATAAGGTAGAGGTCTGATATTTTGTATACTTCTTTGTCTTAAAGTGTCATATAGTGTATTTCGATTTTACGTTCCTACGTCTACTTCTTGTTAACCGAAAACTTCGGTTTTTACACGTATTGTACATTCATGCAAAATTTTCCTCACAGTTTTCTCAGCACTTCATGACATAGAGGTTGGGGTATTATATCTTGTATACAGCTTTATCCTATATTACCCTATGGTGTATACCGATTTCATGCTTCTAGGTTTCGATTTCCTGTTTAACGAATACTTTGGTTTAAACATAATCGACATACACGCAAAATTTCGGTCACTGTAGATCATATACTTCATTTTTAACAAAACTCAGGTTTAACGCTAAGCATAATTTTGGGAGCTCGGTAATCAGCATATGCTCACAGATTGGTATGAAAAAATGTAGAATTTACATTTCTAAAATACATAATTATGAAGATGTATGTAGATATGTTTCTATGGTATTCTACTAACCAACAAAATTAAATTATCTTTTTAAATTTTTTGTCAGTTGTGCAAACCAATTCCTAACAAAAAAATAAATCTCTCTTTGCATTCTATTAAGAACCGGACAAATGGCATTTTCACTATTTTTCTGACCAAAACAAAAGGCAACTGCCAAAAATAAAACCAAGACACCTTGAAATTCTTTTAAAAAGGTGTTAACGTTAGGGGAGCAACCATTTGATTTTTATGGGGGGGGGGGGCTATGGATAATTTCTTCGTCCTGCCTTTTTATTTTCGGAACAATTGAGACTGAATTTTTTTTTATGCGCGCTTGCGCGCCCCGATTTTATTATTTATAAAGTTTTTATGAAATTTTCAGCCAAAACTGGCATCCTGCCATTTTTTATTCAGCACTGTCCTGCCTTTTTATTTCTGGATTTGAAATCTTGCCTTTTTATTCCAAATTTCACCATACACCATAGCCCTCCCCCATTAAGATAAAATGGTCGGTTCCTAAATACACATATCTTGTTCATAATTGCAAAAAATCAAACCCCGGAATTACAAATTATTTCACACTTGAAATAATACAAGATAGAATTGTAATCCTTTTTTTTAAAATAAAAATTATACTTGCATTCATTCTTTCTCGGCTAATTAACTCTCAACAGACTTAAATTTAATTGGCCGAGTCACCAACAGACTTTAGCCGGAACCTTTTTAAGAAAAAAACTCATTTTTTATAACATTAAAACATAAAATCACTTTTTGTTGTTTAAATGTTTTATTTTTACACGGAAGAAAACCTTTCGAATCGCTATTTATATTCAAAAAGTGTAAAAATGTGTTTATTTGTAAAAAAAAACATTCATAGTTACCATATTTGAGCATACCACCACCTCGCCTTTTCGTTTTATCGATCACTGGTATAACAAATTGACTCTGTGGTAAGTTGAAAATGTGGTCAAATGAATATCATTTTGGTCGAAAGATTTTGTTTTTTTTTGGTCGAAAGATTTTGTTTTTCGACAATTAATTGATATTTTGCAAAAAAATATCTTTTTCACAAAATTTTATGTTCATCCATTGGATTTTACTCTCAACAGACCTATAGCCGCCTCTCCAACAGACCCATTTCCCATAGAGCCTCCATAGTAAATAAAACCAACAGACCGAGTTCTCAGTTAGCCGAGTGAGGGAGGTGTATTTATGAGGCCCCCAATGAAAATTAGACTAGTTTTAATTGGGTTAGCCTCTTTAAATAAAGCATTTACTTACTTACTTACTTACTTACTAAGTTACAACCATGTTATGATGGTCATACGACTCATCGTATCCGTCGCAAGACAATCATTAGTGTGATCATGTTATGACCATCACAAATCCCTGAAACATGTTAAAGTATAGTATATAACTGTTTTTGATACTCTAACATAATGGTAAAGTCCAAAATTAAATGATAAATAAGTATATAAGATAGGATAATTAACATTTTATATTGTGAACTTGTGAACTGTGCCTTATAAACAATTAGAATGAACTTGGAGTCGATCATTATTTTAGATGAGACTGGAAACACTTTTGTAGGACATAATTGGATATGTGCAAACATATTGCATAGGTTGAAAATCATTGGCCATGACAATTTAGTTAAGAAGGATTTGGATGTTTCTGACCAAATGTTTTTCGATGCAGACGCAAAAAATAATTATGTTATTAAAGGTGTTTTCTTTTCTTTTGCTTTTAAAATATTTTTTTCATTATAAAAATCTGCGCGATTGGTGTATTGCAATAGGCAAGCACTGCTTACTCTTCCGGGCACATGAGTTCATTCTCGTTACGACTTGAGTTCGCATTGTCAGTTCAGTCCAGTTGTTGTTGTTGGGGTATGCGTTAAATGTTTGTTGGTGCTGTTTTCTTTGTGTTTGCTGGTTTAACCTTTCTCTCTCTTGGCATTTTAAGTTTGGAATGCCTCTTTTATCAGCACATCTTTTTTCTCAGATTTAAAATATTTTTTAGCAAAAAATATTCCCTCTCCTTAATAATATTTCCTATTGAATTTGATTAGTTTGAATTGTTCTGTAAACATTCTATTCAAAAATATGTTCTATAAATTTCATTTTAGATCATTGCATTTCCAATACAAGAGGCTCCCAGGAGCCTGAATCGCTCACCTGAACTACACAGACACATATATTTTGAAGATATTATTGTGCATAACCATATGTGATTTATATTTCTGAAATATCTTGGTTAGTTTTCATTATATAAGGCTTAATAAGTGCAAAATTTGGCAAAAATTAGGAAAAAGGGCAATAACTCCCACATAAACAGTCAGATCTTTCCCAAAATTTCAGCACAGGTAGATCTTAATATGCTGATCTTTTTTTATTCTTGCACAATTTTGATATCTGAAACCATTTTTGAGTTATTAGCAAAAAAAAATGCAATTTACCCCTATGTTCTATTTTTAGCCATGGCGGCCATATTTTTTGACGAATTAAAAATCTGAACGATAGAGTTATAACATATAAGCTATTAAACAAGTGTGCCAAGTTAAAATGCAGTTGGTCTTACGGTGTCAGACAAGTTAATCTTTGAAATTCAGGGAAAAAGTAATGAAAAATTGTAAATTTTGTTGTTTTAAGGACAATAACTCCTAAAAGAAATGATTCTACAGCTTTGATCTAATACATGAAATGTAGATCTTGATGTTCTCAATCATATGCAATTTAAATTCTTGAAATATCTTGTATAGTTTTCAAGATATATGGCTAAACAAGTGAAAAAATTGAAAAAATCCAGAAAAAGGGCAATAACTCCTACATCGGTTGTTAGATCTTCTTGAAACTTTCAAAGCAGGTAGATCTTAAGATGCTGATCACTTTTGTCTCCAATCAGAATTTTGATATCTGTAACCATTTTTGAGTTATTAGCAAAAAACTGCAATTTACACCTATGTTCTATTTGTAGCCATGGCAGCCATATTTTTTGACGAATCAAAAATCTGAACAATAGAGTTGTAGCATATAAGCTATTAAACAACTGTGCCAAGTTTGGTTGAAGTTGGATATATGGTGTCAGACAAATTTATCTTTGAAATTCAGGGGAAAAGTAATAAAAACGGTAAATTTTGACGCTTTAAGGGCCATAACTCCTAAAAGAAATGGTTCTACAGCTTTGACCTAATTACATGAAATGTAGATCTTGATGTGCTCAATCATATGCAATTTGAATTTTAAACTATCTTGTATAGTTTTCAAGATATAGGGCTAAATAAGTGCAAAATTTTGAAAAAATCAAAAAAAAAAGGGCAATAACTCCTACATCGGTTGTTGGATCTTCTTGAAAATTTCTGGGCAGGTAGATGTTGAGGTGCTGATCACTTTTACCCAGCCAGAATTTTGATATCTGTTACCGTTTTTTGAGTTATTTGCAAAAAACTGCAATTTACCCCTATGTTCTATTTTTAGCCACAGCGGCCATGTTGTTCATCCAATCAAAAATCCGAACGACGGTTTTGTAAAGGACAAACTATAGAACAACCCTACCAAGTTTAGTTACATTTGGCCATGCGGTTTCAGAGAAGAAGATTTTTCAAAAGTTGGACGACGGACTACGGACGGACGACGGACGACGGACGCCAAGTGACGGCAATAGCTCACATGACCCTTCGGGTTAGGTGAGCTAATAATTATACCTGTGATCATCATAACTCAGTGCGACCATCTTACAACACCTCTTTAGGAGTCGTAAGATTTTAACACATTTTGCGATTCATCGCAAATTACGATCCTTTCGGAAACGCAGTTTAAGACTGCGACGTACCGTAAGACCATCTTTCGACACATCGTAGTCGTAAGGTACCTTCGAAAACCTGGCCCCATCTATACACTTATTTCCCTTATTTATTATGCTGGACTTAAAAAAGCATATACGTATAAAATTAAGTTTGTAGCAACATCGTGCGTAAGGTCTTTACAGCCATGTGATACAAGTAATCTTAACCAGCAAGCATTAAATCATATAACGTTCATATTGCCATGTCGTGTTTTTAAATATGAGATACTTAAAATTGAGTTCTTTACCACCAATGCCTATAAATACCACCACGAAATAATTTCAAATCGAGGAGGTAAATATTTCTCCATGGACGTATGTGATCAGAGAATTTACTGTTTGAAAAAATAAATGCCAAGCTTTTAAGTTGATCAAAAAAGATATAATAGTTCTTTTTTTTTTATTATCAAAAATATTTTGAACAAATGTGTACTAATGGTAGAACCAAATTTTGTATGTAGCAAACCATGTCTTTACTCGTTAATTAAACTGAAGGCATTCCTTGGACTTACTTGTACTGGTAACATAGGTTTAAAAAATTGTTCATATGCGTACATGATTACAAGGTTTTTTGTGCAAAATGAGAGGTACCGAAGCAGGTATCGATACATCAAACCATTAAAATGAAAAAATAAAAACTGTTGGGAAAGTGAAATTTATATTTTGTTTTATTTTTGTTTTATGACGGGATGACATATATTTTCTTTTTGTGTATTGAATACTCACTTTGTGTTAAATGTCCCATTAACTATTAATGCAGTAGGTGTCGAGGTTGACAAGTCTGGAATGTCCAATGTCTTATCGGTAAGGTCAAACAAATGGTTTTTAACGCTTCCAAATACTCGATCCAATACTTCTATTTTCAGGTTTACTGTATGCTGTTAACAAGAAATAAAATACCCTTGTTGCTACATAGAATAAAAGTATAAAAAATACTATTGAATTTGGCTGATAAATCTAAAATCTCTAATGATCAAAACACACTGTAATAGATAGTAGCATTCCAGAGTTATAACAACAGATTGTCTGATTAAAAATGAGCGAGCAGTGGATCCTTCATTACCGTTTTATGATATGTGGTAAAACATTGTTGTGGCAAAAATCAACGAAGTAAAGCTTTATGAAAGACATAACAAAATACAAAGTTCATATATTTTAAACTCATGTGAATATAACCAGGAAAATGGTGAACTTTCGACTAAAAGATGATATTTGGGACTTTAAGAGTAATTATATAAAATTGTGTTTAAAATTGAATAAGGACATTTATTTCTCAAATTCAGTTATTCAAATTAGGGTATTAAATGGACTTTTAATCTGTCAACTTTCTAATATGTAATCTTGTGTTTTATCGTTTTGATATTCTATTTGATCTTTTATTTATCATTCATTTAATTATGTTCTATTATTAAGTAAGTAATTGTTCCGTCTCAAGTTGGATTAATTGACACTTTGGACACTAATCTGTTTCTATGCAATTATGTTTTAATTCTCTATATATTTTGTTATGTTATTGTTTTAAACAGTTATAGTTTAGACCTTGGATCTGGACACATCCAGGTCCGACAAATAAAGATATTAATTCGGAACTCCGTTTTGTAATTCATATAGCCGGACCATAATTCTGCCGGTTATATAAATATTAAGTCCACAGGACCAATATGTATGACGGTGGGATTGGGGGTTTATGGCCCGGCTACCCTCTTGGGTATTGCGGGCGTTTGCATTCTTCCTACTTTCGTAGCGGTTTTTTGCTTTTTTCGAGGACGGTGTTTGGCCTGTTGGGGAACGTCTTCTACGAAATCTTCCTCGTCAAAGTATTTAGGGATCCTTCCGCTTCTGTCTGGTTCTGGTACATGCTCCATGTCGTCTTTTTTAAAAGCATTAGAGAAGTGGACGTCACCATTTGCATATATCGTCTGATTGCATGCCATACTTGGTCTAAATGGGCTCTTTACCATAAAGCTGGTTACCCAATCCCCACGCTTATATTCTACTTCAGCCTTGTACTTCGTTGGTGTAAGTGATCTTCCTTTGATTTGCGTTGAAATCTGTGTCCAGTGATCTTGTTTTACGGTGACGTCAGTGTTGTTCCCTCTGTCTGTTTGATGTTTTACTTCAGTTTGAGTTGGTGTTGTTCTAGTTTGTATGACGGAGTTGATCTCTTTCTTTTATAGGTATGATTTCAGTAATTACGCTTACGTCACATTAGCCCGCCTCTTTTAGGGAGAAAAATTTCAATTCCACATTCACAATTAAAATCTCGTTTCGCACTATTAAGTAAATGTTGCTTTATCAAAAAGAACGTAAAGCGGAGGTACAAGTATTTGGTTGTCGATAGACTTATTTTGTCATCCAAGAGTCTAGTAAGAAAAACAAAGGACCATGGCCATTTTCCCTGTAATTCTGACCATAGACGGGCTAATTTCAAAAGTGTCACAAAATACTCTCCATGTTATAAAAATGTGTAGAGTGGGGCCATTTTATGAAATAAATAAAAATCAACAATATTCGAAATCTTCAAACCGGTGATATTTTGTCCTGAAAATCTAAGAAAATGCATTTTGCACATTTTTGCTTAAAATTCGCCTCTTAAATATGGGAATCCCCCATGAAGGACACGCACAACCAACATTACTTTTGGGGTTTTGAGTAGAATGGTTAAATTAGAATAATATGGATTCTAAAAATATTTTGGTTGTCGATGTCCTTCTAACGAAAAAATCACTTTTTAACAAAAAAATCACAAATTAAAAGAATTCTAAACTTTAAATGTTTATTATTTTCGCTACTACAGTATGTGTCCGATAGCTCACTGAGTTAGGTCGTTGGTATTTAAATCGTATTCTAATAGTGTTTGCAATATAATATATTGACAGTGTAAGTTCAAATCTTGAACGGAGTGTTCGATTTTGTCATTCTGTATATTAATTATAGACAGAAACCTATTTTTAATGCTTAATTAAAAGTCAATTACGTTTTTTAAGATTTGCCGTTTTATTTTACTTTTTCCCCAGTCAAATCAATATGACACTTAGTACATTTTAACTTTTGATTGGTTATGTTCCAGACCGTACAGGTATTCAGACCGTACGCGTACGGTCCGGACCGTACGAGTATACATATACGGTCCGACCGTACGTTTACGGTTCGACCGTGCAAGTATACCCATAAGGTCTAAAACGAGCTAGACCATACAAGTATTCAGACCATATAGGTATTTCTTTAAATTTGCATTTATTCATACAATATTAGGAAACAATATTTTATTTTCAACCTAAATAGTGTTATTAAAAACTCCCAGATTCCTACGGAAAAAATAGGAAAACTCAAAAAAAAAAAAACGAAAAGAGGAAAGCAAACTAAAATAACAAGACAAACAAAATAAAACTAAAGTCATGAAAGTCAGAATTTGTAAATAGCTAAAATATAGAAAGGCGGTAGGTGAGAGAATTTGGAAATATGGTATTTAATATTTATTTGGTAGATTTTTTTTTTAGTTTTTATTCTCTGCTTTGTTGTTGGATTTCACCGGTATATAGGGTCCAAAAAATGTCAGACTTCGTAATGATGATTAAAAAATCATTTTAAAATTATATTCAGTAAAGTAAAGTTTGAGGATGACGACAATTACGTATAACTTATATATTCTTCAAACCTTTCCTCCCAAATTTCAATGACTGTTTTTGTTATTACAACTGACGTATATGAGTAAGTACTCACTTCTAATTCACAACACTAAATTGATTTTAAATATTGTGTGAACTCTGTACAAAAAATATACTATAGTTAAATATAAGAAAATTAATGCATTATTACAGGATCGATATTGATCTAGAAAATGCAAGTCAGACCGTACGCGTACGGTCTGACCGTACAGGTATTTTGAAAATATACTCGTACGGTCCGGACCGTACGCGTACGGTCTGAATACGCATACGGTCTGGAACAGTTATACTATAATATATTAGTTAAATAGTAACATTGCGTTATACGGTTAATTATGTTTTTACTTTTATTCTTTCTTTTTATATTTTCTTCTGTTTTGGGGACATTTTTATAACAATATCTACATTTTCAATGAAGTAAACGAATGCAACCAGCATACCGTAATTAAAAGTGGCTTCGATTGGGACTTAACTTGTGATTTAAAATAGGATTTATGAATGACGACTTTAAATATCTGCTTGCTGGAGAGGGATTTATATAAGCATTAAGCTTGTTTCCCAATCCAGGGTAAATATATACGTTTAAAAAAAATCTATAAATAGCTTTTTAAATGTTTAAAGCACCATCAAATTCTATGAACTAAATACAGGGAAAAATGGCTATGGTCCTTTACAGAAGATCAAATAATACAAATGCTCAACTTTCTTATCGACAACATATTTGTACAGTTTGGTGGACGTGTTTTTCAGCAGTCAATAGGTATCCCAATGGGCGCAAATTGTGTACCATTGCTTGTCGATTTGTTTTTTTTTCATTCATATGAGGCGGACTTCTTTCAATCAGTCTTAGACAAAAAGGACAGCAGACTTGTTCTATCCTTCAATCTCACATTTCGTTATATAATGATGATGTCCTTTCACTAAACAATCCACAATTTGGTGACTATTTACATCTCATATATCCGAAGGAACTTGAGATAAAGGACACTTTATATTCTAGGAGGTTCGCTTCATATTTGGATTTTTTTCTCGAAGTTGACACACTAGGAAGGCTTTGTACAAACATGCCTACTTCAACTTTCCAAAAGTAAACTTTCCCTTTCTGTGTAGCATCATTCCGTCCGCTCTAGCATATGGAGTTTACGTATCACAAATGATTCGAATTTCTTGATAGAGCTACACGATTTACAAGCAAATTGTTAACACGGGGATACGTTGTTCCTAGGTTGTTGTCATCAATCAAGAAATTCAACGGATGACATCAAGTGCTCGTAGACAAATACGGGATTTCTATCTTTCAAATGAGCACAGATGTTGGTTTGACATAGAGTTTTATAACGTTATCCTTTCCGGACTTGACCATTTGGCAACGTGACTGGTGTGCTATAGCAAGGAGAAATTTGCTTACTCTTCCGGAGCACGGTTTTGTTGTTATGTGTGTTACTCTTTGTCTTTTCGGTATAATGATATTTGATAACCCCTTTGGTACACCTTTGCTTCTTTGGTACGATCTGACACTCTGGAGCTCTGGTGTTGGTTGAAATGTTAGAAAAGAAAAAATCTAATATACAATTATTCTTTCAAAAATAAAAATATTTTTTTTAATAATTTCTGATAGATGACAGGGGTAGCTACTGAATTAAGCGTGAAATCAAAATGCTTGTCAAAAAGGCCACGTGAAAGGGCAGAAAAATGCCACATGACATGATGGTTTGTAAAGGAGAAAGGAAGCAGCTGTATTTCTAATTTACCGAATTTATCTTCTTTTTTTTGGCTTAACCGGTCTGCAAAAAGCCTGTAAATTACAATATTTCTGTTGCGACACCAAGCTTAAGTAAAACATTTATTTTGAAATAAAAATTTCTTAAATTTTCATATTTGTAAGTTTTTTATATGCCAGTGTGTGTTAAATTTTAAAAAATGGAGATTAAATCTAGAGTGTTTAGAGTTCTAAGCATGTTTTTTTTAATAAACAAGAGGCCCCAGGAGGCAGTTATGTTATGAAATAATTCCCATTTTACATAATAAAGCTAATATTTCTTTTATGATACAGCTGGGAATATTTGTGCTCTTTTTATGCAGTCATATTCAATTAATAGTATTTTTTTTCTTTTTCACTGAAATAGGCATATAACATGTATAAGTTATTTAAGTTTTTTCTGTCAATTTTGCTTATAATAGCTGCTTTTCTAATACCGGTACTTCACATATAAACGCAAGGAACAGGTAATTGGTTTAGATTGCCTCCTGATTTTCATGAATGTTTATTGTAATAAACTTTTATAGCTCATTTATGCATATAGACCTCAATAAAAGCATTAAACTGTGATTTTGTGAATATTTTGACATCCTGTAAACTCTGGAATGGAACATAAAGAATATCAGTAATTTTATCTCTCTCTCCAAATAACAGACTTTGTTACGGGATACAGAGTAAAAACTACATAGAAAAGTAAAATAGTTTATTTCTTACCAATTTATGTTAAATTACGAATAAAGAAAACAAGTTTTGTCACTTGACAATATCAAGATGGGGTCAGACAAGGCTTCATATATTTGAAGTAAGGGGTTTTGGAGTTCTTTCCCTTGTTATTGGGTATTTAACCTTGTTCTATTTTTCAATTTTAATCAGAAGTATTAAGAAATTATCATTCAACTTGACTATATGAGTATTATGGTATTATCGTAAGAGTTTTTCCTTATAGTGCAGCGGTATGACTAGAAAAGAAGCAAAGAGGCACCACTGGGGCATCCGAGTGTCAAAAGTCCAAAAGCGCAACGTCGAAACCGGCAAACACGAACAAAAACAGAACGAAGAAACACAAAACACAACACAAAATCAACGGAACGCAAATCAACAACGCAAACTCAAGTCGTAATACGAGTGAACTCAGGTGCTCCGGAAGAGTTAGCGGTAAAGGAAGACAAAACAAATTTCTACGACAAACCAACATCTGCACTCATTTGAGAGATAGAAATCCCATATCTTTCTACGAGTGCACGGTGTCTACTGTAAATTTTCATAATCGAAGACAGCAATCGGGGAGCAACATAACCCTATGTCAGCGATTTCTGTGTCAATCATGAAGCTCTGCCAATGAAATCGCTGTAATTCCCGCAAGCTCTGGAGTAACGGATCAACTGTGAAACGAAGACTCCATAAGCAGGAGCGGACGAAATGTTGCTACACAAAAAGGGAAAGTTGACGATTGGAAAGTTGAAGTCATCACGTTTGTCATAGAGCTTTGTTGGAAGTCTTCCTGGAGAGTCAATTTCATGATGTAGATGTAAATATGAAGCAGACTTCCTATAATCGGTTGTGTCCTTTATCTCAAGTATATATGAGATATATGAGATGTTAAAAGAGAGAGCTAGTATACGATCATTTTTGTCTAGAAGAGATTGTAAGAAGTCTGCTTCAAATGAATGTAGAAACAAATCAGCAAGCAAATGGGCATAATTAGTGACCATTGGAATCCCTATTGTTTGCTGAAAAAACACGTCCACAATACTGAACAAATATTTTTTTTGATAAGACAATTGAGCATGTCGACTATTTGGTCTTCTGTATATTTGTTCAATTTCTTAGATTCATTGATGACAAAGTAAGTCTTACTGTAATCGACCTCCAGATATTTATACTTGCGTTTTACATTCTTTTTGAAGAAGCTGCGTTTAATCAGCTGTGCCAATCATGATTTGAGCTGTTCTTTTGTTGATTGGAACGTTTAAATTTTCTTTGACGATTGCAGATATAAATTTTAACATATACAACTTTTATGCATTATTTGTACGGTTTTGAAATGGTTTTAAAACCTGTTAAAATTGACTGTATGATTGAATGGAATAGCCCTCTCATCTTCCATTCCTGATTCGTCAGAATCTGACCGTAAACTATATAGGTGGACCGTGTTGAGAAAAATGTAACGTTATTAGAACGGTATAGAACATTGCTGCAGAGTGCGAATCTGTATGACCCTTCTGAGGGCTAATTGGTTTTATCTTACCCACTCCCCATTCTAGTGGCAGTCTAAACTCATTTCTTCGATTAACCTTGAATCACCATTCTCTTTACTTCATCATCATTCTAAGTCCAATATTTCACCCCTTACTTGCTCACATTTCTGATATAGCTATAGCTAAATGCGTGCTACGTGGGAGTAAAGCAACAACCAACTTACCAACTGACTCAATGCAACAAATGAAACTCTTATGTGACGTCTATTTGGACAAAAGAACGTTCTATATTATATAGAGAGAAAAAATAAACTTACCAAATTATTCATGACATGAAAAACCATATAAGAGTTTTGGGGAAATTGAAAGTGGTGCATGTTGTTTGGTCCATCCAACTGTTTGCAAACCCTGAAAAAACAAGTTGGGATGATTTATAGATTCAAGATTATAAACGTCGATTTTACTATGACGTTCAAATGTTTATTTTTTGCAAAATCTGTCACAGATACACGTATCACAATTCTGACATAGGGGGATCTTATCACATACTAGTAACCTGAAGATTTACTTAACTTAATCAGTCAGACAGGTGGTGACAAAATATTATCTCCCTTGTAAATATTTTGTATGTCTAAACTGATCCGAAAAACACATCATTTTGAATGACGCGGTGAGCTGAAATCACCAACTTAATCTTTTGATTAATAAAAAGTAGGTCATGGTTATTTTCAAGTTCGGGTACAAGTGAATGGACAAACTATTGTTCTTTTTTCTTAGTTAGGATGTTTTACGCATAGAATAATAATTTGTGACAAAAAAGAAATTTATTATCTCTAAGGAATAACCGGAACTCTATAAAGGTGATAAACATGTTGAATTTAAAAAATAATGGTAAGTGCGACGGGTTACATACTTTGACAGATGACGACCAATCTTATGCTTTTTTTGTTGACAAAATTTTAAGGAAATCGGAGAAAAATGTTTTTTTTGTCACAAGCAAGTCTAAAACGTTGCTAGGCAAATGAAGGGAGACGATTACAGTTTTACAAATCGAACAAACCTCACTTAATAGACCTCCCCCTTCTAAAACGTCATTTTACATTTGCTTATTATCATTTTATTATAAAAACATGCATTATATTAATAAAAAGTAAAATTTAAACAGTTTCACCAGTTAAGGCCTTATATATTACAGAATTAATGAAAAAATATTTTAGGAAGTCGAGTAGACCATTGCAATTTTTAGCTGGGTATGAGATACCCTCAATGTTTATTTATTTTATGAATGAAATTTCTATATTAAGAAAGGGGGATTCACAAATAACTTATGAAATTAGCACAACTTTGACAATCATTTTTATCAATACCGCTATAGCGACGGGTTCAGGAATTTTTTATCAGAAAGAATGGAGTCTTATCTGTTGTATATATTTTTTTCAGATTTTTAGGAGCGTGATGTTTTATTTGTCACAAAGGAAATCAGACCACATAATATCACTTAACATGAGAAATGTGCTCTTTTCACGCTGCAAATTTAATAAACCAAGGCAAATTCGGTGTTGTTTACTTTCATTTTACATATTTTATATCACAATTTATTTTAAAAGTTCCTCTAATAAACTTTTTAATGCCCATAGTTACTACGTAAACATGCCAAATCAAATTCTACCTTATTTACTGAAGAGCGCATATTCTTTTGTCTCGTTCTGACCACCTTTCTGACTGTAATATTTCAAAGAAGGTTATACAATATTTCCTCTCATTTTCTTCCAGTATAATCAACTTATTTGGCTAAATATTTAAGAAACTATCTACGATTTTTATTGTATACTAGTGCATGACTTTTTCATACTGTTTAAAGACATATTGTTTACCAAAATCTTTTTTTTTCGTACCAAGTCGATTTGTGGGCTCAGCGGCCTTTAGTCTCGATCATCCAGACGCTTTTAATGGCTGCGCCATAATGGTCTGGATTCATTCAACCAAATTTCTGTTCTTTCTGGATTTGGGAAAGATTTTGATTGGTCGGATTTGGGGAGGAAATGACGATTTAAATGTGTCGGAGAAATTCGGAAAATCTAAATTTAGCAACACAGACGTGGGGAAGCCTATTGAAATAAATATGGCTGCGCCCATGCCGCAGTCTCCTCAGGTAAGAAATGTTTGAGAAATACTCATAAATTTATATAAACGAATGTTTTAAAGTGTGAAAAGTAGTTTACAAACATGTCAACATTGAAATGCTTGCATATCATGAATTAACCGGTATCTCTAAAATTATTATCTCAATTTGTAAACAGACGCAAAATTTTCAAACATTATATGCATGCAAATACAATATTGTTCCGTTGTCATTATAATTATAATAAATAACTTTTTTTACTTGTCAGATAAATAAACTGAGGTGGCATCGCATCCTTTGGCTAAGAACAGAAAGTTTGTACACAGCACAAGACGAACTTGGAGGCATGAAACATTGCCAGCAGATTTGAACGCAGTTGACAGCAAACCTAGCATCAATTTACCAATGGTTTGGTTATTTTTTTTAAAGATAATAAGAAGAGGAATAATTGTATACCACATAATAAATACATGTATATATATAGTCCTCGTACATGTAAGCAAGCGGAAATTTATGATAAACAGCCTTCAATGAGGCCAGTAGGCGCTGCTCTTTGTTTTTTTATTATATACAGTTTAATTAAATTTATACCTGAATTTATAGTTTCTTTATGTACATGTAAAAAATTAACTGAGCTAACAAAAAAAATTAACAGAAAAATAAAACATTTGTCAGACTTAATCCACCACTGGAATGTATGCAAGTGTGCTTGAATAACTACAAATGTAAGTACAATTTGTTACAAATTGTTGTCATTATTGAAGTTGCCAAGCAATTCAAAATGTACATGCAAAATATGTGTAATGTTGTTTGACAGTACATGTATTTGTCATACATGTATAATAATAATTAAGTTAACTCTGTATATATAAAATGTATAATTGCACACCTACACATCATGTTTAATGTTTCTGACTAATACATGTAATAAGTATGAATTTGAAATAGTACATTCATTTTAAAATATGTGCAATTTTTATTGTAGAATCACTAGAATGGAGATCTAGACCTAGAAAAGTTTATGTGGTGTAAGATCTGACATGTACAGTGTACCAGTTAAGGTAGTAACTTAATATAAGTCAAAGACTAACTTTCACTTTGGGTTGGTAAACTAAACTAAGTTTTCACCGTGTTTTCTAGCAGGTGTTGCATTTAATGCAGGTACATTTGTTAATATAATACTTAATAATGAAACAAGCACTTATGGTTTTACATTCAAGAAGCATAGAGCTTTCGAGTGTCAAAATTTGAAAGGGGAACAACAAAACCGGTAAACGCGAACTCAAGTCATAACAAGAGTGAACTTGCATTCTTTGGAAGAGTAAGCGGTTCCTGCCAATTTCGTACAATGTATACATTATAAATATATACATGTAGGTATAAGAGAAAACATTAATCAAATGTTTTATCTCTAATTTATTTAGTGTCAAGGCAGTTCAGTGTACTAAGCTATGAATTTGAAATTTCAAATAATAATTATGAAATTGAAAGATATAAATGTTTGATGTTTAAACTAAATGCACATGTACATTCAAATAAACTACATGCATGACATAGGTACATGTATGATGATTTTAGAACCTAAGACACTGTAAGAAAAAAAAATATATGTTTGCAAATGAATTTCCAATAATAATGTTCTGTCAAGATTTCTACATGATGGTCTTCATTGCTATATATCTTCAATTTGTCGAATTTTTTTGCAGGATGCACTGATCAGTTGTGAAATTTACAGAACCAGTGGTAGGCAGATGGGGCCAAGCTTATGTTTCTCAAAACTGAGAATTTTTAATGAAATGAATATCTTGTGTCTACATGCCTGAAAAATTACCTAGATTTACCTTGGAGAATCTTTCATAATGATTCAGAAAATGCTACAATAATATGTATTCTAAAGAAAATTTTGCTTCACTTTATAGTTTTTGCTTAAGTGACTCAATCGGTGCTCCAAGACAAAGACAAGTTGACCAAAGTACCTCTCCCTCAAATTGGATAAACAACAGCCTGGTCTGCAGACTTGGTCACTTATATACTTGTATTCCAACTATTTAAATTCAAAACAATTAACAACACACATAATTTTTTTTTGTACCCAACCCTTTACAGCACAATGTGACATTTTGTACTAGCTATTGAGATTGGCTTTCTTTTCATGCTCGGTCTATGAAAGTAGAGGGGCATGTAGTCAGTGTTCGGATCTGTTTATTGTTCCAAAATCAGGTTTATCTGCAGATTACAGCTACTTGACCATGAAGGAAGTATGGTATCATAATGAAACTTTATACTGTACATACTCATCAGGATATAAACAAACAGAAATCACTATATGATCGTACCTGTCTCAGACAGCTTCATGAATTATTGATCACAGAAAAAGTGGGTTTTATACTAAGGTTTACCTTATATGGCAGAAATATGTTATCATCATGAAACTTGTACAGATGTACATTAGGATTTAAGCATACAAAAATCTGAAATTGTAAATTTATACCCTTGGCATCTTTTTCATGGTTCAGTGTTAGCAGTAAAAAGAAACATGTTGAGTCGCTTCAGTTGTTTTTGTTTTTATGCCCCATCTAAGAAAGTAGAGGGGCATATAGTGTTCGGGTCCGTTTGTTTGCCCGTCCGTCCATCAGTCTGTCCGTCCCGAATCCCCATATTTCAAAATTCCCATTTACTTACAAATGCCACATCAATCATATTGTTATGGTAGGTGCACCTAGTAATTCAAAGTACAATGCATGCTTCGGATGCTGGATGTGACCTATATTTTCTGCATGAATGACCACTTTTAGAAGATGGTTAAAGTCCATTCCCACTAACTGACATGTGTCACATCAACTATATTGGTATGGTAGGTGCTCCTAGTGATGCTTAGCAGAATGTACGCTTCAGTTGTTGGCTGTGACCTATATTTTCCGCATGAATAACCAATTAAAGTCCATAAAATTATACTCTTGGAACAACATCATGGTTTACTTATTGTGGAAAAAAAATAAATGTTGCGAGATGGGGCATTATGTCTGCTGGACATATTCTTGTTTTAAGCTGTCTGACATGCATGTAATCTAACTTGATACTTTCTGCCAATCCAGTGCACATAGGAGATCTTATAGCTTAAAACTGTACATTGGATCTTGAAAATTTTATACTGCAGTTTACACCTTCAACAAATTAGAATTGTGTTTTGAATGCAGGTCCTAGTACAGTTTGTGTTGTTCTAGTCTATTTGAAGGGTAAAAAATAGTGTCATAAAACAACAGATATTATTTAAGCTGTAGGCTTTATAACTAGTTTGCCCTTATCCAAGTAAATCATACAGTGAAATGGCCTACATCTTTTGAAAACAAGTATGCATTTTAAAATGAAGGCTGGGGCAACATACAGTTGTGTAATTGAAATAGGAATTACAACAAAGTTCCTGACAATCATCTGTTCTACATCTGGTGCGTGTTTCGTCTATTCAAGACTCATCATAGGTGTTCTAGCCACCACATTGAAAAAGCCAAACATTAGTCCCAGATTATGAAGAGCTTTGAAAACTAAAACCAAAAATACCGAACAGGAAAACCAAGTTATGACTGTAGGATCAACCTATGTACGGAGTAAACATATGGGTTATGTGCAAGTAATGTTTGATGAACCTGCAGGTAGGTTGAGGTCAGTCTTAACAATAGTGCTGGTTTTGAGTGCAATATCACTGAAAAATTACAAATACACATGTAAATAAATAGTGTCATAAAAACAAGGGATATTTTGTCATAAAAACAAATTATACCCATTATTATTGTGTGAAAGTTTTATGAAAATCCATTGAGGGGTTTAGGAGGAGTTGCGGGTAAAAGCTGGGGACCCCTTGTTGTCTAATGACTTAGTCCATGTTTTGCTGTGGAAAACCCTACAAATCAATCAAATCTTTGAAAATAGATGTTACACATCTCAATTATGTCACAAAGATTGTGTGAAAGTTTCATGAAAATCCATTGAGGGGATCGGAATCTGATTTTATTGAAATAAAATCCAAACAATTAGATTGTTACCCAAAACATATATACAAGTACATATATAAAACAACAAAAGACCATTATAATGTTACATTAGTAAAATATCCAATTATCAAATAGATCGATGATAATCATATGTCTTGGGAGGAACAAGTTGCGGATAAGAGATGTAATGGCTAAATCAATGTTTTGCTACGGGGAACCCCGAAAATCCATCGGATCACATTTTAAAATAGGTGCAGATTTACATTATGTCTCAAAGATTGAGTGCAAGATTCATGAAAATTCTTTAAGGGGTTTAGGAGTAGTTGCAGATATTAAGAGGTTGGTACCCCTTGTTGTGTAAGGGCTAAGTCCATTTTTTTTCTTTGGGAAATCACAAAAACAGCCAGATCAAATTTGAAAATAGATGATGCACATATCTACATAATGCTTCAAAGATTGTGTGAAAGTTTCATGAAAATCATAGAGAGGATTAGGATGAGTTGTGGATAAGAGATGGGCACCCTATGGTGTATCAAACGGAAGGACGGAGAACCCCCCCCCCCCCCACTTTACTAGCAAAGGTATAAAATTGTAGAAATAAGTCATTGACCATAGGCACATATCATCATAGATCTGTATATAAATATACAGGTCTATGATATCATGCATTGCCAATCAACAAATTAATAGTTTATACCAAGAACAGATTTCTGTATTAAAAATCTATATAGCATTCTACACACATTCGTTTAATTTTACATAGGATCAGCAACATTATATGTACTATGACAGGGAAGTTATTAAATTGAATAACATGACAAATCATGTCTTGCTAACAATGAAAAATACAAATACCGATATGTAAAATATATAACTATATAATTTGTAATTCAAAGTATAAAATTCCGCCTCGATATTGCCACGGCATTTGTTTACATGCGTGGGACGTCCTATTTTCTGATCTACCGATGGTATCCCAATCTAATTATAGCCTTTATTTTCCGAAGCAGCGCCCCTAGCGAACCAAGATTTCTTTCATTGAGACCAGGCTATATATTTATATATAGACTGGGTTCGAGGCTAAGCGGCCTTACCCGATGTCAGGTTTCTGAGCGCTATTTAGTGGATTATAACCGACAAGCTTATCCCTGCTGTGGGCATATTCGCTTCCCAGACCCTGCACGGGAATGATCTACATGTATCTGGTTAATAACATTAAAGAAACTACATAAAATTAAAACGAGGACTGATTGTGACGGCAGCCGTCACAGATGTTCCCCAAACAAACAAGATGTACCTTAAAGCAGCAAATATACTGCCTTTTTCAGTTTTATAAAATGTGATTAATTCTGGCGGCCATCTTGGATTTAGAAATTTCACGTTTTGCATTTTACAGAAAAACTGTAAATATCTCTTTAGAATTTTTTAAATAATTTTGTAGTACATAATAAGCTCTATAATACCTCAAAGTCTCAAGATACTCGTCACTTGGGTTACTGAGATATGATAATAAACTTTTGCTATTTACTCAAACAAACAGCCATTTTAAGAATTTCGAAGTCCTTATGGACACTTCTGATGTGGAGTATTACTCACAACATCAAAATCTACCAGAATATTAATTTGTATCAAAATCCAAGCACTTTTGAATTTTGGCGACATCTTGGATTCTGAAATTTCACATTTCGCATTTTGCGGAAAAACCGTAAATATCGCCTCAAATTTTTTTGGATATTTTTGTAGTATTCATCAAGCTTTATGATCCTACCAAATTTCAAGGTCCTCACCATCTAGGTTACCGAGATATAGCAATGTCCTATATAATGAACTTTCGCTGTCTCCTCGGAAACGCAGAAGAAGAAGAAGAAGAAGAAGAAGAAGAAGAACTTTTGACCCTAATCATTTTTGAAGAAGAAGAAGAAGAAGAAGAAGAAGAAGAAGAAGGAAAAGAAGAAGAAGAAGAAGAAGAAGAAGAAGAAGAAGAAGAAGAAGAAGAAGAAGAAGAAGAAGAAGAACTTTTGACCCTAATCATTTTTGTAGATATCAATAAGCTTAACAATGCTGCAATGCTAACTTTTCCTGTAGTGCTAATGGTTTTCAAAGATAAAAGATACATGACTATTTGGAAATATAGTAAGACAGGAGAAATTCATGCACATCGCCCTGATATAACCCATATAGTGTTGCTCGAGTGAAAACACCGACACTCACTCTCTCCCATACACAAATACCTACCCATTTAAACAAGTTTTAAATTGTGTGTCACATTTCTTCCCCCAGAATTTATCACAATCCTTATGATCGGTGTCGAAATGAACAAATTGTAGTTTAAGGTCATATGCTCCAGATACATAAGGTACAACCTAAAACGAAAAATAAATATGAAAAATAGTTTGCTATTAAAAATCTGTGGTCTGAAAGTTGTATTGTTAAACGTTGTATTCATTTGACAAATCAAACAAAGTGTAATCTACTAAATCTGTAATCCAGTCTAAAAGTTCATACCCCTATAAACTGTTTCTGGAAAAATCCATATGCGTAATATATCATAGGTCACAGCTACCAACTTTAGATTGATAATGTAGCGCCACCCAAGACACATATAGTGTTGAAATATAATTGATCCCCCACATTTAGTATCCGAGTTATGGACCTTAAGAACTTAACCCAAGTGTTACGGACGAACGGACAAGGGTAAAAATATATTTCCGTTTTACGTACGTGGTCCGGCCATAAAAGTACAAAATCACTCCAAGGAACACGCGAATCGATTTAGGTAATTTTTACAATACTCCACAAAAGATTTCTCTTATACTTTATACTTATGAAAGCAAATGGAATGAAATAACTTAATTTTCTTCAAAATCATTAAGGCTGCGCTCGTTCGAAATATATATTGTACGTTCGTCAAATTATTGAATTGTCGAACTCAAGGAACTTAAACATTTCCCTATTGACACCAATTGTAAATAAATTGTTAATGCGGAGATCCACTACGCTTTCCATACGACATAAAATTAGGGTGATGAAAAATCTTTTACATGTTAATAAAAATCTTTCGACTTTATTTGCCTATATAAAGGGGTGTAGGTAATCTCGATGATTACCTGGCTCGATACGCGTGTAAATGCATGGGTAATCAAATTAACAATTTTAAAAAATGTATTTGTGGTAAAAAATTAAACAAATAACATTTTTAGACATCATATTTGTTTTAAAATTATGGATGCAATGCATTCATAAAAGTATCATATTTCATTGTATGCATTTTATTTGGTAAAAAATATGCCTTCTTTTATTAAAATGAATACTTTTATTTGGTCGATATCTAGGTCAAAATGTATGGCACGCCATATTTATATTTATTCCTCTTTAAAGATATCTCATAAAATCTATAAGATATCTCGCATACTTTATAAGAGATCTTATTAAATGTACAAGATATCTCATATAAATGGGAGTTTATAAGATATCTTATAAAACATATGAGATATCTTATAAAACATATAAGATATCTTATAAAACATATAAGATATTTTATAAAGTTTATAAGATATTTTATAAAAATTATTAGATACAATGTATCTCATATCAAATAATTTATAAGATGTGTAACGCTATGTAATATAAACATACGAATCATTAGAAATAAACTCGACTTCCTCAGTACATTTTGTGACGAAAATGACATTCTACGTGTTACTGAAACCCATTTAGATCCTGATATACCCGATAATGACATCACTTTAAATGATTTCTCAAATACCTTTAGAAAAGATAGAAATAGGTTCGGTGGAGGAATTATTATATATATACAAAAAATCACCTCGGTGTTAAGAGACTACAAGCCCTTGAAAATGATGTAGATGAAACAATCTGGGTTGAAATTAACGCGAATGGAAAATTATTTCTATAATATAATACCTATAGACCAGAATGGTCAGGTGTCGAAGACTGGAGTAGACTTAACTACTCAATTGAAATGGCACTCAACCGAAACGAAAATGTTATTCTTACAGGTGATCTGAACTCCGACCTTAACAATCCGCATAATAACAAACTTATAGAAACCATGAGCATGTTCAACCTTCAAAACATTATCGACAAGCCAACAAGAGTTACTGCTCACACGAGTACCCTCCTAGACCCTGTAATTCTGAGTGACAACTTAAACTCTTCATATTCTGATGTGCTCCAAATACCCCGTATTATCAGTGATCATGATGCAGCTATCGGTTATATCAAAACCCCAGCAAGAGAGTCGGGAACATATAAAAGAGAAATCTGGATCTATGATCGCTTAGATAAAGATAAATTCATTGATAAGTTACAATCGGTTGACTGGGAAAATATTTTAGATGATACAATTGAGATAGACGAAGCTTGTGAAATTTTTACAAATAAAATACTAGAAATTTCACGAGATTGTATTCCAACTAAATTGGTAACTGTAAGAAAAAATGGCAAACCATGGTTCAATAACAATCTGCGGAGAGAAATAAGAATACGCGATAGACTAAGAAAAAAAGCATTAAAAGCAAAAACTGAAAATAATATTATGAAGTTCAAAAAGCAGAGAAATAAGGTAAATAATATGAAAAGATCTGCTATGGAGCAGTTTGAAAAGAATTTAGACAACATTATTTTAGAAAACGCAAACAATCCAAAAACATGCTGGAAAATTATGAAAATGTTAATTACATTTTAAGTCTGGGAAGCCAACAAACTCTGTACCACCATTATATAATACGATAAATCACGAGGACTTCAATGATATTGTGTGTAATGAAGAAGAGAAATGTTCAATTCTAAATAAATATTTTTGTTCTGTATCAACATTAGACGAAGAAAATGTTGAAACTCCATTCTTCCAGGCAGTCCAATTTCCACCGAAAAGAGAACAAAAGAATTTAACTCTTCTATCAAACGAGGTAGAAAAGTGCTATCGGGTTGTTTACGCTGTTGTCAAGACCTTTGAAAAGTTATCAAACGACACTTTTTGACAAAATTTTTCTTAAATACGGATTAAACATTTATTTCTTAACTTACATAAAAAATATTACGACCGAAAATGTTTTACGTTTACAAATATTTTAACTTTTGTGTCAAATGGGGGGTGTTGTTATTTACTGTTACACTTTTTTGCCCGTGACAGGAAAAATCTACAAAAAATTCCAGTTACACAGTAAATATTTTCCTATAAATTGATGCTACATTCAAGGTGGCACCTCAAACATTTACAGAGATACGTAATTCTAAAGTTAGTTCTTTTTTAGTGCCTGTGTTAGAACTATTTACCCAACGAACACACCCGTCCTTGACATTGCAATAAATAACAAAAGAAAAATGCTATCTATTCACTAAAATATTTTTATAAAAAATAGTTTCATTTAATATGTATGAAATTAAAAAAATAAAACAAATTTTCATTTAAAGAATCAAAAGGATATTTATTTTGAGTTGCGAGGATTTGACCTACTTAAATACACAGACATTGTGTTTTGTTGATCTTTGATCGCTTTATCCAAATTAATAGAGAACCGGTTTTATATAAGATTGATAAACAAATTGAGTGATAAGTACCCGTTTAGAAAACAAAAACAATGTGTATCGCTTGAGTAGCAACACAAACTGTTTATATAAAATATAAATGAATTGGATTCAAATAATTATAGGTTTTGTTCTTTGTTTCAAAATGTATTGTTATGCATCTTGTATAGTAATATTATAAATAAGTTAATTCGTTTTAATGTATAGAAACTGCACACATTTGACGGCTTTTGTATATTCCACGCCTCCCCCTTTTCAAAGTCATTTCAAAACTTCCATGCAATTGACAAGTTTCTTTTTCAAGATTAACAGTGGTCGTTTGTATTAGCCTCAACATCTTCATAATATCATGGAAGACAGTCGCACAAATTTAAATCTGAACAATATTTTTTATCATGGCAATGTCGGATCCAGGGGGAGGGGGTCGGGGTTTTGAATCTCCTTTCCATTGAATAAGTTTGTTACTTTCGTGCAAATTTTTTGCGAAATTGACCATAAATCCTCCTCCTTTCCTCAGAAGACTATAAGCAGTACCCCCCCCCCCCCCCCTTTCTGCTGTGAATCAATTCTGGATCTGCCCCTCACGGTCTTCCTATCCAAATATTAAAATTAAAAGATAAAAGATAAACGATACATGAATTAGAATTTAGATGGAGGTAGTAAGTCTGCATTTCAAATTATGTAAATTATATATCTGTTATTTCTTTTGCGCAATGTTACATCTCTATAAAAACCTATCAAACACACCACTTGTACTTGGTCAAATATAACATTAATCCCCCTGAAATTACTTGACTACGGGCTATTCAAAAGTGTTACACTTTTTTGCCCGTGTGCATAGAATTTTTCCAATTTGCTGATTCGGTGTCTTTTTGTATTTGCAATTACTAAAGCGAATGTGTAGGTGGCACCCATGGAAATAAATACACAGGAATTTTTTAACAAAAACATAGTATCAGTTCCGCTTGGCCTTAACGACGTGTTTGTGTTAAAATAATGAATCTCTATCATTAGGTATGGTGATTTAGATTGTATTCATAGAGGCAGAAATATGTCTAGACCTTACCTATGAAATTACAAGTCGCTTAATCCAACACCTGATTTTTAATCGCATATTGTATAAGAGTGCATCTCACCTTAGCGTCATGTATTTTTAAGGTACTATTTTTAACCTTTTTACAGGAGAGCGAAAAAATAGGGCAGATAATTTTTTAACGGTGGAAAACGTACTGCAGGAAAGGTCTGAAAACATCTTATCAAATATTAATATAACAGTGAAAGAGATTGTCGATGTGATTCAAATATTAAAGCCTAATAAAGCATCAAGCCCCGATATCATCAGCCATCGAATGTTAAAAGTATGTCCAGATCGCATTGCCATCCCGCTTCTTATAATTTTTACTACAGCAATGTAAGTTCCCCTCGAATTGGAAATTCGCCCATGTCACACCTATTTTTAAAAAAGGTGACGCATCTATTCCTTCAAACTATAGACCCATCTCCTTAATAAGCTGTGTCGGAAAAGTCATGGAGAGAGTTATTTTTAAACATGTTTATTACCATCTTCATGCAAACAAGCTATTTTACGAATATCAATCCGGATTTATGCCGAAATTTTCAACTGTTCATCTTAACTCATTTGAACAAAAAGACATAAACTGTTTTGTATTCTGTGATTTTTCAAAAGCGTTTGATAAAGTTTGGCATAGAGGTTTACTCCACAAAATTAGCGCGTATGGTATCAAAGGGAATTTACTTGACTGGTTTCGAAGCTATTTAACTTCGAGAAAGCAGAAAGTGGTATTAAATAATTCATCTTTATCTGTTGGTGAAGTTTTCGCATGTGCACCACAGGGGTCTTGGGACTTCTACTATTTATAATATATATAAACGATATTGCTAAGAATATGACTTCCTTGTGTAGACTTTTTGCAGATGACACTTCGTTCAATTACTCAAACAAGGACATCAACAGCGTAAAAATGTTGTTGAACACGACTTGAGAGAGTTGGACGAATGGTCAAAAAAATGGTTAATGTTCTTCAATCCAGATAAAACTGAAGTGATGATATTTTCTAATACCGAAATACCTTTAATGAACTTTTCCCTGAATGGGCTGGATATTCCAATCAAAACTACTCATAAACACTTAGGTGTTACTTTCAGTAAGGATGGAAAATGGAATGTCCACGTGGAAAATATTTTATCCTTAGGGAGACGCCATATAAATATCCTTCGAAAGTTAAAATACCAGTTAAGCAGAAAAAACTTAAAACAACTTTACTTGGTTTATATAAGACCACTTCTCGAATATGCTTCAGAAGTATGGGATAACTGTGGAGTAGTCTATACTGGTAAACTAGAGCAAATTCAGGTAGAGGCTACACGAATAGTGACTGGGTTGCCAATTTGATAAAACTGAAAAAATCTATGATGAAGTCGGTTGGGAAACGCTGCATGAAAGAAGACGTCGTAGAAAACTGCAAATGTTTTATAATATTCATAATGATAACACCCCTACTTACTTACAAGACCTTGTTCCCAATAAAATTCAAAGTTTAACCACATATCCTCTTAGAAATGGGCGAGGACATAGTTATGCCTTTCTGTAGACTGTCTATCACAAGGGAGTCATTCATTCCATCCACAATAAAGGAGTGGAATAAATTAGACGTATCTCTTTGTAATGTCGATTCTTTGGCGAAATTCAAAACGCGTATTAAACCAAACAAAGTCAACGCACACAGAGTACCATTGTTCTACACGTCAGGTCCTAGAAAAATTGACATTATTCTTACTCAACTTAGATGCTCTGCATCATTCCTCAATTATGATTTACACAAAGTGAACATAATAGCTGACCCTTATTGTAGATGTGGATGCGGCATAGAAGATGCAGATCACTTTTTCCTCATATGCCCTTTGTATCAAATACAGAGGACGGAATTACTAAACAATCTAGAATGGATACCTGACACAATTCAAATAGATAATACCTATTTCTGCATGGCTGTTTAGATTTTTCTGACAACAATAACCAAAAATTTTTGAACGAAATATGCAAATTTATTAAAAATTCTAAGCGATTTCTAGTTGTTGATTAACCTTATAGGGAAGGAAAGGATGGTCTCTGTTCAGCATGTCTGGCATCAAAATCTTGTTCTTTTTCTTTTTTCATTTTTACCTTTTTCACATGAAACACATAATTACTTGTATTTCTCATTTTGTTATATCATCTTATATCATATTATAATCTTTACGCATGCTCGGTAACTGTATATATAATTATACTATTGTAAAACTGTATCTCGGAGAGGACTACCTAAGTAAGATTTTTACTTGTGTCCAATCCAATATGCTTTTATTGACAATAAAACATGTTTAAACTAACAAAGGTTTTTTTCTGAATTTAGTCATTACTTGAGATTTTAAAACAGACTCTAACGGCAATCTTCCAGGTTCTGTTTATTTTGCTGCTATGTTGCAAGCTGTTTTCTTTCAATCTTAAGATGTTCTTACAATATCTTGTGTGTACTTTTATTAATTAATTTAGATCAAGGTCAATCTGAATGCTTACAATCTGCTATAATAGATAATAACATGAAATAAAACTCGCAGATGAAATGTTTACAATTTGTGTATTACAAAAGAAACAGATTACAGTGACTGAATGATACAATTTTGGGATATTTCAACATTTAGAAAATATACATGTATGGTTGCTATTGACTTTTATGCCAGTTGCTATGAATATTTCATCAAAATCAGTCTAGAAAACCCTTAAATCTACTTGAATACCAAATTTCATCAAAATTTGTCATTTTTTACATTTGGCGCCATAGGTGCGAAATTTTAATTTTGACCGCAGATTCGCACTCAGGACCCTTAAATCTACTTGTATACCAAATTGTATGAAAATCAGTCAATTTTTACATTTGGCGCCATTGGCGCAAATTTTTTTTGCGGTCGCAGATTCATACTCAGGACACTTAAATCTACTTGAGTGCCAAATTTAATCAAAATCGGTTAACTTCTACATTTTGGCGCCATTGGCGCGAAATTTTATTTTTGACCGCTGATTCGTACTCAAGACTCTAAAATCTACTTTATTTTAAATCTAAAATATGATTATTCATAAACAATTTTCAATTTTGTACCCTGGAGATGTGCAATTCGGATACCTTTACGATATGATTTTTTGCCCTTTTCCTGGATTTCTTTCTTGATTTAGCCATTATTTGATCTTACTTGGCAACACATATCATACATTATGCAATATATTAGAGTGGTTAAAAAAGCGACATTGCATGAATAAATCTATTGCAAATAAAAACTCGCGTTAGATTGAATGTTTATGGAAGGAGTACGAAAAGAAATATATAGCACCACCGATGAGCAATTATGATTTAATAAAATGATAAAAAATTAGGCAAAACAATCTCACCAGTTGAACAAGTAGAAAAACTTGAACGGAAAATGTATGATAATCCATCTCTAAGTTAAATCCTAGGGCACTGAAATGTTCTGGTTTTCAGACCACACAATCAACACAGTATATGAATTATTATTATTATGAATTAATGATAATGGGTTAGTAGGATTGTGTCACTATCTGTCATTTGTTTATCTAAATAAACATAGATATTGATAATATTTATGTAAAACACATTTTGCCAAAATGTGCATGCTTATATATAGTGCGCAATGTTTTAGAGGTGTGTTCACGCGGAAACGCTTGTGGTTTTTTTTTTCAAGTTTAAGATAGTCAACCAAGATAGAAAACATTAAAACAGAGGTTGTAAGCGTTTCCTGCTTAGTTGAAGAACACAAGATTTTTATTCTAATTACATTGAAGTCGTGGCTATAAAAATGTTTTGTATTTCTATTTTATAAGAACATAATTGTGTATCCAACTCCAAGTTGTTGTAATAATTTTGAATACTAACTATTTGCTTTTAAGTTTTGTTTTGACTGGAACATAATCGTATGACTATCTGTAGTTTCTAGTGCCCTGGTTGCATTTTTTTTAAATCCTCACGATACTCTATTAATTACACTTTTTTTATATAATATTTTCTCTAAATTAGATTTTTGCTATACACAAAGTATTTAGGAAGTGTCACATTTTGTTTCGTCAAGTGTAACTGTTACATCTTGTTCAGCGATGAATACAAACTTCGTATATTTCACCCCAGATACAGAGGAATAGGTCTGATATGGTTAATAATTGAATCAAGTGACTTGATTACCATATGCATATAGAAATAAAAAATCTCAAAAATAATCTGCAATTCCTCTTCCCCACAAGTATCGTTTCCTCCTTTTAAACTGCATTCAAGCAGCAAAACTTAAATTTATCTGGGAATAAAGAATTATAGTTAGGGTTATAGTGTATTAAATTGTGTTTTAATGATAAACGATCTTTGTAAGGATTGGTTTAAGTAGTTCATTCGTTTTCTTGAGATACATGAACCAACCACTAATTTATTGTTGTTTGCAAATATGTGTGGACTTGTTGTTCTTCAATACAAACCTGAATGATACAAAACTAAAAGATTAAAGAATTAGATACATAAATTGATATCTTATTATTATTTGTTCTGTGAAAACGAACGATATCTCAATACTAGGATAGCGTGAATGAAGGTCGAGTGCCCGAGTACATGCTTAGATAACATGAATGGGAAGGGAAATAACAAACAAAATTCTTCCTTCCCTCAAATGTTGATATCTTCAAGGTAAATAGTGGATGTACTAGCTTAATCATTTTAAAATGCGGTGTATATTCTTTTAATTTTTTTGAAACAAAACACACTGAATATAAATCATACGATATCATCGATATGAAATGTTTGTATATAGATTGAATGCCTATGCTTATAAAGTAAGGTTATTAAGATAATTAAAATCATTGCATAACAAAATGCATTATACCCCACCTAAAATAGTAGAGTGGTATATAGTGTTTCGACTATTTGTCCCATATCAGCTTCAGGTTTAAGTTACTTTTCCGTGAAGGAAGCATGTTGCAAAGTGTGACATCTTGTCTTTTGAACATATTCTTGTTTCTAATCGAAAAAGAACCAAGTAAGTAAAAGGATAATCCATTTTGTACTTGTGCAAAGAGTTCGAATTCAACAGTTTAAGTTGCAATAAGAATTTAATCAGTTTCAACTTATTATACACTTGATTGTGAAACAAGCTATATATAATAATAGTCTTCAAAACCTTATGTTAGTCCCTCTCCAGTTTGCAGTATGCGGTTGTGGCCTTTTTCGTAATCTATTGGGTCTACTCCTATCGATCTTTACAAAGAGGTCTTGCCCCCGTACATTGGTCGACCTTTCCTCGTCCGTCCGAAGGTTTATTAGCATTGTGGCGTCTTTAAAGTGTATGGGATATCGCTCTCCTCATACAAAGGTCAATCTTTTCTCGTCCCTTTCGAAGGGCTTGCATCTTTATTAGCTACCATTTTCCAAATCAGTGTCAAGACAGGGCAAAGGTTGACGTTTCATATGTTTTTGACGAAATACCTTATAAAAAATCCATCAGAAGGATGAGCAGAAATGGAATAAATGTAAACATATAAGTATGCAATTTTAATGTTGTTGTATAAGAGTTGTTTCAAAGGAAGAACGGTGTCTGTTCACAACAGCCTAATATGAGATAGTCATTGCCTAAATGCGAGCACAGAACAAATGCAGCACAAATATGAGTTGATCAGTTTTGTAGTTCAAATACATTTACATACACCATGTACCTTTTTTTAGCTCACCCGACCAAAGGCAAAGGTCATGTGAGCTTATGCCATCACTTTGCATCCGTCGTCGTCAGTAAACAATTTCAAAAATCTTGTTCTCTGAAACTACTGAAGCAATTTGACTGAATCTTAGTAGGAATGATATATGACATGTTGGCTACAAACGATCCTCATTTTAAATTGATCAGATTAAAAGCATGGCCGCCGTTGGTAAAAATAGAACAGGGGGTAAAACAGCAGTTTTTTGCAAATGACTCAAAAATGGTGACAGATATCAAAATTCTGACATGGGGATAAAACTGATCAGCACATCAAAATCTACCTACCCCGAAATTTTGAAGAAATTCCAACAAACCGTGTGGGAGTTATTGACCCTTTTCTTATTTTTTCTGCTTTTTGCACTTATTTTGTCTTATATCTCTGGATCTATATAAGATATTGAAGGAATTTCAATTACACATTGTTCAGCTATTAAGCTCTACAAAATGTCCATTATGTCGAAGTTGTGAGATGACCCCTTATTAGAGTTATGGCCTTCCTTTAAATGCCAAAAATAATGGTCGTTGTTTGTACACAATTTCTAAAAACTTCTCTGAAACTATTGAATCAACTCGACTGAAACTTGGTAGGAATGATATATGACATGTTGGCTACAAACGATCTTCATTTTAAATTGATCAAATAAACAACATGGCCGCCGTTGCTAAAAATAGAACAGGGGGGGGGGACATCAGTTTTTTTTGCAATTAACTCAAAAATGATGACAGATATCAAAATTCTGGCATAGGGTAAAAGTTAACAGCACATCAAGATCTACCTACCCCGAAATTTTTAAGAAATTACAACAAATCATGTGGGCGTTATTGCCTTCATGTGGGCGTTATTACGCTCATGTGAGCGTTATTGCCCCTTTTCTTTTTTTTTTTTTTTTGATTTTTGCATTTATTTTGTCTTATATCTCAAATACTATATAATAGATTGAAGTAATTTCAATTGCATATTGTATAGCTAATTTAGCTCATTTGTTGAAATTGTCAGACATGAAAGAATTTGCTCTTTTTGCGAAAATTCTGTAGGTGACGAGTTCCACGTACTGTTTATGTGTGTCAATGCAATTATTAAAAATTTGCGCCAAAAATTTTTGGCAAAATATTATTATGAGCATCCAAGTAGTAATAAAATGACCGGACTGCTATCTCTGTGCAATGTTCCTGTACTTAAAAGACTATCTGTTTTTATTAAGAAAATTTCATCTTTGTAAGATTATAAATTAAGTTACCATTTACTGTATATATTTTGGAGTCTTTACTTTGTATATGATATTTGTGTACTTAATTCTGTGTCGTTTAATATTTGTATATTTAATTTTGTATGACCTCATGTTACATATTTATATATGTCTGAGAGTATTGAATAAAATCTGAAATCTGAAATCTGAGTCAGATGACCCCTTATAGGGGTTATGGCCCCTTAAAACACCAAAATTAGTGGTTTTAGCCTTATAGATAGTGAACTTTAGTAGATAGAGAAAAGGTTTTGCTTGCTTAAATGTTCAGATAATTGAGATCTACAAAATTGTCCATAAGGTCGAAATTGTCAGATGACCCCTTATAGGGGTTATGGCCCCTTAAATGCCAAAAATAGTAGTTTTAGCCTTATAGAATGTGAATGTCAGTAGAGAGAGAAACAGTTTGCTTGCTTAAATGTTTAGCTAATTGAGCTCTTCAAAAGTCTCCATAGGGTCCAAGTTGTCAGATGATCCCTTTTAGGGGTAACGGCCCCTAAATTAGCATTTCATCGTGTTTTTGCCTATAGAATGAAACTATTGCAGATAGAGAAAAGCTGATGTTTGCTTAAATGTTCAGCTAATTGAGATCTACAAAATTGTCTGTAAGGCCTTAATTATCAAATGACCTTTATAGGAGTTATTGCCCGATAAATGAAAAAAAAGTAGATTGTACTTGATATTTAGATGGTGTTTCATAGAAGATTGTGCCACCCATTTGCTTGCTTAATTGCTTAGCTTAATAGAGCTTTCAAATGGTTTCATTGTCATGATGGTGTGTTGGCACAGTGAAATATTGTTACATTACATCATTGAAACCTGGTGAGCGATTCAGGCTCCTATGAGCCTCTTGTGTTGAAAAGGGCTCCTATACAACATCTAACAGCACAGATGGATCCTCTTTTTGCCCTTATATGACGGAGTTCCGCAGCTCAATTGAGGAATAAAATTCAGAATTTAAGATATAAAGGATCACATTCCCGAAAATACGTGTACACTTTTGATGCAAATGTTAACCGTAGATATCTCTTCCTAAAACACGAGCGATGTGCGTTTTCTTTTAATAATGGTACATATATATTCACCGTATGGACTCGTGAGCGGAGGAAAAGGTTATTCACGCACATGGAAATGGTGAATAACACACTTTGAAAAGGCAAAATTTTCCAAAATAGCAATATGTCATCAAAAAGGTCCATAATAAGCCCTGCAGCCATTCTTATATAGAAACAAATGCTATTGCACGGAACACCTCACATCTTTAGGTGTTTAATTTTGTTGGTATCATAATTCATTATTGAACGATTTGTTCCACAACCTCTTTACAAAATCAATACTTCATTTGAAATATGAATTTATTTACAAAAAAGGTTTTACACACATTTCTGCTCATACAGGTCAATATTTTTAGAACAATCATTATCACATGAAATATGTTAACATAATAAATGAGTTCATTTATCTTGTATATCGCTTGAAAATGCCGATACACCGATAACGCAGGACGAAAAGGTTAAAAAATACGTGAGAAAGCTAAAAAGGGTCAATGCGTAATATATTATAATATAACAATGCAAATAAAGTGCAATTTGTTTTAAAAGTTGCTTTTTATTCTCATTTAATATTATTTTTAATCAAATGTTGCATATGCAAAAGGCGAAAAAAAGAACAAACACATGAATAACCAATCTTAAATTGCATAAATATACATACATCTTTAAATAAATATGTGTTACTGTTTTGAAAATAAATTTAATTATCAGGCAAACGAAAAGAGGTTGTCAAATAAAGATAGCACGCGTAGAAATTTGATGTATTTGCTTGTCTTAATTTAACCTGTTTTCTTTGAAACTTGATGTTAACTTTTTGCTTTAAACTATGACTGCTTATCGACGATTTTGAATTATAAAATTAATGCTTGTATTGATCATGGAAGTATTAATGTATTGATTAAGTAATATCTCTTTTGTAATACGGGGCAATTCAGTGACTGATTTACCACTTCTAATCGGACATACAATGTCCAGATTTGAAGAAGCTTGCATCGCAATTCCCAATATTATGTGACTTATAAGTTAAACTATATTTATTTACAAATTAAAACAGTATCAAGGGATGCTCTTGATATATTTGTAAGACTGACTGGTTTCGTTGATGTTGCATTGTCATCCGTTGAATCAGATGAATTGGCATCATTTTCATCTTTTTTTTTTTTATTTTAAAATAGCAACACTCGAATATTCTATCGTTGTATCTTTATTTTCAGACTCTAATTCTAAGCGATATTTTTTGTTGGTATACACGTAGGGTCACTAGTGGTTTCTCCTAATGATTGTCTTTTAGTGCCATATTTTTGTTTTGGTCGGTAGAGCCATAGTCTTGTTAACTTTCTTATTGACATTTTATCTGAAAAAAGTGTACTTCTTAATTCTTAAATGAAGGAAATAAACTGATATTGATGCATAGTGCTGACAAAATTTTACGTGGATTGTTTTAAAGTGAGCTGTGTAGTTGAATGTCTGACAATCTTTTCGACGTTAAAACTAACTTATGCCAAGGATTTTTTTTCGATTTATAAGGGTCACAAAGACAAAGTTTTAAAATGGACACGTTTAGTGTTTCGGGTTTTACATGTGTAAAATGAATTTGATAAATACTTTGTATTCTAAAACGTATATTTGAAATAAATGGTTGTCATGTTTCAATATGCTTAATATCGCATTGAAATAGTTGACGGAATAGCCGAACACTCTGTACATGTTTTCAAAGATGATAAAAAGTGTTCATAAATTAGGATTCCCGACTTATTATTTCAAAGCAGTATTTTTTTTTTTTTTAATTACGATTCAATTTGATTTGTACCTTTTTTTGCCCGGCAGTCTTTAAACGTCATTTCTTCCGTATTTGAATGTACAATAACATTAAAATGTCGTCTTTGTCTTCTAAGACCTACCAGTGTGGCACCGTTTCCATGGAGTAACTTTTTATTGTTTTAATTTGAAAAAATATATAATAGTTATAACATATTTTAGCAAAGAAAATATCGTGTGCTGGGAGTAAAGCAATAACTAACTAACTAACTAACTAATCAAAGTAAAGATAAAAACTATTCACCATATTAGGCATTACCTCCGATTTTGGGATGTCCAATGGACGTCGGTGCAATTTATGAGAGGTCTCAAAAAATAAATAAAGGTACATCGGTTTTCAAACTCAGACATATTATTGCAGACAAGTTCCACTTCATGCTAAATCATTTTGCTTGCACGTGATTTATTAGTTGCCTAGCAACGGGTATTCCGGTGATTTCTCATTTATTACATGGACACTGACTAGTAGATTTCAGATTGAGTTACACAGGCTGTTGATTCTTTCGGAATGAGAAAGATTTACCGTTATATAGACGATATGTGGAATAAGTGTACGCGACGCAACTAACATTTAAGAAACGGCAATTTAAACAATCACAATGAAAAACAGCCATTTAACCATCTCCTCCAGCATTAATCATTTGTTGTTTCTTGGCCATTTTTATATGCGTTACCGGTTGATAACCTTTTCAGACGGCGTTACTTTAATTATAGGGCATAACTTTAATCATAAGATGCATGCCTATAAAAAGATGGTGTTTTTGGTATATTTAATTTTCTTAAAAGCACGTGTATGCACATTATATTCTTTAAAAGGGTTATTTCATTAGAGAAAAATCTGTTTTATTGTTATTTTTTTTTTGGTAACATCATTTTGTCATTAAGTTGGAAGAAATCTGAAACATTCTATCGAAAAATATCTTGCATCTTAAGAAAGGGAATGGTTTCAAATGTTCCGTGAGCCATGGCATTTAATATTTAATTGAAATGGGTAAAGGAAAAAGATACTCAAACATACCCTCTTTTATTTTCAATCCGTTTATCCCTTTTCAAAGTGTGTTTTTAACCATTTCCATGTACGTGAATAACCTTTTCCTCCGCTCACGAGTCCATACGGTGTATATTGGTCAATAGGTTTAAAAACTTGAACAGTTGATAATCCAGTCTGTCTACCTGAGTATTCAATTCCTTCCAATACCAATTGAAGATTTAAACGGGTTAGCAATTTTCACCACCAATGTACTGTAAATGTGGAAATTTCCGTGTAGGGGTTATTTTCGCTTAATTCGGGGTCACAAAATATCCGCGAAAATATACCTACGCAAACGGTAATTCCCTTAGATATTGAATAAAAGTAGTCAGAAATATTGCGAATTTATACCCAACGCCAAAGGCTAGCTTAACAAACAAGAGGCTCCCAGGAGTCTGAATCTCTTATGCTAAAGCCTATTACTTAGTATGCAACATGGTCTACAAGTACTAGGTAAGTAACATTAAAGAAACTAGTAAGGATAAAAACACTCCTAAGATCAAGAATACAAAGTTACAACGCTTTTCATTTGAAAAAAAAGTCCAAAAAGATAAAATTGATTGAAAACAGGTAAAGGGGGGATAACTCTTAAAGGGTTAATCTGACAATGTTGACCCTGAAATCACTTTTGTAGATCTCAATGAGCTGAACAATTTTGCAATGCTTACTTTTCCTCTAGCTCTTACAGTTTGTAAGATTAGGTTAAAAAACTGGGAAAATTGTAAATTTTGGCGATTAAGGGGAAACAATTCATAGAAGGAGTCATCCAACAACTTCCACTCAATGGAGAGTTTTGTAGAGCTGTCGATGCCGAAAAGGAAGGTTGCTTCTAATTTTCTGTATCTATTATACTTTTTGAGCTGTAAGCCAAAACCTATGGCTTAACCCCCCTTTCTATTTTTAGAAACGGCAGCCATGTTGGTTCGTTGGCGTGCACATATTTCACAAACTTGGTAGAGGACATCCTAAAGATCAAGTGTACAAAGTTTGAAAGCAATCCATTCAGTGATTTCAGAGAAGATTTTTAAAAATCAGTTAAAATTGATAGAAAAAATCAGTTAAAGGGGAATAACTCTTAAACGGTTGATCTGACAATTTTGACCCTGATATCATTTTTGTAGCTCTCAATAAGTTGAACAATTAAGCAATGCTAAGTTTTCCTCTAGCACTTACGGTTTTCCAGAAAAAGTTCAAAAACTGTGAAAATAGTCAATTTTGACCAATAAGGGGAAATAACTCCTATGATGATTCGTCCCACAACTTTGACTCAATAAAGAATTTTGTAGAGCTTTTAATGCTGAAAAAGGTTGCTTCAGATTTTCTTTATCTCTTATGCTTTTTGAGCTATAAGCTAAAAACTATGGTCTGACCCCCCTGTTCTGTTTTTAGCAACGGCAGCCATGTTGGTTCGTTGGCATGGTTGGTTGGTGTGCACAAATTTCACAAACTTGGTAGAGGACATCCTAACGATCTAGCGTACAAAGTTTGAAAGCAATCGCATCTGTGGTTTCAGAGAAAAAGATCTTTGAAGAAAAGTTAACGACGGATGAAGGACGACGGACGCCTAACGACGACAATAACTAACCTGACCCGAACTCTTCGGGTCAGGTGAGCAAAAAAGGCGAAAACGTTTATATTACCTTTTTTTTTTACAAAACCAACTGAAGAATTAAAGGGACAGACTGGATTATATAAATTTAGTTGTTCAACGTTTAAATCTATTGACCAATACAACTATACACTCCGAGTGAAAAAGAGTAAAGCAACACCCTATTATTTTATTTTAGGTCTAGCTTTTAAGCCCTTTTTACAAATCCCAAAAAGAATTATAGAGCCCAATTTTAAAATTATATCTTTTAGAATGTGTTCTTAATGTTATTTTCCACCAAAATGTTTAAGCAAGATATGGTCAGCCGCTTTGAAATATCAACAAATTACAAAAAATGACTAAAACCTTTATAAGGAAAACTTTCAAGGAATTTTTTTTTTTTTTTTTTGCACATTTAAAGTTATGCATTTTAACAGAAGATCTAATATCCAATAGGTTAACATACTGGAAAGAGGTTTTTTGTAAAAAAAGAAAAGAAAACAATGGACAACAATCAATTGTGAGAGAAAAGGGAGATTATTCGGTTAGGATGAAATTTTCAGCAAAAAACAGAAAAAAAAAACAATTTTCTCGACAGAATTTAAACTTTTTGACCCAAATGTTTTGTAGAATATTTTTAAATCAACTTATCATTAATGGAGGTGAATTGCGTTATTTTAATATCCACTATCCATTTTTCTCACGATTTAATATTTTGAAAAATTGGATTTTTTTTCATTAAAATGTCACTTCTCTCGTATAAACTTGAAACAAAACTTACTATTGTTATTATTCCCAAAACATATTCGCATCTGATACATGTTTAACTGACATTTTTTTAAATGAAACGACTGAAAAGTCCATTTTAAATGCATTTTACCAGATTCACAAAAAAAACAATCTTTTTCTGAAAATGAACGTAAAGTTTTTATTGAACGTGAGTTTCGGGAGAAAAATTAGCATTTAAAAAATTTAAGGTCCAAAATACAGCAAAAAACAGGCTTATTTGGAAACGACGGAAACTTATGAAACGTTTAAAACTCGTTTCCGAGACTCCTAGTATTTGCATTACTGTTAAGCAAGTGATAGAGTTTACCGGCTTTTTTACCATGTGAAAATGGCCCCTGAAACTTGATTTTTTGTCATTGCTTAGTCAAAATTAATAATTGCACTGATGTAAAAGAAGAAAAAATGCTTTGATTTGTTTTAGAGGCAAACGATTGATAATACTTTAAGGTTTCCTCATGCAAAAATTTAAGGAGTTTAATGGCCAAATAAAAGTATGGCGTCTGTATTTAATATTGAGGTAACTTTTTTCGGAGTGTATTTAACAGGGTAATTGAATATAAATCGCATAGCAATACAATCCAAAGCATGTGTCAACCTCAGAACAATATAGCATATAATATAATATATTTGTATATGTTTTCCTTGTTTTTGTTGATGGTAGTTTTGTATATTTAGCATGGGTTGAATTTAGAAACATTCGTTCATTTTTTTTTTTCAAAACACCTTGGTATTTATGTATTTTATAAATTGCTACTATATTAACTTACTGCTATTGACTTATATATCTTTAACATTCCTAAACAATTACAAAATAAATGAAATTTCTTAGCATGACATTGAATAAACAATGTCTCTTTAAGATTAAAAAAACAAATAAAGCTGATCTCATTATTTTAATTTATACAAAATTGACCAACATATACATTACGAATATTTGAACACAATATGAGAATATGCCAAAATGTTAAAAAAAGTCAATTTACTATAAATACAATAATGTGCTAAATTTCACTATGATTGTTGTCAGTTGTTGATGACTCGACACAGCCCTGTTTGGTTTACAAACTGTCCTAAACAACCTCATCCAAGAATTTCTTAGTTCCACCGTCATCAATGGATGTTGTTGATCCTGATTCAGCTTTTGACCTAAAACAGTATGTGGGGTTTTTAGGCAAATAACATTTTTACATGTGCATCTAATATTCTTTTAATATCATTACACATGTGTACTTCCCATTTTTAAATTTATTTTATTATGAATGATAAATTATGTAATTATATGTTCAAACATTAGACCATTTAACCACGTCATGTGAGCAGAACTTTTATTTTACCTATTTAAACATTTGGCCTGATTGGGCATAACTGAGAAAAAAACTTATCTAACAAAAATATTTTTGTTTTCTTTCGGACGGCTTAGAATCTCGTACTTTGATATATCACCTACCTTTTCTTTTGCTTTCTTTCGATAATTCCCACTATTGCAAAAAAAACTACCATTACTGCCACAGCTCCACCCATCGTCGAGTAAAAGACCTGTATAAACTAAAGAAGAGGCTCCAATGAACCTGAATCGCTCACCTGGTCCTTAAGCCATAGGTGGCTCTTTTAAAAAGGGCCATCTTACAACATCGACTCAATGGAGACTTATGTAGAGCTTAATTAGCTAAAGGTAAAAACAAGAAGAAAATTACGTCATGTTGGTCATGTTATCACGGGTGATCTAAAGATTATTCAAAATGATTTAGTACGCAAAGTGATTTTTCATGGACTTATAAATTCAGATAACCACAGCGTATAAATTTGGACAATAACTTTAATATCATAATGGAAGCTGTGGAGGACTATGCCAGAGTTTGGATAAAGAGGGAAGTGGACCAAGAACCTGACCTCGAATCGTTGTCAGACTTGGTAAGAACTTTCTGTTCCCTTGGTCGAAGCTGAATCGATAAACTTCAGAAATGTTTCAACGCTCAGTCCAATTCCGTATTTAGAGATCGCGATGCTCTTGACTGTCTTTCCTTCTTACACGACAAATATGTTGTCACACTTGCAGACAAGGTTTCTAACAACAAAGTTTTTATATGTAAAGCACACTATTACATCTGTTTAATCAAAGAACTAGCCATTGATGGTAATGTCACCGCTAGTGCTACATACACCTGGACTTCAGATGAGATCATTGCTAATCATATAACTCCTTCATGTCCTCTTTAAATCTTCATTTGTAGAAGGAACACGAAGAGTTTCCATATTTGTATTGGATACCTTAACTGCATAAAGATCCAGATTAATTTTCCTGATCTTGAAAGTAACAAACCCACCTGAGCCACCTCAGCAGCATATGAGTGTGTATTTCTCAACCAAATTTTTAGATTGTTTGACCCGACACCGCTGTCTCAATGATCGGTTTTAGACCAAGGCTATAAGAAAATACGTCTTATACGGTCTCTTAAAAAGTTTTTCTTTCGATATCAGCCGCTGGTAGCAAAATTCAAAATTATGTAAGATTGATATGATTCGTGATTGTTTTAATTAGTTTGTGACAGTTTGTTGTACTGAGATGATCACTTCTTTATCCCTATTGTGTCTCACAACTATGGTGTGTTTTGTGCTACCAGACCTTTAGATCGCAATGGAAGAGGGAGGTTTGGCTCCATAAAACCTGGTTCAACCCACCATTTCTTTTGAAATCCCTGTACAAAGTCAGGACCATTGTGATCTTCAATTTCTTTGGTATGTCTTTGCCTTGTTTTGTCTTTTCTTCTTGGATATATGTGATTGATCATCCCAGTTCGGTAATTTTGTTGTTACCTTTATTTAATTAAGCTTGTCAAATGTGACAAAGGAAAACAGAACAAAACCCTATAACAAACTAATATATGCACTTCTGAGAGTTGGAAATCCAATAATTATCTATGAGCGCATGGTGTCTACGATAAAATGGATAGAGAAAATTTCTTGTGTGAAGACAGCAACCGAGGAGCAACAAAACCTTGTGTTAGCGATTTTGTGTCAGACGTGACGCTCTTCCAAGTTCCTGCAAGCAACCTCCTCTCTTTATCTGAAATAATCTCCATTATATAATAGCAAAAAATATGATAAGACGCTATTTTTTTATCTTTACATAGCAATAACCCCTATAAGGGGTCATCGGACAACTTCGACCCGATGGAGACTTTTGTAGAGCTAATAAACTGAAGGTTTAAGCAAGGAACAGCTTTTTTTCTATCTGCAACAGTTCTATAAGGCAAATACCGGTGCATGAAAAATCACTGTTTTTTTTACCAATAAAGGATCATATACTATATAAGGACTCATCTGACAACTTTGACCAAATGGAACTTTTTGTAGAGCTAATTGGCTGAAGGTTTAAGCAAGCAGCAATAAGTTTCGTTGTATAAGCCAAAAAAACCATGAAAAATCACTATTTTAGAACTATAAAGGGTCATAACCTGTATAAAAGGTCATCTGACAACTTTGACCCAATGAAGACTTTTGTAGAGCTAAATAAGCTGAATGTTTTAAGGAAGCAACAGCTTTTCTCTATCTGCAATTGGTTTTCATCCTTTAGGGCAAACCCATGAAAAATACATATTTTCCTTGATATGGCCATAATCCCTTTAAGGGATCATATGACGACTTCGAGACTATATTGAGACTTTTGTAAAACTTTTAACTCTGAAGAGGCTATAATCCTTGGGATGTTCCCTATTCAAATCAGATGCTGAATTATAAGTCATTTGAAGTCATTTTACGCCATGATTTTTTTTCAGTAACAACGGCCATGCTTTTAACGAATTCATTTAAATTTAAAATCGTTTGTAGCCACCATGTCAAATTATATTCCTACAAAGTGTCAGTCAAATTGTGTCAGTGGTTTCAGAGGAGAAAAAAATACTTTTATTTTTTCAGAGACGACGGACTACGAATCAGCATGGTGATGGCATAAGCTCACATGGTCTTTGTCCGAGTGAGCGTTAAGTATATACAGTACATATATTACAATGGGTATTTTTGGCTTGAAAGTTAAATTTTATGCACTACGTATGGTTCTCTTTGGGACTCCGAATCCTGAAGCAGCGGCTCGAAAACAGCGATTATTGTAACAAAGACTACAACATTATTACTTTCTGAACAGCTAAAACTATGGCACGCCGTTCTAGTCAAAAGTATTATTCAAATATAAGTTATTTTACACACTCAAAATTCTGAAATACACACTCAAATTTTGTGAAGTTCGTGAAACTTAACATTGAAAGGTTAATAAATTTGACAGCCGATAGTGAAGTGGTTAACGCGTCGGGTTTTTAACACCGAGATTAATGGTTCGTCCCAGGTCATTTGCGAGCATGGTCTCAAGGAAAGATGCGGACTAAAGCTGCTAGTCCTTCGGAGGGGATCGATTAAAGGTCTCGTTTATACGATCACGAGATGACAATACAATTTCCATTTTTTGTAGATTTTGATGAGAATAGGCTTAACGAGGTCCGCTACAAAGGCCACACGAACAAACTGCAACTGAGATTCAATTAAAAGGTAAATAATAGAAGTTACGTACATTATCCTTTGATTTGGTCTTTGGGAGCCTAATTTTTCCGTGGTATTGTTGAAAATGTAAGGATGTAGTCACTTGTTTGAAGCATTTCTGTACCTCAGAGTCACTGATTTGGTTACCATTGGTAGTTATAGAGTACGCCACCTTGGTTACTGTTTCGCTAGAAGGTGTCAATCAAAGCATATTATATTCAGAACAAAGTTTAACATTTATAGCATGTAATGAAAGGTAAAACCCAATAAAGAAATTGTGCTGCAATTTTAATCAAAAACTGTTTTTTTAAACACAATTTGCAAACTTGTCACAAAGTCACAAGTCATAAATTTATTTATATTTACACCCGATGGGTCAATATCTAAAACATTACACAATCGCAAAACATATATAGAAAATTTAACGAAAATGTCTGTTTTAAACGTGACTCCAACACTCATTTGGCGGTTTAAAGGTTTGATGCGCCAAACAAAAACCTGGTTTAACCCACCATTTCTTTTGAAATGCCTGTACCAAGTCGGGACCATTGCAATCTTCAATTTTTACGGTATTTTTTTAATGTTTTGTCTTTTGTCTTGGACATGGAGATGATCCTCCAAGTCCGGTTATTTTGCTATTACCTTTCTGGATTCAATATTAGTAATATTTTTCTCTTAATTCATTGTCATTTTGTCTGAAATCCAATTTTGTATTTATCAAGCACTCATAAATTTGGTCCAATTCGTTTAATAGTGTAACTTTTCATTTTTTATATAAATGCCATAAATGGTTGAACTATGTACATTTATAAAAAAAATATATATTATTTTACATGTAAGTTATTTATTGCGTTTATTACTTGCAATTTGTAGAATCTGTCTTATCTGGAGTATTTCTTAACTGTTTGGGTTATATTGGTGAATAATACGAAATGAAACGTAAAAAGCACAAAAACGTACCAATTTTCTCCTGTCACCATGTCCGTCTTTATTCCGACTTGAACGATGACACTTTCGTTATTAATACTCTTCCTCAATACGTCTTCCATTTTTGATGTAAGATTTCCTATTTCCTGTTCGACGTTACCTTGAAAGAAAGCAACACCCGGATCTATTGTTGGAATAGTCGGTTTCTTTGTCGATTTTGAACATTTGATGAGGCCTCTTGAAAATTTTTTTCCTGTGTCACGAGTACAGCTGAACCCATTTGGAAATCCTTTGCATACAGCATTATTTTTACATGGATTGGGAAAGCAGTTATTACAGTCACGACCTGAATAACCTGGAAAAAACAACAACGCCTTATTTTCAAAATGTGATGTCGTGAAGGATAAACACCAAGGGAATGTATGTCAACTAAATAAAACTGTTGTTGTGAGCTTTATCGGTAATCATTACATTTTCCCTTTCAAATTGATGTATGCCGCTGATAAACCCAAACTCCTTCGCAGTAGGCTTATCCTTCCCGACAAAAATATGTCAGGATTATCCCACTGCTACAGGCTTGTATGAATTCCATCAAGATTCTTGATAAAAATTTTTAGTTTAATAAATTTTCAAAATTTTCCTATAGTTAGCCATGAAAACATCAAATTTTCTGTAATATTTTTTTTTCTTAGAAGAATTAATTCAATTTGTTGTAAAACCGGTTTAAATGAGAACGCACTATTTTAAAGTGAAGTAAAGTAGAAGTATTTAGGCTATACTATAAACAATGTGGTTGCGCAATGCATTTTGATATAAGTGAGTACTTTTCATGGTTTTTAATTGTCCCCCGCCGCAACGCGTCGGAGGGACTTAGTAAAGGTCTCCGTCCGTCCGTCCGTCACGTTTTTTGTGGGTGCAACTCCTCGGACACTACTGAACGGATGTTGCTGAAACTTTACACACTGATAGGGTACTATTAGTAGGTGATCATCCCATATTTGAAATTTTCAAAATGGCCGCCGTTTTATATGGAAACCGTGAAGAAAGGCCAAAATATAGGACATTCAATATATCGGCTACCTAGGTGCACAGGGTTCTGAAATTTTGTAGGCTGATAGAGCAAAATGTACTCTTTAATAATACGGAAAGAATTTGAAGCAATTTGTACAGTTTTCGACTTATGTACGAATTTGTGATTTTCCGGTCCAAAAAATGGAACTTTGTCAAATTTTTTGACTGCATGATTTTCGTCTCCTAAACAACCAATTTCTATTGTATATCGCTCGAATTTACATACCACACAACTTTCATGCGGCGGCGGGGGACACATGGCTACGCGTAGCAATCTTGTTTAGATAGTAGGGGTCAAAAAGAGGTCATTGAAAAGAAGCCCACGGAAAGCCTGGTGCAGTGATAAGTGTACGGACCGTTATGGACGGGAACTGGAACTGTGAGGAGTTTGTGATAAATCCTTATCATGGTCAGTACGGTGACGTGGCACTTGATCAGTCCGTACAAAAAATAGTTCCTATCAAAAATATCAAAAATAGAAAAAAAATAACATTTTGTCGGTCGGTGTTTACCGATAAAAAGAATAAAGGACTTTTCAAATTTCGAGATCAAGTTTATCATTGGTTTATGGTTCAACCTTCGGGTTCACCATAAACTAGTGATATACTCAATCTCAAGATTTAAAGGTCCTATATTCTATATTTATCCTCATTCAGGTATGTTGTTACCATTAGTTTTTTTTTCAAAACGAAATGATTGCTTGGGTGAATGGTGTGTTATGACAAGCAGGAACTATTTATAGATGTACTTCCTATGTACCTTAGTTCAATTTGCTTTGACTTGATTTCATAGTACTGTTTTAGGTATTCAAACATTTGGATGGCCCATTAGTATTCCTTTTTTAAACAAAGGAAAAATATATAAAGAGACGTTTTAGCTGAAAAAAATAACTGTTTTATGATTATATGTTGAACACTGGATTTAGGTGCGTTGCGATACAAAAACACCTTTTTGCTGTTCTGACATTTATCTTTCTTTTTTTTTTAGATTTCGATCAATGCGATGCCCAGGCGTACATTGTTGACAGAAAGCAACCAGACAATATAAGATTCGCATGGATCAATATATATACAAACTAATTACTGTTGGTATTAACTAGACAATTTCTCGTAATTCGTTGATACATTACCTTCAGAACAGGCTGTTGAGTATGATATCTGTATTCTGAAGGTAAAAGACACAAATATTTTTGTTGAAGTTTAATGACAAATTCTATGTATACAGCCATTCGTCAATTAAAAATTAAGTAATTATAAAGATTTGATAAATCCAGTATAAAATTTGCGTAAGTGATTTATTTGACCTAAGAAATATAACAGCTCTTAGCTAAATGACCAAAGACCGAACTTTGGAAATCAATGTTGAGAGATAGTGCGCAAACTTACTTGTCATGGTGTGCAGAGTTCCATGAGTAAGTTTTACCCTTTTTTCTCTCTTTGACACAAACTGAACAATTTAATTCAATCATGCTTTTTACATACTATTTTAGTGAGTATATGAACTGGTGTGAATTGGACATGAACTAATGTTGAGAAAATTGGGGTTGGAGTGAGAAACAAAAGAACAGTAAATTTTGAAGACCACTAGCAATGTTGGGAGGTCTTTTACATGCATGAAGCTTGGTACTATCCACACACGTTGGTCTTTTTGAGCAAGAGTCATTCTGTATTTTGAACCAACTATCACTGCGGACGAGAACAACACTTTTCAGTCACCTATGGACAAACCATGGTCGCTCTATGGGCTGAGCATTAGCCCGGCGAGAATTCAAAGACCTCCAAACACATCGTATACGACAAACTATAGTCTCTAATTCTGCTCCGAGCCTTTTGCCACTCTGACCACAATAGAAACGTGTTTTGAATCTCATTGTCAGTTAAAAGTAGATAAAGTCAAATCTAAGCTGTAGATATTAGGTCTTCCTTTAATTAGCTTTGGTTTAACTGAGATGATATTTGGTCAATTTTCCCTTGTCTGTCTTGTAGTGACTTTGTATCAAAATGTTAAAAGGTTTGGCGCAATAAAACTTGATTTGACACACCTTTTCCTTTCGTACGCCAAATCCCAAACATGAATGACGCATACAATAAAGAATATGAAGACCGCCTTGAAATTTTATATAAAAAAACTAACCTTGTATTGTGTGCCCCTTCTATAACAATGGTAACAGACGCCTGGTTTGACAAATCTGATTTTGTCAATATCTTTGATAAGTCTGTTATATGCTCTGACCCTCCTACATCTCGATCAAATACACCTATCGTCAAGTTTAGGGAATGCTGGAACGAAAAGATATGAATTAGAAGAGCGAAACATGGAATTATCATGCTGTATTTTGAATACTAGTATTTGATTTAGACTCTCGAAAACGTTTTCTACTTTTACCGATTAACAAATTCACAATGCACATTTGTAAGCAAGTGTAGAGAGCAGCTTGCTTGATAGCATGAGACTTCAGGCATGATGGAAAAAATCGTTTTGTCACTCACTCGGATTTTTTTTCGCAAATAATCTGCATGTGCAGAAAACGGTAGGAAATACTATCATATCGTTCCTCATTATTTCGTCCCATCAATCAATATCAGCCTTTAAATGGAATGGTTTAAATTTGTATCAACGCGAACTTTTATGGCAATGTTTTTTTTTCATATAGGTTTAATTGCTGTATTATTCATTATGTTTTGCTGACTATTGTTTTACTCGGTTTCTTTCTATCCTGATTAACTCCTTATAAAAGACTTCCACCTACAGCACAAAAGAAACCACGAGTTAATGTCCTTAGACATACGCAAAGGTAAGGGGGAATTCAAAAACAATGCCTCATAAGTATTACAATGACTATTACACGCATAGTATGCACCAAGAAAACAAAGGGGCCACTTAATGTTTAAAAATACAACCTACCACTCGATACGACTTTTGACTAAATTTATAAGTAAAATATTGTACCTGATCAGACAAATGAAATGCTTGTACTTTATCTCTACCAAAACTAAAATGATGTGAGTTGTCTGGTCCATCCAATGTTTTGCAAATCCTGTAAGCATAAACAATGTTGACTTATTACTTCAGAAATCATATATTTTTTCACTAAACTGTTCGTCTTTCCCAAATGTCTTTAAAAGACTTTTTTAAGGTTCATGTTTACATTTACCTTAATATGGCTTAATTTTAGCGAAAAAAGTAAAAAAGTGTTTCACTGCAATAAGGTGAGCCCATATCTAGGTCCTACTATACTTTATTGGTCCTGAAAATATTTCGTTTGTGCTGTACATATACTAAGATTTTCTTCAAAAAAAGTTTAAACTGTCCTGATGCGAGTCCTGATGAACATTAACGAACAATAAAAAAATATTTATATATAATGTTAACACTATATTTCTAAACTTTTATCTTGATTTTCAATAGAAAAAGTTATTCGATGAGCCTGTTATGGCCCTGTCACACTATAACGTTTTAGCCAACGTGTGCCGACGTTTTAGAATATATTTTCAACACGCTGGTGTGCGTTGCGTAAGTTTTGTACACGTTATGAACACGCTACAAACACGTTAGCGAACGTCAGCGTGCGTTGGTGAACGCCGAGTGCGTCGCAAATTTTTCAACATGCTTAAAATTTCCGACGTTCGCCAACGTGCTAGAAATAAATTATTCGAACGCTAGGCATAAGTTAGAAGGACGTTATACACACGCTGGTGTACGCTATGTGGTCGTTGTGCGCATGTTGAGATGCGTTTGACGAACGCTAAGCTAAATGGAAACGAACGTGTCTAGCGATAATGCAGCGCACGTCTAGCGTCAGTCTAACGACCAAGAAACCTATTCAACGTGTTTAAAACGTGTACAGAGCGCATAGAGCGTCATTGTAACGAACGAGTAGCGTATCAACCCAAGAATGTTATAAGTTAGATTGAATTACAAGGGGGGAAGTCAATTTCAAAAGCTTCAAATACTAATTCAAACCTGAAAAAAAAAATCTTTTTACAAAAAACAATGAACAAAGCCATAAAAAATCTTGAATTTTATCTCAAAGATAACTTAGATGGTCTGGAATTGGAAGTACTTCTTGCAAATTGTTATACACCTGTCGTGTTTTCGGTGGACATGTCTTTGGTAGAAAAGTAACGACAGTCTAACTTCAATACACATTTGAAATAATGTGTATTTTTAATATTCAATAAGCACTTGCGTTTTTTCTCTATTAAGGACATCATTAGTCAAGTGCTATAAAAAGGATGCGAGGCAAAATCTACAGACCGGTATTTCTTACATGTATATACTCATTTGAGATTTTGAGAGTTTGTTAACAAGCGCATGATTTCCTCTCTGTATATTTTTGACATATCAAAATATAAAATCTACACTATATTTTATCATCTTTTAGATTGAGCGCAAAAATCATCACTATTGGTTAAAAAGAGGCTCCCAGGAGCCTGAATCGCTCACCTGGTCTTGATGTTGACCCTATACTTTTGTAGAGCTAAATGAACTGAACATTTAAGCAAGCAACAGCTTTTCTCTACCTGCAATAGCTTTCATTCTATAGGCCAAAAACACCATTTTTCACCTATAAGGGGCCATAACCCCTATAAGGAGTCATCTGACAACTTCGACCCTATGGAGACTTTTGTAGAGCTAAATGAGCTGAACATTTAAGCAAGCAACAGCTAATCTCTATCTGCAATAGTATTCATTCTGTAGGCCAAAAACATGAAAAATCGCTTTCTTCAGTGGCCGTAACCCCTATAAGGGGTCATCTGACAACTTCGACCCTATGGAGAATTTTGAAGAGCTAAATGAGCTGAACATTTAAGCAAGCAACAGCTAATCTCTATCTGCAATAGTTTTCATTCTGTAGGCCAAAAACATGAAAATTCGCTATTTTTCAGGGGCCGTAACCCCTATAAGAGGTCATCTGACAACTTCGATCCTATGGAGAATTTTGTAGAGCTAAATGAGCTGAACATTTAAGCAAGCAACAGCTAATCTCTATCTGCAATAGTTTTCATTCTGTAGGACAAAAACATGAAAAATTGCTATTTTTCATGGGCTGTAACCCCTATAAGGGGTCATCTGACAACTTGGACCCTATGGAGAATTTTGTAGAGCTAAATGAGCTGAACATTTAAGCAAGCGACAGCTAATCTCTATGTGCAATAGTTTCCATTCTGTAGGACAAAAACATGAAAAAACGCTATTTTTCAGGGGCCGTAACCCCTATAAGGGGTCATCTGACAACTTCGACCCTATGGAAACTTTTGTAGAGCTAAATGAGCTTAACATTTAAGAAAGCAACAGCTAATCTCTATCTGCAATAGTTTTCATTCTGAAGGCCAAAAACATGAAAAATGGCTATTTTTCACCTTTAAGGGGCCGTAACCCCTATAAGGGGTCTCCTGACAACTTCGACCCTATGGAGACTTTTGTAGAGCTAAATGAGCTAAACATTTAAGCAAGCAACAGCTAATCTCTATCTGCAATAGTTTTCATTCTGAAGGCCAAAAACATGAAAAAATGCTATTTTTCACCTTTAAGGGGCCGTAACCCCTATAAGGGGTCATCCGACAACTTTGACCAAAGGGAGACTTTTGTAGAGCTTTTGATGCTGAATCAGTAGCGTGCCTCAGATTTCCTCTATCTCTTATACTTTTTGATTTATAAGCCAAAAACAGTAGTCTGACCCCCTAGTCTATTTTTAGTAACGGCGACCATGTTTTTTGACAGATCAAAAATCCAAACACAAGTTTGGTGCAGGACACCCTAAGGATCAATCATACCAAGTTTCATTCAATTCTGTTCAGTAGTTTCAGAGGAGAAGATTTTTGAAAAATTGTTAACGGACGACGACGACGACGACGACGACGACGACGACGGACGCCAAGTGATGGCAATAGCTCACATGGACCTTTGGTCCAGGTGAGCTAAAAACGGCTTTAGAATAATTATACATTCATATTACCAGAACGCTGAAAACCAATGTTTTTTATAACGAAACAAAATTCACATGATGTATCTATAATTATTAATTAATCCAGCAATACATTTAAGCCAGATAATAGATCTTTTTGGGATATTGTGAAATAATACTAAAGAAAAGAACAGATATCCTAGGTCTCCCCACCGAGAGAAAAAATTATAAGTTAGACTAACGCTATGAAAGCGTTCTGCAGTCGTCACATATGCGCTAGGCAAACGTCAAGTACGCCGGACAAACGCTACAGATAAGTTTTGAATAAGTTTGTTGTGAGTTGCAGGTAGTTAGTCTGACGCTTTGTGGTCGTTCACCGAGATATTTTTTGAAACTTTTTACAGCGACTGCCAACGTGTTCCAACGTTTTAGAAAATTATTCGAACGTTCGGCACACGTTGGCTAAAACGTTATAGTGTGACATAATCTCGTTGAGATGTTAGTTCCGGGGAAAATTTTTTGATTGGCCTTAGAGGAGGCCAATCAAAAAATTTTCCCCGGAGCTTAAGGAGGAGGCCAATCAAAAAATTTTCCCCGGAGCTAACATCTCAACGAGTAACATCTCAACGAGATTAAGTGTGACAGGGCCATTAACAATAAACATAGGCTGAAATAAACCTCATACGTACCCAATTGGATGGTGAGCGCGGGGATGGGCCGGTAAACAAAGAATATAAGCTAAAATAATACGTACTCATTTATACACGTGTTGAAGGTTGTGTCACACTTTTGTTTCCCCGGCCACAAGTCGCAATCTTTATAATCGGTGTCGAAGTGGAGAAACCTAAATGTAAGATCGTATTCTCCATCCACAATAGGTATATTCTGAAATATTGTTAAACCCAATGAGATAGCGGTGGTTAAAAGCGTGCACAGGGACACATCATTTCTCATTGAATTAATTACTTTTTTAATAACAATATATTATAATGTAAGAAAAACTAAGATCAAATATTTTAAAACATCCATAGTTTATATATAGGAAATATAATACGTACATGTAATAAGCAACGGCACCAGCACTTTGAACATGCAACCCCGTTTTTTTTTCCCACTTCCCCTTTCAAAATGAAAGTTATGTTGAAAGTTAAATATTTTGTCAGTTTTCTTGTCGTGACTTAATATAAAAAAAATTCTTTAATGGTATGCATAAAACGGTCGATAAAATTTGAATATTACTATTATTAGTTTTGATAAATGTTAAGAATTAATAAATTAACATGAAAGTATAATGATGTAAGTGAACTCGGGTGCTCCAAAATGTAAAGCAATTCCTAGTTGTTGCAGTATACAGCCGCCGCGTTGTCAATTTAGATATCTAATCCAGTAAAAGAAGACAATGGGCAAATTAAGATAAAATCGACTTAACACTCACCAATTGAACAAGACTAGCAGATAAATATATATAACAAAATGCACGAAAATCCATCTAAAATTTGTATCCTTTGTCTTGTACTAACTTTTCTAGTTTTTAGATTACCACTCACATTAATGGATAATGGGTTAGGATGATTGGTAAAAAATCACATTTTATTTAAATGTGCATGCTTATTTATATAGTGCGCAATGTTTTAGAGGCGTGTTTTCGTGGAAACGCAACACAGATGCAGACACCGAACGGAACCGGAATTCGTACTTTGTGGTCTTTTCTTTTTATCAATTTTAAGATTTTAGACCAAGATAGAGTAATCTTGAAACAAAAATTATAGACGCTTCCTGCTTAGCCGAAGACACGTGTGATTTTCTTTTCTAAACTTACGGAAAAATCATTGAATCTAAAAAATATTCATGATTTGTTTATTATTGTATAACAATGCAACATAAAAAGGTGGTCGTGCAATGAATTATATTATTATTATTATTATTATTATTATTATTTAAGGGACTAACCATTCAACTTGAAAGGGGGAATTGTTTTTTTTTTCTGAAAAAAAAAAGTTTGACTTTTGATGATAACAATTTGACAGCAGATGTTAAGAAATAAATTTATAGGATTTCTGCTATATAAATAATAATAATATAATTGTAATAAAATAAATGTTGTCGTTATTCATTAAAAAACTGAAACCAAAAATCTGCGTCCTTCGATGACAAATTTTCTGACCAGAGCAAAAAATCGAGACCCCCCCCCCCACTTCAAGTCGAATGGTCGGTTCCTTAAACCTATATTGGTTATTGCATGATACCTGTATTTTACATAAGTTATACAAATGTAAGTGTTTGCATCTATTACATGATTCATTTGGGTAAATAATAGAAGATAATGAGATATGGAATAAGTGTAAGCGACCCTGGGGTACGTGACATAACATACAACACTTACAATAATTTTAAAAATCCACATGGAAAACAGCCAGCAGCCTTCAATGTGACCAGCGGTCGCTGCTCACATTGTTTTGAAATTGGCCCTGGATTGAAAATTAACTACATATGATTCAAGCCTAATCCTAAAGTGTCAATGAAAAACCCTTTTCTTGACAAAAAAACCCCCACCAAATAACATAAAATCGACGAATACAAATATCAGCTTTGGTGAAGATTCCTGACTAAGGACTGGTAGGCCCATTTAAAATGTGGCGGGGTTAAACTAGTCAGTTTTTGGGGCCCAACCTTCACCGAATTAATCACTTTTGTAAAATAATTTGGATTTCCTCTTCCCTTACAAAGTGCCGTTTCCTCTTTTTGAAGTGTTAAAGGAGCAAAACGTTAATGTACATGAGAGATTAAATAATTGTGGCTGGGTTTTTAGTTTTTTTTTGTGCGAGTTTGTTTCAAAACAGTAGAGAGTTATGATAAACTTCCTGATGAAAACGAGTCGGATTTTCCCGTGTGGTAAGGGACGGACCATTTAACTTGAAGGGGGGCTTGGATTTATGTTTTGGTCAGAATTTTTAAAAAAATTTTAAATAAAAATTATTTGTTTTTCGAAAACGCCGCGACAGAATATTTTTTTTCATTATTATCATTATTTTATATGGTGGAAATCCTTCTTCAGAATATTTTTTTTCTTACCCCCTGCTGCCAGAATATTTTTTCATGAAAAATAATTTTCAGAATATTTTTTTTAGGAAAAAACCAAGGCCCCCCCTTCAAGTTAAATGGTCGGTCCCTAAGTCGCACTAATACGGATCGTAGCAGACGGGATGTGTTCGATAAGATACCAGTAGCTTAAGCTTCAGAGTGATGATAATTTCCTAATACAGTCACATTGTGCAAGTGTACGATATGACATCTAGAACGAAAGGATGAAGCCGGGGGAGGGGGCTGATGCCTATGATTAAGGGTATACATGTGCCGTTTGGCTGTTCTGAACCGGACGCTGTTTGAAACAAGACAACTACAAAAGCATATATATACTGTTAAACCAGGGGATGTTGCATGTGTACCCTGTTCCGACCACGTGAAAACTGCTCTGATTAGCATATTTTTATTGTATATATAGTAGTTCAGAGGCAAGTCATGAAAAAGGACATTTGTGAGCTGACTGAATGTAGATCAGCAACTACCACTTGTAGTATATTAGTATTTTAATGTTTCTTCATCTGTAAACCTGTGGTTGACCTGTTGCGCTAAATTTACAGCCATGTTCCTACATTTAAGTGGAAAAGAAATAACGAAATTATTTCTTTCTTCTATTTTCTTACGTTGGAATATGTGGCAGACGTATAAGCTTAAATTTCCTTTTTCAAAATACATTAAAAAAAAACCTGAAAGATAGTACCTTAAAAACTGCTATCTTCAAGTAGTAAAATGTGTCGATCTTATTTCACTTAATTCGTGCTCATAATATGTTTTATGTGCTGTACTTATACTAAGAGTTTGTTTTATGTTCAATCTGTCCTGAAAACCCTTCCCAACAGGCAAAAGTTGTCGTTTTTACGTTGAAAAGACGTCTTGTTGAGTCGTCAGGAAAACGTCTTTTTAGGTTGAATTTGATACAAGGCGTCTTTTCAACGTTTTGTTTAGATATCTTTTCAACGTCTTTTTAAAGTACGTGTAACCTTGACCTCAGACGGGACAACAGAGTCAATAGGTGCATTCCATACCTCACCATTTAACTTGAAGTGGGGCTTGGTTTTTTATCGTGCTGGTCAGAAATTTTTTCTCCCGGTGCAAAGCGATAAAGATGCTGTATACGATTATGAATAGCCTTCAAGTTAAGGTCATTACCATTTTTCAGGGTCCTACTTTTGAAATACGCCTGCCATTATACTCAATCAGTCAGGATTAATCGGTACTTCTAACGATGTCGGTACTTTTATCGAGATCGGTAATTTTACAGATGTTTGATCGGTAGTTTTATCGAGATAGAGAGCGCCATCTTTCTTTTCCTCCAATAACAGAGTGCTGAACGCAAACACAAAGTGCGTTTCGTTTTTTGTGAAGTATAAACTATAAATAAGTTTCTTACCAGGTGAAATAAAATTCTACCGGGTGATTGAGAAAATATTACAACTTAAAGTCTGATAAATACCTTTTTCTGCAGGTTTTATAATTTATATTGCAGTCGGGATCGATTGGTAAATTTATTGCAATATAAATTATAAAACCTGCAGAAAAAGGTATACTTTTGTCATGTTTTAACTATTTTTAGAGATTAAAGGTTTAATACATACTAACCCGAATAATACAGTCGTTATATTTCGCTCCTTACAGTCGAAGTATGCGAAGACGGATAGGGCTTGTATCATTCGAGTTAAATACATACCCGAATGTGCAATATATGATATTTTCAAAAGAATATTGTATTTTATAAAAAATATTTTATTCATAAAAATATATATACTCGGAGGACCCTTATTTAACTATACCCTGCCATTATAAATGCGACTATTCTATAGAGATAAAGGGCTTACTAGATGCATGAAGGTTTAATACATGAGATTTTTCGGAATTATTTGGGAATTTAGTCAAAACCTCATCTTGTTGAGCAGTATTGTTGATAAGCGGGAAAGTACTTGAACTTTTCAAAATTGTAAGTTTAAGTTAAATTCTATCTATGAGGAAAATAAAGGTCACAGCCAGCATCTGAAAAGCATCAACATGTGGACCTACCATGCCAATATGGTTGATTTGGATCTTGTCTGTAGGCTGAAATGTTTTTGTTCTTCTTTATAAAGTTGTCATTCATGTGTAAAGTATAACTCATAGAAGGTCACAGCCAGCATCTGAAGTGCATCACCAAGTGGACCTACCATACCATATGGTTGATGTGGCACTTGTCAGTAAGTGGGAATGGACTTTAACCATAACTCTATAACAACCATTCTTAAGGTAGCACAATGCAAAAGTTCTTAAATTTTATCAAAATTTCTATTTATACCTTTTTAAATACTCATAATACCCGTTTTCAAATGGTGCAAAAATATTTTCAGTTCACCTTATAATTAATGAGCTATGGTGATAATTAAATAATCAAAACAAATGGACATGTAATTTAAGCTGTCAATAAACCATAAAGGTAGAGCATATCTTTAACAGCTTGGAAGTTTAATGTGTGTATGAAACTTGGTTATAGGTCATATAGATGTTGATTTATGATGAATTAAGAATCCTACAGTGCTCCAATGGTAGAAACATGCTATTTGATCTAGAAAATTGGGCTCAAAGTAAGAAATTGATATTTTTTTTTTTCAACTTTCATTTTTTCATGCAAAAAGTAAAGTTTGATCGAATTTAGCTCAAAGATGGGTACCCCAATGTGGCTGGTTTTTGGATATGTTATTCAAAGGTCTACATGTATTATCAACAAAACCGTGTGTCAGATTTAAGATAAAAACTTTAGAAAATTAAATATAGTGACCCCTTATGCAATAAAGCCTTGTACACAAAATATTGCTTTAGTGGAGAATGGAATGTGATAGGAAAATTCTGAGACACAATTTTGGATGCCATGCAGTGTTGATTCAGATTATATTAGTTTTAAGTTGAAATTTTTACTTTTAACATTTATATGGTAGTTTATTTATGTAGGTATCATCGTAAAAAGTTATTTCCTCTTTCCAATGGTATCTCATTTATTAAATTTGGTGAAATAATAAGAACGTTATGTAGGTTTAAAGTGTGATGGTCGGACTAAAAACAACCTCAGTATGGTGCTACCTTAAATATATGTATAAGATCATGTTATTCATTAATCATTCTTCACCATATTTTATATATTACAAACATTTATATGTTAATAATAACTTTGCAGTAGTATTAACATTCAGGAGCTAATAACAATCTCAAACATTATTGTCATTAAATCAAAACTAAAAGATATAATTGCTAAAAAAAAATTTAATCACATTTGCAAAGCATCTTTCAAATCCAAAATCACATTTACAATATTTATTATACATTTTACAATTTAAGTCTTAGTATTCTTTTTTTCAGTTTTTCTGTCCTGGTATAGCTCCCATTCTTGTGGGGTCCTGTGAGGGGTAATGAACTGCTTGAACCTGTGGCCTCTGCTGGGGGTGCTGAGGAGGGGGCCTCATTGGCATCATGCCTGGAGGAGGAGGAGGCAATCTCATACCTGTTGATATAAAGAGAATCAAGTATACATATTTTATCATTACTTACAAGCAAGTCTGAGAATGAGATGAAACTGTGTTGAATAAAATGTCCAATATTTTTCATGCAAGTGTAGAACTGGGATTTTAGCAGAATTTTTTGAGTTTTCTTAAGACTTGTGTGATTTCTTTATTGTTGTGAATAGTAAAATGTTTTCATCGTATTGTACACTAACATGATGGATCAAAGCTAAATGAAAATCAACTTAAGTGTAGTGAATAGACCAACTTGTAGACCCAAATTAACTCTTTGAAATTTCCATTTAAAATAAGAAATGACAACTTCACACAATTATTGATTAAAATATACATCAACTTGTGTACTTTAAGTTCTAAGAGTATACCAAGTCTGTTTTAAAGATTAGGAAGCATTGATTCAATGGATTATTATGCTGTCAAAGAGTATTGTTTTACCTGGAGGTGGTGGTCCCCTGAAGAAAGCAAAAGGTACAAAGTTGGGAGGTGGTCCTCGTGGTGCTCCTGGTGGCCTGGGTGGCATAGGTGGCATCATCATGGGAGGTGGTCCATTCAGATTGAAGAAGTTATTATGTGCAATCTCCTCTGGTGGCTGAGGTAAGGCTGGAAAAAAATCAGAATACTTTTTAATAACATACCAAAATTAAGTTTAACAAATATTATTCAATTTTAAAGATAAGTTTTTCATGTTCTTTTAGTTTTTATAATAGTTTATTCTAATGATTTCCAAAAAAAAGAGAAAAACTTTATCATAATAATTTTGAATAAATGAGTGGGTGAATGTTGGGAGTGTATGCTGTTTTCTTTACACACGGGTCAAAAAGATGGGCAGTTATAGTAGTGGAGGAAACTGGAATACCCAGAGATACACATTAAATGTCATTCTACTTAATTAGTTAATATAATTACTGTATCAAATTTATAGACAGCACTTGCATTAGCAAATGGAGAATATTTGTTGAGTTTGTTCGTTCTGGTCAGTATTCAACAATTAAAACAATTATGGACAAAAAGTTAAGTGCGTGTCTCAGAGAAAACCATGCAAAATCCTTAATTTTGTCCAGAAGCAATATTTTCATGGCTATGAAAGCAATGGTGTAACTTAAAGCCCTTCATGGAAGGCTTCTTTTGGCAAAATATTTTTTTTGAAAAATTCAACATGGCCGACCTTCGGGCCTTAACCAATATAACTGCATTTCTTTGCCAAATCAGCCTTATTGAAAGCAAAACTTCAACTTAACTAAGGTTTATTTTATCCCAATGTCTTGTGAGTTTCAAAATTTGAACATGAAATCCTTTAAGGGACATGCCTTGGCTTTCAATTGCAATTTTTTTTTTTAAAAACATAATTTCCATTACCAAGCACCCTTGGGGGTTAATATTGGCAATTTGCCAAATTTTTCAAAATCATCAAAATGCATAGTTTTAACGTTTAATTTTGTCCAAGGCAGGCCTCTTGAATGGTATTCTTTCTAATATTCAAACATTTAATGCTTACAAGGTGAACATGTTAACCTGCAACCATGGATTGTGTATTCTAGCTTCGGTACAAGTCTGTGAAATGGGTTGCTTTCGATTTTGGTTGCAAAACTCTTTTTTTTTTTACAACTTTTGTAAAAACATGAAAGTGTTTAATTTAAAAAAAAAATGCATTTTTAATTAGTGACATCATAGTTTATAAGAATTACAATAGCTGTAAGTGTCTTGACTTTGCGCAAAATGTTCAAATCGGGGCTCAAAATATGAAATGTTAAAGAATTAATGGAAAAATAAAGAAATTGTTAGTTTTAGGTGATCACAGCAGAAGCATTAAAAGTCAGGTGAAATGTGGTGATTATGTATTTAAAAGAACCCTTTTTGGTCTTCAGGAAATGATGTTTATAAATGTCCTTGTTGTCTTTTTTGTCATGATACTTGGGGTACCTTTTATCCTATGTTTGCATAGAATGATAATTGGGTTTTTAGCTATATTTAATGAAAGGGAGAATACCCATGTGTGTAAACAAAACAATGCTTTTGATGATAATTAAAACTTTATTTTCGGCAAAAATAAATTAAATAAGATTCTTATTTTTATTTCAAACGATTAATTCATTCTATAAATCCTTCTGAAAGGTAAGGGAAGTCTTGATTCTTCAGTTCAGCTGCATGTCTTGTTCCATTTGTTCAATTTCTGGCCTGGAAAATATCTCGATCTTCCGATATCTCGCCTATAAGTCGGTACCCGTTCTTCAATTTAAATTTTACTCCTCAAAAATCCGACTTATATGCGCGTATATACGGTAGTTAAGTTGAAGATTTGCTTTCAACAAGGCTGATTTGGCAAAGAAATGCAGTTATATTGGTTAAGCCCCGAAGGTCGGCCATGTTGAATTTTTCAAAAAAAATATTTTGCCAAAAGAAGCCTTCCATGAGGGGCTTTAAGTTACACCATTGCTTTCATAGCCATGAAAATATTGCTTCTGGACAAAACTGCATGGTTTTCTCTGAGACACGCACTTAAGCAAACACCATTCAATTCTCTCACTGGACAATAATACTGCAATTTCATTATTATTTGTGGGGTATAAATTTTTGTGGCTTTCATGGGTGGCCTTTTACCACGAAAATTGATGCCCAGTAAAAAGGAAATTTAACATTGATCTGTATGCTGCAGTCTTCAAAACTTCGAATTTAAGAAACCACAAACTTATCCCTTTTTACTATACATGTACCACGAAAATTGGTACCCTTGAAAATAAATGAATCCACAGTATATGTATTTCAAATCAAAGCTTTTCCACATATAGACTCTCTTTTTTATATTTACCAGCAGGAAGACCAGGAACAGGTTCCAGTTCAGGTTCATCATCATCTTCATCGTCTTTCTTAGATGACGTTCCCTGTTGGGCTTGAGATCTCCCCCATTTAATAGTCAACCTTCGACCTCCTAAGATCAGCTTATTGAAGGATTTTTCAGCTGCTGCCTCTGCCCCAGATCGTGTTGTAAATTGTACAAATGCACACTGTTGCTTAGCAACAACATTTATTGATCTGATTTCTCCAAACTGGTAAAAATGGTCTCTGAAAAAAATACAAGGAAATGTAAAGGAGAACATTATACATGTTATAAGACAAATCATTTTATTTTGGCTAATTGTTTTGTATCCTAAAAATTATTAAACATGTAGTACTTAAAATATTTTTTTTTCTTTTATTTCATAAAAGAATTATTTAAGCTAGCTGTTTTGTATCCTAAAAATTATTAACTTGTTGTTAAAAATATTTTTCTTTATTGCATAAAAGAAGATGACTTTACAGCTTAAATATTTGAATTTTGGGTGTGCACTTACAAGAAAGACTTCCTACTTTGTAGGTATACAGGTAAAGATAGATCATGGTGAACTAATTTTATGCTAAATATTCATTACTGGAGATGTAAATAAAATTTCACAGCTTTTGGTAAACAAAAGTTAATGTGGGAACGAACAAAAAAATGCAATTCAGGCCCCTTTTTGGCCACTAATTTCTAAACAAATAAAGGAGGGACCCCAAAAATCAATCCCATCCATCCTTTAATGGTAAGGAATATAACTGTCCAATTTCATTGCATTCTGAAAACTAGAACAAAAGTTATCGTGTATACACTCAAGTTAACAGACAACGACAACAGCATCATACCATCATACGTTCGCAATTTTTTTGCATTCGTATAAAAAAATACTTACTTTAGTTCTTGTTCATCAATCTTTTCCCCAAGATTGCCTATATATAGTGTTGTGATAGTTTTGTCCTCTGGTGGTGTAAGTTTAGGCATGTCATTGTATCTCTTCATCAACTTCTCAGCTACAGGGTCATTGACACCATAAAATCTATCTTTTATATTCTGATCAGCAAGTGGATCATCTGGGTCTGTGGGTTTGTCATGTCTGGAAAAAGCAGACATGTGGTAAAACAAAACTCTTTTGTTTTAATGATCTTTATAATTCTTATTGAAAAATAGAGAAGCTTAGCAAATATAACTTAAAATTGGTACATTTACCAAAGGATAGTACATTCAAGATATTTAAATCATTCATGAAAACCGTATAAAATTTACATTCAAGCAGTGATAACTGTTCCCATTGTGCAATAGGCTTAAGTTTAGAAAAAATGTTGTTATAATTGATTCATCAATGAAAGATAAAAGCTGACTGTATTAAGAGTTATCAAATATGATGCCTCTCTAGCTAAAAGACCAGGAACTTTTTCTATGAGAATAGGAATGGTCCACCATTTATTCTAACATGTTCAAAAAGTAATATGAACCTAATATGAATCCTAAAAAATATCTTATATGACATCTTTATAAAAATTTTATAGACTGATGCATGGATAGATGGACAAAAGGAACACTATATGTGACAGCTTAAAACAGAGTCAAGGCACAAACCAACTCACCGGTATGGACATTCCTCTCCTCGCTTACATTCACCTTTGACCCAGAAAGAACATATGTGTGGCCTATTTCTCTTATAGTAGGGTGTGGTTCTTGCTAGCTTGAGAAGCATGTCACTGGGGGCCATGGCTTTACCTAAAGCCCCACCAGGGTTTAGAGGATCTTGTGAAAGCTACAAAGAAATTTTAAGTTTTATTATTTTAAAAACAAGTGTGGCCACTAAAAGTATGTCTCGCCTGCCGGCACCATCACTAAAATCAACCACCTAAGCTTTCATTTCTTGATATAAACACAAATTGTGTCTGTATAACCAGTATCAGATGCCTAGCTATTATACTTTTCAAGCAATTCATTGTCCACACAAGTATTACAAAAAGTTTTCTGTCTGAAAAAAAGACCTAAGTTCACATAGTCACTGGACCCTAAAAATGGGGTCATGGTCACATGGCATGGAGACCTTTACATTAACCATAACCTCAACTGTCTGTATACCCAATATTAGATGCCTAGCTATTATACTTTTCCAGCAATTCATCGTCCACAAAAGTCTTACAAAAAAATTACAGCCTGAAAAAAGACCTAAGTTCACAGAGTCACTGGAGCGTGAAAATGGGGCTAGGGTCACACGGCATGGTGACAGTTGTGTTAACCATAACCGCAACTGTCTGTATACCAAATATCAGATGCCTAGCTATTATACTTTTCCAGCAATTCATCGTCCACAAAAGTCTTACAAAAAAGTTTACAGCCTGAAAAAAAAACCTAAGTTCACAGAGTCACTGGAGCGTGAAAATGGGGTCAGGGTCACACGGAATGGTGACAGTTGCATAGACCATAACCTGAACTGTCTGTATACCAAATATCAGATGCCTAGCTATTATACTTTTCCAGCAATTCATTGTCCACAAAAGTCTTACAAAAAAGTTTACAGCCTGAAAAAAGACCTAAGTTCACAGAGTCACTGGAGCGTGAAAATGGGGTCAGGGTCACACGGCATGGTGACAGTTGCATAGACCATAACCTGAACTGTCTGTATACCAAATATCAGATGCCTAGCTATTATACTTTTCCAGCAATTCATCGTCCACAAAAGTCTTACAAAAAAGTTTACAGCCTGAAAAAAGACCTAAGTTCACAGAGTCACTGGAGCGTGAAAATGGGGTCAGGGTCACACGGCATGGTGACAGTTGTGTAGACCATAACCTGAACTGTCTGTATACCAAATATCAGATGCCTAGCTATTATACTTTTCAAGCAATTCATTGTCCACAAAAGTCTTACAAAAAAGTTTACGCCGCCGCCGTCGCCGCCGCCGCCGTCGCCGGAAAGTAATACCTATGTCTCGCCTTCCGCGACTTTTCGTCGCAGGCGAGACAACAACATATTGAATGTATAAATTATTATGGGTCTAGACATCAAATTAAACAGGAAATATCTAAAAATATATAATAAAAGCTGAATCTAAAGTTAACCAGAAACTGTGTCTCCAAGGCACTATCTTTTTTCTAGTTGCTTATTACAATGTTTATTGCACTGTGACATGCTGATTTTCTCTGCTTCTGAGTAAACTTTATTGGGGTTTTCCCGTGGCATTCCTCCTTTACTCACAGTCATAATCTCGGACTCCTTGCTATAACAATAGATATCTCTTGTAAAAAATTTAGGTTAATTTAAATGCATATTTTTACTGGGATCACTTGTAAGCATTTTTAATTCATTTTTAAAGTCAACCAAGGGCCATAACTCGCCCTAAAAAAGCCATCAGGTTTCAAGTTGTTTTTTTACCCTGTGTGAGTTTTTCTTTCAGCTGATGGATCAAAGCATAAATTCAAATCTCCATATAAACAAGTAATAAGTGTAACAGTGAAACTGTTACTAAGTCTCCCAAACGAAGTTTCCCAATTGACTCCCATGTAAAAATCTCAGACTCCCCTATGGTTACAAATGCTTTCTCTTAAAATAAGTAGTAATAAAATATATGGTTATAGGGTGGGGATCTCAATGGCTTTAAAGATATTAAGGATTTTGTAATTTGAGGGGGTGGGGCATGACCCCCTGGTACCCCTCTATGGCAACAAATAATTTGTCTTATCATAAGAAGAAATAATATATATGGTTATAGGGTGGGGATCTCAATGATTCTCAAGATATTAAGGATTTTGTAATTTGAGGGGGGCGGGGCATGACCCCATGGGACCCCCCTATGGTACCAAATGATTCGTCTAATCATAAAGAGTAATAATATATATGGTTATAGGGTTGGGATGTCAATGATTTTCAAGATATTAAGGATTTTGTAATTTCAGGGGGGCGGGGCATGACCCCCCTGGGACCCCCATATGTTACCAAATAATTCGTCTTATCATAAGGAATAATAATATATATGGTTATAGGGTGGGGATCTCAATAATTTTCAAGATATTAAAAATTTTGTAATTTGAGGGGGCGGGGCATGACCCCATTGGACCCCCCCTATGGTACCAAATGATTCGTCTAATCATAAGGAGTAATAATATATATGGTTATAGGGTGGGGATCTCAATGATTTTCAAGATATTAAGGATTTAGTTATTTGAGGGGGGTGGGGCATGACCCCCTGGGACTCCCCTATGGTACCAAATGATTCGTCTTATCATAAGGAATAATAATATATATGGTTATAGGGTGGGGATCTCAATAATTTTAAAGATATTAAGGATTTTGTAATTTGAGGGGGCGGGGCATGACCCCCTGGGACCCCCCTATGGTACCAAATGATTCGTCTTAACATAAGGATTAATAATATGTATGGTTATAAAGTAGTTATTTGAACTATTTTCGACATATTAAAAAAATATCATTTTTGGGGGTATTTGGGGGGCGTGGCACAGCCCCTGGGGGGTCCCCATACTTGAATTTCAGGGAGGACCCACATCTCATAGGGTTCTACCACTGTGCCAAATTTGAACTAAATCGGTCAAGTATAAAGTACAAAAGGGCCCCGGAACAAGTTGGCGGCGCGAGAAAGAAGAAGAAGAATAATAATAATAATAAGAAACGCAACAAAAACAATAAGTCTCCAAACTTCGTTTGGGAGACTTAAAAAGACTACTGATGATAAAAAGATTTATCATGTGCATATTTTTCTCATACTGTTTCAGTATAACATATTTTGGGTCAGAGTTAGTTTATTCATAGAATCAGCATGGTCATTGTGTGAATGTTCAGGACTCCAGGTAATACTATTGGTAGTTGCATTTTAGATAAAGCTAGACTGCTGGCTAGGAAAACCTACTTTGTCTTCCATATTCTGTGTGTAGTATTCTTTGTTAACATCAGATTTGGGCATACTGTCTTGTATCTTCAGGGCAGCATCTCTGACCTGTACTGGCAGACCTTTTAACATAATAATAAACCTATAAGTGTTAGTCGAGTGGAAAAGAAAGTTTAGGCTATCAAAACATGACTAAGTGAACAACATGCATACATGAATATTGTTGTAAATAATTATATAACTGGAAAAAGCTGACATTGTTCAATAGTAAAGCAAAGAATTCTCACTTTTAAATTCTAATGACGATTTGTTCACATGTTTTCTCTGACATCTGGTAAACATAGTCCTTGATTATACTATGAATGTTGGGGATATTATAATAAGTTAAGATTTTTTCACTGTGGATTCATATTTCATTTTTGTGATTACCAATATTTATACTGTGGATTCATTTGTTTTCCTGGGTACCAATTTTCGTGGTTTGATGAAGAAAATCAGACATGAATTCTTTAATTCATGGTTTATGAAACTGCAGCATACAGATCTATCAATGTTAAATTTCCTTTTCATGGGCCTTCAATTTACATGGGTAAAAGCCACCCACAAAAACCACAAAAATTGATACCAAACCAATAATAATGAAATGTAAGTTAATAGATGAGAAACTGTAAAGTTTTTTGGTTCTTAAATTTGTAGTGCTGAGGTCTATGGTACAAAATGTAGATAATGCAAAGTAAAACTTCTGTTTCATGGAAAAGTAAATTTTGTTGGTTGGCTCCTCTCATGAAAACCACAAAACTGATAACTCATGAAAAATAATAGAACTAATCAAATCTTAAGATATGTTAAGAGTCCTACCATATTCTAGATCTAATAAACATGTCTGACAAATGTTTTTAAGTTTAGAACAGGTTTGACAGACTTCAGTCTTCTTATATCTCATCTTGGCACCTGGACACCATCTGAATACTGTAAAGGGTCGGACACAGATTTTGCATTCTTTGCCATATTTCTCTTTCATCTGAATATATAAAAGTATAGAAAATGTAATGTTAATTTTATTTGTTTCCGTTATTACATGTCATAACACAGGTACTTCATACTTAAGAATCAATGAGTTTTTGATGTATGAAGCTAACCTATGAACTTAAAAATGTCATGCTAACCTGGCTCTATTGAACTTTGTCACAATTTTGAAGCTTGTAACTCAGGGTTTGACACTAACATTTTGGAGAAGGTTGTATAAAGGACTATCCATTCTTTATAGTTGGTAGTCCCCACTGATATTGGTAGTTCATGAAAGTGTGATGAAAACATAAACATCCTAAATCTGCCATGTTGACCGTTCAAGAAAATTTTGAAATATTTCATGCAAAATTATACATTCTGAGCAGATTTAATGCCCACTTTTGAGAGAGAAAATAAGATACTAGTTTGCATTATGCATAAAAAGTATCAAAATCTGTTAATCCTTTAAACTGAGATCTATAAATAATTTAAAATTTCAAACAGCATTGACCTAGATTTTAAGGTGGTCCAAAGGACTAATGGTCAACAAGCTTAAGGTAGTCCTTCTTGAAAATAAGTAGGCACAGGACTAGCGGACTACTGCTAGTGTCAAACCCTGTTTGTTAAAATATGATGGTATTTTCAAATAGGACTTCCACTGTTTTATAACTTAGTTACAATGTACAATTTAATAGGAATATTATCATGATTATGTTAACCCTTTCATACCCAGTGTATCCTTTTGGCACCATGACGTCAATGCCGAATGTATCCTTTTGGCACCATGACGTCAATGCCGAGTGTATCCTTAAGGATACATAAAATTCTATTTTTAGACCACCCAACTCCCGATGGAAAAATATTGAAATATATGCAAGTCACCACTACCATTTGTGCAGTAATAACATTTTACAGTGATTCTTGATGTACAATTGTATTTCAGGGAAACTTGATCCGTCAGATTCAAAGATATGAATGTTATATTGTCGGAATTTTTTTTTAATCTAAAAATAAAATGGCGGACATTCTTTTCTCTCACGTTTGAAACATCTTTTTCGTCTATTTCGCAATTTAGGGAGAAAATATTAATTTCCTCACATCTACAAATCTTATGGGGTGAATTGAGATGGGTGAAAACATTTTTTTACAGGTTTTTGTTCTCTGATAAAAGTTTTCATTCCAGTGAACAGGTGCTTGCTGATGGCGATATGTTGCCCAAAATTTAATTGCCTGTTATTGGGTCATAAAATCCATTTCGACATTAGTAAAAGGTTTAAAGATAACAGCTGGTGTTTTCTTTTAATAGTATCATAATTTTGCTGTCAAAGATTCAAGAAAAAGTCGTCTTTTATTGCTTTAAAGTAAACGTTCTATAAATAGATTAATTGGTAATTTACCGGAAACGTCGTTATGGATATTGCATAAATAGTCGTAGTAAAAAGCTCACGGGAGTTACCATTTTGATCTTATGAAAAATCAAATCAATTCAGAAAATTTGTTCTTTATTATTTATTTATCACTGTCATTTCTATATTTGAAAAATAAAAGATAAATAAAATGTTTCATTGTCTGTTTCTTTCTTCAATGTAAAATTGAAGACTGGATTACATGGATGTGAAAATAAAAGTATTATTAGCCCTTCTCTTTTCTTACTGATTTTTATTGGACCTTTTTTAACCTTAAATTAAAAAAAAACAGTATTGTAAAATGTTCTTAATGTGATTGCCTAATGAGTAAAGTTAAAAGCCTGCCGATTCAATCTTAACACAAGATCTACATAAGTGGGTACAATGAAGATTCTGAAGGTGACAATGAAAGTAATTAATTTAGTACCAAGGCTTAGGGGATTGGTAGAGCAATGATAAAAAAAAAATTGAAGGATGGCATTTCCATAGCTTTACAAAAACATAGATTGTCTATGTTTTCATACAATGCATGACAGGTTTTACAAGCTTCTATGAAACCTATGCATAATGCCTATGACTTGTACCTTTTATATCTATTTTGAAAAGTTAATACTGGGTGATTGTGATAAATATGGAACTGGGAAACTTTAATGGGAGAATTACCAGGGAAAAGATAACTGGTGTTTAATGGCTTTTTAATACCAGGTGTAATGAGATATCAATTATATACATTCATTTCTGTCTTGGACTCTGTTCTGAATGGTTATTGAAACCCACAAGCAGAAATTATTATACAAATCTTATTGTTTCTATTTCTCTGTACCTTTGTAATGGTTATTAGAGAATAAAGATATATATACAATGTATATATCAGAGTAATTACAATCCTTAGGACCTGAAAGCCAATGAGTATAAATTGGGGTTAACAAGTTTCAGTGGTGTACATGTAAAACCTACATGTATCTCTATCATACCCGGATCGCGAGTTCCAAAAAAGCCGCCATTTTACCTCGATTTTACTGGAAAACTTGTACCTACTCTGTGATAAATCAAACAGGGAAACCTTGTCCTTTCACTCCAATCCCTTGGAAATGTTTGTTTTTATATTTCTTTAACAATTACAAATTGATGAACAAAACTTTTTATTCAATTTTCTTTCAAATTTTCCTAAAATAAATCGGTAAACATGTTGCTTCCATTGCTCCCAATGTTCTGACGTCAGATCTCACCTCAGTTGACCTTTGACATTTGGACATTCTAATATCCGGAATGTTCCGGAATGGATTAACTCGGGATTGGTCTATTGCAACAAGTGACACTGGGAGTACTTCAAATACTAGTAGATTGAAAGAAACAATAAGAAAAAGCAGATGAACTACCAAGAAAAGTGAACATAAAAATATGAAAAACAACCAGGAATAGTAATTTTTATGAAAAGTATATTTTTCCACAGGACTTCTGAATCTTATATACTCTCACACCAATGCATTCAAACACGGCTACTCTTAATTTATTACATAAATGTCGTCTTGTATTTTGGGGGTTTTTTTTTGTCATTCTATATAAATTTACTATGAATTTTAATTAATTTATTTAAAATGAACACTGATAAAATGTTTTGTATTCATTATCAGTGTTGAGCTTTCACAGCATGGTGACAAAAGTGATTATTTCTTTTTAAATCTATAATTTCATGTAAATAAAAAAAAAAAAAAATCGAAAAGAGGCATCTTTATAATTCAATATTTTTATTCAATTTAGATTTACAAAGTATTTCTAGTATACTTGTTACTTTCATGATTATTATATTTCTAATTTTAATATTGCACAAGTTAAGACACAACGGGAATATTCATACATGGAAATTTAATTACATGTATTTGAATACAAGAAAATGGTGTCATAAAAAAACTACTTGTGTTTTTATCATTGCTATTTTTAACCAAAATTTGTATATTGTAAATAAAATTTAAATGTGAAAATTACAATATTTTTAAAACTTATTTTGCGCAAAAATAAAAAAAAATAGTGAAGAACTACTTCAAAATATTTTTTTTGGAAATACTAGTTAATTGCTTTTATATTGGGAGTGACTGGAAGATTTCAAAATTTTCTCACCTGTTTTTTTTTTCCACCATGCTTGTAGCATATAAAAAAACTTATAGGATGACAATTAACAAGCTCTCTTGTAATAATTTGTTATCACTATATATCGACATTAGAGGTCATAACAATAATTGGAACGGATATAACACTTCTGGGCGCTTTTTAGTATGACCGTTGGAGTTGTCTCTCTTCAGTCTAGTTTCATTTTGTAAAATGGCGGACGAAAGAACGCCGATGTTACAGTGTTGAAATAAAACGTAAAATAAATTATTTCTAATGAGTTTTCATGCAACACTTTATCTTCAATCGCTTTTATATACATTTTTACTAATGTATGTGGTTTATTACGACAGCACATCACGAATTCACAAGAAAATATGAGTTGAAACATCAACCCCATGTAAAACTTAATATCTCAGTGAAAATCCCGAAAATAATTTGTACAAAATCTGAAAGTTTTGAATCAATCTTTTTGGAATTATACTGATCATGTTGCCATGTTACTTTAATAAGAAACTGGTAAGTTTCGTGTCCTAAAACACGCTAGTTGTCTTGTAAACAGTGAAATTCCAAAACACACGTTGTCAGTGAGCACCATGTGGAAATTAATTCCGGTCTGGCAGTCTGCTCGTGCAGAAATATTCTCGGCAGTGAAATGCCGCGAAAAATAATTATTTAGGGCTGAAAGTGTTAAATGTACATGACATGTGTTATAAATGTAAGCATATCATAAAATATTTTTCAGTGCAGAGAATTTGTCACTTTATCACAATGTGCATGCATGAACATTGTAGAAATGTCTTTGTACAATGTTTGTATAAAAAGCAGCTTATTTATAAGCCAAACAAAGTGATTATGAAACAGTTATAAAAGCACTTGTATGTCCAAATAAAGATGGTAAAAAATGAGGTAAAAAAGTCTTAAAATATGTCTCTAGACAGAAATAAATGTAGACCATATACAATATGTCTATAGCAAATCTTTCACATTTCTGTATTAAACTTCTACCAAACTTACCATTCTGATGTATGGGTTGTCTCCAAGACATGTTTGACATAAAATGGGAAACTCCTATAAATAGAGAGAATAAAATACATTATATCATAATTTAATCAAACAAAACAGATCTCAACCTGTGTAGCTAAAACCCGTGTCTGTAACTAAATTCAGAATTACATGTGTATCATGTTGTGAATACCATGGTAAGACCAATGTTTTCAGAATCTGTTAAGGATTGGAACTCATCATAACAGGACAGCTGTGTACCGGTATATATCAAAACAAATTGCAGGCCAAATTACACCTGCTTTATCTCAACTCGTGAGACAACATTCCAGCGCCAAACAGAAAGCAAGATCATAAACATGTAGATTGGATGGAAAACTGTAAACATACTTATTTTGCGAGGTATTCTTTTTCACAGATTTTGCAGTCAAGCTTTTTTCGCAAAATTAAATAAATTGTATGAAATGAATAGAAATATGAGCAGAATTTGTGAAATTTAGTGCCTGGAACTTGGGTGAAATTGTAAAATTGTGAAAATAAGTACCAGCGAAAATAAGTACGTTTACAGTATCTAGAATATCTAAAAAAAACTTGAGGCTCCCAGGAGCTGAATCTCTCACCTGATCTCTTATGCTAAAGTTTCTAACCTAGTGTGCAACATTTTCTACATGAACCTGTTAAGTTATGTTTAAGAAACTAGTTAGGATAAAAAAAAACACTCTAAAGATCAAGAACACTAAGTTACAAAGGTTGCCCAAAAAAATTGGTCTAATCAGACGGACCAAAAATGCAATATGGAATTTGTTTCTGTCCTTTAACTCTTTCTTTTCTCTGCAGTACAGTTAGATACCCTAATTATTCTTCTTCAGTTCATATCTTTATTAGTTTAAATTTTGTTATTCTAACTGCCTACGCCTCTGCGTGTAAGTTATTCCAAAACATAATGGTCTATCAAGACAGTGTTTTGTACCACATAGATGTAGAACCCCAGAAAGACGTCATGATAATCTCACAGGAGCCTGAAATTCTATCAATATAACGGCTAAAATCAATTAAATGTCAAGAAACACCAGATGAGCTTCGCGAACGAAGTGACTGCCGGAGCTCTGGATAGTTTCAGCTTCCATTACATACGTCATCAATATTCGCAAAAAAAAATCAATTCCGCAGCGAATATTGATGACGTATGTTATGGAAGCTGAAACTATCCAGAGCTCAGGCAGTCGTCTAAAAAAGGCTGAAAAACAGCTGAAATAGAGAAAAAGAACATATATTTATACATAAATGTAAAGGTTAATGAAGGATTAATCGTTTGAGTGGCGGAAAGTGCTCACATTTGCTTTATTTCAAAATCTTCCAAAAATACGTTTCATTCCTGTTCGCTTTGCTCACTTCGTTCGCGAAGCTCATCTGGTGTTTCTTGACATTTAATTGATTTTAGCCGTTATATTGATAGAATTTCAGGCTCCTGTGATAATCTGGATAATCCAGAGATAATTTATCTCATTCTGTGATGTATTTTTCATTTTGATTAATAAATTTGAATCATTTAAAAATGTGAGTGTTTGAATTATGATCGTGACTTTAATTCATACAAAGTCTCTATCAATTACTGTAAAACATATTTTGTCATTTTAAATAAGTTATTGCCTACAGAATCTTCCCAATTTTGACGATTGTACGTGTTTGCTCCTTTTGATGTCGCCATTTTGGTGTCTGGAGATATCGGCCCATCACAAAATCGGTCCATCACGTAATCGGTCCATAACAAAATCGGCACATAACGAAATCGGCCCATAAATAAATAGTTGGAATATATTTTGGATTTTATTTATGTTGAAAAAAAGTTTTATGTTAAAAATACCTACAATAGAGAAAATGAATATATAGTGTTGCATTTTTCACTAAGGTTGACCAAGGATGATGTTATGATTAGAGGCATATTGAATCCCTCTGAATGCTCTGCACTGTCTCAAGAATGAAGAAATCTGATCAGTAGCAAAATCTATTGTCTGGAACTTTGTTGGCATTTGTATTTCGAACACACGCAAAGGTTAGCACTGCTGGTGGAGTTTTAATTCCCCGAGGTTAGCCCGCTCCGGCACCAACACTTTTGTGTTGGAGAACACATCAAAGCTTTAAATTATCCGTTAAAATTTCAAGATTGTCTAAACCCTAAGGTTCATCCTACTCCAGACATGATAGGTTGATCATCTTAATAATTTGGTTCCCCAGTTTGGTTTTTTTGGTTTTACTGTTCTATGCTCTTCATATTCATACGGTATTTGGCATTTTCAATATTTGTGGTAGAGCGCCTCTGATGAGTCTTGAATTGACGAAACGCGCGTCAGGCGTAGCAAAATTTATTGTCTGGAACTTTGTTGTCATTTGTATTTAGAAATCCAAACATTTTGAAGTTTAAAGCAATTATGACAACAAAAAACAAAGCTAAACTTTATAAGCTTTGTAAATTTATTAGAATTATAAATAAAAAAACGAGTCTTCCTGAGAAGCTGTCTGTTTTAGCTGTGCAATGTACTGTGATTATGAACTATCTTTGTCTATGATGCTATTCTGTTGTTTTACCATTGTATTGTAAATATTGTTTATAGTATTTCTCTGTACCTTTGTAATATTGGTTGATGAGAATAAAGTTATATATACATTAAGATGACTTTAAGTAAAGAGATATCTATACCATTTCATTCTTGTGATGATCGTACTAATTAATCTGAGATAATTAAAGCTAAATTGGTTTATTTATCTCAGCTCTAATCATATCTAATCCAATTAGGTTAATTTTATTACCCAAGCTAAGGACGTGTGTGAGAGTTGTAAAAACAAGATTTATGATCTAATTAAAATGAAAAGCAATAAATGAATAAACAATTGGTACAATGATCATTAATTGTTTTTAATTTTCTTTAATGAGTGTTTTTGTTTTTCTAATGAACAATCATTAAATTCTATACTCCATAACATCGGGGTATCCGCTTATTACTTTTAGTGCAAACAAATAATTTGATCCGATTTGTTGTTTTTAGGATCAAGCTGAAAACAGTAACCGAAATAAGGAAGGAATTTTGAGAAAAATAAAAAGAACACAATAGAAAATAATGAAATGTGGAATAAGTGTACGATTAAACGGCAATTTAGAAAAACCACGATGGACAACCGCCAGCAGCCTTCAACGAGGCCATTTGGCACTGCTCGCGGTTCTGCGATTGGCCCATGGTCTAAATAAAATGCATATAATTCAAATCCAGCCCTGAAATAGTCACAGATAGACCCCCTTCTTAAACAAGGAACAGAAAACATCAAAAAAGACAAGTACAAACGAAAGCTTTGTCAAAGATTCCTGGCTTAGGACAGGCACATGTAATATGTGGCGGGGTTAAACTAGTTTTTTGGGACCAACCTTCCCCCTATCAATATTCCAAGACAAAGCACAAAAACTAAACACAAAATAAAAATCAAATCGATCAAAGTCCAATTCCGCTAGAGAGAGCATAAACAAGAACAAACAATTAAAGGACGGTAAAGGAACTCTCTATAGAACACTCGCTGTTACTGACAGCTAGCTGAGAATCATCAATCGACTGATGTAAAAAAATCAAACAAGAAAATATGTTTGATCTTACACCGATTTGGTAATGATAAGACCATGTGAATAAAATTTACTAAATATCTGGTAGTTTATTTTCTATTTCACTAAAGTTGGTGAAAAATGACAAAAATTAAAAAAGATCTTGAATATAAAACACAACGCAAGCAAAGAGATTCTGTTGAAAGAAGAGAATTAAATAAAATAATAAAAATATTCTGCACCCTTCCGTAAAAGTGAGTCTCAAAAGATTTATCCTTTATACATTTCATACAAATACACATTAAAGGTTTCTAAACCAATTTTCATGAAACAAACAAGCAAAAAATTAAAACAACAAAAAAAAACCCGAAAACACAAAAAACAAATAAATCATAAATACTTAAAGTTTATATGTGTGTGTAATAAGCACAATTACATGATTTATACGAAAAGTTCGTCTAAAATTACTTGCTTCAACTGTTTTAAGTTGACACCAAGAAAAAAAATGCATTATTTTCCTGTTTATTCAACCAAAAATTTTTTGGTCCTGTACAATAAAATCTCCAAATTTATTAATCTACATGAATATTATTATAACTATGGACCGATAATAGCTATGGGCCGATAATGCGTATGCCGATTTCGTAATGTGCCGAAATCTGGTATGGGCCGATTTCGTAATGGGCCGATAAGTCAGGGATTCGCCATTTTTCTTCCAACTGGTTCCTTGGCTAATAAATTGAAATAGGAGCAAGCAACAAACAATCTTTGTACCAGTCGTTTTCTTCCTTATCGTTTAGGCGTTTTGATGGGAAGTATTTTGTAATAAATTTTAAACGCTTCTTTGAAACGTTGCATTGTTTATTTACAGATGACATATTCAGTTTGCATGTAATGTCATAGATCTGTAGGTCTTTGGTAATGTGAATACCTACAACATTTTAATATTGTCAAGATATTTTTTTAAGAATGAAAATAATTAAACCACAAAGGATCACACTACAAGACTGAAGTAAAACACAATCATCAAAAAGCAAACTTGTGTTTTTTAATCGCCAGGCATGGATCCAAGGATAGGTGTACCAGGCTTATGCTCCCCTAAAACGGTGGTGCCTAAAATGTGTAACCCATACCCGTACCCACAGGCCCTTGTTGACTATCAAACTTAATACATACCTTGGTATAAAGTAAAATTGTGAAACAGGTAGTTACTTTTTTTTAAATAAAACTTTCATACACTAATTGCTGATATACATGATATACTTTTGTAACTTTTAAGTCATGTAAATATGTGTCTTATTTGACAAGAAATGTATGTCATCAGGTACGGGTAAATTTTCAATGTTGGTATCAAGAAAAAACACAAAAAACATCAAAATATGAATGTTAGTTTTGATGTTTGGAGACATATATAAAACAATCAATGTTATATTTAAAAGGCTCTTGTAAATATCACAATGATTGACATAGTTTCTTCTACAGTCAAAGCCAATATGTGAAATTTTTGACAAACCTGGGTATGGGTACTGGGACGGGTTACACATTTTGGACACCATCCCTACAACTGACAAAAATTATGTTTTTTGCACAATTAATCCACGTTCAAAACACTAAAATAATTTGCGCCTCACTCCACTCACTCTTCAATCTTCAATAAGTGTCGACTTGACACTGATGATCACAGATGTAATGTCGGTTGCGCTCAGTGTAAAAATGCATCAATTGTTTTTTACATCCCCCTAAAATAAAATCCTGGATCAGCCCCTGATTTCTGCTTCATTGTGAAAGAAGCAGAGAGGAACCAATCAGGCATACAAATGTTAAAAAGATAACAGTCCAGACACATGGAAAGGGCAAAAACAAAATCTTTTACATGAAGCATAAGAAAGAATAACAGACAACCAACAAACACATGAAAATCAACAGACTGAACTCAAGTAATAACATGAGTGAACTCAGGTGCTCTAGAAGAGTTAGCAGTTCCTGCTTCTTGTGTTGCTATTATGATCAGTTATAGGTTACATGTATAATATACACATGTACTGTACTACATCTCATTACCAATCAGGTGCTCCATATGGTTCAGCATAATCTGTCTGTTGATCATGGATAGATCCCATCTAAAAATAAAAAGTCTTTATGACAATCCAACATCTTGACTCATCACATCTACATGTATAGGAGATTTATCAAGATCCTTTTTTTTTTATTAAAAAGAAATTGAGCGAAAAACAACAACCTACATTTCAAGAATTAAAAGAACCTTGTGAAAGAAAGTTAAGGGGGGGTGATATAGTGTTAAAGTCAATCTGTCCGTTCGTCATGTTCTTCTATAACTGTTCGTCCATTCCAAATGTGTCCAATATTAAAACCATCTTTGGGAGGAACAGCTTGATTTTCACAGAGGGCTTTGTATTTTTTTCATCCTGCCTTTTCCATGTTTTCATTTTTTGGAAAAATCAGAGCCTGGATTTTTTTGCATGCCAGCTAGCATATTTTTTAATGTTTTTTAATTGACCATAGATTTCTGATCCTGCCTTTTTTTTCCAAAGCCCTGTCCTGCCTTTTTATTTCACGAATTTTGGCATCCTGGCTTTTTATTTCAAATTTCACCATAGCCCCCTCCTCATAAAAATCAAATGGGCACTCCCTTAGATACATGTGCGTAGTGCATCAGTTTTGGAATGCCAACTCTAGATGTAAGATGTCGCTACAAATATATGTATATATAAGACTTGATAGTTGGTAAGGCCTGTAATGATCGGAATATTGTAATCACTATTTTAGCTAAACCCTATATTGTTATTGTTATTGTCTCCCTTGGCATTATAATAAAAGTAGCATGGTCATCAGTTTGTTCTTTGTCTCAGCAGTTTTAAAATACACCATAATTCAGGTCATACACACATACAAAACACACGGTCATCACATTGGCGACGAGGATAAAACGGTAACAACATGGCAGCACAGTTCAACTTGCCAGCATTTCCATGTTTTGATGTTGAAACTGACAAATCAAATGCAGGGCCCCGTTGGCAAAAGTGGGTCGATCGTCTGGAAAATCTTTTCATCGGTTTAGACATTGATGATGCAGGAAGAAAGAGAGCCCTTCTACTCCACTACGCTGGAGAAAGAGTGTATGACATTTACGATGCCGAAAAGGGGGGAACTGATCCAACATATGATGCAACAAAGAAAGTTTTGACCGATTATTTCGCCCCCAAGAAGAACATACAAATGGAAATTTACAAATTTAGGTCCTACAAACAATTAGAAGGCCAGACACTTGATGAATTTGTAACAGAACTCCGCAAACTTGCCAAAAACTGTGAATTTGCAGATGTAAACAAAGAAATCCTTACACAGGTTATTCAAAATTGCAAATCCAACAGACTAAGACGTAGAGCACTAAGAGAACCAGACAAAAAGCTAGATGACATATTAACATTAGGCAGGGCTTTAGAACTAGCAGACTCACAAGCCTCAGCCATGGAGACAGAGCATGCACATGTAAATAAAGTGAAGACACAAAACAGAAAGTACACAAACAAATATCAAAGTACTGACAGTACTCAATTCACAAGCACAAATAAGAAACCTAGAAATCCAATAAAGAAGGAAAGCAAAACATGTCGTAACTGTGGTGGACAATACTCGCATAAATCTGAATGCCCAGCCAAAGGAGCAACATGTCACTACTGCAAAAAGCAGAACCATTTCAAAACAGTCTGTAGATCAAGACAGAAATCAGGGAAGGTCAGAGAAATCCAAACTACACAACCAGATAGTGGTAACAATTATAGTAGCAGTGATGATGAATATGTTTATTCACTGCGACAAAGTGTTGAACATGTCAGTGTTGTAAATGAAAATGGTCCAAGAGTCAACGTTTTAGCAAACAACAAGGTCTGTAACTTTCTAATTGACAGTGGTGCAACTACTAACATTCTTGATGAGAAAACATACAAACAGCTTGGACAGCCACAACTTACAAAAGGAAAACATCCAACCTTATTTCCTTACGGAGGCGGAAAAGCGTTGAAAATAAAAGGGACATGTGAACTGACAATTGAAACAAGAAATAAGATTGACACAGATACATTTTGCATTGTCGAAGGAAATCATGGTGCACTTCTAGGCTATCAACTATCTAAAAGGTTAGGTCTGATCAAGATAGTCAACAGTGTAAACGACCCTACGAAGGACTATCCTAAACTATTTGATGGAATCGGAAAGTACAAAGGGACACCGATAAAACTACATATAGACACTGGTGTACGACCTGTTGCTCAAAGACACAGAAGGACACCTTTTCATCTGAGACATAAGGTGGAGAAAGAGCTTGATAAACTCTTAGAACAAGATATTATCGAGAAAGTAGAAGGTACCCCCACACCTTGGGTTTCACCTATAGTAACACCACCTAAGAAAGATCCAGATGAGATACGACTTTGCGTAGACATGCGCGAGGCTAACAAAGCTATAACAAGAGAGAGACATCTACTTCCTACAATAGATGAGCTCATACATGACCTAACTGGATCTGTTGTGTTCACAAAACTTGACCTAAGATCAGGATACCACCAGCTTGAACTAGAACAGTCATCTAGGTACATCACAACCTTCAGTACACATGCCGGTTTATTCCGATATAAGCGTCTAAACTTTGGAATCTCTTCAGCTTCAGAGATTTTTCAGGAGGTTATCCGCAATGTCATAAGTGGCATACCAGGGGTCAAGAACATTTCCGATGATATTATCGTCTTTGGGAAGTCCCAGAAAGAACATGATGAAGCGCTAGATGCTACATTTAAACGCTTACTCGAAAATGGACTCACTTTGAATCTAAAGAAGTGTGAATTCAACAAAGACAAAGTAGTTTTCTTTGGTGTGGTTTTCTCCAAAGAAGGCATCTCACCTGATCCTATCAAGGTGAAGGCCATTAAGGACATGAGCGCTCCTAAAAACACAACTGAACTCCGTAGTTTTCTTGGAATGACAAACTATTCGTCAAGATTCATACAAAACTATGCCACAATCTGCGAACCGCTAAGGAGGCTGACTAGACAAAACGTTGAATGGGAATGGAACAGTGGACAACAAGGCGCATTCGATAAACTCAAAGAAGCACTTTCCCATGAAACTACAAGAACCTATTTTGACCCCAAGTCAGAGGTCAATATTCTAGTAGATGCAAGTCCAGTCGGGCTTGGAGCTATAATGTCACAGAGAGGACAAACCGTGTCAACCGCTAGTAGAAGCCTAACCGATACCGAGACTCGTTACAGTCAAACCGAGAGAGAAGCCTTAGCTATTGTATGGGCATGTGAACATTTTGATATGTATATCAGAGGTGCCCCAAACGTGAACATCATTACTGATCATAAGCCATTGGAGCGAATATGGCAGAAACCAAAACCGCCACTCAGAATAGAGAGATGGGGACTTCGACTTCAACCTTATAAACTCACAATTAAATATCAGCCAGGAAGCGAAAACCCAGCTGACTTCATGTCCCGACATCCATCCGAAAAACCTACAAAATCGAAGGAAGAAAAGATTGCTGATCAATACGTTAACTTTATTTCTAACGAAGCAGTTCCTCGTGCTATGACTCTTGACGAAATAAAGGAAAAATCGAGAAGTGATAAAACAATCTCAAAAGCAATAGAGTTCACGAGAACAGGACAGTGGTATAAAATAAAAGATATAGATGACCTGAGTGTCGACAAAGAAGAATTACAAGCACTTAGAAGTGTAAGCGGAGAACTTTCAACCTTCGAAACCATTTTGCTTAGGGACAATCGAATCGTTCTACCGTCGGCATTACGTGCACAGGCTATTCATATTGCACATGAGGGTCACCAAGGACTCACCAAGACTAAAGCATTCTTGAGGTCAAAAGTGTGGTTCCCAGGACTCAATGATCAAGTTGATAACACTATCAAAGAGTGTATAGCATGTCAGGCTATTACTCCCACCAAACGACTAGAACCACTGCACATGTCTGAAATGCCATCTGAACCATGGACAAACTTAAGTGCCGATTTCTGCGGTCCATTGCCTACAGGAGACTTACTATTTGTCATTACTGATGAATATTCGAGATATGCCGTTGTCGAAATCATCAAATCCGACTCTGCTTCCACTGTTATTCCGGTGTTAGATAAGGTATTATCAACGTTTGGAATTCCGAAAGTCATCAAAACTGACAATGGTCCACCATTCAATTCTCATGCATTTAGACAATACTCAGAGAATATGGGCTTCAAGCACCGCCGTATTACTCCGCTATGGCCCCGTGCAAACGCGCAAGCCGAATCGTTTAACAAACCTATGATGAAGGTGATAAAAGCAGCACAAATCGAGAGGAAAAACTGGAAACAGGAGCTCTACAACTTCTTACGACAATATAGAGCTACACCTCATTCAAGCACAGGCTATCCGCCTCATCAACTTCTATTTGGACGTGAACCATCAACCAAACTCCCTAGAGTTAGCACTTCAACCAACAGGAAAGCACAACTAGATGAAAGTGCACGGCAAAATGATGCGACATCAAAATCAACGATGAAACAACAATTTGAACAGAGGAATAACACGCGTGATTCGAACATTAACATAGGAGACACAGTGCTTAAACAAAATGACTTGAAAGGGAATAAATTTTCATCCAAATATGATCCAACTCCGTATAGAATAGTGGACAAGAAAGGAAGTATGCTAACTGCAACTAATAACAACAACACAACAACCAGAAACTCTTCAAAATTTAAGAAAATCGTCCCTACTCCCTTGCGTGATATACCAACAGCAGATGAGATCGAGCTCGAGGAGGAAATTAACATCAGGACTAACACCAAGGAACAAAACAAAACTGTATCAAATGAGAAAGAGAATTCCCAACGACCAGTTAGGGAAAAACGTACACCAAAATACCTGGACGATTATGTTCATTAAAGTGAAAAGGGGTATTATAATCCCCTCATATTACGTGTATATATGAATTCAATAATAAGGATGTGAAAAGGGCATAATAATCCCTTATTTTGGAGAATGTTCATTTGATTCACTAATTTGGATGTGAAAGGGGCATAATAATCCCCGAAATGATAATGTGCATTTGAAATATATAACCGCAAAGGTTCAGTCTCATCATATTATTGTAAACATGTTTTTTTAGTATTCTAGTCATTTTGCATTTATACATATAATTGACCTTGCAATGTTTAAAAGTTTTAGATATTTACAAAAGTTCTAGTCATAACCTTTTCCTAGTCATTTTAAAGATTTGAAATTTATAGAGACTTTTGATCAGTGACTTTAAAATATTAAGATTAAATGATGATCTGTTAAAACAATTTAATTTAATGATTTTCTATTCTTATTTGGGGAGGGATGTAATGATCGGAATATTGTAATCACTATTTTAGCTAAACCCTATATTGTTATTGTTATTGTCTCCCTTGGCATTATAATAAAAGTAGCATGGTCATCAGTTTGTTCTTTGTCTCAGCAGTTTTAAAATACACCATAATTCAGGTCATACACACATACAAAACACACGGTCATCACAAGGCCATAATAAAATAATTCCTAGATTCTCATCCAAGTTTCTTGAAAATATGGGGTGGGCAAATTTTATTTTTTTATTTTTTATCCATTTTGATAAAATATTTTGCCAAATTTGCCAAAAAATCAAAATAAATTTTATTTGAAGGGCTGAAAAAATCAGGGCGGGAGGGGACAAGAATCTAGGATATTTTTTTGTAATGGCCTAATATTACAAAATTCTACAACTTGATCATTGAGATTTAAAAGTGGTCAGACTATGTTGTTCAGCTACTTTATATGTACCAGTACATGTATTTTCAGGAGCTGCTTTAGTACTCTCCATTCCCAGAGTTCCTTTTTTTATGTGGCAGAAGCAAAGGTGTACCAAAGCTGAAATCAGTATCATAAAACCGTAAAGACACAGACAAAACCAGCAGACAAAAAATCATCACAACAAAACAAACCACCACATAACAACATAAAACACACACACACATAACAACAAAACTGCATTCAGCAACGCGAACTCAAGTCGAATCGAAAGTGAACTCAGGTGCTCCGGAAGAGTAAGCAGTTCCTTCTTGCTATAGCACACCCGTCACGTTGCCAAAGATCGATTAAGTGTTGGTCAAATCCGGAAAGGATGACATTACAAAACTCTATGTCAAACCAACAGTACGTGTGCTCATCTGAGGGATAGAAATCCCGTATTTGTATACAAGCACATGATGTCGTCCGTAAAATTTCTTGAGTGATGGCAACAACCTGGGAGCAACGTACCCCCGTGTTAACAATTTGCTTGTCAGCCGTGTAGCTCTATCAAGGAAGTCGTTGTACTCCCCACATGCTCTGGAATAACGAATCAATTGTGATACGCATCTACGAAAGTAGAGGGGCATATAGTGTTTGAGTCTGTTTGTCTGTCCGTTCATCCCAATGTTGCTAGATGGGGCATTATGTCTTTCACATATTCTGGTTTTTAATTACTGATGATTTTATGTGCAGTGAAATAAGTTTTCACTACAGTGTGTTCAGTCTCAAACTAGGGTCGTACAGAGATAGAAACCCCTTTACTGAGATCATACACAATGCTATAGCTAAGGTACTCATTTAACAACAGAATAATTTAGCTTTTTTTCTTTTTCAGATTAATTGAAGAAAATTTATAAAACCTTGAGCTATCAAACAATGCAATGACATCTAATGGAATTTTGGCATTACGTTTTAACCAAGATCATGGTAAGTATTAAAATAGTTAGTTTGTGTTTTATATAATCATCTAATCAAAGTACGAAAGTACTGGTAGCCGGGATAATCTACAACTTTTAAAGATTGTTTATGTTTAGTATTAAAATATAGTACATGCAAGAGTAATTGGATATTGGAATGATCGATATCGCGATTTATTATATTGTGAGCTTGTATTATTATGTGATGAGGCAATTAACATGGCCCTCAGACTAGCTTTTTCAGTTTGAAAGGCTATCATGATTAACCTTAACAGACTTTTAGTGATTATTCTAGCTAAAAATCAGGACGTCAATATTTCAGAAAAAGCAAGCATTACCGGTAATATGTACATAAACAATCTGCTGATTTTTTGTAATTTTTTTTTCAGTAGTTTCTTACATAAAATATAATGAATTCACAAAACTTTAGTTCAAGCCTCTAAGTTAAAGGCACTGATTTTCCTAATGTGTTAATTTTTGTGAATATATTAATACATGTAGATTGTATTTATAACCCTTCTTCTTTCTATTCTAGGTTGTTTTACAGTGTCAACTGAATCAGGACTAAGGATTTTCAATGTAGAACCTTTAACACAGAAATTATTCCTTGGTAAATGATAATTGATTTCCACAAATATATAAATGTACAATTCTATTCAAAATAGATGAGATATGGAATTAATATGCATGACAAACAGAAAGAAAAGAAATCTACTATCACACAAATATCTGTTATCATACTAAAATTACAAGAAATAAGTTAAGCCAAATAAAATACAGGTATGTTTCTAATTTCCCATTATCATCTTTTCCCTACCACATGTACCCTAGTTTTTCATACCAACCCTAACTTTAAAATTGCCATTTTTGCTAAATGACTAATATATATAATCTTAAAAAAAGTTACGCTTAGGTAGAAAATTCCCTATATGTTTAATACACCATTTCAAAATTATATTGCCAAGCTGTTCTGCAACCGATTCTCATGAAATAAAATCCAGTAAAAAGAAAAATGAATAAAGATTATATGATTAATTTTGACCAAAATCCTAGCTTCATTCGTTTTTAAGACATTGTGAGTAGAACAGGGCCAATATTTTTTACGGAATATTTTGCTTTAAAACGGGAAGTTGATGTGTAAAATGTACACTTGAGTACAACTTGCAATATCTTAAAAACAGTGAGGTTACGATTTTGATCAAAATTAAACAAATAACCTTCAATAATTTTTCGTTTTACTATTTTTATTTTTTGAATGCAATTATATGAAGATTCTAAATAACCTTTTATGGCTGCAATATTATTTGTGACTTGAGGTTAATTACTTTATAAGTAAACTGTCAGGAGTCAGATATAATTTCAGGCCATGAACAAGTTGGTAGTGTGTGCCATGTTGAGATGCTGTATAGGACTAATATATTGGCCTTGATAGGTGGAGGCAGTATTCCGAGGTTTGATGAAAAAGCAGGTACAGTGTACTTTATATGTCATTGGTTTAAACGCTCAAAAAGAATCATGTGCTGTAGGTATCAAATATGATTACATATGTCCGAAAATGTATACAATAAATGTTATGAATAATGTTAAAAAGTGAAATAAAAGATGTTTGGAAATTTGTATGTCCTTCATCCGTATAAAATCATCTAATGCTATGACCTGATTATTTTTGTCAATTAACTGATAAAAGATAATAGAAGGCAAAATATAAAAAAAAACACTTTTGTGAAGTACATTTTATAATTTGTGTAAAAAGTGTTTGAATTGGTTAAGCTAAAAACTCAGCATCTGCACTTGACATGGTTTTGCTAAAAAAATATTATAAGCCGACCATTGGTTTATGATGGGAATTTTTATGATATAAATGTGATGCTTTTAGTTTTGATATGGGATGAGTCACAGAAAGAAGTACAAAAGAAAGCAGTGATGGATATCACATTCTCCCAACCTGTAGTAAATGTTAAAATGAAAAAAGACAAGTAAGTATAGAATATTCTCTAATTTATGTACGATTTATCAACCTCTCAACCAGTTGTGGAAAATATTTTTCACCTCTAGAGAAAATTTTGTTCTCATCGTATTTGCTTGCAATTGATGATCAACCTTTTTGCAATTTTTTTACCTGTAGACATTAGAGAAAACCCTTCTACAACTAAATTCTCGATGATTATGGAATTTCTAACATCTCAGGAAATAAATTTAATGTTTTAATTGTTGACGAGCCTTGCCATTGAAATGATCAAATTTATTTCCCTTGATATTAGAAATTCCATAATCACCTAGATCGCGTTGTAGAAGCTATGTTTCTCAACTTGTGGAAATAAGTAAGGCCGTAATATGATAATTCCTAGATTCTCATTCAAATTTCTTAAAAATATGGGCAGGTGGGCAAATTTTATTTTTATGTCCTGTCTACAAAAATAGGAGGGCTTTTAGAGTTCGGGTCCATCCATCCCAAATGTTGCAAGGTGGGGCATTATGTGTTTTGAACATATTCTTGTTTATTTTTTTCCATTTCGATAAAATGTTCAGCCATTTAAAGGAAATAGACAAAAAATTAACATAATTTGCCAAACAATCAAAATAATTTTTTTGTCAGACAACTGAAAAAAATTGGAGCGGAAAGGGATGAGTATCTAGGATATTTTTTATATTGGCTTAACAATATAATTTTCAAACAGGGTTGATCAACCTGGAAATGTCAAAAGAAGCTAGGTACATACTGGAGAAAGAATACTGCAATGGTCCTTACTTGGTACAGGCATTTAAAAGAAATCAATGTGCTATACATAAAGAATATTACATGGCATAATCCGTATCACATGCTGTATCATCCTGAGACTCATAGGCCCGAAGTCTGGTATTGGTTGAGGGATGATACAGCATATGATACGGATTATGCCATGTATTATACACTTTATCATATATTTTTTAACCCAAGAGTGCTGATATTGGTGAAGGGTGTGATAAAGGTTTAGGGTGCAATAAAGGGGGTGTGATAAAGGGTAACCATGTGATATAGGGTATGTGATAAGAGTTAGGCTTAGAGAATTCTGATACCATGTATTATACACTTTATCATATATTTTTCAACCCAAGAGTGCTGATATTGGTGAAGGGTGCAATAAAGGTTTAGGGGTGTGATAAAGGGTAACCATGTGATATAGGGTATGTGATAAAGGTTAGGCTCAGAGAATTGTGATACAGGTAGAATCCATGTTGCTGTATCATATATGCAAAAAGGCTGTATTTTATACTAAATATATGATAAAAATTATTAAACATTAAAGATTATCATATCAGAGGATAGATTCCCTTATAAACTCTTTACACAACCTTTTGATAGCTGGTATACAGCATAAGCATTGGGTCCTTTAACATGGGATTCAGTTTCAGGTCTGTTGCTCATCTATTTCCTGTTTAAAGAAATCCAGTTGTTTTTCACTTTGACAGATTTTTCAAATTCCAAGTTCACACAAGTGCAGACATATCATAATTATGTATACCTATTTTATTTTCAGATTGGTAGTTGTCCTTAGAAACCAGGTCCATGTTTTTACATTTCCTAACAATCCTAAAAGACTTGACTCATTTGATACAAGAGATAATCCTAAAGGTGGGTATTGGAAACATGTTTTTTATAGAGATATCAATAAAAAATATATAACACTTATGTGCATAATGCATATGTATTTCAATAAGTTACATTTCATCAGCAGCAAGTGTCTTCAAAGAAGTTATAATACTAGATTATGATTGTCATTTTATCTTGAAGTTTCGAAGTTTTAGTATTATGATTCACCAATATTTAAATGTGGGATTAATAAAAAACATATAGAGTTATATAAGTAAGTACATGTATATACAAAGTGTAATATTAAAATGACACTGAAGCAATAACTGTTTTATTTGATTTTTAAGGTCTTTGTGAAGTTAGTTCATTAGGACAAACAATGGTGTTTCCAGGACCAAAGTGTGGCAGTGTTCAGATAGTGGTTTGTTTTATTTTCTTTGGATAATAACTTTTATATGTACTTGTATATGTTAGATTCAAAGAAAAGGTTTATGAATTTTTTTATCTGAAATATGTATTTGAAGGTTGATATTCAGTGGTTTACATGCTCTCTATCTATTATATAATCATCTACTGCATATATAAATCATTGAAACTTGTACACTTTTAGATTGTATTTTTTTATTAGGAATTCCTAACTTTGTTTCTTAGAAAAACACAATAAACCATATGCATATTTACATATTGAGATATATTCTAAGTTTTTATACATATATTTTTTTTATCTGCTTTTGGCTTCTCTTACTTAGGAGGAATTTATGTTAATTTAAACTTCTTTGAAACTTAATACACTATCTACCATGGCATAAAATATGATTCTAGACACCGACCTCTTAATATGACATCTGGCCTGTCCACAAAGCAATAAAAATTCTTTAGTCTGAGAATATTCTATACTCCCTTAATTAACACATTGAGTTTAAAATATTTTCGGACTTAACAATTTTTATTTTTAAATTTTTAATGAGATTTTTCAGGTTTTCTGGTGCCAAGGCCTGTTTTATATCCTTTTAACTTTGAACACCCGGGTTAACCCGTGATCGTGAAGTCGGTGGTTATCGTGAACTCGGTTAAGCAAAATGTAAACAAACGATAATTGACCAATGGGAAAAGAGAAATTTTGACTAAAATGTAGTCGTTAACGTGTTTAATGTTATCGTTCAAACCGGTTTGTTCCTTTTTACAGTTATCGTGAACTGCGAATTTTTATAATGTAATATGTACCAAAAGCTTCTTTCTCTTATCAAATGGTGTTAGTGTTAGTGTAACAAATTAACTTTTTTTTGTCTTTGTGATTTAGAGTATCTCATTAAGGAAAGAAACCAAAAACGGTAAATATAGGAAATAACAAAATTACTGGACTATAATGATATATATAGTAAAGTTATCAACCATATGCAATTTACAACTCTCTAATGAATTACAGCTGGTGTTTGGGAAACTTGGGGTATAGCCCTTTTCGAAAAGTCACCCGGAATTCCGATTTCGTTTCTTTTATTTTCATTTTCCATTTTTGGTTTGGCCACATGGTGTGATTAACGTTAAGCTAAGGAAAACATAAATTTATCCCTAAACATTTTTGGCGTAATTTGCCTTTCCCGGTTCAAATAAACTGGTTTCGAGTGAAGTCTGAGATGTCAACGTATGTTTTAGTAGTTTTAGATTTTGGCAGACAGACTTAAAATGTTTTAACAAGTTGACGAATTTTGTTAATTTCTACAGATTTTCAATGGCGAGGCCGACCCGGAAGTCGTAGTGCATAAGTAAAAGATTTCTCAGGCCCGCACGTTCGGAAAATACGTTCTAAAAAGGACTTCTGACCCTGTTAAAGTACTCTATAAAGATTTATATTACTTTTTTTAAATTTACTTTTCCATAACAACTGTTAATTGTTTTGGTCGTGGTCCAAAATCTTGGAACTGTATATAAACGGTATGGCAAATTGCAACTTCGAATTTGGGTTAAATTTATAAGCAAACAAAGTTAACAAAATCTTTAGACGGACAGACACACGGACACGAATAGATATCATTATCACAATAAACCCACCGCTTATTCAATCGCTTATTCAATATTGGCACCTATATAGTACAAATGTACAACTGGCATAGGGTAAATGTGATCAGCACCTCAAGATCTACCTGCCAAGAAATTTTCAAGAAGATCCAACAACCGATGTAGGAGTTATTGCCCTTTTTCTGGATTTTTTCAAAATTTTGCACTTATCAAGCCCTATATCTTGAAAACTATACAAGATATTTTAAAAATTCAAATTGCATATGATTGAGCACATCAAGATCTACATTTCATGTAATTAGGTCAAAGCCAAAGCTGTAGAACCATTTCTTTTAGGAGTTATGGCCCTTAAAGCGTAAAAATTTACCGTTTTTCATTTCTTTTCCCCTGAATTTCAAAGATTAACTTGTCTGACACCATATATCCAACTTTAACCAAACTTGGCACTGTTGTTAAATAGCATATATGCTACAATTCTATTGTTCAGATTTTTGATTTGTCAAAAAATATGGCCGCCATGGCTAGAAATAGAACATAGGTGTAAATTGCAGTTTTTTGCTAATAACTCAAAAATGGTTACAGATATCAAAATTCTGATAGGAGACAAAAGTGATCAGCATCTCAAGATCTACCTGCTTAGAAAGTTTCAAGAAGATCCAACAACCGATGTAAGAGTTATTGCCCTTTTTATGGATTTTTTCAAAATTTTTCACTTGTTTAGCCATATATCTTGAAAACTATACAAGATATTTCAAAAATTTAAATTGCATATGATCAAGCACATTAAGATCTACATTTCATGTATTTAGATCAAAGCTGTAGGACCATTTCTTTTAGCAGTTATTGTCCTTAAAACAACAAAATTTACCATTTTTCAATACATTTTCCCTGAATTTCAAAGATTAACTTGTCTTACACCGTAAGACCAACTGCATCTTAACTTGGCACACTTGTTGAATAGCTTATATGCTACAACTTTATTGTTCAGATTTTTGATTCGTCAAAAAACATGGCCCCCATGGCTAAAAATAGAACATAGGGGTAAATTGCATTTTTTTGCTAATAACTCAAAAATGGTTTCACTTATCAAAATTGTGCAAGAATAAAAAAAGATCAGCATATTAAGATCTACCTGTGCTGAAATTTTGGAAAAGATCTGACTGCTGATGTGGGAGTTATTGCCCTTTTTTCTAATTTTTGCCAAATTTTGCATTTATTTATAAGCCCAATATCTTGAAAACTAACCAAGATATTTCAGAAATTTAAATCCCATATGGTTATGCACAATAATATCTACAAAATATATGTGTGTGTAGTTCAGGTGAGCGAGTTAGGCTCCTGGGAGCCTCTTGTTGACCTTTATAATTAATTATCAATCTTATGGCAGTCGTTATGTACAGAATATTTTACATGAAAGAGGGCTTCACTTGGTTTCGAATCTGTGCGGTGCACAGGAGGCGAATGGGCCCACAAAGGCACTAAGCTTGTCGGAAGAAGTCCACTAAAGAGCGCTCAGATACGCCTGACGTTGGATCCTTTCGCTTAGCCCATAGAACGACTAGGGTATGTGCTTAAGGTGGTTGAATGGGGCAGCCCTGTCATAATGAATACCGGAGTCATCATGCTATAATTCGGAAAACCTGACCACAAACCATAGTGGGTCAAGGTGAATGGATAGGGCCTGTGACTGATCCAGAAATTTTGATAAGGGAGGGCGCGCAATTAAAAAAAGTCTTTGGGGATTCTTATTTAATACAGTTCCTAACCACTCCGCCCCTACTCACCTCACCCTTTTCCTGTGGTCTTCAAAATTTACAGTTCTTTTGTTGCCCACTCAAACCCCTTTTTTCTCGCTCAGTGTGTGTAGGTTCAACCAGGATTCAGTATTGTATTTTCGACAGATAAGGGTTGCCTATGTGAATCTGGTTAAGGGTTTGCTATATCCCACACTGTTAAGTGTTCCAACTAGTATATGACCTCATTTCAGGTAAGGGTTCTTTATTGTTAGTCACCATAGGTAAAAGTTCCAGTTAATGCGATTTTTTTTTGCGGGGGGGGGGGGGGGGGTAGAGTTTCGTTATTTTCTGGGTACATTGGCGTATGGTGCATTGGGGGTACATTAACCTGTATTGTGAGTTGGTTCATTTTCCTTCTCGTTTATGGTCTTACATTAGCCCTTTTTGCATGGCATACATGAGACTGTGCTATGGATGCTATGTCTTGAGTCACAATTCAGTTCATTGTTTCAATTAGTTCTTGTCTTGATTATGATTGAGATAAGGTTGACTGGACATAAAACAAATATCAAACAAACAATCTTTGGCTCCTTGCGAAATAAAACATTTTATAGGCATACATGACCAAATAATTTTATTGAAAGCCTTATTATTTATATAGCAGAAATCCTTTTTAATGTTTTTTTTTCTAAACCTGTGCTGTCAAATCATATTTTTAATAAAAACAAGATTTATCATGTTTTGGGTTTTTTTTCGGAAATGGTCGGTTACTTGCTTAAATACTGTGCAAAAGTATGCTGTTAAAATCGTATAAAATACTTTAAGTGTGTAGGTTTATGATAATGATGTACTGACAACGCAATAATGATAAACTATAAGTGTTTAGCTAAAACTAGTTTTAGTTTGTCGTCTAATAATTGATTCAGTCCAGAAAAGCTAGAGGTATAGGTTGTACACGATTTTTTATTTTGTGATTTTAAATTCTTTTTTTTTGTCACAACAATTTGTATATTGTATGAATCCGCACACTCCGTTTATTATCTTATGGTGTGTTATTACTCTATTTTATTCACTAGGTTTGGCGGAGCTTAAATTTCTCAGTCTTTTAGGTAAGATTTTAACGAAGACTCCCGAAATAATTGACCCGTGACCAACCTGGTCAACAAAATAGAGTAATAACAACTATAAAGGAAATACCTTTTTATATATATTTTTTAATGATCATAGAGCAAATGCTTCATAAATTGTTACTGTGCAAATCCAGGAATTCCGTTCCAAAACGTTCATTGTAAACCTTTTGTTTTAGTATATCTCAACAGAATAGTGTCATTAAAACATATGCAGTATGTTTACCGTTGAAGACATATGTAACCATGTTGTGTTGACGATAGCTTAAACCGAGTTAAACAATAACAATTTAGATTTTTAACCGCGTTAATGACTACATTTTAGTCAAAATTTCTCTTTTCCCATTGGTCAATTCTTGTTTGTTTACATTTTGCCTAACCGAGTTCACGATAACCACCGACTTCACGATCACGGGTTAACCCAGGTGTTGAATGTATGATGTAAATTCAATAAAGATAATCAAACTTAATTTATTTTAGAATCTGGACACAACTCACCCAGGGCAGTCCTCAGCTCCTGTGATAATAAGTGCCCACCAGACAGACTTAGCATGTCTTGCCCTTAATCAGAGAGGAACTCTACTGGCTACAGCTTCAAAAAAGGTTTATAAATCTATTTCAACTCTGTTTTTTTTTCCATCAAATTATAAGGGCTTAATAATTTGATCACAGTGACATGGGCTATTTGTAATTAGGAATATAAAAAAAAAGAAATATTAAACATATATTAATCACTTTTAACAACACAAATAGACAATAAAACATTCTAAATGTCAAAACATTTCAACATGCTATTGAGAACCTTTGTGCTCTCTTGCATCTTTGATTTAAAAATGTATGACTGGAAGGATTTTTTTAGAAATCATAACTATATAATAATAAATGATAATATAAAGTACTTATAAAGCAGCAAAAAAAAAAACTACTCTGAAGCGCTGTACATTGCATTTAACGATTAAAATAAACCCCACAATAATTAAAAGTAGCGAAATCAAAGTTATAAACAAAAATGTTTTTAAAAAAATCAATTCTCATGACATACATATACAAATAAAAATCTAAGACTTTCATATATGTAAAAACCATGCCTTTTACTAAATTTCACCAGATATCCTTGGTACTTTATTCATTAAATATTAATTTTCTATGAATTTTTCGGGCTGAATATGTCTGGAAATGAGTTTAGTCTTTGAGATATGTATTAACTTTCATACTTAACAAATGAAAATAAACCTTTGTGCATTTTCTGAAGAAAGCTATTGGATTTCAGCCTAATTTAGAAACATTGTATTATTTGCAGGGAACATTGATTAGAGTATTTGATCTGAGCACTAAGAAGAAGATAGGAGAATTTAGGAGAGGAGCTGATCCTGCTGTGGTGTATTGGTGGGTATTGTCTATTCATCATCTGTTCTATGTAAACAAAAGGAAAATAATTTATCAAAAATCAAAACTTCTGTATCATCAATTAACAAGTACAAATCAAATTCAAATACAAAGTCATATCATATCTAAATTACTAACAAACTCAAAAAAGGTTTTCCATTTACCTAGGGAAAAGAGAAATTCAGTACATCTGTAAGCAATAATTCTGATTAGGTGTGATATTTAATTACCTGTGAGTTAAAAAGGAAAATATTTTATAGCAGATAAAATTTCATGAATGTGTAATACATATAATATGAAATAATAATCAGCTTTCTTTCATTATTATTACACCCTTAATTTTGAAGAAGCATTGATTGTGGTAGTTCAAAAAATTAAAAATGTGTCAAAAAATAAAGATTATTTGCCTTAATAATTTGATAGTATTAATTCATTTTATACATGTATCTGTGTGATCTCTTGAAAATCCTGTTCCTTTATTCATAAAACATCTCAAATTTGAGAACTTCCTCATCTTCAAGTTACCTGCCCAAGGTCTCGGAGTACTCAGGTTTCCTCCACCATTTAAACTGTCCACCCTAAATGGTCTAGGTGCATTGAAAAGGACACCTAACACCAACACACACTCATACACACAAATGTCTCATCTTCAAATCTCTTGAAGAATTCCTGTCCTAAGGTTCTCATTAATTTGGGGAAATACATGTACTTGAAATATTTTATGAAATCCAGGCCTGGGAACAAATAAAAGGTCAGTTATATTTGTATGCAGGATGTGTACACATCAAATGTAAAGTAAATTATTTTTGTATTAATAGTATGTATTTGAATTTGTAGCCTCAACTTCAGCCATGATTCAGAGTTTTTGTGTGCCTCCAGTGATAAAGGAACAGTCCACATATTTGCTGTACAAGATATGGAATTAAATAGAAGATCAACGTAAGTTGTAAAATAAAAACTTTGTCTTGGTTGATTTTTACAAAAAATATTTACGTAACCTGTTTAACACAAAATTAACATACATTTGCATAGGGGTGAAATACTTTAGTGTACCTACAGTTTTAAGTTTTTCATTAAAGAAGTATGATTTCATCATAAAATTTTATTGATATATGCATAAGGATACATGCATTCAAAAGTTGTCATTAAATTATACTCCTAACATCAACTTTATGATTCAGCAGAAAAAGAACATGATACTAATAGGTCTTAAACATACAAATGGTATTGCTCTCCTCATACAGATTTATTTTAAGATTTCAAAACCTTAGTTTCTAAACCATTATTTTCCCTTTTGACATTTTCGGTATATATTTTTTTACTTTCAGATTCAAAACAATGGGATTTCTAGGGACCTATGTTGAGTCCCAATGGGGACTAGCAAACTTCACAGTGGCTGCTGAATGTGCCTGTATATGTGCTTTTGGTCCAGGACATTCTGTTATAGCCGTGTGTGTTGACGGTACTTTCCATAAATATGTGTTCACTACCAGCGGGAACTGTAACAGGGAGGCTTATGACAATTTCTTAGAAATGGGTGATGATTTGGAGTAAGCAGTTTTCAAGAAGGAAACTTATTAATTTATTGGAGAAACTTTATTATTGAAATAAAATGGAATATTTTTGTTTAGAATAAAAATATTGTATCTATTAGAGGAAATTCATTTTCATCAAGAAAATTTAAATATTTTTATCAAAGTTTTACTTAAAGATATATACAACTTTTTCATGATGTAGACTTAAACCTATCATCTAAGAAACACAGAAAATTCACATGCCATTTACTTTGTATTTATCACTATTAAATTAAGGCTGAAAAAAGTAGTGTATTAAATGAATTTGCTTACTTTTTATTAGTATCTAGTCTTCTGTAATCATTGCTATGCCATCAATTTAGGCTTGGGGAAATGATCTTTCAATATTTTAAACTACAATATCCTTTTGGCCTTTATTTGACTATCATCATTTCATATGTAAATTATTATATATATGTATTCAAGTAGAAAATTTATACATGTATTTAAAACCTAAATTTTTGTGAACTGCTTCAGGTCCTGAGCTCAAACTTCATTGTTCATCTTTTCAGGTCATTATTTATAAGAACAAAACTAGCAATTGTGCATTTTTCATACTTATCTCTTTAATACTTCTCTATTTACCTTAACATTTCCTTTACTTGAGAGTTCAACAATGGAGCGGTTTTCATATTGTGCTATGTGATAATTTCTAATAAAAGAACCTATGTATCCCTTTTACTACTTGTATGTAGATTTCAATTGTTTATGTTAATATCATGATGTCTTTCTGATGTTAATTTATATAAGTGATATGATATATTTTACTGATGTAAATTGTTAATTCTTGATATAAATAAATATTAATATTTTTTTTGTTTCACATTTACACTATTTCAAAAGAATCAAAAGAAACCAATTTGGGCAATCAAATGTTGTTACTCTGAAATGTCAGACAAAATAATTGGTAGACATAAAGTCATCGTAAAACAAGAATATGTCCAAAAGTTGATATAAACACCTCATCTTGGAACATTAAGGAAGGACGGACGAGCAGACCCAAACACTTTATGTCCACTTTCGTAGATGGGGCATGAAAAAAACCTGTATCAAACAAAAAACAGATTTCACAACCAAACTGCAATTAGCAATGTGATCTCAATGAGAGAGTCAACTTTATGATGATAGAGATGATTGAGTCTGTTTTGTCCAGTCAGCATTATTTCAGCCATCACCATCAAATTCCTGATTTGTCTTGTCAGTATTATTTCAGCCATCACCATCAAATTCCTGATTTGTCTTGTCAGCATTATTTCAGCCATCACCATCAAATTCCTGATTTGTCTTGTCAGTATTATTTCAGCCATCACCATCAAATTCCTGATTTGTCTTGTCAGCATTATTTCAGCCATCACCATCAAATTCTTGATTTGTCTTGTCAGCATTATTTCAGCCATCACCATCAAATTCCTAATTTGTCTCGTCAGCATTATTTCAGCCATCACCATCAAACTTTTTTGACAGAAAAAAATTGTGTAAGTTCTATTATATATGAATCCAGCATTTAGTTGTTGACATACTATTGAATATCAAGCAAGTAAAATTTAAGTCCATGGGCTTAATGTGTGTCCAGCAGGGCTTATTGTCAGCTTTGTGTGATACTCGAGATTTCCCTCAAGTCTAAGTTAACTTTTGAAACTACATGTTTCTTCGACCTTTATGTAACTTTACACACTGAAATATTCTGATAAAAACTACTTACCCTGTAAGGATTGAGATGATGGGCTCTAACCCTAATGAAACCTGAATAAATCTGGATCGGATAAACCAAGCTTCTTTGAGAACGAGGATTTTGTTTGGTTTATGCAGGTTTCACTGTATGAGCTTAATAATTTGGGGATTTTTTGGCAGAGTATGTGCTTTGTAATGTTTGTCTGGTGACTACATGTACCTTTACATTTAACATACTTTTCACAAAACAATGCTTCAACCTTCACAATTCATTAAGATTTTGTACACTTATTTATCGTATTAGAAGCTACCAATGATGTGTGATTTAAGAGGAATATTAGTGCAAGTCTTTTTATGAATTGCACTTAAGTCTGTAAATGGTAACCTAGCTAGAGAACCAAAAAAATTATGAATATTTTTTTTCTTAAATTTAACTCAGCTTTACTTTATTTACATAATCTTATAAGTATCAAAATGACATAACTTAAACATGTTACAACTTTACAGAATGTTTATTACATTTCCCAAGAATTCAGATATTTGCATCCCTATGGAAATGTTCCATAATTATAATGAAATGGTGGGGAAAATGTTACTTTGTATTATGACATTATATGTCAAAATGCACTTCCAGATGTAAATAAACTGTTAACACAGAGACATGTCTCGCCTGTCGCAACTGGACACAGTATAAAATGAAGTAAAAATCCTCCTTAAACTGATCTTAACTGATGCTTAAGCAGCTGCATACCAAATATAAATGGTGAACCATAACTGCTTTACATAAAACACTCATGACATAAGTAAAAAGTTAAAAAGTGTAAAATCTCAAAGTCAGTAGACTGTGACTGCAGGATCATACAGATAAAATACTTTTGAAATTGATCTGTACTGACGCTAATGCAAGTGCATAACCAATATCAATGATGTACCATAACTGCTTCATGTTAAACAGACGTAAAAAAAAAAGGTTTACCTCTGCCAAATAGATGTAAAATTTCAAAGTCAGTAGACCGTGACTGCAGAAGCATACAGATAAAATACTTTTGAAATTGATCTGTACTAATGCTAATGCAAGTGCATACCCAATATCAATGGTGAACCATAACTGCTTCATGTTAAACAGACTTAAGAAAAAAGGTTAACCTCGGCCAAATCAGTGTAAAATTTCAAAGTCAGTAGACCATGACTGCAGGAGCATACAGGTGAAATCTTTTTAAAATTGATCTGAACTGATGCTGATGCAACTGCATACCAAATATCAATGGTGTAACATAACTAGTTCACACTAAACAGACTTAAACAAAAACTTTAACAAATTGTGGACGCTGCCACCGCCGCCGGAATCACCATACCTAAGTCTCCCTTTTGCGACATTCGTCGCAGGCGAGACAACAAAAACAAGTTGATAACAAAATACCTATAATTGGGGCTAAGTATTTTGTTCAAAAGAAATAAAAAATTTATGCTTACAATACTTATGCAAATACATGTATTTCATAAGTCCAAGCAGTGATATAGAGAAAAACTTTTCAGAATTTCTGTTCTCCAGAGTACCCTTAACAGACAGTAGATACAGGTGTTTATGTAGGTTACACAACCTACATAAAACTGTGTGAATTTAAACAATCAACAATGAAAAATATTTTATTCAACAGCGTTGACATACTTGAGTTATCCTCTTCATTTTAGCACGTTATTAGGATACAAGTTCAAAATGCCATGAAATTCTAAGTAGTCATCAATTAGCAGACCTTTTAAATTGCTTTTTATGTTGTAGGTTGTGTCACATACACTTATTCAACATCTCATTATCTTCTATCATACCAAATGTGGTTCCATAAAACCTAGTTTTTGAACTGCTAATATACATTGTACCTAGCCTTGTATACAATGACAATTTAAAATTAACACGAATTAAATGCTGTCAAAAGAGCAAAAATTCTAAGTCTGCTCACTAAAAGGGACACAACTTCCACAGGAATAGTCATATGGTACCCCAACTCAAAATTGTACAAGGTATTAGAGAAAAAAACATTATGTATAAAACACAAACATCCATTGAGAATTGTAGGCATGAAAGCGCTTACAAAAATGTGATGAATGCATGGACCTCATTTTCATGGTCAAAAGGGGCACAACTTCCACAAAAATATTCGCACAGTACCCAAATTAGAACTTGTCAAAGCTACATCCTAGAGAATTGTAGGTGTGAGATCGCTTGGATAAGTGTTACAACACACGGACGCACGAAGGCATGCATGCCCAGCAATTTAATGTCCCTGCTCTGTGTTGCAGTGGGGACAATTAAGCATGAAAATGAGGTCAAGGTCACATGTCATGGTTACAGAATCTTGATCTTACCACAAAGTATTCATGTGGTACCAATTTTATCAAGGGTTCCTTCCTATCTGGTATGTAACGATGTCAAGTTTCATTGAAATCAGTTCAAAACTTTTGAGTTTTAATTCAGAAGCCAATGCCTGACACCCGCCAGTCTGCCATCAGCATAACAATAGCCAAATTCAAGGAAAAATACAATGGCATATCTTTTCTTGTTGAAAGAAACCATGAAAATTGATGTTTATGATACTTTGGTAAATAATCTCAGGATGATTTCACTGTCACAGTTACTGTGGATTCATTTATTTTCGTAGGAACCAATTTTTGTTGTTTGATGAAAAAGGATCAGTTCGTGGATTCTTGAATTTCGTGGTTCTGTGTCTGCAGCACAGATCAACCTCAAACTTCCTTTTCATAGAGTATCAAATTTCGTCGATCAAGACCACCCACAAAAACCACGAAAATTGATACCCCACGAATAATAATGAAACCACAGTAAAGTATATCTGACTCTACATGTTAGACTTTCACAAAATTTATGTATGTATGATTTAGGAACCATAATGTCTGCAATTTAGAACTCAATACAATGTCAACAGAATATAAAACAAGAGACTGTGGTAGGATTGTTTATTCACATTTTCTATCAAAAAGGAATAACATGTTCCACAATCTGTCCATACATAAATAGTGCTCATACAACTTTAGAGTAATGATACTTTCAAGAATGTTAAAGATTAATTTTGCACCAAAAAGTTAAAACAAAATATGAAAGATGATTTTATACATATTTATTTTTAATCGTTTTCAAATACCAATCCTGTAGTTCAGTATTGAGTTCACTATAAAACAATGGAACTGTGTTTATACATGTATAATGTCAACATTTTTTGTAATTCATAACATTAACTTCAGACAAATTCATTAGGGATTTATAAATAATACCATTTTTTTTCTTCTTATATAAAATACATAATTCTAAATAATTAATGTTTTAACACAAGACACACATGTACATCAGTATTTACACACTTATATCCACACAAGTTACACATTTTATTTCCATGCACAGCAGGAATTTTCAGTCTCACATGTACAATTCATTCTCACCTCATCATAAAACATGGACAAAACAATCCTTGGAATAAATTTATACAGGAATAAACAACTATATTAAAATTTAATTGTCCCCCCATTCCTCCTCCTATTTGAAAAAAATCAAGAATGGGGCGAGACTCATAGTACATGAATTATATGAAAATACATGTTCAATGCACAATTTTTTTTTTGGTAAGATGCACAGTTATCAATATTCACAAAATAAAAGTTTATAATTTTTTTGCAATAAAAACTCAAACTGAATTGGCCCGGAAAAAAATATAAGCAATTTAGGCCATTGTTATTTTATTTTTAGTTTTACGAAATTTACTGACAAAACCCATGGGTAGGAGGAAGGAATAAAAAAAAAAAAAAAAATCATAATTTTTATTTTTTTTTTAAGTTTGTTCGTTTTACGTAATTCTTTCAAATTATTTATTGGTCGGAGGAAAAAAAAAAAAAAAAGTCAATTCTCTATTTGGTGCATGATGCTTTCTTTCATTCGTGTCAGTTGTGTTGGTTTATCATTTCTAAACATGACAGTTGTTTTTTGTTACTATATTAACCAAGACTGCAGACTAATTTTCAATATATTGTTCTGACATGTTTTTGTGTTTTTCATTGACTTTGATTCTATATATGTTGTTTTGACAATACTGTAGTGCATGGTTTTTCTTTTGTGTATTTAATACATCTATTATGTCGAACATGTTTATATTTATATAAAATTCAATAATAAAGTGCAAGTTTGAATACTAGTTTTCAAGCTAGTATCGAGTTCAGTGGACGAACGTATGGCCCCGTGTCCTTTTCCAAGTAAATATGAGGCGCTTCCATATGCGCTTTTTATCGGCCTTAAAATTTCAACCTCGTTTGAAATAATCTGGCCAACTGAGGCCTCACTGTCTCCTTTCACGAATTTGTTTTTTTGTAAAGTCAAATCAACATCAAACACGATGATACAAAACCACCGAGACATCGTGGTCATTTAAATTAAGTACTTTTCTAACATGCAGCACATGGTAAAAAATCCGTTTCTTTAAGCGTTTTTCCGATTCAGTTTTTGAAATACAACTAAAAACCAAAAAAAATATTTTTAACGACAAAGCACCGCGGCGGAAGGCAAAAAAAACAAAAAAAAAAACGAAGTTTCTGAATTTTATTTTTTTTTCAAATCGGGAAAATTCAGGGTCGGCGGGTTTGTAAAACTAAAAATAAAATAACAATGGCCTTAGAGAAAATTAATCGCAGACAGTTTTCTGACTATGAATAACAACATTCAACAAATAACAACAAATGAATTAAAATAGCTCATTGCAAATTTATATTTTTATTACTATGACATGTATTTCCAGACAGTCTGTGATTAAATGTTTTAACTTTGTTTTAATGATCATAAGAGAAAAGTTTTTTATCTCTCATATACATGTATACAGTCAAACCTGTATATAAAGGGAAGCCATGGGAAGACAAAGTTATGCCCTTTATAAGCAGGTGCCCTTAAGGTTCATCTGTACCTTTCGTTAAAAATAGCGAAATTTTCTACCTATTTTTCAGTATATGCAGAACAAAAACTACAAATAAAATAACAAAATAAAGCATAGCTGGACCTAGATATGGTAATTTCTGATTCACTTTCTATCAATTTTTCATTTTAAGTTCCTCAAAAATTAAGATCTCTTTTTTTTCCTGTTCAGATTTTAAATTGAAAAAGGACAAACTATCCCTATTGTGCCTCTTACATTAAAAGAGGTGAACACTTTTAGTTAAATCCCTTATTGAAAGTTGCATGAAATTTGAGGCCACAAGAAAGGGTGAAAGTGATATTAGCCTTAAATAGGATGTTTTTAAAAGCGGAGAAAAAAGAGATCTCTAAAATAAAGGATTTTTTCGGGAAAAATTCATAGAGAAAATGTAAGAATTCTTAATATATAGGTCCAGCTACACTTTATATTTCAATTTTATGTGCAGTTTTAGCTGTGCATATACTGAAATTAGATTAAAAATATCGCCATGTTTTAAAGAAAGGTACAGATGAACCTTAATATAAAGTTAATTTTGGTTGTATTGTTCATAAAAGGGATATATTAGAGGTGCCCTTTATAGGCAATGATTCCCTATATACAAGTGCCCCTTAAGGCAGGTTTGACTGTAATCAATTTTGCATGTCTTCTTTTAAATAGATTATATAATGCTGTATAATATTTTTCTTCAACTACTTATTCAATTATAGATAGACACTAACATATAAGAAGAATTATTTCAACAACAAATTATAAAATTTTATGTTTTCTGTTGTCACATAGTTTCAGTTTTAAACATATGATTGCAATATCATAAATGTTAATTGTCACAGCAGGTAACATTATTACATATTTTGTAGGAAATCGTTATTTCAAGAGGCTAAATTTTCTAATAACTTTTAAAGTTATTAATATAAAATGTTTAGCTACTGTTAATTTAATGTTTATAAATCAATGTTTGTGATTTTAACAACAGAAATGAAACTAAAACCATTAATAACATCAACAAAATTATTTCAAGTTGTACAGTGTAACATGTTCTATTCACAGAGAGATGATTTAAACAAAAAAAATCTAAAATTGAATGTTATTATGATGATGCAAAAAATCTAAAAATTACAACATGATGTAAATTGTACAATGGGGTCAAGTGAGTTCTCCTCAAAGATTCTACATATTATTATGACAAGTTTAGAAACAACATTAATAATTACTTTTGAATATTAAAATTATTAATAAACATAAAATTTTTACAAGGTGTAATATTAAAATCCTTGAGGAAAAAAGTACATCAGTATTTTAAAAAAAATCTTATATCACAATGAAATAAAATTTACAAAGGATCTATATTTAGATTCTCAATATCTCATTTTAAAAGGAAAAGTAAACTTAGTCAAAAGAAATTCATGTAAAAACCAGACATGATATTTTTTTTTATTCCACTGTAGTTAAACTACTCAGAAAGTCTTTACCAGTTCTGAAGATTAATTTATATAGCGAATTCAAAATAATGTAGCTTGCTCCACAATAAATGTGAAATGAATATAAATTTAAAGATTTTGCATCATTAGAATTATCTGTCTGATAATGCCTTAATTCTAGCCTGCTTGTGAATTTATTAAACCAAAGTTCATATCAGTATAGTGATTTTCAATGTTTTTAAATCATTTCCATGTATTCAAGCATTATAGTTTTTATTATAAGTATTATTGCATGGAACTTAAATATAAAACCTTTGGGTATATAAAGCTGATAGAGTATGATATGAAATGTGCCTTTTAGTAATCTATTCATAAACATGTACGTAAATGAGAATCTAAATATAGATCATGTTATAAATAATCCGTAAATCTAGAACAAAATTGATCATCACACATATATCTCTTGTAATCTATCACATGATGGCGTCTCTAGTTTTGAAGCTTTATCATATGCTCTTGCATCTGCATAATTTCTTGCCCTCCATAACATATTTTCTTCTGAAAATATAAAATATAAAGTGTAAATTTCATGGTGTTTTTTGTAATCATAGGATTTTCTTATGCAACCCTTTCATGAAACTTTTTTTAAGCTACTTGAAAGTAATTACAATAAGATTTATCCATGTTGTGTATTATGTTTGTGATATATAATGCAAATAAATGAAAAAGAAGAAAATGTTTTCTTTTGTCATAGAACCTTGTTGAAAATTTTCCTATCAGTTTCTGTTACTTGAAATAAAGAGCAAAGAGCTCTGCAGATTATCGTTATTATAACGAAAAGCTATGAATCTAATGTTCAAGTTATGTTTTTTTTTTATATTAAATTCGTGTCCCATTATTTTGAGAATAAAAATACTGCTGCCTTGTCATGCTTGTGATCTACAAGAATCTTTACATAATAGATGAATCTGTTTCGTTTAAGAATTAACTTAATAATGTGATGGTGTGCTAAAATAGCAGGTACTGCTTACTCTTCAAGAGTATCTGAACTGCTTTTTCTTCAAGAGCATCTGACCTCACTCTCACTCTCATTTGTCTTGAGTTAATGTTGCTATTGCTGTTTGGCTCTATGTAATATGTGTTTTTGGTTTCTTGTTTGTTTTGTTTTTGTGACAATTCTATGTCTACTGATTTTGTTTTTGCCTTTTCAGATTTATGACATTTGATTGCCACTTTGGTACACCTTTGCCTTTTTTCAAATCATGTCATACATGTGATTCTCCCGCCAGGAGACGAAATCTCAAGACTTTTTTATCCATCTCCCATTCTCCCTACTTTTTGTGTAATCTCCCACTTTTTCAAGACATGATAAAATTTTAGTTTAATAGACATTTTAATCGGTCAGTCATAAAACAATTCCCTTGTTTTAGGGGTTTGTCAATTAGGTAGACATTAATTTAACAGGTAAAGGTGTTAATTAAAGGTTTATTGCCATAATTGACCTGATGATTGTATAAACAGTTTGAGATTAATCAGTGAAGCCATGTATATTTGGCACACCCTAGTGCCCCCAATTGACATTGATATGCAATTTTATTGAGCGTTGAAAATCTCCCGCTTTTTGGTCCAATCTCCAGCCAAAAATATCAAAATCTCCAGCTTTGTCATCACAGATCTGTCACATGTATGTCATGTATAAATTATGATAGAATAACTAAATCAAACAGGCAATGAAGTGTAAACCTGACCGATCTACATAAAGTAGTATGTATAAGTACTGTAACATTATTACTTACTATAACTTCTCTCTCGCCAACAACTATTTCGTAAATTAGAAACAAATTCTTCTTCCACCTGTCTTTCTATTCTCCGTAATTCTGCTCTACTTTCCATTTGATAATCTTTTTTCAGAAAATATGGTACTTTTAAATTTGATGTTTTTCTTGTAATTGGGTATCGACTGCAAAATAGAGAAGCATTCAAAAATTACTACATGTATTTATCATGTTGTTATAAATTCAAATAGATTCTTCATTACATACACAAACAAGAATATGTTCATATCAAGACATGATGCCTCATCATGCAAAATGTCTTTTTTGGCAGTATAATTTTATAAGATGATTTTTGTTTGTTATTATCCTGCTGCATATGTGTATAAAGTGTCATGATGATATCAATTTCCTACCATGAATGTTAACTTAAACCTGAGGGTAAACCCGATTTGAGATGGACACACAAACAGATCCCAAACTAGTACAAGTCATAAATATTTTGCTATGCTTTAAACATACAACTAGAAAAAGACATTTTCATACAATACATACATATGTATTTTGATTGATGGTAAATATATTTTTGGTTGTTGAGAAAATTGAAAAGTTCTATATATATATATAAAGATTTTGATGTTAAAAGTCTGTTTTTGACACCAAAAACTAGCAATGACCTGAAAATTATTTAAAACAGAGCCTCTGGGTTTAGTCTCCAGTAGACTATACATGCAAAACGATGCAATAACTTACTCTGACTGTTGTAAACTGTACATGGGTTCTCCTACCAGGAAACTGCTTAGCACAGACAGAAAGACTAACAACAAAATAGGTGCAAGCTGTAGTAACAATGTGTAACTAGCCTGTAAAAAGAAATGTGTTTATTGGTTTATGGAATTCTATAATAGTTTTACAAAGCGATCTCCAAAATCAACTTTGTTTAAGATTTTGCCTTTGTTTTATCAAGTTTGGGAGACCAGAGTAAAGCAATATCAAACTAACTAATTATCATCATCTTTAAAATGAGTGTTGCAAGGGCACCCACTCTCATATAGAATTTGGTTGTGCTATACTCAGATATTGCAAATCAGTGTACTGACCAAACATTCATGGTGAAGTCTGCTGACCAACTACTGTAGCTTGGATAATATTATATGTCTTGTTAAAATATTGTTTTAAGTAATAGTTACCTTTTAATGTAAACTTCTCAGTACTTCTCAGTTTTCATCACATATTTGACAATTATACAAGTTATATATTTAAATGCAAAAGAAAACCTATCAAATTACAATTTACTAAGTCAAATAAATATGTTAAGCTATGGAAAATATTTATCATACACTGCCGCTTTAGTCTGAACAACTTACATCGTTGCTGACATGTTCCTGACGCTGGAAATGGTAGGCGTGACTTCTCTGATGAGGGTGGTGATGCTGATGTCTATATACATTATCTGAAAAAAAAAATATCAAATTAAGAAATAAAAGAGGAGCTACATGGATGGATAAATACAAAAGAAATAACATCACATTTTGAGAAACACCCAACCAATAACTTCCACAAATGATCACTGCTACATGTAGTTTAGCTTAGGCAGTAAATAGTATATTACATGCAAGTCTTAATTTACATTTTAATAACTTTTGCACAGCACTATTAAATGATTGTACTTATTTGTTTTTTCTGTATACCGTATTCATGATTTACTACTATATTTAAAAAATTGAGAAAATTTGTGAAATTGTGATTACCAGTATTCTACAATGTCATAATTTATCATTCTTTAATGTGAAATTCAAATTATCTATACAAAAAAACATAAATTAGGCTATTAAAATGCCATGAAAGAGTAAATATATTAATTGGTTAATCTACATTTTTTTTTACCATGACAACATGAAGGTAAAATAAGTGTTATTATGTTGTTAATTAAAAATCATTTTGAAGGAGGCTTGCTAGTCTTATAAAAAAGGTGCATGTTTGTATAAACATTCTAAAGTAAGTCTAGAAAAGAAAATACAAGACTCAACAACCATGACAACATGAAGGTAAAGTGTTATTATGTTGTTAATTATAAATCATTTTGAAGGAGGGCTATGAAAACATTCATTTCAACAAGAATATGTAAAAAAAAAAACATAAAGCCCCCACCCCCCACAACAAGGTATAGTAACTACGACCCAGATGATTTGTGACAGACAGACAAACAAATAGAGCCCACAAGTTTATGCCCCTCTACTTTTGTAACAGGACACATAAAAGTGTAAATAAACTAGAAAAATGTGTCAATTGGCCAGAGATGGCCTTCCCATTCATTGCCATTCTTGAAATATCATTGAACCCCCAACATGTATTACGAGGGATAAAGAATAAAACCAACAAATTAGTAAAAGTTATTCATGCATAAAATATAACTCATAGTGACCTTATTTCTATTAGGTGGTGTAGCATTACCCAAGACACATCTTTTGGTAAAATACCATAGACCATAAAATACAGAGATATTGACTTTAACCAAAAAAAAATTATTTGTAAAATATAGGTCATAGTGACCTTATTTCTAGTGGGTGGTGTAGCCTTACACAAGACACGTCTACTGATGAAATTCCCTAGACACCCAACATGTAGTATCTAAGATATGGACCTTAACCAGTCATTCATTTTTAAAATATAGGTAACACTTGTGAGCAGTGTTTATGGTGTAGCACTACCCAAGACACACCTAGTGGTGAAATACCATTGATTCCCAACATCTAGTACCTGAGTAATGGACCTTCTTAACCAAGAACGTAATAAATTGTATGAATGTACAGACAGACAGACTACATGTATATGTCCGCCCCACATACATGGTTATAAGAATAACCATGACTCAATCTATGTTATGTGCATCTAGATACAAGTGTCTAAATATATAACAAAACTTAAAGCACTCTAAAATGAATTAGTGTGTATAGTTAGTAAAAGCTATAATATGGCAGTTATTTTATAATGAGATTTGAGCATTTGATCTAACCTCTGTGTCTGTGCATATGATCTGAAATACATTTTGTGCATAACATTTAACAATATAGTCAATATATAACTAGTTTGTTGGTGACTAAAAAAGCTGTTAAGAGTCTATATGGTTACAGGAAAAAAATTGTTTTTATTATATAGAAGTTTTTCTAAACATGTACCTCATACAGAGGAAGGCAGTCTCAAAATTCAAATAAGGCAAAAGAGAGCACATATATAAATATACTGAGAGCAAGGAAGATATCCATTTGCAAAAATCTAAGGTTTTTTTTCAAAATCAATTGATGAATTTGCATAAAATTTAATATGTGAATCTTAAAATGGGACTTAATTACTGTGTAATCTTGAAGATTAACATTAAAAAAAATTGTGGACAGATGAACAAAAAGTAAGGGGTTCAAATTAGCACTGGGTCAATGTTGGGGGCCTTCAATTTTTGATTCAGGATCTTTGAAATTCTATTTACAAAAGTCCTAAACATGTGCTTATTTACAGTTACTCATTTTGAGGACCTTTTAAAAACATCAGGTGGACTTTCAACCCAGAACTTCAAAAAGCCTCAGACCTTTAGTTATTCAATGTTAATTTGAGCCCCTAACATGCCTGACAGTGCACATTTTATTTTGTAACCATACTCAACATTTAGCTACAAATTCACTTGAATTGAAAATAAAAACTTACATCAGATTTGATTAACAATAGTGTCAGACAGACAAATTTTGCTTCTGCATCTAAATGTGTGGCCCTTAATACTAACATTAATTGGCTTTAAACTTACTTGATGGAAATCCACCTCCAAAAAACATATTAAACAATTCCTCTGGCGATATATCAGCTGAAATAAATCAAAATAACGTTATCAAATAAGCATTAAATATTTAATTTTTGTTTCATATATCTACATTAGTCATGCTAGTTGACTGTGTAAAAGAGAGCCGGTGGTGTAGTGGTTAACGCGTCAGGCTACTAACATCAAGGTTTGTGGTTCGATCCTCGTCCGGGGTGAAAATTTCATGAACCAATTTTCCGACTCTCTCTTGACACCATTTGCCAGGATGGTCTCAAGGAACGATGCTAGTCCTTCGGAAGGGACGAAAAAAGGTTGTCCTGTGTATGTGGAGAGCAATACCCCATGCACGTTAAAGACCCCTTTGTAGAGTTCGATAAGAGTAGGCTCAATGGGGGCCGCTGCAAAGGCCACACTCGCAAACTGCTAGCTGGAGAGGGATTTACATAAGCATTAAGCTTGTTTCTCAATCCAGGATAAATAAATATGTTTAAACTAAAAGAAATTTCTGAAAAAAGTTCTAAAGAAATGAATTAGTAGTAATGAAAGGTGAAACTTTGTACAGCATAAATTTGATTATTTTACGCAACATCTTTATATTAATGAGGAGAAAATTTGAGAAGGAAACAATCTTTTGAGAGTTTTAGAATCTGCAATATTCTTGGTGGTCATTGGAAAAGTCTCATCAATCACTCTTAACATTTTTATTGAAAAATTTGAAATTGAATTGTGTGGACAGTAGCACAATTGGCAATATTTCTTGACATCAAAAAGAGTTGACACTAAAATATGTCTTACTTGCTGGCACCATTGGTAAACCTAAATATTCCACTATAGGTTTTTAATTTATTAGTTGTTGAGGAAAAGATAAACCTGAACTCACATTTCCCCACTACCCAATACTACCAAACTCATTTAAATGGAACGATGATGCTGTTGTAACAGTCTATCACTGATAAATAAGCAAAACCTAAAACTTAGTTTCTGCTAATACAAGAACAGATTCCAGGTCCCCCGCCCGTTGAACGTTATATTGTTGAAGGGGCATACTGACCTGAAAATCACTTACACCTTAGGGGACCCCTATTGGAGTCTGCATACAAAATTTCAAAACCCTAGGATTAGTAGTTACTGAGAAAAGTGTTACGAAAAATTTACCATTGAGCCTATGGGAGAAAAAATGACTAAGTCGTTAAAAAGGAAGTAGATGTCAGACTGACCTGAAAATCACTTACACCTTAGGGGACCCCTATAGGAGTCTGCATACAAAATTTCAGAACCCTAGGATTAGTAGCTACTGAGAAAAGTGTTACGAAAAATTTACCATTGAGCCTATGGAAAAAAAAATGACTAAGTCGTTAAACAGGAAGTAGATGTCAGACTGACCTGAAAATCACTTACACCTTAGGGGACCCCTATAGGAGTCTGCATACAAAATTTCAGAACCCTAGGATTAGTAGTTACTGAGAAAAGTGTTACGAAAAATTTACCATTGAGCCTATGGGAGAAAAAATGACTAAGTCGTTAAACAGGAAGTAGATGTCAGACTGACCTGAAAATCACTTACACCTTGGGGGACCCCTATAGGAGTCTGCATACAAAATTTCAGAACCCTAGGATTAGTAGTTACTGAGAAAAGTGTTACGAAAAATTTACCATTGAGCCTATGGGAGAAAAAATGACTAAGTCGTTAAACAGGAAGTAGATGTCAGACTGACCTGAAAATCACTTACACCTTGGGGGACCCCTATAGGAGTCTGCATACAAAATTTCAGAACCCTAGGGTTAGTAGTTACTGAGAAAAGTGTTACGAAAAAAAGTGTGACGGACGCACGGACGGACGCACGGACGGACGGACGCACGGACGGACGGACGGACGGACACCGGCATTTCCAAGTCCCCGCTCCGCGTTGCGGCGGGGGACAAAAAAGTACTAAACATTGCTATTGTTATGTATTGAAATTGTCAAAGTCACTCAACTGGAATGTCAAAGGTGAAGGTACAAAAAATTGGGATGCAACTGTGCTAAGCCTAAGCTACTAGCCTACTAAGGGCATATGCATACTAAGTTCCATCAACCTAAGAGGCATAGTTCTTGAGATATAGAAGTGCTCATTTACATGTTAACTTTAAAATTGCTATTACATGTATATGTAATGAAAATTGTCAAAAGTTCAAGGTCAAAAGATGGGGATGCAACTGTGCTAGGCTTCTACTTTGGCATATGCATACCATGTTTAATCAACCTAGGACTTATAGTTCTTTAGATTTGGAGGTGCTCATAAAACTTTAACATTGAAAGTTAACATTGCTGTCACCAGTAAAGTAACGCATGTCTTGCTCCACTTCACAGACGCGACAATTAAACCTACTTTCATAGTACTGTTGATGTGATTGGTGATTAGATGACGTTTCCTCTTCAGGTCCGTACAGATCATACTTCTTTCTTTTATCTGTATCACTGAGTATGGCAAAAGCTTTACCTACAGCTGTAAACATAGATAAACATTAATATACATGTATGTCTTGTACAATTTAATTCAAGTTAAACAGATTCTTACATTTTTCATCTTTATCTATCACCCAGAAATATGTCAACAAACCAAATTATGGGCTTTTTTTTTTAATAAATTATTTTTGTTGAACTTAAAATTCAATTCAAAGTCTATACTTCATGTTTTAATAATTCAACAGTGGGTTGGGTAGGAGGGGTCTCATCCAACACTCCAGTAAAAATAAATCCTGCTTTCCTGGTGATATAAAAGGATCATTCCTGGATCAAGCTAGGTACATAAAACAAGAGTTAACACTAAAGTATGTCTCGCCTGCCGGCACCATCAGAAACAATTATTCTTTCTTACTTCCACTATATTTTGAATTTACATGGAATTTCAGTTTCTGAGATCAAAAGATGTTTATAGAACTTAAACATTGCAAATATATGCAATAAAAATAATCAAAGTCACTCAACCTGAAAATCAAGGTCAAGGTCAAAAGATGGGGATGCAACTGTGCTAAGCTACTACTGGGGCTTATGGATACCAAGTTTCATCAACCTAGGACCTATAGTTCTCGAGATATGGAGGTGCTCGCAAAACTTTTCCATTGCTATTATATGTACTGAAAATTGTCAAAGTCACTCAACCGAAAAATCAAGGTCAAGGTCAAAAGATGGGGATGCAAATGTGGCAAGCTACTACTGGGGCATATGCATACCAAGTTTCATCAACCTAGGACCTATAGTTCTTGAGATATGGAGGTGCTCGCAAAACTTTTCCATTGCTATTATATGTATTGAAAATTGTCAAAGTTATCAACCGGAAAATCAAGGTCAAGGTCAAAAGATGGGGATACAACTGTGCTAAGCTACTACTGGGGCATATGCATACCAAGTTTCATCAACCCAGGACCTATAGTTCTTGAGATATGGAGGTGCTCGCAAAACTTTTTCATTGCTATTATATGTATTGAAAATTGTCAAAGTCACTCAACCGGAAAATCAAGGTCAAGGTCAAAAGATGGGGATGCAACTGTGCTAAGCTACTACTGGGGCATATGCATACCAAGTTTCATCAACCCAGGACCTATAGTTGTTGAGATATGAAGGTGCTCATAAAACTTTTCCAAAAAGTTAACGCCGCCGTCGCCGGTAAAGTAACACCTATGTCCCGCTCTGCTTCGCAGGCGAGACAAAAACCATGAATTCCCTAAATTCCTGGTGGATTAATAAGCCTTTTTCTCTGTCAGGTAAAAGATGCTACCAACCCTCTGCTTAGGGTTCAAGAGAAAGGATGCTGCAAAACAGAGCTTATGAAGGCTGTACCAATCAGCAATTTTCTTGCATTCATATGCAACATACATACCTTTAAAAGCCTCTGTGGCCCCAGGGGCCTTATTTTTGTCAGGGTGCATCTGTAGAGCTAGTTTCCTGTAAGCTTTCTTTAAATCGTTTTCTGATGCATCTTTTTTCACACCAAGAACTTCATAATAACATTTACATTTCTTGATCCTGAAACAAAAACAAATAGTAAATATTCATATGGTGCAACTTTAAGATAAACTTAACAAGTAAAGGTAGCATCAGCAACAACCTAGTTTATTTAAAAATATTTGATGGATTTGCATAAAATTTAATATGCATATTAAAAATAATATATGTAGTATAAGAACTAAACCACTGTACAATTTAAATAAGTTTCAGATGTTGACCTCCTATTGCTTTGATAGTTCTTGACAGACAGATTGCAACATGAAATTATAGGGTTCACATCCCTATTGGCCTAAAACTGATGCAAATCAATACAAGTACATGTACTACTCAAACCTGTCTCAATTCAAATTTCTGATCATATATTCATTGTCAATTTATGCCTGTATTTGAAATTCAGGCCATGAGCTTCATTTGAGTTTACCATTCAGTTACATAAATTTATACAGTATTTTATGCCCATATTTACTTTGCAAAGGCTCAAACACCAGATCATATCTAAAGCAAAGGCACAATCATATCTTCATATAAAGGAAAGGGTTGACATTTTAAACATACAAAATAATTTTTCAGCAAGCTTTCATTTTTAGTATTCACAAGTTTAATCTTCATTTTAATAGATTCTTTCTTGAGGGATGCTAATAGTTTTCAAATTGTAGTTTTGTTTCCAAATTAAAATTATGTCTTGTGCAAATTTATCTTGTATAAATTTGTAATCTCATTCTGCATCATATTGTCATAATTGTTATTTTCTTTTAATCAGCTTGTTAACCTTATCTGTCAATATTAAACCCAATCTATCACCAGAGGGAGCGTCTATCAACACTGACCTCTATACTATTGCGCTAATGATCATGGGAAATATTTCAATAATATTCAATCCTCGAATTCTGGGAAATTACCCACAATCCTTAGTGCGATAGTATAGAGGTCAGCGTTGATAGACGCTCCCTCTGGTGATAGATTGATATTAAACCAACCTTTTAACTGCCATAACATTTTCCTCTGTATAATCTTTTTCTTTCTTCTCTGACTCTGAATCTTCTTTTGTCCTACTATGACTGTTTTTCCTTTGCCGTACACCATCTGTACTGGAATTATTTGTCTGTGAACTATCATTTTCTTTGTTTTCATTCATTGTACTAAGTCTTTCTATCAAGTCTGAAATAAACAAAATACTTTCAATCATCTACATGTATAAGAATGGCCTTTATTCTTTATAACATCACTTGACTTCCGGTCAAGCTCAGGGAAAGTTTACGTGGTTGGCCCACTCCGTAAATTTTGCGTTTGCAGTGTCATTGAGAGTCAAATTAGACTAAAAAGGTGCTGAAAAGACTTAATAACAACCATAGACACACTAGGTAAACGCTGTCCGCGAGAGCAAAGATATTTCGCGTTTTCACTGTACAGATATTTCGGGTTGTTGTTGACATTGGACACCAGGATTAAAATCGGTGTTTATTTTTAATATTTGGAGCATGGAATTGTATATGCTGACCCAATGTCTTTTTAAAATATACATTTCCAATCTCCTTTCAGTTTTAATGAAATTATTTGGTACTTTATCAACAATATTTGTATTTTTTTAGCAGATGTATGGTTTAAAAAAAAATACGATAATTTACCTATTTTTCTAATATTGTAAATGAACGGTGATTCAAAACACTTCAAAACAAGATTACTATTTACCCAAAATGCATTCACACCCCTTCTTCCTTATTATAAATCGCAGAAAATGCTCGTAACAGAGAACCTTCTGTACTGTTATTTCCTGTTCCGATTTGGCTGTCAAAATCTTACTGTACTGTTATTTCTGTTAAACTGTACTGATATTCTGTGTTCTTGAAAATTTCATTCGTATATAAAAAAACAGACTTCAAATTGCCAGATTGACTTACTGTCATATACACATGCAGGGCATTGGAACTTGTAATATTTACTACCTCCTGTTTTCCGAATGGTCGAGTTGGAGTATCCATAGCACGACTTGGTGCAGCACCTTGTTACACAATACAATCATATAACAGTCAGATAAGCAAGTAACTATTCTAACAGTTAATTTTTTTTTTAGATAGATACTTTTTTAATTAAACAACATTGTAATCTTATTTATACCTCCTCCCCCCCAAAAAAAACTACGTGGAAAATCGACAAAATATTTTGTTATTCTATGTATTTACTTCTCAACCCCATTCCATGCATAATACTACGTTCACGTACATAAACAAACAAAATGAAATTCATGTCAAACCCCATTCATTCATAAGTTACAAATTGTTGTCCCCCTAAGAATAAATATTTCTTGATCTACCTACATGTACTTCACCATTGTTCTATGGGGAATTTTATGTTGCACGTATGAAATCTGCATATGCAAATGCGAGAGTTCAACTCAAGATGTATCACATAGGTCCCTAGCACATATGCCTTTAGTGAAAATACATATTTAAAAGATAATACATAATACCGCCTGGTCTCCAAAACACGTTACTATTAAGCTTTTAACCAAAAGTGAATATTTACAGGATACTTTTTCAATTTGTGCTCACAAATCTGAACTTTCCATTTTTATCAATTTTTAGACAAATCGTATACTTCTTATACGACCTTAAAAATAGTAGTCGTATAATGTTGTGGCGATGTTTTGTCTGTAGACATTTTGTTTCCGTACAGGGTTAAACACGGTTGTATCATTCTGTGTGTCGTTACTTTTTATTTATCTAACTGTTGTGCAATATTATCTGGTTCTCGCGAGATGACACTATTTTGCGTATCACACTCTGCACGATGTGATATTCAATTTCAAGTCATTTGATTGGCTGTCCGCGCAAGACACCACAGTTAGATACGCATCTCGTGAAAAGCGTGCTTACTTTTATTTGAACACCTGTTGATCTCGCTTGATAGAAAAGGACAAACAAAATATATCCAAAATGCACTATAACGTTTGTTTTATAATAAATAGACGATAATGAAATGTCAACTTTTAATTAGAATTGATTATAAAAAGGTGGTACTTTTTTGACTACTTTTTTCACATGTTTGCTAAACGATATACATATAGGTTTATTTTTCTATGAATTTTAATTAAATAAGTAATTTTGGGCCTATACTTTCACGTTAGACAGTTAGAGAAAAAAGGTTTCACAACTACAAGTGATGAGATACGAATTTTTATCACACTAATTAGATATTTGTCAAAGGAAACTCGCAAATGCTCGTTTCCTAACTTGACAAATATCTAACTCGATGTAATAGAAATCTGTATCTCATCACTTGTAGTTGTGAAACCTGTATTTAAAGTATAACCGTGGAGATATGATATATATGCTATATCATATCTACATGGTGTAACTAACTAATGATTCCTAAAATTAGGTAATATTGAACGAGTGACCAAACATTCCAATAACTCACGAGTGCGCTCAGCGCATGAGTGAATTGTAAAGGTTGTTCGGTCACAAGTTGAAAATATCTCAAGTTAGTTATACTATTTATTACATAGTTAAACAATAATTATGGCTTTATTTGTGGCTGACTTCCTAGCATTTTCAGGTGAACTATTTTAATGCAAAGGCAATAGTTTTCGATACTTTTAGATTAATTACCTATTACTTTGAATTTGGATTTAACATAACTCTTGATTTTCTAAGAGGGATCTGTATTCTACTTCCAAAAAATATTTTAATATCCGAAATAACAGTACAGTGTTGATAGATTAATACACGAAGTAACAGTACAGAATGATTTCATGAACACAGAATAACAGTACAGTCAATATTTTTAAGATTGCTGAATTTCAGTTAATAATCTAATTTGATGAATTGTACTGACTAAAGATTTTATCAAAAAGCATTTGCACTTGCTTTTCTTTCAAACCGTATATTTTTCATATGTTTTAGCTGTGTTTCCACTGTATTTTCTAGTAATTATGCTTTTTTGGTTATTTTTCTTTTGTTTTATGCGGATGTTTTTAAAGATTAACCAAATTTGTCCAAGATACATATTCAATGATTTAAATTCTTACAACAAGCAGTATTAAAAAGGTGAAAACTCACGGAAATAACATGTTTAATGAGCCATCCATGCCAGTAGACAAGACAACATGAAATATCAGTACAGAAAAAACGCGAAATATCATTTCTCTCGCGGACAGCGTTTACCAAGTGTGATAGAAAACATTCAATTATCATCTATGTGCATAATTATCGTAAATTAGTTAGAATTAAGGACAATAGCCAAGTAAACAAAGGAGCCGCCATCTTGGATTTATGGACAAAATGTCAACTAGAGCAACTAGAAAGTCCTCAACCGCCAGTGCAGCAACAGGAAAGGGTAGTAAAGAAAATGAAAAAGCTAAAAGCAACAATGAAGGCTGGATCTGTAAGTCATGTGATGTTACATACACCAAAGAATCTGACAAGATAGTGCAATGTGAGTACTGTATTTTTACTATTGCAATTTATGTTTGAAAGTATCAGATGAAGAATACGAACACTTTAAAACTCCGTCTCTACATTGGTTTTGTGCACAATGCGAGGGGAAGGTCATGAAAAATCTAAGGTCAGATTCTGAGATTGAAGCAAGATGTGCAAAGTTTTTAGCGGCCATGGAGAACAGGGTAGCTAAACTCGAGGCTGATGTGTCAAAATGTATGAAAGAAAAAGTAGATGAGGCCAAAGTCAAGGTCATGATTGAAGAGATGGTACTTACAAATGACTCTGCTGAGGCAACAGCCAAGGCAGTTGAAACTGTTAACCAGAAAGTTTCTGATTTCAGAGAGAGTGCAAGACGAGAGAAGAACATTATAATATTTGGAGCACCAGAATCAAAAGCAACAGAAGGAAAAAAGACAGGTAGAAGATACAGAATTTGTGAGTAATTTCTTTAATTTTCTTGAAACCGACACAGAGTCTATCAAAAATGTCACAAGACTTGGTCCACGTAAAAAACAAAATGAACAAAATGTAGCAAATGAGGCACAGAACAAAACCGAGGATGAAACTGACAAAATTCCGATTCAAGACCAAGACCAATAAGAGTTATTATGGCTGATGTTGAGGCAAAACAAGCAATGTTAAAAAAACTTTCAAAGCTTAAAAATGTAGACGAATCAAATGTGTATGGGAAACTTAGTGTGTCACAAGACCTTACAAAAACCGAAAGGGAGGCATATAAACTTAAGCTCCAAGAAGTTAAGGCTCTTAATCAAAAGGAAGAGTCGGGGAAATTCAAGTACATCATCAGAGGCCCACCGTGGGATCCCCAAAGTGTAAGAGTGCGAACAAACTAGAGCACTCCTCAGATGTTTTTAACCCTACATGTATTAAATCGATTGTTAATCGACCAAAAAAATCGGTGATGGATTTTAATAGACATGGCTTTAAATGTATTTACACAAATGCAGACAGCTTTTTAAATAAAATTGATGAGTTCAAGAGCAGATTTTTATGTGATGAAAACAGACCTGACTTGATTGCAATAACAGAAGTTCTTCCAAAAAGAATGAGATATGCTCTGACAAAGGAGGAGATAAATCTGGAGGGATATGATCTTCTGCAGAGTAGTTTCCCTAAAGGCTCAAAAAGGGGAGCAATTATCTATGTAAAATCAACAATTTCAGCAACAGAAATTGACATTGAAACAGAGTTTGAGGAAAGTGTATGGGTTAAAATTCCTTTACTTGGTCAAGACAATTTACTGTTTGGATGTGTCTACAAAAGCCCGTCTTCGACAGAGGCTAACCATGCAGCCTTAAATAAACTACTAGATACTGTTAACAATCTTGATCAGAAATTTACTCACATGCTTATTACTGGTGATTTTAATTTTCCAGATATAGATTGGGAAAAATGGAGTGCAACACAGGAAACAAGTACTAGCTTTATGGAATGCCTAAGAGACAACTTTCTGCAACAGAAGGTTAGCAAAGTAACACGAGTCAGAGGAGACCAAGAACCGTCCTTATTAGATCTGGTAATTGTTAACGACAGTAATAACATTACAAACATTGAACATCTTAGTCCGATTGGAGCTAGTGATCACTGTGTGCTGAGCTTTGAGTACATGTGCTATTTTAAATACAATGACTGTGCATTAGAGAAACTAAATTACTACAAAGCTGACTTTGAAGCTATGAAAAGGAACTTGATATTGATTGGGATGCATTGTTTGTCGACAGAACCGCCGATGAAATGTTACAAATCTTTATGGACAAATTTAGTGAGACAACTAGCAAACACATTCCGAAAAGTAGACCAAAAACCTTGAAGGGATCAACACCGTTAAGCACAGAGATGCTAAAATGTGTTCGACGCAAGCATAGACTTTGGGAACGCTAAATGGAAAAGAAGAGCACAGAAAGCTACCGAGAATTTTGCAAAGCAAGGAACAAGGTTAAAAAGCAAACTAGAAAAGAGAGAAGAGCCAAAGAGCGTGAGGTTGCCGAATCAGCAAAAACCAACAGCAAGAACTTCTGGAAATATGTAAATTCAAAGCAAAAATCAAAATCTGGAATCAGCGAGTTACACACAAAAGTCGATGGGAATTTGAAAATAGCTAGCAATGACATTGAGAAAGCCGAAGTACTAGCTGAATTCTTTAGTAGTGTTTTCACGATAGAGGATAATATGGAAATGCCAGACCTTACACAAGTATCATATGATCATCCATCTAGCAATGATTTATTCACAGAAGAAGAAGTAAGAAAACTTTTATTGAAGTTGAACATCAGTAAATCACCAGGCCCGGACAAAGTTCACCCGAAAGTCCTACAGGAATTATCAAGTGTTCTTGATAAACCATTATGTCAAATTTTCAATCATTCATTCTCAACTGGATCAGTACCAAAAGACTGGAAAATAGCAAAAATAACAGCACTATTCAAGAAAGGAGACAAAAAATCAGCCTCAAACTATAGACCTGTTAGCCTAACAAGCATCTTGTGCAAGATAATGGAGAAGTTAATACGCAAAAGGATAATTGAACACATGGACAGGAATAATCTCTTTAGCAACCGCCAGTTTGGCTTTATGGGTGGGTGTTCAACCTCGCTTCAACTGTTGAAAGTTCTGGACAATTGGACTAAAACCCTGGATAATGGCGGGACCATCCACTCTGTCTACATGGATTTCATGAAGGCGTTCGATAAAGTGCCTCATGCAAGACTCATCTACAAAATCAGAAACTATGGTATTAGCGAACAAACCTGCCAGTGGATTGATAGCTTCCTTAAAAATCGACAACAATGTGTCCAAGTAAATGGTGCATCTTCTACCTGGAAAAACGTTACAAGCGGTATCCCACAAGGATCTGTTCTCGGGCCAATCCTCTTTGTACTGTTCATAAATGACCTACCAGAATCCGTAACATCTGAAGTGTTCATGTTTGCTGATGACACAAAGCTATTCAGGGAAATCATTGATCAGAATGACAATGGCATATTACAAGCAGATTTGGACAATCTTTTTGACTGGAGCATAGATTGGATGCTAAGATTCCACCCTGACAAGTGCAAAGTGTAACCGATTACTAGAAAGAAGACAAGCAAGAACCAACCGCATTATACCATGAACAAATACGATGGAGGACAAACTACTCTTGAGAACGTAAATTCAGAAAAAGATATCGGTGTAACCATAGACACAAACCTAACTTTTGACACTCATATTCAGAACCAAGTCAACAAAGCCAATCAGATAGTAGGCCTCATTCGCCGATCCTTTCAATATTTGGACAATCGAACATTCTCATTACTATTCAAAGCCCTCGAAAGACCTCATTTGGAATATGCGAACAGTGTGTGGTCGCCGTACAAAAAGGCAGATATTATTAGTGTTGAGAACGTTCAGAAGCAAGCGACAAAATCTTTACCATCTCTTCGAAACCTTCCCTACAAAGACCGTCTGATTGCGCTGAAGCTACCTACCCTTCGCTACCGCCATCTGCGCGGAGATATGATAGAAGTTTACAAAGTCATGACCGGCATATACGACAACAGAGTAACAGGTGATTTATTTGAAATGCACAAGACTGACACCGCAACAAGAGGACACTCTCTCAAACTGAAAAAACCAAGACCACGACTAGACATAAGAAAGCAATTCTTTACTGTGAGAGTAATTGATGTATGGAACAACCTCCCAGAATCAGTTATATCATCAAACAACATGAAAATTTTCAAACACAGAATTGATAAATACTGGGCCAACCAACCAATGAAATATGACTTTGAACAAGAATACCAATTCTTGACGGAAGTACACGTAGTGCAATCAATATAATAGATGAGGCTACAGAGCAGAATATACTGGTACCAAAGTGCCATCGTTCTGAATCTACATGAGGTAACATGAGGTATCACTGTACAACATACATGTATGTTACATTATTATAATTTGACAATTCTTAATGTATTGAAGAAAAGATGTGTTTTTTTTTTCACCCTTAATCATGTTAATTCCCAGAATTCTAAAATGCAAAGATCAATTATTTGGGCAACTTCTGAAAATTTTCAAAGGAAAGGACTGATACAACATGTATTACGTCTTACATATCTTAAAATGTATTCAACTAGAGAAAAACATGACAAGACATGCAAGAAGGAGTCAGTACATTGGGTAATTTCAAAATTCCATTCTAGGGCACTCTGGGAAGATTATTTTTCAAAATTTTACTTTAAAAATATAAAACAGAACATGGGTGACCATTGAATAGTGAACATTCAGAACATTTTCTATCCTTGTTCTTTCCCAAGCAAACAATTTTTTCCGTACCTGGGTAATTGTTTAAGTAATTTTGAACGCAAGCATTATGTGTGTGTGTGTGTGTACATGTCATGCAAATGGATAGTTGGTTGTAAAAGGTTTTTGTGTGGTTATCATATTTTCCTTCCATTGTTTGTTCAATTTTCTTTTTATTTCAGTAATAAAGCTACTATACAAGTCTCCATGGCCAAAAATAATATATTTTTTTGTTTCCCCTCCCACAAACCTACCCAGTCAAAAAGGCCCCTATCCAACAAATTTTTTGGCCAGATTTAGAACATAATTTGGGGGGGGGGGGCGTTAGTTTGGGTGCATTTTATACATAACAAGACGATTTCACCAACAAAATATTACTTTTGGTAAAATAATTAAACAACCTACCTAAAAGTACCCAGTTGGGGAGAGGAAAAAAGATTTATTTTGTTGGCCCATGCACTCGTTACATGAAAGTGTCATGTCAGAATCTCCCAAATGCTGTCAAACCAATGCACCACCTTACAGCCTAGTTAACATGGTTAACGTTAAAATAGGGGAATTCAGTCGAAGAAATTAGGATTTGAGATTCACTTGCTCGAACTCCAGATATTTAGTTATTGTTCTATTTATCCATTATAAAATTCCTACAAATTTCACTTGCCAAAACAGATCTTTACTGGCCTATGGCCAGTACAAATCTTTTCAGGCAAGTGAAATTCAGATGAAATTTTTATTGGATAAATAGAACAACAACAAAAAGGATTCAGGCAAGTGAATCTCAAATCCTAATTTACTAGACTGGCAATTCACAAACATCCATTGATAGGATAATTTCCCATAATTTCAAATTCTCACAACTTTATTAATTGATTAGATAAAATTGTTCTGTAGACAGTTAAGGGAAGAAAAATTTATTCATATTTACCATTATTAATTTTGAAAATAAAACACACACAAAATAAATTTTCTGTAAAATTATTTCTTAACAAACATGACGAAGTAAATTTATATCAACATTAATGTCACAAAGCAGGATGTAATACGGGCTGCAAAGAATTTCAGTCTTGCAGAAATGGCAAAAGATATGGGATGAGAGTGACCGAGGGAGATTTTACTACTACTTTATAAATAATTAAACAGTCAAGAACAAGAGAACAATTGACTTTTCGAATAAAAAAAAACAGCTTCAGTAATCAATGGATAAAGATCAAGATATGCAAGTCTAAACTACTATAAACTCAGAATATCTCATACACCAAGTTGCCAATGTGGAGAACTTGAAACAGTACAGCATTTCATATTGAAGTGTGATCTTTATGAAGAAAGTCGACAGAGGCTCATAAACAAACTTTACTTTCTAACTGGATCCATACACATAGAATTGGAGGTGCTCATGATCATACGAGAGTCGGAGGAAAATACTCTTACAGAAACTCAGCACCTAGGGTTAATGGCAGAATACAAAGACAGTACATGGCGATTTTTTAAAATCTTTTTTTATGCCCCCGCGACGACATGTCGGGGGGCATTAAGTTTTACTCATGTCCGTCCGTACGTCCGTCCAAATTTCCGTCAAGCTTTTCTCAGAAACCGTAAATGGGAATGACTTGAAAATTGGTAGGATGGTTCAGTATTACAAACAATACGTCCTAAGCGAATTTTAGACCTGTCCGACATCTACTTCCTGTTTGCGGCTGGATCGATACCAAAATCCACACGAAAATTTCCGTCAAGCTTTTCTCAGAAACTGTACATGGGAATGACTTGAAACTTGGTAGGATGGTTCAGTATGACAAACTATATGTCCTAAGCGAATTTTAGACCTGTCAGTCATCTACTTCCTGTTTGGGGCTGGACCGATACCAAAATCGACATGAAAATTTCCGTCAAGCTTTTCTCAGAAACCGTACATGGGAATGATTTGAAACTTGGTAGGTTGGTTAATTATGATTAACTATGGGTCCTAAGCGACTTTCAGACCTGTCGGACTTCAACTTTTTATTTGAGGCCAGCGGGGGCATCTGTGTCCCATGGACACATTCTTTCTTTATTTTTTGTATAAGTTTTATTTATTTTTAAAGCGTCCACCTATCAAAGTACAAAAGCAATATATACCTAGAGTTTAAATAATACACACACGTAGACACAGAATATTATACAACTTCAGGAGTGAAAATCCAGTGTCCTAAATTTTTGACACATACAGCAGTACAGAATAACAGAATAACCATGATAACAGAATATATCAAAAATTTATAATTTATCAAATTTTCTATCTGTCATGTCTGTAGAACCCTTGAAAAGAATTTTTACATTATTTTGAAAAACAAAATAGTTATGACTATTTAAAATATTTCCATTATTTTGAAAACAAAAAAGTTATGACTATTTAAAAATGTTTTCCAACAAGTTTTATTGCATTTTGCCTTCCAAAAATTTTTCACAGGTAAGCATGGATGTCATGGCGAACATTCTACATTTGTATATGGATATGATAAGAACAAAGTTATTTGAAAAAATTTTGGTCTGATGAAGTTTTGCTTGGATACAGGGTTGGCAAAAACCCGGGTTTTAAGAGTATTTCCCAGCCCAGCAGGAAATACTGGGAAAACCCGGGTTTTACTGGGTTTTATTGGGCAATACTGGGCATTACTGGGTAATAAGTTTTTTCTTATTAAAATATCATCAAATAGCTACATAACAATCAGTATTAAGATGTGTATGTACACTTTTTAGTAAAATCTAAATGAAAACACTATTAAAAACAGATTTAGAGAGTGAAAGATTAAAATTTAATTAAAAAGATATACATGTAGTAGTGATAAATTTTCCATATATAGAAATGCAAAATGATCTATGAATAACCTGATATGGCCTTGTACAAGTTCAATGTGTTTTTTTAATGCATGTACATGTATGTCTCATTCTTATGATACACAAGCCCTACCTATTAACAATTAGACAAAATTATGATGTTTTGATTACTAATCCTTATTTAATCTTTTCATGTATATGGTTTCACAATTCTGTTTTGTTTTATAGCCTGGGGTTTCATAAATAATTAGCATAGATTAAACAACATGTATTGTCATGATTGTCAAAATTGTAATGACAGTGAAAAAATTGTTAGCAAAAAAAGTAGTGCAAATATCATGAATATATACAAATTATTGAAGTAATGCATGAAAAGTAATGTCAAATACAAATAATTTATGAATTTTGTAGATGAGGAAAAATTTTGAAGCATATAATACTATTAAATAGGATTTTTTTCCTGAATAGATTCTTATTACCCAGTATTGCCCACTTTGATGATTTTAAGGGTATTGCCCAGCCCGGGAAAACCCGGGTTTTCCCGGGTGGGAAAACCAGGGCGGTCAATACTTTGCCAACCCTGCTTGGATATGTAGGTCACATAACTTCATAGTCCTGGCCAAAAGTCGGACAGTGCAAAACAATGCAATACGTCGTTTTCAGGATAGGGCGGAATGGCTGGTGAACCCAGAAAAGTTCTTTTATTATTTAATTTTTTTAGAGTGTAACGGGGATGAAATAATCTTAGTGATGATCTCCCTTGAACCAGAGACTTTTGTGAAGTATCAATGTTTCTGTGGAATACGACTACCAGTAACGATATTTTGGCCTTCAACAGGTGTCAGATATTCTCGAAAGTTATCGAGTGGTTTGGCATTCTTTGAATTTAAATTATGTTTTTGGCTACATTGTTGTATTAACAATTTGTAATCTTTATGTATTTGATAATAAAGTATCTGAACATCTATGGAGTATTGCCTACTGCCTAAGCTCAATCCCTGTGGACAAACCGTACACGACAGTTCGCCGGACACGAGGAGACGATGTAGCACACCTGGTGTGGCGCATCCGACCCTCCTGTTACATTTTTGGTGGCCATTGTGGGGATTGAGATGAAACTTGGCAGGTGGTAGTATTCCAAGATGTGAAGCATCATGATGTAGCACCATCATATTTTGGCCAACAATTTTTGGATATGAGAGCTCTATTTTTTTATGTGATCACATGTATATATGTTAGTATTTTATCTATGTTAGATTTGATGTTCAGATATTCGTCAGTTGTATTTTTGTTTAAGCAGAATTATCAGAGATTTCCATTTTTATACTTTCATTAAGAATAGATTTTTCAGAAATGTCCTTATTTCTATTGTGTAATGATCATTGAGCAGTAAGTTTGAAGAAGAATATCATTTTTGAATAGAAATTTTCATCTTGCATACACATTGTATATACTGGTTAAATGCATTTTGCATTATCATTTTGCAGTTTTTAGTATGGTACATTTGCAGTACACTAGATGTGGTTATTCTCATATGGTTGATGAGAATGGGTATAGTTGCTAGAGGTTAGAAGATAGTTCCGAAAAGATTAGTAGGGCTATTTTATCTAGACAACGTACTATGTTGTAGTAAGAGACTAAGGGTGTCTCATTATCTGTGGATTGTTACATTGTACATTAAATTTTATGAGATATTTGCATAGTTCAGCTTTTTAAGTTATAGGAGTTGAGAATATTAGTATCGCTGCCTACTGGCTATGTCAAATATTTTACACACCTGTTTATATCAAACTACAGTCTAAGCTTTATGTAAATATTCTATTCATTATGACAAAATGGTCAATGTCTGTTTAGTCTGCTTTCTGCTTCCAGTGCTGTTGCTGAGTTCTAACTAACACTGATAAGGTTGAAAAAGCCTTTGCTATTGTGTTATGTATTGCTGATGTTAGTTTCCAGTCTAAGAACTGATGATATGGCCATTGACAATAAAGATGATGCTCAAAGATTATTTCATTGAGGACTTCATTGATGCTTCACTTCGTTCAGCAAATAAGTCTTAAGAGGGGAGGAATGTAACGGGGATGAAATAATCTTAGTGATGATCTCCCTTGAATCAGAGACTTTTGTGAAGTATCAATGTTTCTGTGGAATACGACTACCAGTAACGATTGTAAAGACATTTGAACATTATTTTACTTTAATTTGAGGATAACTACCAGCCGTGAAGGTAGTGAATGTAATGGACTTTTGCCGTATTTTTGGAACTCACATACCATGGAGAAATCTACTTATGAACTAATGAATTGTTAAATTTATATTTTGTACTGGGTTCGAATTGAACCATGGGATAACTAATTTGTCCCGATATTTTGGCCTTCAACGGGTGTCAGATATTCTCAAAAGTTAATGAGTGGCTTGACACTCTTAGAATTTAAATTATGTTTTTGGCTACATTGTTGTATTAACAATTTGTAATCTTTATGTATTTGATAATAAAGTATCTGAACATCTATGGAGTATTGCCTACTGCCTCAGCTCAATCCCTGTGGACGAACCGTACACGACAGTTGGCCGGACATGAGGAGACGATGTAGCACACCTGGTGTGGCGCATCCGACCCTCCTGTTACAAGAGCATGACAACTTCTGGTGCAAGAAAGAGCAATAGATCAAATTAAATACTGCTTTGTTGTTTATTAACATTGGAATCTTCATTTTTTTGAATATTTCTACATATGTAAGAATTATATTTTTTCATTCAATTGAAGTTTATACTGTTTATAAAGATTTCACTGCACTGTTTTCATAAACCCACAAACACTTTTGCATAAGTCAACGGGGCAGCAAACCAGTTTGACTCAAAAACTGGTAAAGTCACGTGATAATTACTGTCCAATTGAGGGATTTTTCCACAAAAGCAATGCACTCGAAAATGATGTATTTGGTACAGACCTGTCAAGTGTCACGCAACATGCGTGAGACTCACGCATCTAGTCGGCAAATTTCTTTGATTTTTTAATTTTTTCCTTTGATCTTTCAATTTTTGTCGAATCTCACGCATGCAGCTCATAAAAACTTGACAGCCCTGTTGGTATGGCCCAGTCGTCAGAATTCTATTTCTGTTTCTCACAATCTCAGTCATTCAAGTTACTCAAGATCTAGAAATGCTATTAAAAATTAATTCACTTGTTCGTCTACATCATATCTCCCTTAATTTTGCTTTGGAACATTTTGGGGATACTTGGATATATTGTGTAATGATTTATCTTTTTGACAAGATACAAGATACAAATGTTGACAGATAGCCGGGTTGTTTATAAATATTGATCATTTCTGTTATGATAGAACTATATTTATTTTGTTTTAATATGTTTAAAATGGTTCACCTTTAGCTCTTTGAGTAGGATATAATCTTTCGGATTTATTCAAAAATTTAAGGGCCTTATCTATGTCCCCTTGTTTTGAATATTTGATGCCAAGAGCGATGCATCGCTCGCTTTCATCTTTATTTCCATCCATTTTGGTTAAGGTATCAGGCTATCCGAAACGGCCTTTTTGATTGGTTGATCGTAAAATCTGCCAAGATAATCTTTATTGTATTTTATTGAAAATATCATATTCTAAGTACCAAAAAGGAAAATTTTGAAAGGTTTTTATATACATTCTATATATTTATTGTTTGAAAACTAACAGATAAAGATTAAAAAGACTTTAGAAGCCTTAAACAGATTGTGCAGACGAAACTATTTATCCAATCAAAATGAATCTTTTATTTTTATTTGGATGACGTTTAATAAGAGATTGCAATGCAATCAAATATTTCTTTTACAGCTAACACAAAACTCTTATGCAAAAACAAACGTTCTGTATTTTTTTTTCATCCTGTCTTTTTATTTTTGAAAAAAAATCAGAGCCTGGATTTTTTTTTTATCACTGAATTATATGTTTTTTAAAAATTAAATTTTCAGCCCTTGCCTTTTTTCAACTCTGAGCACTTTCCTGCTTTTTTTCCTGATTTTTTGGCAACCTGCCCTTTCCAATTTCACCATAGCCCCGCCATTAAAATCGAATGGCTTCCATTTAGACCAATTGCGAGTTCATTCATTCCGGATATTTGAATTTCCAAATGTCAAAAGTCAACTGAGGTAAGATCTGACGTCAGTAATACTAGGGTTGCACAATACAGTGCGACGTCAAAAGTATTTCACGCTTTATATTTTTCTCTTTATATTTCATATAAATTAGTATTTTTTATAAAAATTATTACCAAACCATTTCTCAACAGATTTTCATGAAATAAAAACCAAAACATGCAGAATTATCTGAAATTTGTTTTTTTTTATTTGCAAATCTGTTAAAACCTCTTGGTTCATTTTTATACTATAATAAAACACATAGAAAAAAATTCACAAAAAATATGTGGTTAAAATATAAAGGAAAATTATTTTCAAAATATTTCATTTGTGTTCTAATTATGATTAAATCTAACCCATCTAACATTTTATGATGTCAAAATATAGAAATGAACTTGAAATACTGCTGCATCTGTTGGGTTTTATTTTACAAAAATCGGTTGTAAAATGACTTGGTTAGAATTTTTTGAAAAAATGTGAATTTATATGAAATATAATGTAAAAAATATAAAGCGTGAAATACTTCTGACATCGCACTGTATATCCATTCCGGATTTAACTCGTCATTTAGACGAGGTCATCAGGGGTCACGGGGAGGAAAAACGACGTCATTCAACAGAAAATTAAATCTCTAAGAAAAAGTAACAGTAAAGACTTTTGGAATTTATTGAAGCCAAAACGTCCTAAGGGCTCATCAGATATTGCGCTCGACTCCCTATTTAATTTTTTCAAAGATCTGAATAACAGTGATGAGGAAGAAGAACGGGAGTCTTATGTACACGAATATGTTAACAATTCTTTAAATGCTGTCATCAATGGTGAGATCGAAGAAGATGAAATTCTTAAATGTATTAATAAGTTAAAAAATGGTAAATCCTGTGGCGATGACCTTATTGTGAATGAATATATTAAGAATACTAGTTCACAACTCATGCCAATTTATGTTAAATTATTCAATATTATTTTTGATTCTGGAATTGTACCTGAAGTTTGGTTAGTAGGAAATATACTTCCTTTCTATAAAAACAAAGGAGATAAATCTGATGCAAAAAATTACAGACCTATTACTATTCTAAGTTGCATGGGTAAATTCACAGGCGTTTGGGTTCAGGATTATTTTTTTTTTTTCATTAATAACGTGTATATAAAAATTTTCATACACGAGTATGAAATTATTTTATATACACGTTATTAATAAAAAAAATAATCCTGAACCCAAACGCCTGTGGGGTAAATTGTTTACATCTATATTAAATGCAAGGTTAACATCCTTCTTAGAAGATTTTTCGCTATTGAATGAGAATCAATTTGGCTTCCGACATGACTATTCTACTGTAGATGGCATTTTTTCCTTACATTTGTTATATGAACTTCTTAGACTGAAAAAGAAGAAACTTTTTTGTGCTTTTATTGATTTTGCTAAAGCTTTTGACACAGTTTGGCGCCCAGGTTTATGGTCTAAACTATTAGAATCTTCCATTGATGGCAAAATGTATAACGTAATTGTAAATATGTACAGTAATATAAAATCAAGAATATTTAATGGTGTAGAATACTCTAGCTTTTTTCCTTGTAACGTTGGAGTCAGACAAGGTGAAAATCTGTCTCCAGTATTATTTTCTCTTTATGTCAACGATTTAGAATCTTACATGGTAAATAATAACATTTGTGGTTTACAAACCCTTTCAAACGATATTGAAACAGAACTTGATAAATATATCAAGCTTTTTATTATACTATATGCAGACGATACTGTACTTTTGTCAGAATCTAAACTCGATCTTCAAAATCAGCTCAATTGTCTGAGTGAATATTGTTCTATCTGGAAACTAAAAGTCAATGCTGACAAAAGCAAAGTAGTTGTCTTTTCCAAAGGAAGACCACAAAATAATTTAAAGTTTATATATAACGGACAAGAATTAGATATTGTAAATGAGTTTATGTACCTTGGAGTAGTCTTTTCTAGATCAGGAAGTTTTGCTAAAGCGAAAAAATATAATGCAGATAAAGCAATGCGTGCGATGTATGACGTCATTCGAAATGGCAGGTTGCACAACTTGTCCATAGAGTGTCAATTAGATTTATTTGACAAGGTTATTCAGCCAATTTTACTTTACGGTTGCGAGGTATGGGGAACGGGAAACAACGCAGTCATCGAACGGGTACATCTTAAATTCTGTAAACTACTTAAGAGTGTCAAAAAGTCTACACCAGATTTTATGATTTATGGAGAGTTAGGACGTTACCCTCTTGAAATATGTATAAAACTTCGAGTTATTAAATATTGGTCAAAGCTCATTAGTGGAAAAGACGAAAAAATACCAAGTATTCTTTATCGTCTTGCGCACAAGAACTTTGCTAATATTCCATGGCTAAAATATGTTAAGTCCATACTAGATGATTGTGGGAAATCATATGTATGGAATGAACAATCATTTACTAGTACATCTTGGTTATATTTCTCTATTAAACAAACCCTCTTGGATAATTTTAAACAGATCTGGCTTTCCAAGGTACACGAATCTCCAAAAGCTCTTAACTATAGGATTTATAAAGACAAATTAGAATTTGAACTTTACTTTAATATTCTTAATGATAATTATGCTAAAACACTTTGTAAATTTCGTACGATGAACCACAAACTGCCCATAGAGTCTGGTAGATGGTTAAATATTCAAAGAGAGAATAGAATTTGTACACTTTGTCAAAATCAAGATATAGGGGACGAATTTCATTATTTATTTGTTTGCCCTATGCTTATCAATGAGAGGAAGATATACCTTAAACAGAAATTTTATATACGTCCCAATATTATTAAACTAAATGAATTAATGAATAGTAGCCATCCACCAGATCTCGTAAAGCTATGTAAATTTATACATATCATTAATAAAAAGATAGAATCTCCTGGGTAATCATTTTACTGTTTATAAATATACATGTGTACCTCCAAGAACTCATCAACTATAGAACTTTATTATTATAGTGTAACTGTAACCTTATTTTATTTTATTTATATATTATACAAATTTAATTGTTTCTATTTCTCTGTACCTTTGTATTGGTTTTTAGAGAATAAAGATATATATAACATGGTACAAAAGGAACAGCATTTTCTATCAACGATTCTTCTGTAAATATTAATCATATGGGTAAAAATCATTTGCAACTGACAAATTAACTCCCAGACAACATTTCCAACCCATAAAAAATCAATCTTGAACGGAAATAAAGAAATTATTTTCTTTGTCCATTAGCGTATTGGAACCAGTTTTTTTACCAGTTCCTCCTCTTTTTGCTAAAATAGTCATCGATCCCGCAAATGCACAACGCGTGTAATACAACATGTTTATCGATTTAATGAAAAGTGAGTAGGTACAAGTTTTCCAGTAAAATCGGGGTAAAATGGCGGCTATTTTGGAAATCGCAATTAATCCAGGTATTCCAATGTTATTATTGTTTTCATTTCACTGTATCAGGTATATCATAATAGCCTTATACGCTCCCGACGGGAGCGATAATGGTAAAAATGTCAATATTCTAGTTGTACTAAGGGCTCAATTTTCCTTCAACGTCCGGTAAACCACGCGCGGTTTCCCGGACTTTCTGCGTCTTTTTAACGCTTTTTTCTTTGAAATTTCCTGACGTCATTAAGCGAACACAGGACCAACAAGAAAAGCTACTTTGTTTTTATTTTCGAATAAGAGTTTGTTTAAATTAATTGCCCCATAAACATTTGAAAACTTATTTTAGCTTGTAAAATATTTAAGGATACGTTCAAACTTACGGAGCGTCACAGGTTTAACCTGCATCATATTAAATAATAAATCGTTGTTAGTTAACACATTTTAAGGTACCAATAATGAGCGGTAACAATAAGAAAAAATCTTATTGTTACTTTAATAAAAAAAAAAGGTCTGCATCCGTGGACCGGTTAATATTTTACTTTGACTTCCGGCGTCAGGTTACAATTTTTTCCTCATTTTTACTTTTCCAGCTAATTGTATCCAGTTTGTTATCATTCATTTCATTTCATTTAATTCGTTTTGATTTATCTTATTTTATTTTAATACGAGGAAGGTTTTAAATCTGTGACGCTCCCGAAATTTAAAGTTTCTAAATTTATTGATTGTACAAGCAAAAATAATTTTAGAAAAAAATCAGAGAAAAAATATAATGCGACATGAATTCAAACCAAAATATATTCGAAAATAAAAACAATCTAGCTTTTCTTGTGGGTTATATGTGCGCTTGATGACGTTCAAAAGCAAAGCAAAAAGCGCTAAGGTAGTACTCCACAATTAATTTATTTAGCTCATTTTAGCATGTGCTTGACGTTGACTATTTTGTCCCGGGTTCTTGTAATCGCTTAAACTGCTATTTGCACTTTAAACTAGGTGGTGTTCCAAACTACGGGCATGTTTAATCGCGTTTAGTGCCGTATTTGGTTTCTTTGTTGTACTCGTTGCCCCTAGCAACTCTTAACATTTGTCCGAAAATTGGAGACAAAAATACGCAAAAATCGGGGTTTTAACCTTTTTTTGAACGTTGCCAGTAGTCGAGCTTTCGGTTCAGGTGAAACGTAACATGTATGAAATGAAAGCCCGAAAACAGTCCTTTCTTTTAAGACCAAATAAACCTATCCGACTTCGGCTCTTTTTTCCGCTAAAATTGTTCAAACTTAAAAATCTAAAAATAGCACATTTAAATTTAAGCCCATCCGCTGGTCACCATGCACAGCCGGAAGCGACGCTTTATGATCATCGGTATTGATTTTTTCGAAATTATTCTTTAAAACAATAACCGTGGATCGTAATTTTTATATAACGGGTCCAGATTTTTTATTTGTCTTGTTGTAAGACCAAAACGAATCAATATTTTCATTTAACAAAAAAGTTCACAAGGGCCACATACGAAAATAATACCGTGAAAAAATCCTAATTGTGGAGTACTACCTAAAAAGACGCTGAAAGTTCGGGAAAACAAGCGTGCTATGACCGGACTTTAAAGAAAAATTCAGCCCATAGTACAACTAAAATATTGACATTTCTACCTTTATCGCTCCCTTCGGAAGCGTATTAAACCAAAGCCACGGTGTGCTATAGCACTGAAGGAGCTGCTTACTCTTCCGGAGCACCGGAGTTCACTCTCGTTACAACTAGAGTTTGCGATGTTATTGATTTTCAGTAGTTTTGTGTTTCCGTGTTTTACATGTTGTGTGTTTTTTTTGTCCCGTTCTCGTTGGTGTAATTTTGTGTCTGCCTTTTCGGACTTTTGACATTCAGATGCCCCAATGGTACCTCTGCTTCTTTGGTATAATAATTAAATCTAGTCATAGAAAACAACATGCATTTGACTTATTTTACTTTATGTAAATGAAAAGAAAATCAGACTAAAATATATTTGTAGTTTACCAAAGTTTTTCTTATATAAGCATGCTGTTGATGATATATTATATCTTTGTTTATATAAAAAAACGTAATTTGTGTGCTTTAGAAGATGAATATGAATATCAGTTTGTCCATGTCAAAAAATGACGAAATTGACACACTGGGAAAGATTTGTACAAAGCTCTACGACAAACGTGATGACTCAGTCAACTTTCAAATAGTCAACTTTCTCTTTCTGTGTAGCAACATTCCGTCCGCTCCATCATTTGGAGTTTAAGTATCACAATTGATTCGTTATTCCAGAACCTGTAGGGAGTATAACGACTTCCGCTTGATACAGCTTCACGACTGACAAGCAATTTGTTAACACAGGGATACGTTGCTCCCAAGTTGTTGTCATCACTCAAGAACATGATTTAACGGAAGACATCATGTGCTCCGGTGTAGACAAATACGGGATTTCTATATCTCAATGAGCACAGATGTTGGTTTGACATAGAGTTTTGTAATTTCATCCTTTCTGGATTTGACCAACACTAAACATGACGGGTGTACTATAGCAAGTAGAAAATGCTTACTCTTCCGGAGCACCTGAGTTCACTCTCGTTTCGACTTGAGTTCATGTTGCTGAATGCGATTTTTTGTTTGCTTGGTTTTTTTTTGGTGTGTGGTTTGTTTTGTTGTGATGTGGTTTGTTTTTGTTTTTTTTGCATATGTTTTTTTTTTGTCTACCGATTTTGTCTTTGTTTTTCGGATATAATGATATTTGATTACCCCTTTGGTACAAATTTGCTTCTTTCAATCAAATTTGATTATTTAGTATTTTATATTTCATATAAAAATAAGTTTGTGAACTAGTCATTATAAGAAAACCCATTAAATTACATTTTGATCCGCACAGTTACTGTTAACTGAAAATGTTAAAGTAAAGATGGTAAAGCAATGCATAATCTTTGAATTTGTGTATATTATTTATTAATATATAAGGTCGACAAATACTTGAATTTAATTAATTTTTTCAGATGTAACAGAAATATTATATTGTTTATATGATAGACTGTACACTACCGTATAAATTGTAGACTAGTGAACCTTGTTTTAATTCATAAACTATTTCAGTTGATTTTTACACTTTATTTTATTTTTGTTTTATTTCAAAGCATCTACTCTTATAATATCTTATTTCATTTTTTACTTTTTAATCACGAAAACAGCTGTGCTGTAAATTTTCCTACCTTTTTATATTTTTTGAATTATAAGATTTATTTTATCTCAAAGCGGTTTTTTTTTCTTGTCAATTCAGTTTCTCAAAGTCTACTATACTTTATTATCATCAAGGTCAAAACAGGTAAACAAGTTAATTCATAAATTTCCCTTGACATACCCTTTAATCCTTAATCTTTAATGAGGTGTTGTTTTCATTCAAAAGGTGTTCGGGTAACACACCTAGCTATTGAAAAAAACAACACTGGTGTTAATTTTGGTAATTAATCAAACTAATTTATAATTTTGTCAATTTATATCATATATGTACCTAAAATTGGGTATTTCTCTTTAACATCTATATGATATGTATAGTTTATTACATGTCTTATTTCATATCTTACCCTTTATCAGCACTAGGCTATTTTATCGGGCCGAGAGCCGAACGGCTCGAGGGATGATAAATGACCGAGGACTGATCAAGGGTAAGATATATGATAAGACATGTAATGATGTATTTATCATTCTTCAACATTGGGCTGGGGGGGGGGGGCTAATAATATCGTTTTTTAAAAACCGAGTTTCAGTTTATCACTCGAGGAAGGCTCATCTTGTTGCATGATCCATTTTTACTGACAAAACCTAAAACATAATGACGTCATAAAAGCGCCATTCCGGAATTTCACAAATGACATCAGGCTTCCGACAAGTGACGGAAAGGGGTATGATAAATTACCGGAAGCGGGCGTGATAAAACTTTATCCGGCAGCCTCGGAAGATGACGTCACAGCTTTATCATCCACGGAACATGAAATCTCTAAGTTAATGTCTTTACAAACAATAGGTTTATCGCCAAGTGAAAACATTTTTTTATTCAGAGGCGGATCCAGAAATTTTGAAAAGAGGGGGCCCACTGACTGGCCTAAGAGGGGGCCCGCTCTGGTCACGCTTCAATGATTTCCTATATATTCAACCAAAATTTTCCGCCAAAAGGGGGGGCGGCCCCCCCCGGGGCCCCTCCCTGGATCCGCCTATGTTATTAATGTAATGTAATGTAATGTAATGTAATGTAATGTAATGTAATGTAATGTAATGTAATGTAATGTAATGTAATGTAATGTAATGTAATTACCGGGGGAGTGAAAAATACTTTTGACAAAGCAATATAAAATTATTGGGATTCAATTTTTATCCCGAAAGTTTTTCTAACTTTTATATGAAAATATCTTTATATGCGAGCGTAGTGAGCTCTCTATTGTAGAAAGTATGCCAAATTGCACGAGACTCAAAATACTATGGAAGAAAAATTGTTCTGTCCGGAAACATTCGATTTTCGGAAGTTTTCGAAAATGTCTGCGCGTGCTGAAAAATTGCGGGAAATAGTAATACATCGTCCCAAATTATCTCGTCCCAAGCATAATTCGAAATTTTCAATGGAATTATCTACGCGAGCTTTTAAGGCAATGTCTTTCTCATTTTCTTTTTCGAAGCGAAGCTCACTATTGTAGAGAGTCTGCCAAATTGCACGAGACTCAAAATACGATGGTTGAAAATAAATTCTGTCTGCTACTCGGAATGCATTGCTTGGGAATTTACGAAAAAACCGGGTCTCGTGTTAGCGAGACCCGGTGTTTTCGCTTCTTTATTTGCAAACGGTTACAAAACTAAACCTTTTGTTGTTGTTAATGGCAAGAACTTTCTTAATAAATAATAATTACCTAACGAACGAAGGCTTGTTGTTTTTTTGTTTTTTTTTACGATTAAATATGGCCCCTTTCTCGCGAGATTTCAATACACTAGTGACCTTTAACACAGAGTGCACAGTCATGCGCAGAAAAATGGCGGGAAATATCACATCACATCGTCCCTAACAAGGGTAGTTAAAACTAAGTTCTGCCAATCAATTATCGGAACTTTTAACATAAACAGATTCATTATAAAAGCGTGACAAGCAACTATTTTTTCTGCATATGTATGATAAATAAATTTGGTCCTACCTGATCTGAAAATATAATCCTAATCCATCCTCATGACATGTACCGTGTCGTGGTCCTTCAAAATCAAAGTCAAACTGACATAGTTAAATGATCAATGCAATCATGGGTCCGTCGTCATTATCCACCAGGTTATTCAATCTTTTGCAGCCAGTACTAGTAAAAATTAGATACGGGTATACATAAAATCTCACAAAACCTGACAGAAGAACATTGACATTTTATGTTTACAGTCTGCTGGATATGTGACGTCACAAATGGACGATCAATATTTATGTATAAGTTATGGATAATATCGTCCCGGCCGCGAACCATATTTTGAAGTTTTTTTCAGGATAATACATTAATTATTATTTTTTTTCGAACAAATCACTAGCGGACCCTCTTAGATATTGGTCCAGCTTAGAGTATTTTGACAATATTTTCCAGATCCAAATTAAGGTTCGACCCAGATTAGGCTGAACCTATTATCTTATTTATCACATTGCATCAACATAATTTGTGTTGATTTTGTATCTTCGCGAGCTTTTAGGGCAGAGCCATTCTCATATTATTTACCGATTGTCATATGATGGTGCGTTGTATGCTGGGAAAGTATTTTGGTTATTAGTTAATGTTTTATTCCTTCGGGATATCCGGATTCACCAATGTTTCTAGATGGCATCCGAAAAAATGTAAACAAATACCATGCCACGAAGATATTTCAGATGTTTCCTTGTCTTGTTTGTTGTCATCTTTGTTGCATTGCTTTTAGCAATGATTTTTAGTGATGTTAGTACATATTGATTTTGTCAGTAAGAAGAACTCTTGTGTGGGTAACAAAAAAATTTCAAAAAATATAATCACCCTCTTTTATGCAAGCATCTGTGATTAATTATCAAACTCAAAGGGTATTTGCATAATTTGGACACCTCGGCCACACTTTATGTCGTCCATAGGAAGTCTCGGCCATATGACTCCTCGGCCATATGACTCCTCGGCCATAGACACTTCAGCCATGCTATGTAATATGAGAAAGACATTGCCTTAAAATCTCGCGTATATACAAAAATAATATGAAATAGGCATTACCTAAATGCGAGCACAGCATAATTCTGAAAAATAAATGTAATGTTAACATGTTAAGTGCCATTGTTAACATTGTTTAATGAACGAATAAAAAGGATTTTATTTCGAATCGATGCAGTCAAATAAGATTTGAAATCATCGTAGTTGTTTTTGTTTTCGTTCATTTTTTAGAACATTCAATTTGGGACGAGATGCTTGGGGCGATTGAACGTTAAATAGAAAAGCAAGAAAAAATCGATTAAATTTGGTTACTACAAAAAAATGTAGCAACTCATCGTCATCAGAATATTTTTCTCTTTATACATTATTACATAGATAATTTTTGGAATGCGACTAGCAGAATGGGTAATTAGCTTCAAATTCACTCCGTTCCTGTAAAATTTGAGAGCCTTTCCGGACCATGAAAAATCAATATCAGCATTAGGCAAATTTCTCGCGGGAACAAATACCGTAGAGCTCTCCGCTCGAGCGGGCACTTCGTGCTCGCTATAATCTATTCCATTGATAATTTCGAATAATGCCTGGGACGATGTATTACTATTTCCCGCAATTTTTCAGCATGCGCAGACATTTTCGAAAAGTTCCGAAAAATCGAATGTTTCCGGTGAGAACGATTTTTCTTCCATAGTATTTTTAGTCTCGTGCAATTTGGCAGACTCTCTACAATAGGGAGCTTCGCTATGCTCGCATATTAAAATCGTCAGATGCATGTTATTATGTCGTGTACAAGTTGCAACTTTGTACATGTTGCAACATGTACAGATAAATTGTACAAGTTAAGAAAAATATTGAATGCTCTCTACATTATTAGACATGACTTATTTTTGTAATAATAGATGAGAAAAGAACATTAAAGAAAACATGTATCATGAAGTTTACATACAACAAGTTTTAAGAACTTTTCTTTTCTCAGTAGGGACTTAAATGTATCTATATTGATCTATATTCTTAGTAACTTTTTTTTCAAAATGTATAAATGATCGAACTGACAGATTATATGATGTTTTGATTAACAAAAAATCTTTCAAATGAATTAATAATAAGAAAAATAGGCAGATGTAAAAGGCATACTGCGGCCTCAGGACACATTATTGCGATATTTATTCTTATTGGAACAATAAAGGAACTTTTACATGTCTTTATATTGCACAGTTGATAGATTTTAGACACGATTTTCAGTTAAGACTAGATTTACCTCTCAGTTTTTTTCAGCGCAAAAAAAAAAAATTCCGGGAAAATATTATCTTTTGTTTTTAATGAAATAAACTCTATTAAAACATTATCATTGTGGTACAGTGGATTCCTCATATTAGCATAACCAATTTGGCAGAGAATTTTATGCAATTAACCGAAAGACCCAATAAAGTGAAATATTAATTATAAGCAGAAAATACAAAGAATTTATATTATTTAGTCTAATTATCAAATGTGTTTGAGTAATTAGAACTGTCAGGTGACACTTTTATTGTATCCTAATGCTTGTATAAACAAATGTGACATAAATTAAGGTTGTAAATACATGTTTTGATAACTTTTATCAAACACACTTCAAAACCTCGTTAAGAAAACATATGATTTTGACAGGTTTCAAGGTGATTTTTGAACATTTTAAGTCAATTAACAGGAATTTTGTACTTTTTCTCAGATTTTCAATGCAATTAAATGATTTTTTTTACATTGAAAGTATAGGAAATGGTTTGGTGTTTTAAAATCTTAGTCAATAAAGAGGATTATTCTAATAAGAGTTAGTCGATTAAGTGGAATCCACTGTATATACTTACCTCGTCTAGTCTGGTTATCTATATTCGCCATTGCATATGATACGGAGAACTGTTTTTGCTGCGGTGACCGTCAACATAGGCATCTAATATACATGTACATGTCTAGGCCATCAACCGTCTTTTAGACTACCTTCATTGTTTGTTTTTTTTATTCATAAACTTAAAAGTCCTTAAGACACAAAGAAGTGGCACATGAGTTCAAAGAAGTCTTCAAATGACATGAGTTTTCTAGAAATCAAGTAGATTTAATTTTAGTCTAAGATCCATAAAATTGACCATAAAAATTCCAGGCATATAGTGTTCGGCTAATTATTTCTTAATTGAATTATTATATTTTAGCATAGACCTGTATAATATGAGAAAGACATTGCCTTTAAAGCTCGCGTAGATAATTTCATTGAAAATTTGGAATAATGCCTGGGACGAGATAATTTGGGACGATGTATTACTATTTCCAGCAATTTTTCAGCACGCGCAGACATTTTTGAAAACTTCCAAAAATCGAATGTTTCCGGTGACAAAACGATTTTTCTTCCATAGTATTTTGAGTCTCGTGCAATTTGGCATACTTTCTACATTAGAGAGCTCTCTAAGCTCGCATATTAGAATATACAGGTCTATGATTTTAGCTTGACTGTTGTTTTAGTTAATTATCGAAGCCATGTTGTTTTTGACACACGCTAACACCTGATTGAATTTCAATTTAAAACAATCAGTATGGTTATTTACTCTAACTTGACACGGTTACTTTATAAGAATCATTTGATGATCTATAGTAATATTGATGTCAAATCCAAGACTCAGATGCATCTTACAAGTACATATGGGGGGAAATTATCATGCTGCGGCACAGTTATGCTTATATGTCTGGTATAGCTTTTAAAATTAACGAACATTTTTAAAAAGATGATGGAGTATGCTAAGCAACTACAAACATCTATAATGGAAGGGGGGCAGATGTTTTTCGGGATGTCTGGATTCTTTTTTTAAGCTTGGGAATTCGAGATTTCGGGAAAAACTTATGATGGGACGCCGGGATTGATAAGGAAAAGCTTATATCTTTTAGTTTCAACATTTTACTTAATTTTCATACATATTAAAAGTGTCAAATTTCTTTGCATCGCTCGGCGTTTTGGCTGCATGCTCTTGTACATGTTTTTAATATATCAAGAAATCCAATGTTTTCTCATGCTAATCCTTTACATGTAATTCCCCATGGCCACTTGTAATTGTTTGAGTTTGCTCTGTTACCAAGAAATTTAAAAGGGAGAGAAGGCACATTAGTACTGTAACTTATTGAACTTGACTTGGCTGTGTACCTAATTTTAAATAAATCCCTGCTTTAGAAGCATCTGTTTTAGAAAATCTGTTTAAAAAAATCCCTGCTTTAGAAGCATCTGTTTCAGAAAATCTGCTTTAGAAAATCTGTTTCAGAAAATCTGCTTTAGAAAATCTGTTTCAAAAATATCACTTTTTAGACCTTAAAGTAGCCATAAATTTATTTCCGAAAAAAATGAAGTAGATACACATACATTGTACTAGTATTTGTGGTTAACTTTTTGAATGAATGAAAAAAAAAACTATACAATTCAACAAAACTATTTTATATGCTACCATAAAATAAATTTTAAAACCATGGCCGAGGTGTCCTTATACAGTATGGCCGACCTTTACTATGGCCGATGTGTCCATGGACGAAGTGTCCGTGGCCGAAGTCAAAGTATGGACGAAGTGTCCCGAAAGCACTCAAAGTTGATAATGATAAATAACTTAATAATATATGGCTTAGAGTTAGTGCTGTTATTTGATACTGTAAGCCACCTCGGCCGTGCCCTGTCCGCAACACGACCGTGGCGGTTTACGAATGATAGGACCAATAATCATACTAACTTGTGAAGTATATCAAGAGGCTTTTAAGATAATGGAGATGTAATTCAGACAAATGATTATTTATTAACGTTAATTATGTTGACATGTATATTCATACAGTTTACAATATGACATGAAATAGTCAAAGGTGGTGTCCGACGTGTTGGGAGATAGCGCATGTTGGTTCCATGGGTTAGGTCGTCCTCTCCAGCGGCAGTGGCATTCTTCTATTAGGGTTCCTTTCCTTCTTAAAGTCTTGTGTGTCCAGTTATTCCAAACTCCGAGATAAAGCTATGGATCCGTCTTCCTTATTGAGCAAATAACGTCTGTTATGTGATTTCTGTGTTTTCTAATTGAGAGTCCCTTGTCCAGAAGTCCTTTATGTTCCAGTCCTCTGACAGCTTATGATTATGAGTCCATGTCCTAAAGTTTCCTTATCCAATAATCCAAGTAAAAGTTCCGAGTCCAAGATCCAATGGCTTGGTGGCTTGTGTTCTAGCGTCGTCAGGGTAAAGGTCCAATGTTCCTAGCGTCCTCCGAGTAAAGGTCCAAAGCCACTGAAGATCCAATGTTCCTAGCGTCTTCCAAGTAAAGGTCCCAAGTCCAAGATCCAATGTTCCTAGAAGTCCTCCGAGTGAAGGTCCCGAGATCCTATGTTCCTAGCGTCTTCAAAGTCCAAGATCCAATGTGTGACAGCTTGCTCCCGGCTATTTCTGCTGGATTAGCATAATATTGACGTTACGCTTATAATTCCCTTGATAGTTTCTTTTGTATAAATGTTTCCATATTATCCTCTAATGTAAACGTCTTGTGGTCTTTTATCCAAAGTACCGTCCCTTGCGTTCCTTGTTCCAAGGTGCTGTTTGCCGCTGGAGAGACGTTCAGCTATCTGCCATTGTGAAGTGCTCGCTCGCTTTTATATCCTTTCAGCGACGTCACATGACGTCATCAACCAATCAGTGCTTGTCCTTTTTGCGTAGCCGGAACTATAGTGATCCAAGAGACGTCAGATCTAAATAAATTGGTTGCCCGGACTTGTCCTCTGCTTGCCCTTTTATTCGAATGTACTTCTGGAGTTGATTCATCCATTTACTTCTCCCAAAAACGTTAGATTAACGTTGCGACACCACTTTTGACGTGCGTAACAATACATAAAATAATTCACACAAGTTATCAAAAATACGATGTTAAATAGTTCCTAACTTGCCCTTAAATTACTTCATAAAATGAGCGGCCGGCAGTTTATAAATTATTGATTTACTTTTGGTATCTTTAGAGTGACACTCGATCGACAAAATAACTTTATAAAGTGCAATGTTAATATCTTCAAATACGTTTCATTCCCCATATGATTTTAGCCGGCGAAATGTCAACAAAAATGAACATGACTTGTTTCTGCTTTATAAAAGACTTCCTAGCAATAAAATATGAACAGGCATCATATCATTGGCATGAAAATGTGCCTTAACAATAGATCCTTAATTGAAAATGTAAAACTATGAAGCTAAACCATGGTACAGGCCTTAAGCTTGGTGTCACATTGCACTAAAAAACATTGACAAACTTTCACTGGTTATAAATCAAGATAATTTTCTTCCTATTACTCTGACTGATGCTTAACAAAATTATCATTGCAACACATAATCCATGTGCCAAATGACATCTCATGTACCAGGTTATGAAATACTTAAACAGGGTGAAAAAGGTCTGACAATAAGAAACCCTGTTTCTTACAATACTAAGCTTTTGTATTTGATGTCCTGGCAGCCGCCGTGTTGCCTGTACATCAATGGTTATTTGGCGGGACCATTCAATCGCGGGGAAACCTAGACGAGGCCTGAGCGTCCCACCGTCGCTTGATGTCAGCTACTTTCACAGTTGTTTAGATTGTTCTTTCACTGCATCCCCCAAATATAAAGCAACTTAATTGCTCCGTGGGGGACGAGAAAAACTGGTTTCAAAGCCTTTAATGGTTACATTTAGCAGTGTAGCAGCCAGTCATGTTACAAACTTAAAATGATTTTTTATTATACCCCACGCAACAAAGTTGCGAAGGGCATAATGTTTTGGACTGGTCTGTCCGTCTGTGATCAAAGTTTGTGCTATAGTGCATAATTACAAGATTTCTCGGGTCTGCTCATCCGGAAAATAGTTTCTAAAAAGTACTATTCATCAGGGGTTGGTAACTTTTGAGCTTTGAAGAACAAGATCTAAGGCTGTTTAGTATTGCAAAAAGTTTTTTCAATTGATAATCTAGCTTCCTCATGATTGTGTTCTACTTTTGGGTGATTGTTATAGTACCTTCTTCCTACATTATTCATGTCCCGTTGTTTTTGCCACTTGAGTATCACGGATGTTCATGCTGCATGTATTATATCTTGTTTTGTGACAATGCAATGTACATGTAGTATTAGGTTCTTATGGAGTTTCTGTTTCACAATTTATTTTTACTCCAGAGTTTGCATGGATTTCCTTGCCAGAGTGTCATTTTTGACACAGAAATTGCAAACACAGGGTTATGTTGCTCCTTAGTTGATGTCTTCACTCAAGATATTTTACAGTACAGTACACCAAGAGACATACCATGATAGTGGTACACCACTCTTAAAGACATAACAAATATCTTTTTTTGTGGTTAAAGATTTTTTAAAAAAATTTGGAAATTGTTCTGTATACCATTCCCTCTAAATGTAAAAAGATTTTTTTTAAATCTTTAACCACAAAAAAGATATTGGTTATGTCTCTAAGAGTGGTGTACCACTATCACAGTGTTCTGAGTCACGGTATGTCTCTTGGTGTACTTTAGACACCATGCACTCATAGACAAATATAGGATTTCTATCTCTCAGATGAGTGCAGATATTGGTTTGTCATAGAGTTTTGTTTTGTCTTCCTATAAAGACTTTCTTTCAGAGCACCTGAGTTCACTCTTGTTATGACTTGAGTTCATGTTGTTGATTTTGTGTTTTGTGTTTCTTTGTGCTGTTTTTGTTTGTGTTTACCAGTTTCATCATAGCCCTTTTAGACTTTTCACACTTGAATGCCCCATTGGTGCCTCTTTGCCTATTTCACGACTGGATTTTAATTATATGCTTTTTATTTAGACCTTGGGTTGATTGCAAAACGGTGAGAAGTGCTTTCTAGCCTCATTGATAACTTCTGGCTGTTTTCCATTGCGGTTTTTTATATGACCCCAAAAATTTTGCATAATGGTATGATGCTGTTGTCATAGTCATCTGCGTTAGCATTATCTGTGTCTGCAATGTCTGGTAACTTTAGTGTAACCGAGATAACTCTAGTATTAGTTTTCCGATCACTATGAAGTTTGACAATGATGTTCCTTACAATTAAAGGGGGTCCTGATGGGAGGTCTCGATCACAAATCACGAAGAATAAAAAATACAAATAACGAATCACGGGAAAACAGCTAAATTTTTGTTCACTTATAATAGTTTGACTGTCTATTGCTGTAAAACATGCTAAAAACCAATCACAGACAAAATATTTGGCTGAGAGCGGTTCACGTGAAATGTCCAATCACCATGCATGGAAAATTATTTCAAGAAATCACAATTCACGAAAAATAAAAAATTGCCAATCACTGAGACAAAGTAAACCCATCAGCCCCCACATTAAAGGATGGATGGGATTGATTTTTGGGGCCCCCCTTATTAGTTCACCTGGACTGAAGGTCCATGTGAGCTTTTACCATCACTTGGCATCAATCCTTGTCGTCGTTGTTGTCTGTTGTCGTTTGTTAACAGTTTTGCAAACGTTAACATGTCAGACATCATAAGTCCAATTGCAACTAAATTTGGTACAGTGGTTAAGTGGCATTATGTGTACAATACTGTCATGTGGATTTTTGACTTGTCAGAGTTTTTTGCAAATTACTTAAAAACGGTTACAGATATAAAAAATTCAAGATCTACCTGCCCTGAAATTTTCAAGAAGATCCAAAGACCCATGTGGGAGTACATGTAATTGCCCTTTATCTGCATTTTTTTCTCCAAATTTTGCACTTATTAAGTTCAATATCTTTGAAACTATAAAAGATATTAAAAAAATTAAATTGCAAATTGTTAGGCACATGAAGATCTACAAAATCTGTAACAGGGTCGAAGTTGTAGGTTTGTTCCTAATAGGACTTCTTCCCCTTGGAACGTCCAAATTTACCATATTTGCAGTCTTTATTCATTGTATTAAAATCGTTAACTCTTCCAACACCCAATCTGATTAAAATCAGATCTATCAATTATTCCCTACTGTCACTGCATGTTATCTTTGTTATCTTACCATGCAGTGACACTTAATTAAGGGAACAATTGATAGATCTGATTTTTAATCAGATTGTCCAACACCATAAGTTTAATTGCAACCAAATTTAGTATAGTTGTTCCTTGGCATGAGTGCTTGTTTTGATTTTTAATTTGTAAAAAGACATGACTGCCATGGCTAAAAATAGAACAGAGGGGAAATTCCATTTTTTTTGCAAATAACTCAAAAATGGTGACAGATATCAAAATTTTGACAGGAGGCAAAAGTGTTCAGCTTCTCAAGATCTACCTGCCCTGAAAATTTGAAGAAGATCTAGCCACCGAAGGTCCATGTGAGCTATTACCATCACTTGGCGTCTGTCGTCGTCGTCTGTCGTCGTCGTCTGTCGTCGTTGTCGTCTGTTAACAATTTTTCAAAAATCTTCTCCTCTGAATCTACTGAACAGAATTTAATGAAACTTGGTATGAATGATCCTTAGGGTGTCCTGCACCAAACTTGTGTTTGGATTTTTGATCCGTCAAAAAACATGTCCACCGTTACTAAAAATAGACCAGGGGGGTCAGACTACTGTTTTTGGCTTGTAAATCAAAAAGTATAAGAGATAGATGAAATCTGATGCCACCCCACTGCTTCAGCACCAAAAGTTCTACGAAAGTCTCCATTTGGTCGAAGTTGTCAGATGATCCCTTATAGGGGTTACAGCCCCTTAAAGGTGAAAAATAGCGTTTTTGCATGTTTTTGACCTTTAGAATGAAAACTATTGTAGATAGAGAAAAGCTGTTGCTTGCTTAAATGTTCAGCTAATTTAGCTCTACAAAAGTCTCCATAGGGTCGAAGTTGTCAGATGACCCTTATAGGGGTAACAGCCCCTTAAAGGCGAAAAATTGTGTTTTTGGCCAATAGAATGAAAACTATTGCATATAGAGAAAAGCTGTTGCTTGCTTAAATGTTCAGCTCATTTAGCTCTACAAAAGTCTCCATAGGGTCAAAGTTGTCAGATGACCCTTTATAGGGGTTAAAGCCCTTTAAAGGCGAAAAATAGTGTTTTTGGCCTATAGAATGAAAACTACCGGTATTGCAGATAAAGAAAAGTTGTTGCTTGCTTAAATGTTCAGCTCATTTAGCTCTACAAAAGTCTTCATAGGGTCAAAGTTGTCAGATGACCCCTTATAGGGGTTACAGCCCCTTAAAGGCAAACATAGTGTTTTTGGATAGAAAAAAGCTGTTGCTTGATTAAATGTTCACTCATTTAGCTCTACAAAAGTCTTCATAGGGTTGAAGTTGTCAGATGACCCCTTATAGGGGTTACAGCCCCTTAAAGGCATAAAATAGTGTTTTTGGCTTATAGAATGAAAACTATTGCAGATAGAGAAAAGATGTTGCTTGCTTAAATGTTCAGCTCATTTAGCTCTACAAAAGTCTTCATAAGGTCAAAGTTGTCAGATGATACCTTATAGGGGTTACAGCCCCTTGAAGGTTTGAAAAATAGCGTTGTTTCATGTTTTTGGCCTATAGAATGAAAACTATTGCATATAGAGAAAAGCTGTTGCTTGCTTAAATGTTCAGCTCATTTAGCTCTACAAAAGTCTCTGTAGGGTTGAAGTTGTCTGATAACCCCTTTTAGGGGTTACAGCCCCTTAAAAGTTGAATAATAGTGTTTTTTTATTATTTAGAATGAAAACTATTGCAGATAGAGAAAAGCTGTTGCTTGCTTAAATGTTCAGCTCATTTAGCTCTACAAAAGTCTCCATATGGTTGAAGTTGTCTGATGACCCCTTATAGGGGTTACAGGCCCTTAAAAGTTGAATAATAGTGTTTTTTGATTATTTAGAATGAAAACTATTGCAGATAGAGAAAAGCTTTTTCATGCTTAAACATTCAGCTCATTTAGCTATACAAAAGTCTTCATAGGGCAGTGTTCTCCCCAGAAATTTTGGATAGCATCACATTTTGCGTAAACAAGATTCAGCTGAAGGAAAACGAATCGCGTCAATCGACATCTGGCTCATGTTTTATTTATAGTTTAATTTTAAATGTATCACCCCCCCCCTTTTAATATAAAACATGATTGAGAAATACTTTTTAAAATTATATAGGAGGGGGAGTTGTATGATTGACTGGAAAATAACAGTCAAGACATTGTAAAATATTACTATATATATTGTTTAATTTTCTTTCTTGGGAAAAGACATGAGTCTAGTTATAAAAATTATGATGTATGTGATGACTCACAACCTAAATTAAAATGGGAGAGAAAGGGACAGAAAGTTACCTGAAATAGTAATAATAAAACTTATATTGATATCATGAATATATTTCATTCCTCTTCTTCTTCTTCTTCTTCTTCTCTCTGTGTAGAACTGGAGTCGTTTCCGACTGTCTGAAGTTCTGCGGACTACTTGCGTACTCGGACACGTACAGCAGTTGTCTCAAAAGTTGTATTAAAAACTCGCTATTTACAGATTAAAAACTAGGAACAGGGACTCTGATCTAGTTGAGGTCAGGGCTAGCCGAAAGGTTAGCCCTGAAGCCTTCGATGGTGTCTGCTGCAGCTGTAGTAGTCGGTAGGTGATTCCAGTCTACAACTGTACGTATAAAGAATGAGTTTCGGTATGCTGTGTTGTTGGTCCTCTCCTGATACAGTTTATGTTGTCCTCTGGTTCTGGTGTCACTGGCCCTTATGTATAGCTCGCTGTTGATGTCTACCAGATGGTGTTGTATCTTGAACATCATGCACAGTCTGTTGTTTTTCCTCCTCTGCTCTAGGCTCTGCCATCCAAGTTGGTGTATCATCTGTGTTACACATCCAGGTGTTCGGGTTGTGTAGTCATTTGATACGAATCGAGCTGCTCTTCTCTGAACATTTTCTAGGGCCTTGATCTTACTCTGGCTTGTTGGATCCCATACAGAGGATGCATACTCCAGTGTTGGTCTGACTATGCTTATGTAACTGGTCTCTTTTACTTGCTTTGGGCAGTCTTTGAGGTTACGCCTTATGAAGCCAAGTGTCTTGTTCCCTTTAGCCACTACGTTGTCTACATGTTTGTCCCAGGAGAGGTTGCTGGTTAGGGTTACTCCTAAGTATTTGCTGGCATCCTCAATCTCTAGGGTGTGTCCATGAAGATGGTATGGGAGATTCAATTCAGGTTTTGGCTTCCCAGATGTAACTCTGATGACTGTGCATTTTGTGGGGTTGAATGACATCTGCCACATGCTTTCCAAGGTTTCAAGTGCTGTAAGATCTTTCTGGAGGAGATGGTTGTCCTCAGGACTTGATATTTCACGGAAAAGGATGGTGTCGTCTGCAAACAGTCTGGTTTCAGAGTGGTTGATCATATCTGGCATGTCATTGATATATGCAAGAAAAAGTAACGGTCCCAGTACAGAGCCTTGTGGAACACCTGACATGACTTGGGCTGATGTTGATTTTGCGCCTTCGATGATGACATTTTGGCTTCTATTCTCAAGGAATGATCTGATCCATGCAGTGGTTTTGTTGCTGACTCCGTAGTATGCCAGTTTATGTAGTAGTCTACCATGAGGGGACTTTGTCGAATGCTTTAGCGAAGTCTAACAAGATGATATCCACCTGCATTCCTTTAGATAGTCGCCTGGCAATCTCTGTAACGGTGACGATGAGTTGGGTCTCACAGGATCTCCTATTTCTGATCCTGTGAGACCCAACTCATCGTCACCGTTACAGAGATTCCTAATCTGCTCTGAATAAATAGTTTTGCTGACTTGTACCATATAAAAAAATATATGGTTCATGTAATTTGTACACAGTAGCCACTGCCTTTAAGTTATCTCCCTTTTGCCCAAAAGTTGTCTTTCTTTGTTTATGCAATTTACTGCCAAAATCAAATGTGTGAAATCAATGTTTTGGACTATATAATCGTAAATAAGGATGTAAAAGGATTCAAATATTCATTCTTTAAGGTAAAAAATCATTCTTTTATCTTGATCAGTCTTTTAGTATTGCTTTTCATGTCTTTTTCAGGTAAGTTCAAAAACCCACGTGTATCAAACACATGGCTTGTGTTTGTTTTTATTTTGGTCAATTCTGATTGGTTGTCCAACCAAAATAAAACACTGGGCTACAGGTGCCTACTGTCGGCAAATCACCTGTAATCAAGCCTAATTATGTAAAAATCGATATCTTTTCAATTAATTGACAACAGATTAATCATTTATTTGATAATTGGCTTGGGGTTGTAAAGGTTCTGAATGGCTTCATTGTACAAATTTTAAGCAATTTTATAGCGTCTCGGTACAGACCGATAGCATCTCGGTAAAATCTGATAGCGTCTCGGTCCTGAGATGCTATATGGGCCTGGGGAGAACACTGTAGGGTTGTCATCAAGACCAGGTGAGCGATTCAGGCTCCTGGGAGCCCCTTGTCTGAATTATTTTCAAATTTTGTACCTATTAAGCTCAATATCCCGAAAACTATTACAGATATTTGAGAAAATTTAACTTCATGTTGTTAAGCACATAAAGATCTACAAAATCTGTAATAGGGTCAAAGTTGTAGGAGCCTTAATTACTTTTAGTAATATTTATAATACATATGTAATATTTAAGATATAGGCGTTTTAATGTCAAAAAAGCATTCAAGTCAGGTGAGTGATTCAGGCTTCTGGGAGCCTCTTGTTTTGTTTAGAAATAAGCATGATAAGGGGCCAAAAAGGGGCAAAAACACTCCTTTTTTATTGCTGGACCTAAAACATACAGGGTTCAATATGTTGAGGTAGTATTGTGCTGCGCTTAGCAAAGCTTATTATTCTTAATTACCGCTTGTAATGTGAGCTGTGTTGCATACACTTATTTCACATCTCATTATTTTCTATTCAATGGGTGCTCAACTTTTCTCCGCCATTGAAACTGACAATGGCCCAGGTGTGTCAAAAAGCTCATTAAAACCTAACATTCATACACACACCATTTTCCCATACAACTTAAACTAACTATCCCACATCGTGAACAAGATAAATTATGATTGAGTCTCTGATCTCATTAGGTGATTTTTTGTAGCAATAAAAAACTAATGCTTCATTGATAAAAAGGTATTTTCATTCTTTTTATTCCTCATATGTACTTTTTAAGGACAGAGCTGAAGATTTAGAAATTTTAGATAGAATTTGAGGAAAAAGCTGGAGATTTTGGACACACTTTTTAATCATGATAATTGCATTTAAATGTTGATTGTAAAAAGTAGCATTTGTCAAAATACCTGGGTCATGTGGGTTGACTGATTAATAATAATGCACTGTTTATATGGCAAAAACATTTATTACAAAAACTCTACAAGGAAAGGAGTATGTTCAGAAAGTACTGAAATTTGCCCCATATTTTCACCAATCGTCAGAAAATATCAATATTTGCTTCATTTTTGAGGACTTATGAGTGTTTTTCTTCAAATTAGTGAAGAGCACATTCCTCGACAACTTTCCCTATTTATTTGTCAGGCAAAAACATGCATATCTTCACAAAATTGTATTTGTCGACACATGTGCTCTATGTTTAAATAAGAGATATATCATCGATAATGCTCTTAAATTGCCAAAATTCTAAATATTTCATGGAATCATATGATTTGAAGCCCAGTTTTCTCCTAGCTGTTAAATATTTCATGCCAGTTTTTAGCTTTCTTTAAAATACAATGTTTCAAAACATATTTCCCAATAATTTTTAATGGTTTATATAAAGTTGAAATTGTAGGCCAATTTTGAATATTACTGAACTTACTTCTTATACAAAATGTTTTAGCAAAAAAATTTGCAATGAAATTTTTGTGGCATTGTTAAACTTTGTCATTTGCTGTGGTGTAATACATGTAGATAGGGCTTGCCAATATGATTGCCATTTAATTCTATTTCTTACATGTAATTTTCTTAATGTTATTTTAGGAAATTGAAGACATCCATGATGACTATGTGCTACATGGTATTTTAAATCCAGAAGAGAGAAGTAAGTCGTGCCTTTTCATTAATTTGTTTTATCACTTCTTTTTTTTTCAAAAATAAAGGGATTTTCTTTGAATAAAACAAACTTTTTCCTTTTTATGCATTAAGTTTATTCTATACAATAGAGTTGTTTAAAGGTACATAAACCTGTGTTCAGTTGGATGGGGATGTCTAAAACTGAGCATCTACTGGGATATATGCACATCTAATTTTTTTTTTTTGAATTTTGTAAAGTTTGATGATATATTTAACTGATTTTTATTAGAGGTTGAAAAAGTCTTAAATGATAATGATCAAAAACAAAAACTTTAATATTTTATTTATTCCCATACTTTTTAGGGGAGATAATTTGTATAGAGATTATTCTTTCTTTTTTTCTAAATTGTCCTGATGAACCATTTTTTTCTTTCTTAAAAGCCTGAGAAAAACAAACAATTTCACATATTTTAAGAAAAACTTATGGAAAAAATATTTTAGGAAGATAGTCATGTGAATTTCTATGTTGATTTAATTTGAAAATGCTCCAAAAACCTGCATTTTCAAAACCCAGTTTTTCAAAAAGTCTGATGATGTCACCAGAATTTAAGAAAAATCTATAAGCAAAATTTTTGACACCTCATCTGCATGAATCTTAAATGCATCTTTTCCCATATTCAAACAATTCATATTTATTTACTATGCAACCTCCGTGTCAACATCGAAGCAGAATTCCTCTTCTTTTTTAGATCCACCAATTTATAATGATTTACCTGACCAGACAGTTACTGCACCCATTGTTTTATGGTGGACACCTTTCACTCAGGACACAGGAACATATAGAACCTGTGGGGATGTCCAATGCTTTTTTACAGTTAATAGAAGTTTTAAAGACAACCCTCAAACACAGGTATATTTGATTTGACAGGTGATTTTTATCTTATACTTTTAAAGAAATCTCACAACATATTTGAGGTTCAGATTACATACTGATATGTGCAAAATACATATTTGAAGTGAACAAAATTAAAGGTGACAGCGAAATTGCCAAATGTGGATAAACGACCTGAATGAAGTATGTAGTTATATACTTGAAAATAAAAATTGCAGTCATGGCAATGGTGCACACATTTATAAAAAAGATATTTTGAAATAGGTTTCATGATGATAAACCATCCAAGCTGGGGACTTTAGCTGTGATAAGATAATGAAAGATTTGAACAATGTGTAAAGTCTAAAGAAAATCTAATACCAGAGAGTCTTAATGCTGCCCCACATACATAGTTCAGAAGGCTTACAAAAATAAAACTGATTTGTTTTACATTGCAGTTTTGTCAAATCAAGTGCCATAAATAAATATAGATAAAAGTTTGTTTGGTATTTTTTCAGAATGTCAAAATAATTATTTTTTATATTTTTTGTAGGGTTATTGTAGAGTTATTCTGTGAAAGTTTATTGATTATTATTTGTTACAAATAAAATAATGTGATGATTAAACAATCACTTTAAAGTTTAGTACTGTTTCATTAAAACAAGATCATACAGGTATATGCTATCACTATACTGAATATTACATGTCCAAATCTGTACCACATGCTGTAAAAACCTGAGACATATAGAATATAGGACTTTTTTATTTTGAGATCGATTTTATCACTTGTTTTGGTGAACCCGAAGGGTGAACCAAAAAACAAGTGATAAAATCGATCACAAAATCAAAAAGTCATATATTCTCTTTATCGGTAATTAATTGTGACGTAACGTACTGACCCGATAATTTCGGTGATACACACCTGTTCGTGAGACAGATTTTATCAGCCAGTACACATCAAAGGAAAAATGTACTAATTACTGATAAATCTATATCACCCTGAGGACCATCAGCCGAAGGGGTGATGTGATATTGGTCGAGGGTTTATACAGCATATGGTACATATTTTGCCATTTTATATTCATTGTATCATATATTTTTATCTTAACGTTTTGTAATTACCTTTGTATTTTTTTGTGTGTGTTAAAGCTTGTGATTCAATATAGGCCATGCAATATAGGTCATGCAATATAGGTAATGTGTTTTGTCTTATAATATATATTTAAAAAGACTATTTATCATATATTTAAGTATAAACCTAGTCTTTTTTAATATGCATAATAGGACAAAGCATGTTATAGTCCGTTAGAGTTTTATAAATCACGAAAAATGGCTTGTAAATTTACGTCTTGCAAAATATTTTAACTATTTTAGTATGTCATGACTTTTTAATGGCATACGAACTAAGGCAAAAAAATTCAAACTTTTTGCATGATTAATAAAAATGATTTCCATATACTTCAATAGTAAAAAAGGACAAAACATTCATAGAAATCCATGGGAGTACAACCTAGTGACCAGGAACAGCATTTGCTCTGTATACCTTTAAAATCCTTTGTGGAGCTAATTGGTCATCTATTCTCCTATTGTTAGTCCTTTCAATTATGTTCAGGTGGGCCCTACACCTGGCTGTTCCGTCAAATTAACACACGATTTTAGTTATTATAAAAATTGGTGAAATATTTAGCATTAGACCACATGAAAAACTTTTTTGTTTTAGAAGATAACATCTTGGTTTTTGTTATCAGAGTTCGTATACTAATAAAAAAGTTTATTTGTGTTTAAAAAAATAAATTTTATTTGAGAGACAAAAAAATTTAAAAGAATTTTCGTTGATTTATAGAACTCAAATGGACTATACCTATATCGCACCCCTTATATTGCACCCCTACAAAATATCAATATTTTGTTCTATATGATATAATGAACATTACATGGCAAAATCTGCATCACATGCTGTATTAACCCTCGACCTATATCTAAAAGATATAGGGTCTCGGGTAAATACAGCATATGATACAGATTTTGCCATGTATTATACTGTATATAATGACTTGAATATATGATATATCAGAAGTACCTAGATTTTTAAAATATGAAATACAATTGATTTCTTTAGGCATTCCTATTTTATGGAACTGAGTTGAAGCCAGGAGACTTGCCAGTACCAAGGAAACCTCATCACAACTGGGGGCTACTTCATGAAGAATCTCCAAAAAACAATTATCTATTCTCATATGGAGAAGTTATGGAATTGTTTAATTTCACTTCAACATTCCGCAGAGAGTCGTCATATCCTATATCCACCCAATATGTTGAAAGCATTGAGTGGTTAGAAAGCAAGAAATATTTTGTCAGCACCGAAGAGAAAAATAGACATTTAGAAGAGTTATCTCCCATTATTTATACCCAGAGTGACTGTGGCTGTCCATCAGGCAGGGATACCTACACAAGTCTACTGATGAAACATCTAAATATAGATTCTTATGGAACTTGCCTGCATAACAAAGATCTACCAGAATAGTAGGTTACAGTCACTATAGATATAATAAATACATGTATTAATCATTTTGTGTATATGATGAGAGGCAAAATCATCAAGCATGAAAAGCAGGCTGTCTAGCAAAATACAATACATGTTTATAACACAGAAAAATGAGCAAATCATTGAGTCAAGCCATGTTGATACATTGAATTATTGACCAAAACTCTTTGAAAATCATTACAACAGTTTCAATTCAAATTAGTACAGCATCTATGGTAAAAGTTATGAATTATGCAAAAACAAAGCATCTTGTTAATGTTAATAACTTTGTTTTCTATCTAATAATGTATAAAAGGTAATTTTTGTGGGTTCGATTTTTGTGGTTTTCGAATTTGAATATGTATATATTCTGTTAAATTGATATTTTTGCAGGATTTATTTTGGGGATTTCTGATTACAATGATTACAAAGAATTCAACCACCATGACAATAATCTACCAAACATTTTAATTTTAAAATTTTTATCCACAAAATTGAAGATAAAGGCATATGCACCAGTGGAAAGATTTTCTGAAATCAGAAAATGTTGATGTTTGTTTTTTAGCTTGTGGAACCCCATTGAAGGAATTATCGTTTGTTTTTTAGCTTGCGGAAACCCATTGAAGGAATTAACGTTTATTTTTTAGCTTGCGGAACCCCATTGAAGGAATTATTGTTTGTTTTTTAGCTTACGGAACCCCATTGAAGGAATGGACCATGACCACTTTTACAAACTCAATGCCACCCATACAAGGAATTATCGTTTGTTTTTATACGACCGCAAAAAAATTGCGGACGTATATTGGTATGATGCTGTCGTCGTCGTCGTCGTCGTTGTCGTTGTCGTCGTCGTCTGGGGACATTTGGTTTCCGTGCGATAACTTGAGTAAATATTGACCAATTGTTATGAAATTTTTATATGATGTTTTTAACCACTAGAGGAAGGTTCCTATTGTATTTGGGGTTGGTAGCCCTTACCGTTTTGGAAAAAAGGGCCAAAAGGGGCTAATACGGGTGTATTGACAAAACTGTTGTAGAATGTTTAATATTCATTTGATTTTGAAAATTCTTTTTTTATTGAATTCCTTATTAAATTCTGTCAACAAAATGTGTCAATGGTTTTGATGTATATTGAACCGTTGCATTGCTACAGGGGGCCAAAGACGGGCCACACCCACAAAATCAACTTTTTTATTTGTGGTCCGATTTTCAAAATCTTTTTTTCATTGGAATCCTTGATAAAATCCCTGCCTGCATTTTTCAATCAGATTTGAAATATCTCTTACTGTTTTTGAGATATAAGGGGTCGAAGGGGCAAAAAACGACATTTTTAAAAGTTGGTCAAGGCAAATGGTTTTACACAAGAAATTTAGCTGTAGTGGGCCAGCCAATTGTTATAAAGTTTAAATATGATGATTATATACACTAAAGGAAGCTTTTTATTGCATTTTGTGGTCCTAACCTTTTTTTAAAAAAGGGCCAAAAGGGGCTTAATCGTGTCAAAAATGTCAATGAATATAGAAATAATTTTTTTTCTATTAAATGTTATTGTAAATATATATGTGTCAAATATGCATTTTAAAGTCCACCATAGGTTGCATGTGTAAAAACGCTTTGTAAGTCCACCATGGGCTGCATGTGACCAAAGCAATAGACTATCCATATTGGGCCTCCAATGTACAGGGTTCAACTTGTTGCGGTCGTATCATGCTGCGCTTGGCGTAGCTTTTTATTTAGCTTGCGGAAACCCATTGAAGGAATTAACGTTTATTTTTTAGCTTGCGGAAACCCATTGAAGGAATTAACGTTTATTTTTTAGCTTGCGGAACCCCATTGAAGGAATTATTTTGTTTTTTAGCTTACGGAACCCCATTGAAGGAATGGACCATGACCACTTTTACAAACTCAATGCCACCCATACAAGGAATTATCGTTTGTTTTTTAGCTTGCCGAACCCCATTGAAGGAATTATTGTTTGTTTTTTAGCTTACGGAACCCCATTGAAGGAATGGACCATGACCACTTTTACAAACTCAATGCCAAGTATAAGTTTTCTCTGGCCTTTGAGAATGGCTTATGTCCTGATTACATGACGGAGAAGTTATGGAGACCACTGTATCTAGGATCTGTACCTATAATACTGGGGTCACCTAAAGTAAAGGTGAGGTTTAAATATTCACAGTCTACGTTTACATTATATGACGGAGAAGTTATGGAGACCGCTGTATCTAGGATCTGTTGCTATAATTCTGGGGTCACCTAAAGTAAAGGTGAGGTTTAAATATTCACAGTCAATGTTTACATTATATGACGGAGAAGTTATGGAGACTGCTGTATCTAGGATCTGTACCTATAATACTGGGGTCACCTAAAGTAAAGGTGAGGTTTAAATATTCACAGTCTATGTTTACATTATATGACGGAGAAGTTATGGAGACCGCTGTATCTAGGATCTGTACCTATAATACTGGGGTCACCTAAAGTGAAGGTAAGTTTTAAAGTTTTACAGGGTACTTTTACAGTGTCATGACAGAGAAGTTATGGAGACCGCTGTATCTAGGATCTGTTGCTATAATTCTGGGGTCACCTAAAGTAAAGGTGAGGTTTAAATATTCACAGTCTACGTTTACATTATATGACAGAGAAGTTATGGAGACCACTGTATCTAGGATCTGTACCTATAATTCTGGGGTCACCTAAAGTAAAGGTGAGTTTTAAATATTTACAGTCTAAGTTTACATTATATACAAAAGATAGACTTGGCTGTTGGACTACAAGGGGATACTCATCTCTAATCTACAACTCCTTCTAAACCCCTTGATGAATTCTCATGAAACTTTCACACAATCTTTGTGAAGTAATGTAGATGTGCACCTACTATTTTAAAATTTGATTTGATGGATTTTTTGGGGTTACCCATAGGGAAACATGGACTTAGGTACACCACAAGGGGGTACCCATCTTGTTTTAAAATTTTTGGGGTTTCCTATAGCAAAAGATGGATTTAGCTGTTAGACTACAAGGGTGTACCTATCTCTTATCCGCAATTCCTCCTACGCCCCTTAATAGATTTTCATTAGACTTCAACACAATCTTTGTAACATAATAAAGGTGTGCACCTCTTATTTTGATATTGTTTGGGTTTCCCTTGGAAAATCAGGGACTAAAAGGGAGTTTCTATATCTTATTGGCAACTCCTCATAAACTCTTCAATGGATTTTCATTTTCATTCATTTAACTTTCACACCATCTTTGTGACATAGTGTAGATGTGCACCTACAATTTTTGTCCCCCACCGTAAGGTGGAGCAGGGTATAGAAATGTTGGTGTCCATCCGTCTTTATGTTTGTCCGTTTGTTCATCCATCTGTCCAAGTTTATTCCATAACAGATTTTTAAGCTACTATTATTACAAGGCTTTCGGTATTTGTATAAAGCTTCAGGTAGAGGTCTCATATGGTGAGATGCCTTTCCAGGTCTGTGGCGTACCTACTTCCTCTTTAAGGTGTTGTCTCATAATTTTTAATGGTCAAAATGGAAATTTTTCGTAGATTTCTCAGCTAGTATTAATCCTAAGCTTTTGATAGTTGGCTTCAGGTAGAGGTAGTGGTAGGATGCGTTTCCATATCTGTCATTTTTCGACTTTATGTATATTAAGCTGTCCTTAATTTTTCCCGTTGGTGGGAGACCTAGAAATTCCATTCTTTTAAAATTTGATCTGATGGATTTTTGGGGTTTCCAATAGCAAAACATGCACATAGCAATTATACAACAAGGAGTACCTATCTCTCATCTGCAACTCCTCCTAAAACGTGCAATGGATTCTCATAAAACTTTTACACAGTTTTTGTGACATAATGTAGATGTGCACCTACTATTTTGAAATTTAATCTGATGGATTTTTTGGGATTTCCCATTGGGAAACATCGAATGGGGGGGGGGGTATTTATTTGCCCACAGTTTAACTGCAAATTGTTTTATAAGAAATAAGATTATTTATATATGGTTTTAGGGCAGGTACATGTATATAAACTAATTTAATATTAATTTGACTGATACAAAAAAATAAAATTCAGTTCCATATTCCAAAAAATCTGGAATTGATTGCATGACAAAAGAATATAGAAAAATGTGTCTTAAAAAAGGCTTCCTATGTAGCCCAGCCACTAGGAGCACTATCTAACCTTCTGCAAAAAACAACATCCATAGTGTAATTATAAAGCTAAGTTTCAGTTCTGGATTCCAAAAGACTGAAGCCGAGTGTGTGAGCAAAGAACTATGTGCAATTACTGAGCCAAGTTTCAGTTCTGTATTTAAAAAAAAACAGATGGAGCTGTTTGACAAAGAAATTGTGACAAAGAAATTTACCCTTGGGTTTCCTATGCAGCCCAGCCCCTGGGGGGCATTATCAAATTCCAAAACCTATGGCAAAATCTACACTCAGAGTGCAATTACTGAGCCAAGTTTCAGTTCCATATTCCAAATAACCTAGGATAAGTTCTAGATGAAGGAATGAAGTGCCCTTAGGCTACCTAAGCAGCTCAGCACCTAGGAGCATTATCAAAATTCTGAAACCTTCGGCACAGTCCCCAGTTACATTTAAAAGCAAAACAGTATCCACGCATTTTCCCTTGCATGGCGATACTATGGTAATTAGAATTGATTGAAATAAAAGTATAAAAGTACATTGGCTTTAATTACCACAAAAACTATTTTCATGAATCATATAGTCAAGAATTTTTAAAGATAAAATATTCAACAATGAAAAATTGTTACCAAAGGTGTGAATATATTATTTTATTTTTATAGAATTTTGAATTAATGATTTGCATTCATTACAGTATGATAGTTTTTCAATTTTCATGGCATGTTTGACTTGTAATTTTATACTCTTAATGTTTATTACTGATTTCACTCAAGAAATTTTACGGAAGACATCATGCACTTATAGACAAATATGGGATTTCGATCTCTCAGATGAGTGCAGATGTTGGTTTGTCATAGGGTGTTGATTTATCTTCCTTTACCGAATTTGACACGCTGAATGGACTATTGGCAACGCGACGGGTGTGCTATAGCAAGCAGGAACTGCTTACTCTTCCGGAGCACCTGAGTTCACTCTTGTTTCGACTGGAGTTCGCATTGTTGATTGATATTCAGTTGTTTTGTGTTTCCATATTTTACATGTTGTCTGTTTTTGTCCTGTTCTTGTTGGTGTTTGCTTGTTTTGTCTCTGCCCTTTCGGACTTTTGACATTCGGATACCCCATTGGTACCTCTGCTTCTTCCAAACAACCGTGTACATGATTCTGCATAACAAGTTTTTAAAAAAATTGATATTGTAAAAAAAATCATTCTTTTTATTATTAGATATTTTATTTATTAAAAATGGTGATTAACACTGTCTTCTACAATATGTAGATTTCAAAGTTTGCTAGAAATATTTTAATCTATAATATTAGTTACCAATTTATAAAAATTATCCACTGATGATACAATCCATTCATTTTGATAAAATAACATTATATAGATCCTATAGAATGAAATGTATAGAAATCATTTAAAAGTCATTGTTGTTGATTGTTTGTTTAAAATTTTTGTATTCATTAGAATCCATAAAATGACAGTTCATACAGTTTTGCCTTTGTTCCCTCTACATCATTCACATAACAGACACATCCTAGATAGATAGTACCAGAGGGAGCCAGAGCCAGAGAGTATGGTCCCATTATTCCAATATCCATAGGATTGTAGTATGTGATTATCTCTCCTTCATTGTTCAGGATATGTAGATAGAAAGTTGTAAAGTCCACCACCAGGATATTATCACTAGGAGTTGTTAGTAGACTGACAGGTTCCATTGGTTTGTCAGGAGAGTTTATATCAGGATGGCCATGATAGTATCCCATTTTACCTCCAGGATGGAGCACTACTACTTTATGTCCAAGTCTATCACCTACAACAATGCTCCCTTCACTGGTTGATGTGATTCTATAAGGATATTTAAATATTTGTTGTTGATTGTCATGTTCATATTTCTTGATCTGTTTCCCCTCAGTGTTCATCACAATAACAATCCCATCCTTCCTATCCCTGGCTCCAATGATAACTCTGTGGTCTTTGGTGACATGGACACAGGTTATAAACCAAGGGTGAACATTAAACTTAGAGTCAATGATTTGTCCTGTCATAGGATTGATGATGCCTAGGATTGACCCTGGTCTCACAATGTAAGTAGATCCTGATGGAGATGTAGCCAGGTCTAAGACTGGAGTCTTGTTCGTTGATAGTGTCTTCATTGTATCATGTTTTATTTTGATGTGTTGTATTGTTTCTTGATCCTTGTAATCTTCACCTATCCACAGAGAGCCATCCTCACAAACAGCCAGGTGATGAATGTACCTTATGTCTACTGTATGCTGCTTCACTACCTCAAATCCAATCACTTTCTCCAAAGATTCCTTGTTTAGGTCCTTTATGTTGATAACCTGATGATCCTTACCAAATTTAGGATGAATTTTATCCTTACATGTATCACACATGAGGTAGCCACATGTTTTACATTTCCAATGTATTTTGTTACTGCTTTCACATACTTGACAGCCAACTGGTATTTGTCCTTTAGGTAAGGATTTAGAAAATGCCATAAAGTTTTTTAAGTTTGTATTGTAAAAAATAGAATTTCACAAAAATGTAGACTCGTCTTTACCTTAATCAATGGTAATTTTAGACTTTTCTTTATTGCAGTTTTTATTTAAGATATGAAATTTAATACTATGTTTCTATAAAGAGTGCATTATTTACATTCATTTTGTTTCAATTGTTTTATTTCATAGTCTATTTGGTGTTTTGTTTTAAACTATATAAACTTTTTTCATTGACTGATTTTCTTTTGAATTAAAGTTTATTCAGAACAATAGTTTCATATAAAAGAGTAGTCTTGAAGTTTAACTATAGAAGAAATTTAGAAATTCTAATTCTATACGTTGTGTTATTGTACTGAATTATATATACACCTCGCCAAAAGTTAAGCAACACCAACTGTTTTAAACAATAATCATTTTATGCCTTGAAATTTTCGCATAATACAAAATGATGGAAAATCAAAAAGTAATCACTTCAATGTATAGACTCTATTTGTGTAATGGACTAAACATTTTTTATCAGAAATCTTTGCAAGTCATGAAAATCAAACTTTTTGAAAATGATATAAAAACTAAGATAAAATAGCGTTTGAAAAGTTTAACTTTCTATGAATTGTAGACTTATAGCAATTTATCAATGCATATAATGTTTGCAAACATAACAGATTATCACTTTACAAAAAAAATTCTGGTTTTAAGCTCAAGTTGCATTCACTGTGGTCAACAAAGGGACTTAATAAGTTTTACCATAAAAAGTTTGAAAAACGCTAAAAAGGCAAATTTTTGCAAACGTTTAAGATGTTTTGTCTAAAACAAATTCAATGTTTTTCCTAATCCTAAGACACATATTTAAACCTTAAAGATGTCACTAAAGCATTTCAATTGTTTGAATTTTCACTAGAACATATCCATAACAAGAGGCTCCCAGGAGCCTGAATCGCTCACCTGACATATGTGCCTGAAGTAAAGGTTCTTAGGCAAAATCTATTTTACATTGAAAGGGCCATAAGTTTAATAAGGGGGTCATCTGACAATATGGTGGATCTTAAGGTGCTATTCACTTTTGTTCTCAATCAAAATTCAAAAATCTGTCACCCTTTTGAGTTATTAGCAAAAAACTGCCATTTACCCCTATGTTCTATTTTTAGCCACAGCCGCCATGTTTTAAGGCCAATCAAAAATCCCCACATCAGTTCTATACACCTAATGCTAATAAGCATTAATACCAAGTTTGGTTCCAATTGGACTTAAAGTGTCAGAGGAGTTAATGTTTTCAATGTAATGAGGAAATGCTTTTTAAATGCTCAATTTTGACGTTCTAAGGGCAATAACTCCTAAAAGGAAATGTCCTACAACGTTGACCCTATAACATATTTTGTAGATCTTGATGTGCTTAACAATATGCAAATTAAATTTCTCAAATATCTTATAAAGTTTTCAAGATATTGAGCTAAACAGGTGCAAAATTTGCAAAAAATCATCAAAAAGGGAAATAACTCCTACATGGATTGTTGGATTTTCTTCAAAATTTCAGGGTAGGTAGATCTTGCCGTGCTGATCACTTTTGTTTCCAATCAAAATTTTATAATCTGTCACCGTTTTTGAGTTATCTACAAAAAACTGCCATTTACCACTAAGTTCTATTTTTAGCCACGGCGGCCATGTTTTATGACCAATCAAAAATCCCCACATCAGTTCTATACACCTTATGCTAATAAACATTAATACCAAATTTAGTTCCAATCGGACTCAAAGTGTCAGAGGAGTTAACGTTTTCAATGTAATGAGGAAATGCTGTTAAAATGCTCAATTTTGACGTTCTAAGGGCAATAACTCCTAAAAGGAACGGTCCTACAACGTTTACCCTATACATATTTTGTAGATCTTGATGTGCTGAACAATATGCAATTTTCTCAAATATCTTGTATAGTTTTCAAGATATTGAGCTAAACAGGTGCAAAATTTGCAAAAAAATCATCAAAAAGGGCAATAACTCCTACATGGGTTGTTGGATTTTCTTAAAAATTTCAGGGTAGGTAGATCTTGAGGTGCTGATCACTTTTACCGTGCCAGAAATTTGATATCTGTAGCCGTTTTTGAGTTATTTGCAAAAAACTGCATTTTACCCCTATGTTCGATTTTTAGCCACGGCCGCCATGTTTTATGACGAATCAAAAATCCCCACATCAGTTCTAAGCACCGAATGCTAATGAACAACCATACCAAGTTTGGTTGCAATTGAACTTATTGTGTCAGAGGAGTTAATGTTTTTAAAAGTTTACGGAAGACGGACGACGGACGCCAAGTGATGACAATAGCTCACATGACCCTTCGGGTCAGGTGAGCTAAAAAGGGGGATTTGATACTTAAAATCTGTTATTGGCATGCAAATATGCAATTTCTAGGTTCTTGTTTGATGCATTACTTTACCATTGGTGTAAGTAACCACATCATCAAACTTAACTTCTACTTCCGGCAATAAAATTAAACCTTCAAAAGGTCACAATAATGCTTTTAAACGAAAATATCGAAAAACTGAAAAATATCCATTTAACATAATCCCCACTATGAGATTTCTGGAACAGTATTATGAGTATCATTTGTTATGAGTACCAAAATGTCACCTTTGAAATCAATAAATGTAAAAAATCTAAAGTCAGCATTTTGTACCACGCAAAAGCCATGCAAAAATAAGCTTTCATTTCTTTACAATGTTTAGGTCTCAAATCGGAAAAAAAACAATCCAAAAAATGCTGGATGTGATATGTTTACATTCTTATTGTTACAATAGAGCAAAAACACACGGTTTTAATCAATAAAACTCTAAATTTACGCAACCCAAAAGTTGTTACTGAAACCACACTTTTTGTTTTGCTTGATTTGTTTGCCAATATTGACTGTTCTAGAAAAGCCTAAAATTGTATGATGATTGATGAGAATCAGAAAATGTTGTAAATGTGTGGAAGAAAATATAGGCCAAGTTTCAGGATATTGTTTTTAGAAATAAGGAAGCTGAACTCGCGTAGGTACAGGTGTTGCTTAACTTATGGCAAGGTGCATATTTAGGCAAGGTCTTCACTTTATTACAATCTACTTGAATAAGTGTAGTCCATGACTCCATGTGGGGCTTGTGTGAAGAATGTAAAAAAAGAGCAGAGCCTAGATTGCCATAAGAGAAGACTAGATCTGATGTCGGGTTAGTGCTCAGCCCACAGGGTGACCAAGGTGTACACTTATAAGTAGGCTGGATGGTCAGGTCATTATATGAAAAGCTTGACCGCTGACCATAGTGGGCCAATAGTGGGTGATGGTCTTTTCAAATGGATGGTTACCAACCAATCTAAAATGTATGATTAATGAAAAGGACATTGAGATAATTAAACTTTTTTTATCTTGGAATCACTTTTTAGCTCACCTGGCCAAAGGTCATGTGAGCTATTGCCATCACTTGGCGTCCGTCGTCGTTAACTTTTCTTCAAACTTCTCCTCTTAAACTGCTGCACTGATTCAAACCAAATTTGGTCTGGTGGTACTATAGGGTATCCCCCACAGAACTGATGTGGGGATTTTTGATTCGTCAAAAAACATGGCTGCCATTGCTAAAAATAGACCAGGGGGGTCAGACTACTGTTTTTGGCTTGTAAATCAAAAAGTATAAGAGATAGATGAAATCTGATGCCACCCTAATGCTTCAGCATCAAAAGTTCTACTAAAGTCTCCTTTTGGTCCAAGTTGTCAGATGACCCCTTATAGGGGTTACAGCCCCTTAAAGGTGAAAAATAGTGTTTTTTCATGTTTTTGCCCTACAGTATGAAAACTATTGCAGATAGAGAAAAGCCGTTGCTTGCTTAAATGTTCAGCTCATAAAGCTCTACAAAAGTCTTCATAGGGTTGAAGTTGTCAGATGACCCCTTATAGAGGTTACGGCCCCTAAAATAATGTTTTTTTCATGTTTTTGGCCTATGGCATGAAAACTATTGCAGATAGAGAGAAGCTGTTGCTTGCTCAAATGTTCAGCTAATTTAGCTGTACAAAAGTCTCCATAGGGTCGAAGTTGTCAGATGACCTCTTATAGGGGTTACGGCCCCTAAAATAATGTTTTTTCATGTTTTTTGCCTATAGAAAGAAAACTTTAGCAGATAGAGAAAAGCTATTGCTTGCTAAAATTTTCAGTTCATTTAGCTCTACAAAAGTTTCATTAGGATCGAAGTTGTCAGATGACCCTTAATAGGGGTTACGGCCCCTAAAATAACCTTTTTCATGTTTTGGGCCTATAGAATGATAACTATAGCAGATAGAGAAAAGCTGTTGCTTGCTTAAATGTTCAGCGCATAAAGCTCTACCAAAGTCTCCATAGGGTCAAAGTTGTCAGATGACTCCTTATAGGGGTTACGGCCCCTAAAATAACGGTTTTTAGCTCACCTGACCCGAAGGGTCAAGTGAGCTATTGTCATCACCATCCGTCCGTCGTCCGTCGTCCGTCCGTTACTTTTTAGCTCACCTGACCCGAAGGGTCAAGTGAGCTATTGTCATCGCCATCCGTCCGTCGTCCGTCCGTCGTCCGTCGTCCGTCCGTTACTTTTTCAAAAATCTTCTTCTCTGAAACCTCTGAATGGAATTTTTCAAAACTTGGTCCAAGTATTAATTAGGGCATGATGTTTAAAAATTGTGTTCGGCTTTATGATTTGATAACAAACATGGCAGCTGTTACTAAAAATAGAACATAGGGTAAAATCACATTCAAAGACTTATAACTTGAAAACTAGAACAGATAGAAAAAATCTGAAGGATCTTAGACTCTTCAGAATCAAAAGCTCTACAAAAGTCTCCATTGGGTCGAAGTTGTCTGATGACCCCTAATAGGGGTTATGGCCCTTTTAAGGTCAAAAATAGCATTTTTTCATGTTTTTGCCCTATAGAATGAAAACTATTGCAGATAGAGAAAAGCTGTTGCCTGCTTAAATGTTCAGCTCATTAAGCTCTACAAAAGTCTCCATTGGGTCGAAGTTGTCAGATGACCCCTAATTGGGGTTATGGCCCTTTTAAGGTCAAAAATAGCGTTTTTTCATGTTTTTGCCCTATAGAATGAAAATTATTGCAGATAGAGAAAAGCTGTTGCTTGCTTAAATGTTCAGCTCATTAAGCTCTACAAAAGTCTCCATTGGGTTGAAGTTGTCAGATGACCCCTAATAGGGGTTATGGCCCTTTTAAGGTCAAAAATAGCGGTTTTTTATGTTTTTGCCCTATAGAATGAAAACTATTGCAGATAGAGAAAAGGTGTTGCTTGCTCAAATGTTTAGCTCATTAAGCTCTACAAAAGTCTCCATTGGGTCGAAGTTGTCAGATGACCCCTAATAGGGGTTATGGCCCTTTTAAGGTCAAAAATAGTGTTTTTTCATGTTTTTGCCCTATAGAAAGAAAATTATTGCAGATAGAGAAAAGCTGTTGCCTGCTTAAATGTTCAGCTCATTGAGCTCTACAAAAGTCTCCATTGGTTCGAAGCTGTCAGATGACCCCTAATAGGGGTTATGGCCCTTTTAAGGTAAAAAAATAACATTTTTTCATGTTTTTGCCCTATAGAATGAAAACTATTGCAGATAGAGAAAAGCTGTTGCTTGCTTAAATGTTTAGCTCATTAAGCTTTACAAAAGTCTCAATAGGGACGAAGTTGTCAGATAAGCCCTGATAGGAGTAATGGCCCTTTTAAGGTCAAAAATAGCGTTTTTTTCATGTTTTTTGCCCTATTGAATGAAAACTATTGCAGATAGAGAAAAGGTGGGGCTTGCTCTAATGATCAGCTCATTTATCCTCAGGAAAGTCTCCGTTGTATCTAAGTTGGGACTTGACCCATTAAAGAAGAGACCATTATGCCTTAAGGACCAGGTGAGCGATTCAGGCTCCTGGGAGCCTCTAGTTCAAAAATCTTCTTCTCTGAAACCACTGAATGGAATTTTTCAAAACTTGGTCCAAGTATTAATCAGGGCATGATGTTTAAAAATTGTGTTCGGCTTAATGATTTGATAACAAACATGGCCGCTGTTACTAAAAATAGAACATAGGGTAAAATCACATTCAAAGACTTATAACTTGAAAACTAGAACAGATAGGGAAAATCTGAAGGATCTTAGGCTCTTCAGAATCAAAAGCTCTACAAAAGTCTCCATTGGGTCGAAGTTGTCAGATGACCCCTAATAGGGGTTATGGCCCTTTTAAGGTCAAAAATAGCGTTTTTTCATGTTTTTGCCCTAAAGAATGAAAACTATTGCAGATAGAGAAAAGCTGTTGCCTGCTAAAATGTTCAGCTCATTAAGCTCTACAAAAGTCTTTATTGGGTCGAAGTTGTCAGATGACCCCTAATTGGGGTTATGGCCCTTTTAAGGTCAAAAATAGCGTTTTTTCATGTTTTTGCCCTATAGAATGAAAATTATTGCAGATAGAGAAAAGCTGTTGCCTGCTAAAATGTTCAGCTCATTAAGCTCTACAAAAGTCTCCATTGGTTTGAAGTTGTCAGATGACCCCCCAATAGGGGTTATGGCCCTTTTAAGGTCAAAAATAGGGTTTTTTCATGTTTTTGCCCTATAGAATGAAAACTATTGCAGATAGAGAAAAGCTGTTGCCTGCTAAAATGTTCAGTTCATTAAGCTCTACAAAAGTCTCCTTTGGGTCGAAGTTGTCAGATGATCCCTAATAGGGGTTATGGCCCTTTTAAGGTCAAAAATAGCGTTTTTTCATGTTTTTGCCCTATAGAATGAAAACTTTTGCAGATATAGAAAATCTGTTTCCTGCTAAAATGTTCAGCTCATTAAGCTCTACAAAAGTCTCTATTGGGTCCAAGTTGTCTGATGACCCATAATAGGGGTTATGGCCCTATTGAGGTCAAAAATAGCGTTTTTTCATGTTTTTGCCCTAAAAAATAAAAACTATTGCAGATAGAGAAAATGTGTTGCTTACTGAAATGTTTAGCTCATTAAGCTCTACTAAAGTTTCCATTGGGTTGAAGCTGTCAGATGACCCCTAATAGGGGTTATGGCCCTTTTAAAGTCAAAAATAGCGTTTTTTCATGTTTTTGCCCTATAGAATGAAAACTATAGCAGATAGAGAAAAGGTGTTGCTTGCTTAAATGTTTAGCTCATTACTATGCTCTACAAAATTCTCAATAGGGTGAAGTTGTCAGATAAGCCCTTATAGGAGTAATGGCTCTTTTAAGGTCAAAAATAGTTCATTTAGCCTCAGGAAAGTCTCTGTTGTGTCTAAGTTGGGACTTGACCCATTAAAGAAGAGACCATTATGCCTGAAGGACCAGGTGAGCGATTCAGGCTCCTGGGAGCCTCAAGTTTGTGTTTTTGGCCTATAGAATGAAAACTATATTAGATAAAGAAAAACTGTTGCTTGCTTAAATGTTCAGCTCATTTAGCTCTACAAAATATAGGGTTGACATCAAGACCAGGTGAGCGATTAAGGCTCCTGGGAGTCTTTTGTTCAATGTCAGGATCATTAAGACTGCAAATACTGAATTGGTTGAGAAAGGTTACATAAGCTATGTACAATGTAATTAAAAAGGGTAGATTGCATAACTTGTCCATAAAGTGTCATTTAGATCATTTTAATAAAATGGTAAAACCTATTTTATTGTACGGATGTGAAATATGTTTTTTTCTTTCTAAAAATGATTTTATAGAAAAAGTACATCTTATTGCATTTGAAAAGTTCTATGCCAAATTATATTGTATATGGCGATTTAGGCAGATATCCAATAGAGATAGATATTAAGGTAAGAATGATATCATTTTGGGCAAATTAATAAAGGGTAACCAGTAAAAAAATTTCAGCATTTGCATAATATAGACTATTATTTGTTCACAGTTTTAGAAATGAAAATTCAAGTTCTTGGATTAATACACTGAAATGAGTGTGGCTTAACGTAAAGGGGTATGTTCGGAAAGGACCAAAAACGGCCCTAAATTTCAAATTCAAGACAGCTACAAAATAATGCTGCTAGAATGGTAATAAGACTCTGTACTTTATAATATGTTATACATTGTGCATGAATCGTTTTCTTTCGTGAACTCCAGAAACCTTTAAAGTTAGTGAAATTCTTTAAAAATCGCTATTTTGTACATATTTAGCCTCTTTTTCTGTAAAAAATGATGAATATAATGTTGGCCGCATATTCTGACCAAAATTATTTTTTGGTTAAAATATTTACTTTTAAGTAATGAACTAATAAACAAATAATTATGTTGGTCAGAGCATGCGGCCACTTTTGATTTTGGCACAATAGTGGTGAAAAGTGGTATAAAATCACCAAAAACGAAGATTTTCCTGTTAAATATAGGTATTCTGTGAGTGATTTCCACAGCATTCATTTAGATTTCTTGCTCATGAAAAATCAGCCCAATTACAGGGCCAATTATAGGCATTTGTGAACATACTCCTTTGGCTTTCTCAAAATGTTTTTCAAATTCGGATCAAGCTTACTGTCAAAAATAACTTGCTTTATCAATTTAAGCAAACTTGGAACGCTTCTATTGAAACTTTATCAAAAGAGGATACATTGTAACTATAAACTGTTTAAAAAAGAGCTAAAATGGGAGTCCTATCTTGATACTCTCAAAGATAAGGATAGACTGTGGTTTCATTATTATTCGTGGGGTATTAATTTTTGTGGTTTTCGCGGATGGTCTTGACCCACGAAATTTGATACTCCACGAAAAGGAGATTTTATATTGGTTTGTATGTTGCAAACTACAGAACCACGAATTTAAGAATCCACGAACTGACAACTTTTCATCAAACCACGAAAATAAATGAATCCACAGTATATGTCTTTGCAAAGTTAAGGACATATAACCATCGACTTCCTATAGATGTGTACCCAGAGAAAACAGACACTGCAATTTATGTCTAGTTAGGGAACTGGGTGATGAATTCCATTATTTGTTTGAATGTTCCAGCTTTAATTGCTAATGAACATAAAATTTGTATTATTGATAGTGTTTATAGAAATAGGCCTAATATTATAAAGTTGTCAACAAACAAAAAATCGATTTTATTTAGATTATGTAAATTTATAAAGATTGTTTTTGAGAGGTATTGTCCTCCAGGGACGCCATTTCTTCCATAATTTAAATTTGTGTTTATTGTATATATATCTCTCTACCATTGCATATTGCATGGTTATGTTTATGAAAAATAACGATATATAAAGTATGACATATCTCTGTACCATTGTATATTGGTTATGAGAAATAAAGATATACAAAGTATGACAAACTGTACGTCCTTAGCGACTTTCAGACCTGTCAAAGCTCTACTTCCTGTTTTCAGTCGGGGCAATATGAAAAGCTATAAAAATCAACTTTAGATTTCTTTCAAGTTTTTCTCAAAAACTGTACATAGGAATGATTTGAATCTTGATAGGATGATTTAGTATGACAAACTGTGTGTCATATTTAAAACGAAAGAATATGGAATATGTGCCAGAAAGACATGATCCACATATTGAAATTATTTAATAAATGTTCAAAAGCAAAATTTCACTGCGTGTGAAGCACTTTTCTGGATTAAGCTTCATCAGACACGCTATGAGTTAAAACTCGGAAAACCGGTAGAATATTAAATTTTATAAAACAAAAAGAGAAGCCAAAAATATTACAACAATGACCAAACCGATAAATTTATCAAATTTAAAAGAAATAGCCAAACTTTGTCAAATTTTGGAAATATGTAAACTGTTTCTTTCCAACACATATTCCAGTACTTGAAAATATATAAGAGCATAAAACTGAAGCGCGGGGAAGCTTTCTACGACCTCCATGCGGCACTAAAGCCAAACTCTGAAATAATATTAAAAATGAAAGAATATGGAATATGTGCCAGAAAGACACGACCCACATTTTGAAATGATTTTGTTAAATGTACAACAGCAAAATTTCACTGCGGATGAAGCACTTTTCTGGATTAACCTTCATCAGACACGCTATGAGTTGAAAACTTGGAAAACCAGTAGAATATTAGATTTAATCAAACAAAAACAGATGCCAAAAATATAACAACAATGACCAAACAGATAAATTTATTAAATTTCATAGAATTAGCCAAAACGTCAAATTTTGGAAGTATGTAAACTGTTTCTTTCCAACACATATTCCAGTACTCGAAAATATATAAGAGCATACAACTCTCTTTGAGATATTTAAGTAAAAAAAAGGTCAAAGCTAATTTTAAGTTCAGAAAAGTGAAAACCAACGTTAAATCTAAAAATTAATTCGTATCGATTTTTAATTTTTTATACGACCGCAAAAAATTTGCGGACGTATCATGGTATGATGCTGTCATTGTCGTTGTCGTCGTCGTCGTTGTCTGTTAACTCTAGTGTATACACAATAACTTTAGTTCTAGTAATCCGAATGCAATGAAATTTCACAATGATATTTCTTACTATTAAAGGATGGATGGGATTGATTTTGGGGGTCCCACCTGTTTTGGTTTTGAAATTAGGGGCCAAAAAGGGGCCAAAAATGCTAATTTTATGTTTGTTGCCACGATAACTTAAGTACCACTTTTTATAATAACCATGCAAAAAGCGATTCATGGGTAGAAAGCCTACACCACTTTATTTTTGATATGTTACTCCTACTAGCACCCTGATTCAATATTTTGTACTCTTTTTCCAAACAAGCGTTGGTCCTGAGAGAAAAAATATATAGAATGCATTGGAAAATTGTAAGAAAGGGAGAAAACTCTTAAAACTGTTAATAATTAGGGGGACACCCTATAGTAATCAGTCCGTCCGTCCGTCCGTCCGTCCGTCCGTAACAAATTCAGTTTTCCGGACTTTTTTTCTAAACGCTTATAGATAATGAACTGATTTTTGATATATGAGTTTACCTTGATGAGTTACAGATCAAGTTTGAGTTTCGTGCCAGTCCACAAATTTTTATGGGAGTTATGGCCCTTTGAACTTTGAAAATTCACTAAAATTTCAGTTTTACGCACTTTTTTTCTAAACGCTTATAGATAATGAACTGATTGTTGGTATGTGAGTTTACCTTGATGAGTTACAGATCAAGTTTTAGTTTCGTGCCGGTCCACAATTTTTATGGGAGTTATGGCCCTTTGAACTTTGAAAATTCACTAAAATTTCAGTTTTCCGCACTTTTTTTCTAAACGCTTATAGATAATGAACTGATTTTTGGTATGTGAGTTTACCATGATGAGTTACAGATTAAGTTTGAGTTTCCTGCCGGTCCACAAAATTTTATGGGAGTTATGGCACTTTGAAGTTAGAAAATCCATTGCAATTTTATTTTCTACACTTTTTTAGCTCACCTGGACCGAAGGTCCATGTGAGCTATTACCATCACTTGGCGTCCGTCGTCGTCGTCGTCGTCGTCTGTCGTCGTCTGTTAACAATTTTTCAAAAATCTTCTCCTCTGAAACTACCAAACAGAATTTAATGAAACTTGGTATGAATGATCCTTAGGGTGTCCTGCACCAAACTTGTGTTTTGATTTTTGATCCGTTAAAAAACATGGCCGCCATTACTAAAAATAGACTAGGGGGGTCAGACTACTGTTTTTGGCTTATAAATCAAAAAGTATAAGAGATAGAGGAAATCTGAGGCCACGCTACTGATTCAGCATCAAAAGCTCTACAAAAGTCTCCATATGGTCAAAGTTGTCAGATGACCCCTTATAGGGGTTACGGCCCCTTGAAGGTGAAAAATAGCATTTTTTCATGTTTTTGGCCTACAGAATGAAAACTATTGCAGATAGAGATTAGCTGTTGCTTGCTTAAATGTTCAGCTCATTTAACTCTACAAAAGTCTCTATAGGGTCGAAGTTTTCAGATGACCCCTCATAGGGGTTACGGCCCCTTAAAGGTGAAAAATAGCCATTTTTCATGTTTTTGGCCTACAGAATGAAAACTATTGCAGATAGAGATTAGCTGTTGCTTGCTTAAATGTTAAGCTCATTTAGCTCTACAAAAGTCTCCATAGGGTCGAAGTTGTCAGACAACCCCTTATAGGGGTTACGGCCCCTGAAAAATAGCGTTTTTTCATGTTTTTGTCCTACAGAATGAAAACTATTGCACATAGAGATTAGCTGTTGCTTACTTAAATGTTCAGCTCATTTAGCTCTACAAAATTCTCCATAGGGTCGAAGTTGTCAGATGATCCCTTATAGGGGTTTTGGCCTCTGAAAAATAGCGATTTTTCATATTTTTGTCCTACAGAATGAAAACTATTGCAGATAGAGATTAGCTGTTGCTTGCTTAAATGTTCAGCTCATTTAGCTCTACAAAATTTTCCATAGGGTGGAAGTCAGATGACCCCTTATAGGGGTTACGGCCCCTTAAAGGTGAAAAATAGCCATTTTTCATGTTTTTGGCCTACAGAATGAAAACTATTGCAGATAGAGATTAGCTGTTGCTTGCTTAAATGTTTAGCTCATTTAGCTCTACAAAAGTCTCCATAGGGTCGAAGTTGTCAGATGATCCCTTATAGGGGTTACGGCCTCTGAAAAATAGCGATTTTTCATATTTTTGACTCCTTATAGGGGTTATGGCCCCTTAAAGGTGAAAAATGGTGTTTTTGGCCTATGGAATGAAAACTATTGCAGGTAGAGAAAAGCTGTTGCTTGCTTAAATGTTCAGCTCATTTAGCTCTACAAAAGTATAGGGTCAACATCAAGACCAGGTGAGCGATTCAGGCTCCTGGGAGCCTCTTGTTATTGTTCCTTGTAGATAATAAACTGATCAAGTTTAGGTATTCATTTGTTTGACAAATTGTTACCAGTTACTGAAATATGAGGCCTGTAAAGGACTATGTATTGTTTTGCAATACTCTCAGAATGCTTGTTAGTAAGAATATTTGATTATCTTCATGCATGCATTCTCTTAATTATAAAAATAAACAATACATACGGGGTCACTTTTAAAACTATTCCCTCAAAATTTCACCTGCAGTATAGTACTTAGTAATCAAGTAATCTGTCCATCTATAACAACCAGCGGGGCCCTTGGAGATGGCTATCATCTCCCTGGTATCTAGTTTCAATAGAAACCATTGTTACAAAATGGCAAGATTTCTCCCAGGACCAGACAGTTATGCGCAAATTGTTATTTATTTCTTATTTTGTATACTTTGAACTATCTTTTGTTAAAAATAAACCACTGTAGCCTTTTTATCAATGAATCACTTTTCTTCAATTTTGCATGATTCTTAGGTGGAGTACTACTTAAGTTCTAGTCATCCTATTGCTTTGTACTTTGACATTAATGTTCCTTGACATAAAAGGGTGAATGGGATTGGTTTTAGGGGTCCCCCCTTATTATACCCCCCACTTTCAAAAGTGGGGGGTATATAGTGATAGGGGTGTCCGTCCGTCCTTCCGTCCGTCCTTCCGTCCGTCCTTCCGTTACACTTCAGGGTACCCTTCTCTTATCCGCAAATCCTCCTAAACCCCTTGGTGGATTTTCATGAAACTTACACACAATCTTTGTGACATAATGTAGATCTGCACCTACTATTTTAAAATTTGATCAGAATGATTTTTGGGGTTTCCCATAGCAAAACATGGACTTAGCCATTCGACTACATGGGGGTACCCATCTCTTATCCGCAACTCCTCCTAAACCCCTTAGTGTATTTTAATGAAACTTACACACAATCATTGTGACATAATGTAGATGTGCACCTACTATTTTAAAATTTGATCAGAATGATTTTTGGGGTTTCCCATAGCAAAACATGGACTTAGCCATTCGACTACATGGGGGTACCCATCTCTTATCCGCAACTCCTCCTAAACCCCTTGGTGGATTTTCATGAAACTTACACACAATCTTTGTGACATAATGTAGATGTGCACCTACTATTTTAAAATTTGATCAGAATGATTTTTGGGGTTTCCCATAGCAAAACATGGACTTAGCCATTCGACTACATGGGGGTACCCATCTCTTATCCGCAACTCCTCCTAAACCCCTTGGTGGATTTTCATGAAACTTACACACAATCTTTGTGACATAATGTAGATGTGCACCTACTATTTTAAAATTTGATCAGAATGATTTTTGGGGTTTCCCATTGCAAAACATGGACTTAGCCATTCGACTACATGGGGGTACCCATCCCTTATCCACAACTCATCCTAAACCCCTTGATGGATTGTCATGAAACTTTTACATAATCTTTGTAACATAATATAGATGTGCACCTACTATTTGAAAGTTTGATCAGAATGATATTGGGGTTTCCCATAGCAATACATGGACTCAGCCATTCGACTACATGGGGGTGCCCATCTCTTATCTGCAACTCCTCCTAAACCCCTTGATGGATTTTCATGAAACCTACACACAATTTTTGTGACAAAATGTAGATGTGCATCTCCTATTCTAAATTTTATCTGATTATTTTTTTGGGGGGGTGGGGGGTATTTGTTTGTGAGCTGCGGCTCACAGTTTTTCTAGTTTTGTTTCGAAATTAGGGGCCCAAAAGGGGCAAAAAATTCAAATATTTTATTGTTTACATCATAACTTTGTTTCTAACTGGCTTATTGCTGTGAAATTTGTGAAGAATGTTTCCTACAATAAAAGAATGAACATGATGATATTTTGCGGGCCCCCTTTTTCCCCGTTATATAATTAGGGGCCAAAATCGAAACTTTTACATTAGTGGTCCAATTTTGAAATTTTTTTTGCATGTTTGTTCTTGTCAAATAGCGATACAAAATTGAGAATCAATTTTTGCGACCCCCCTTTTTTTCCCCTTATTATGTAATGAGGGGCCAAAAGGGACCAAAATCGAAACTTTTTTACTTATGATCCGATTTTGAAACTTTTTTTTGCATGTTTGTTCTTGTTAAATAGTGGATACAAAATTGAGAATTAATTTTTGCAACCCCCTTTTTTCCCCTATTATGTAATTTGGCTAAAATGGAAAATTTGTGGTCTAGTTTTTATCTCCTTTCAAAAAAAAATAATTCCTTTTAAATTGTAAGTTGAAAGTCCACCAAAAGCTGCATGTGTCAAAAACCTTTGTCAGGCCACCATGGGCTGCATGTGTCCAGAGCAATTGACTATCCATATTGGGCCTAAAACGTACAGGGTTCAACATGTTGCGGTCGTATCATGCTGCGCTCGGCGAAGCTTTTTATTTTATATTTCAATAAAGCTGTGTTACATTTTTATATTTCTCTACATATCACTTCTTTTAATAATGATGAACAAAATTAAACATTTAGATGTAAAATAAAGATGATAAGAACAAACTTTTTGGAAAATCAGAACACCGCTAAAGTTGTAACTAAAACATTCTTTTTCTATTTTGATTTCAGGATTTTTTACCATCAAACAAATCAGCCATAGTTGTAGATGATTTCCAAACAGTAAAAGAATTAGCAGATTACATCAAATTCCTCAACAAAAATGATGAAGAATATAATAAATATCTAGAATGGAAGGAAAAGGGTGTTTCTAATTCATACTTGAAAAAAGTATTACACGAACGTGAATGGTCAACACAGACAAATTGGAACAAAGAAAGCATCAACTTCATCGAAGGATTTCAATGTCATGTTTGTAAACAGTTACATGTAAAAATAGAACGAGAACGGTCAGGAAAATCACCTTTGAAGTTTCAAGCTACCAAGGACCATTATGGTTGCCCTGGACCAGTTAACTTCGATGAAAATGGAGTCCAGTATGAAGGTGGAAATGCATCATGGGACTATGAATTTAAACGTGTCAGATATCTAGCGATAGCTGTAAAAAGACTTGTAGAATCAGGGACTCCATTTGATCAAAATGATCTCAAAGAAATGTTTAAAAAGGTTAAAGATGAGTTTAGATGATACAAATTCTTCATAGGTCTCACTATCCCTTATTTGAAAATTCTTGACTTTTGAAATATACACATAATTGCAAAGATTGTCCAATTTAAGTGAAAAGTCATTGATCTCTGCCTCTGTATGTTTTTATTTTGAGAAACTCATTTCAATGTGTAATAATTTATTTTAAAAAGTATACTTATTATACCCTACGCAACGAACACCACGCAACGAAGTCGCGAAGGGTATAATTTATGTTTTTGACTAGTCCGTCCGTCAGTCTGTCCATGATCAAAATTTTCCTATCAGATATCTCGGCTATTAATAACTGTAGGCTTATGATATTTGGTATGTAGCTTCAGGTGGGGATCCCATATGGTGGGATACGTTTTCAGGTCTGTCAATCATCTTCTTCCTGTTTAACGAACAGACTTAGACTTTTTTCACTAAATTTTCAGGGTTGAAAATTTTCGATTTTTCAGCAACTATTAATTGTAGGTATTTGATATTTCATATATAGCTTCAGGAAGGGGTCCTATATGGTGGGATTAGTTTTCAGGTCTGTCGATCATCTACTTCCTGTTTAATGAGCTGAATTAGACTTTTTTCACTAAATTTTCAGGGTTGAAAATTTTAGTAACATATTTTTCAGCAACTATTATTTGTAGGTATTTGATATTTCATATATAGCTTCAGGAAGGGGTCCTATATGGTGGGATTAGTTTTCAGGTGTGTCGATCATCTACTTCCTGTTTAACGAGCTGACTTAAACTTTTTATGCCCCCGCGATGACATGTCGGGGGGCATTAAGTTTTACTCATGTCCGTCCGTCCGTACGTCCGTACAAATTTCCGTCAAGCTTTTCTCAGAAACCGTAAATGGGAATAACTTGAAACTTGGTAGGATGGTTCAGTATTACAAACAATATGTCCTAAGCAAATTTTCGACCTGTCGGACATCTACTTTCTGTTTGGGGCTGGATCGATACCAAAATCGACATGAAAATTTCCGTCAAGCTTTTCTCAGAAACTGTACATGGGAATGACTTGAAACCTGGTAGGATGGTTCAGTATGACAAACTATATTTCCTAAGCGAATTGTAGACCTGTCGGACATCTACTTCCTGTTTGGGGCTGGGCCGATACCAAAATCGATATGAAATTTTCCGTCAAGCTTTTCTCAGAAACCGTACATGGGAATGATTTGAAACTTGGTAGGATGGTTAAGTAAGATTAACTATAAGTCCTAAGCGACTTTCAGACCTGTCGGACTTCAACTTTTTATTTTAGGCCAGCGGGGGCATCCGTGTACCATGGACACATTCTTTCTTTATTTCACTAAATTTTCAGGGTTGAAAATGTTCGCAACTATTAATTGTAGGTATTTGATATTTGATATGTAGCTTCAGGTCGTGGTCCCATATTGTGGAATACGTTTTCATATCTGTCGATCAACTACTTCCTGTTAAACGAACCAACTCAGATTTTTATGCCCCCGCGACGACATGTCGGGGGGCATTAAGTTTTACTCATGTCCGTCCGTACGTCCGTCCGTACGTCCGTACGAATTTTCGTCAAGCTTTTCTCAGTAACCATACATGAGAATGATTTGAAACTTGGTAGGATGGTTGAGTATGACAAACAATACGTCCTAAGCGATTTTGAGACCTGTCGGACATCTACTTCCTGTTTGGGACTTAGGCCAATGTTAAAATATGTGAACATGACTATGAAAATTTCCGTCAAGCTTTTCTCAGGAACTGTATACCAGACTGTTTTGAAACTTAGTAGGATGGATCAGTATGACAAACTGTATGTCCTTAGCGATTTTTAGACCTGTCAGAAATCTACTTCTTGTTTGGGGCCAGCGGGGGCATCCGTGTCCCATGGACACATTCTTTCTTTATTTTCACTAAATTTTCAGGATTGAACATTTTCGTCACAGATTTCTCAGCAACTTTTAATCATAGTCTTTTGATATTTTGTATGAGATTCTATATCAAAGATGAAAGAGAGGTGAGTTAACTACACTGTTACTGTTTCCAAACCATATACTATAGTACGTATATGGAAACATATATTCTAAACATGATATGATTATCTTGGCTAGTATTTATTTTAGATCTGCTAAGGATTCATCGGTAATTAATTTCATTTCTCAAAATGTGTCCTGATTTTTTTTTCTGTCATTATAATGTAACTGCGCACAAATGTTGGGTTTAACCAATTCACTACAATAGCCACTCGGTTTCAAAAAAGGTTATGGGCATAATTCATTTTACCATAGTTAGCTTTAGGAGTCCCATATGGTGTGATACATTTTCAGGTCTGTCACTCTTTTCCCTTCTGTTTAATGAGCCGACTTGGAAAGACAACAACTTACTTTTTATACCCCCCGCAAACAAAGTTTGGGGGGGTATATAGGAAACACCCTGTCTGTCTGTCCGTCTGTCTGTCTGTCCGTCTGTCCGTCTGTCTGTCCACATAACTCGTTAGCGCTTCTTCTCCTTAACCGCTGGGAGGATTTTGCTGAAACTTTAGATGAAGGAAGTACATCATATGAAGATGTACATAAAGAATTATCATCGCACTCGGACATCATTCAGGGGAGATAATTGGACTTAGACTTTTTAAAATACATTATTCAATGGGAGACCTCGTAAGCGCAACTCCTCCTAAACTGCTGGAAGGATTTTGATGAAACTTTACATGAAGGAAGTACATCATATGTAGATTTGCATGAAGAATTTTCATTGCAATCATACATCATTCAGGGGAGATAATTGGACTTAGACTTTTTAAATACATTATAATACATTATTCAATGGGAGACCCCGTAAGCGCAACTTCTCCTAAACCGCTTGATGGATTTTGATGAAACTTTACATAAAAGAAGTACATTATATGTAGATGTGTATGAGAATTTTTCATTGCAATCAGACATCATTCGGGAGAGATAACTTGACTTAGAATTTTTAAATACATTATTCAATGGGAGACCTCGTAAGAGCAACTCCTCCTAAACCGCTTAATGGATTTTGATGAAACTTTACATGAAAGAAGTACATCATCTGTAGATGTGCATGAAGAATTTGTATTGCTCTTGGTTATTATTGAGGGGAGAAAACTGGACTTGAGATTTTTTTTTACAATACAGAGTCCAATATGAAGGGGGGGGGTATCCTTTTGTGAGCTCGCTCACAGTATTACTTGTTTATTCCTAACTCGAAATAGATAATCTCTGTCCATAATGTGGGTGCATTCCAGTATGTGAGCTTGCTCACTTAAAGGTTTTTTTTCATTAACCCAGAAGTGTGCTAATGAAGATCACACCTTAGAGGAACCTACAGCACATTTCTTTAATTTGTTTTCGATATTCATGAACCAAATTAGAGTACAATGTCAAGTCAACATACACTGTGTATACGGTATGTATTGATGCAACATATTATTGTCTACAATTTTCTTAAAAAGAAATTTTAGCTTCCACTTCCCAATTCCTGTTTATATTGTTTCTTATGGAATTTGTCTCATTGATATTTATTTAATTACCTGTATCTTTATATGATCAGTGCAATGCATTATTATTTGTAATTCACTCAGTTGTGATCAAAAGTATTTGCTAGCAAGTTTGTTATCACATAATAATCAACAAATGATAAATAATCTTTTGTTCCTTTATGATTAACTCTCTCAAAATGAGATTTTGTCTACATTTACTTGCAAATGACATTTTTAAATGGACCATATTGCTATATTCTCATGTGCCATATTTTTCAAGTTGAGACATTTTTGTAAACATCATTTTTATTTTATCTCAGTAGTGATTTTTTGTGTTTTAATTTTAGGAATCGACCATTTAACTTGAAAGGGGGGGGGGCTTTGGTTTTTGCCTAAAAAAATATCCTGGAAATTATTTTTGATGAAAAAAATATTTTGGGAGCAGAAGGTCAGAAAAAAAAATATTCTGAAGAAGGATTTCTGCCATATAAAGTAATTAATGCTCATAATGAAAAAAATAATCTGTCATGCTTGCCTTCGAAAAATAAATAAAAATTTTCTGACCAAAACAAAAAACCAAGGCCCCGCCCCCTCTTTGAAGTTAAATGGTCCGTCCCTTATATTATATCTATTCAATACATTTTTGTAAGGTCTTCCACTTAGATAATGTAATTTACTGTGACTTTTTGCCTTATTTATTTGTCTTCCTTTTGATTTTATAAATTATATGCGCAAATGTTACAAAAATAACATTTTATTCAGATTTATACTGCTTTTTTTACACACCTCAAGGCACACCATTGATTTGAATTTGGTATTATCATTTTACCACCTCAAATTATTTGGGTATACCGGTTACCGTTGTTAGATGTCTATAGAACATGTAAAGTAACATTATTCTTGTCTTTTTCTGTTTTTACCACAGCTTGAAATTTTATAAACTTTTACAGATTTTTATACATGATTGTGATTGTTTACCAGATATGTTTAATTGTAACATCACCATTTTTAAAGCTTTGAAAACTGGTCAATGTATCCAATTTCAATGATAATTGAAGCTTATCTGATGTGTAAATAATATTTTGTTGGTTTGAAAAGAGGGTGCTGGGCAAGAAAAAATCTTTATTGTTTAATACTTTTTTAGCTCACCTCAGAAAATGAGGGTGCTTAAGTAATATCCCAAGTGTCAGAGCCCACTACCTAAGAATGGTTAAAGTCTGTTCCAAGTAACTGACAAGTACCACATCCACAGCATTGGTATGATGGTTGTAAATATCAGTGGCAGATTCAGAGGGGACCGAGGGAGTGTACGCCCCCACCTTTTAATTGAGAAATTTTGATTTTTTGTCTGTACAAAATTGACCAAGCAACTTCAAATTTTCATCAAAATCTGACATTGTTAGCAATTATGCCCCCCCCCCCCCCCCCCCCCCCGCTTTCACGGACCTCTGGATCTGCCCCTTAATATGAAGACTAAACAGATGCCGGCTTTGACATACTTTTCTGCATTGATAACCACTTAGCGCAGAATGGTTAAAGTTTCTCTGATAACTGATAATTGGTACACCAATGATAGTGGTATTGTACGTGCACATAGGGACTTTGATGCTTAGCATTATGCATGCTTCAGATGTTGACTGTAACACATCTTTTTTTCTGCATGGGTTACCACATACAAAAAAAAATGTTAAAGTTATTTTCTAGCTCTTACTGACAAGTGCCACACATTGGCATGATATGTGCACCTAGCGATACCTGTTTGGAATGCTGGCCGAGACCTACAGTTTCTCCATCCACTGAAAATACTGTGTAACAAATCAAAAGCTAAAGCTTATCTATGTTTTTACAACAATCTCACTAGGTAAAGTTGGGTACACAGTTTTAAGATGTCCAATACACGATTTTTTTCCGTTTTTGTTTTTGTTTTCACATGGTAGAGGTTACTCTCAAAGAAATAAAGTATTTATAGATATATTTTTTTATGTAGTTTTACATTCCTATATTTGTTTTATACTTTTCTGTGATAAATAAAAAGCTGCAATCAAATAAGTCCTTTGTTTTGTACTTCTATGTTCATTTTTATACCCCGCCACACGAAGTGGCAGGGTATTATGTTATACCCTCAGTTTTTTTCTGTGTCTGTCCGTCCGTCTGTCCGTCCCCCGAAGGTTTCCGACCAATAACTTGAAAACGCTTCAAAGGATTTGAATGATATTTTGCACAGCTGTTTAGTACAATAAAATACAGGTCAAGTTCGATTTCTAGCATGATCCAAAAAATAGTTTTCAAGATAGGCGGCACTTTGAAAAATCAAATTTCATGAAATTTTGAGTTTCTGACAAATAACTTGAAAACGCGTCAAAGGATTTGAATGATATTTTGCACAGCTGTTTAGTACAATAAAATACAGGTCAAGTTTAATTTCCAGCATGATCCGAAAAACAGTTTTCCAGATAGGCCACTTTGAAATCAAATTTTATGAACTTTTGATATTAAAACATGGCGGGGTATCATTTAATGTTCCATTACATGCCCTATTTTTAAAAGACATAAATTTCTTCTAAAATGATTTGGGGTGTTTTGCAATAAATTTGCACAATATTTTTGTGACTTTTAACAAGTTAACAGGTTGTTTTTTTTAGCTAACTTGGCCAAAGGCCATGTGAGCTTATGCCATCACTATGTGTCCATCGTCGTCCGTCGTCCATCCTCTGTCGTCATCCATTAGCAATTTCAAAAAATTTCTTCTCTGTTCTCTGAAACCACTGAACCAATTTAACTGAAACTTTGCAGGATGATATATGACATGTTGGCAACAAACGATTTTCATTTTAAAATGATTTGATAAAAAACATGACCGCTGTTACTAAAAATAGAACATAGGGTAAAATCACTTAAAATGGCTTATAACTCAGCAACCATAACAGATAGAAAATTTTGGGAGGATCTAAGGCTATTCAGAATCAAAAGCTCCACAATAGTCTCCATTGGGTCAAAGTTGTCAAATGACCCTTGATAGGGGTTATGTCCCTTTAAAGGTAAAAAATAGCGTTTTTTTTTCATGTTTTTGCCCTATAGAATGAATCAAATGACCCTTGATAGGGGTTATGTCCCTTTGAAGGTCAAAAATAGCGTTTTTTTCATGTTTTTGCCCTATAGAATGAAAACTATTGCAAATAGAGAAAAGCTGTTGCTTGCTTAAATGTTCAGTTCATTAAGCTCTTCAAAAGTCTCAATTAGGTCGAAGTTGTCAGATGATCCCTTACAGGGGTTACAGCCCCTTAATGGTGAAAAATAGTGTTTTTGGCCTATGGAATGAAAACTATTACAGATAAAGAAAAGCTGTTGCTTGCTTAAATGTTCAGCTCATTTAGCTTTACAATAGTCTTTATAGGGTCAAAGTTGTCAGATGACCCTTTATAGGGGTTACAGCCCCCTAAAGGCGAAAAAGGTGTTTTTGGCCTATAGAATGAAAACTATTGCAAATAGAGAAAAGCTGTTGCTTGCTTAAATGTTCAGTTCATTAAGCTCTTCAAAAGTCTCAATTAGGTCGAAGTTGTCAGATGATCCCTTACAGGGGTTACAGCCCCTTAATGGTGAAAAATAGTTTTTTTGGCCTATGGAATGAAAACTATTACAGATAGAGAAAAGCTGTTGCTTGCTTAAATGTTCAGCTCATTTAGCTTTACAATAGTCTTTATAGGGTCAAAGTTGTCAGATGACCCTTTATAGGGGTTACAGCCCCCTAAAGGCGAAAAAAAGTGTTTTTGGCCTATAGAATGAAAATTATTGCAGATAGAGAAAAGCTGTTGCTTGCTTAAATGTTCAGCTCATTTAGCTCTACAAAAGTCTTTATAGGGTCAAAGTTGTCAGATGACCCCTTATAGGAGTTAAAGCCCCTTAAAGGAGAAAAATAGTGTTTCGCCGATATAATGAAAACTGTTGCAGATAGAGAAAAGCTGTTGCTTGCTTAAATGTTCAGCTTATTTAGCTCTTCAAAAGTCTCCAAAGGGTCGAAGTTGTCAGATAACCTCTAATAGAGGTTACAGCCCCTTAAAAGTTGAATAATAGTGTTTTTGGCCTATTTAGAATGAAAACTATTGCAGATAGAGAAAAGCTTTTTCATGCTTAAACATTTAACTTATTTAGCTATACAAAAGTCTTCATAGGGTTGACATCAAGACCAGGTGAGCAATTCAGGCTCCTGGGAGCTTCTTGTTTCTTACTAGACTGTCATGTTCTAGTAGAGTAAAATCACAGGCAGTGCAATAGGTTTTGCTTGCTTTACTTTATCAACTGGTCTTTTATTGAGTAAAGATGTGGAGTCTTTTTTGCATTAGTAATATGTTACCTAATCTAGTGCTGTTCAGCAAATACAAAATTCAAGCTTCATTAGTCTAATAATTTGAAACAACAGATATTCCTGGTGCAAAAAAATCTAGTTTTTATACGACCGCAAAATTTTTGCGATTGAATAATGTTATGGCGATGTCGTCGTTGTCGTCGTCGTCTGTAGACATTTGGTTTCCGTGCGATAACTTGAGTAAATATTGACCGATTGTTATGAAATTTTGATAAGATGTTTGTTACCTTTTAAGGAGGGTTGGTATTGTATTTGGGGTTTGTGGCCCCTACCATTTTAGAAAAAAGGGCCAAAAGGGGCTAAAACGGGTGTATTGACAAAACTGTTGTAAAATGTTTATTATTCATTTGATTTGGAAAATTCTTTTTTTATTAAATTCCTCATTAAATTCTGTCAACTAAATGTGTCAATGGTTTTAATATATATTGCACCGTTACATTGCTACAGGGGGCCAAAAAGGGGCCACACCCCAAAAATCAACTTTTTTATTTGCGGTCCGATTTTGAAAATCTTTTTTTCATTGGAATCCTAGTGAAAATCCCTGCCTGCATTTTTCAATCAGATTTGCAATATCTCTAACCATTTTCGAGAAATTAGGGGTCACAGGGGCAAAAAACGCCATTTTTATTTAAAGTTTGTCTAGGTAAATAAATTTAGCTGTAGTGGACCAGCCAATTGTTATGAAGTTTCAATATGATGGTTATATCCACTCAAGGAAGGTTGATACTGTATTTGGGGTTTGTGGCCCCTACCGTTTTAGAAAAAAAGGGCCAAAAGGGGATAAAACGGGTGCATTGACAATAAAAAGCTTCGCCGAGCGCAGCATGATACGACCGCAACATGTTGAACCCTGTACATTTTAGGCCCAATATGGATAGTCTATTGCTCTGGACACATGCAGCCCATGGTGGACTGACAAAGGTTTTTGACACATGCTGCTCTGGTGGACTTTCGACCCAGGGGGTAAAAATATAAATTTTCAATTTTGTATTCTACTCATGCAAAATAATTGTCAAAATCGGACAAGAATAAAAAAAATTCAATTTCGGCCTCTTTTGGCCCCTTATTATGTAACAGGTGAAAAAGGGGTGGGGTTGCAAAAATAATTTCTCAAATTTGGATTCACTTCTTGACAAAAATAAACTTGCAAAAAAAAATTTCAAAAACAAACCAGAAATAAAAAAGTTTTGATTACGGCCCTTTTTGGCCCCTAATTAGAAAACAAGTGAAAAAGGGGATGGTCACAAAAATTAATTCTCAAATTTGGATTCACTACCTGACAAGAATAAACTTGCAAAAAAAATTTTAAAATCGGACCACAAATAAAAGTTTTGATTTTGGCCCCATTTGGCCCCTAATTATGTAATAGGGGAAAAAGGGGGGTGGGTTGCAAAAATTAATTCTTAATTGTGTAAATGAGCTGAACATTTAAGCAAGCAACAGCTTCTCTCTACCTGCTATAGTTTCCATTTCATAGGCCAAAAACATGAAAAAACATTATTTTAGGGGCTGTAGCCCCTATAAGGGGTCATCTGACAACTTCGACCCTACGGAGTTTTTTGTAGAGCTAAATGAGCTGAACAATTAAGCAAGCAACAGCTTTTTGCTATCTGCAATAATTTTCATACTATAGGGCAAAAACATGAAAAAATGCTATTTTTCACCTTTAAGGGGCCGTAACGCCTATAAGGGGTCTTCTGACAACTTCGACCAAATGGAGACTTTTGTAGAACTTTTGATCCTGAAGCAGTAGGGTGGCATCAGATTTCATCTATCCCTTATACTTTTTGAATTACAAGCCAAAAACAGTAGTCTGACCCCCTGGTCTATTTTTAGCCACGGCGGCCATGTTTTTTTGACGAATCAGAAATTGAAACATTACTATAGTGCAGGACACCCTAGTGATCAATCATACCAAGTTTCATTGAATTCTGTTCAGTAGTTTCAGAGGAGAAGATTTTTAAAAAGTTATTGTATGAACAAACAAAAAAGTTACAATTTTGGCCCCTTTTGGCCCTTAATTTCCAAACGAAAAAAGGGGGGACTCCCAAAATCAATCCCATCCATCCTTTACTGGTAAGAAATATCATTGTGAAATTTCATTGCATTTGGATAACTAGAACTAAAGTTATCGTGTATACACTAAAGTTAACAGACGACGACAACGACAACGACAACGCCAACGACGACGACGACGACGACGACGACAGCATCATACCATTATACGTCCGCAAATTTTTTGCGGTCGTATAAAAATGTTTTAGAATGTTTATTATTCATTCGATTTTGAAAATTCTTTTTTTGTTGAATTGCTCATTGAATTCGGTCACACAACTGTGTACATGGTTTGAAAATATATTGTACCTTTACATTGCTGCAGGGGGCCAAAGACATGCCACACTTATAATATTATTTTTTGTCAGATTTTCAAAATCTTTTTTTCATTGGAATCAATGTGAAAATCCCTACCCATATTTTTCAATCAGATTTGCAATAATTTTTAACTTTTTATTTTGAAAAAATAGGGGTCAAAAAGAACCAAACATGTCAATTAATATAAGACTTTTCTATTAGATGTTATTTTAAATATATATGCCTCAAATGTGCATTTTAAAGTCAACCACAGGGCGCATGTGTCAAAAAGCTTTGTAAGTCCACCATGGGCTGCATGTGACCAAAGCAATAGACTATCCATATTGGGCCTCCAACGTACAGTGTTCAACATGTTGCGGTCGTATCATGCTGCGCTCGGCGTAGCTTTTTATTAACCATCAAATGAATTAAGCCAAGGCAAATACTGTGGTGTTTTATTCGAATACAAAACACAACTTCATCTCCATGAATCAATCCGTGGCAATGTAAAAGTACCATTCCTCATTGTCATCAGTAATAACTGTTTGCCATCTTGCAAATTGCTCCTGGTTAAAATTTCAATGTGTATGATTCCAAATTGATGCTAAAATTATTAATAAAAGACCACCTACAATTTAAACAACTAACATGTATTATTTAAGCTAGATAAGTACAAACATAACCTTAGACAAATATTCCCAGCATAAAATATTTAAAGACAAATGACAGACACTAGTGATGGCAATAGCTCATTTAACCCTTTCGGTCAGGTGAGCTAAAAATATCTAGTCATAGACAAAAGTAGACCCAAATCTCATAAATTCATTGACCTCCATCATGATGCTGCATACCATAAAGAGGCTGTGATGAGTAGTTCATACATTATTAATAAGGTACAAATGGAGAAGTTTTTAACCTCAAATACACAAAATCAATAAAGTACCACAGCTCCTAAAAAAATTGATGAATCAAAAAAGTGTTGTGATAAAATCAACCACATATGCCAACCAGCAATTCTACAATATCCTTTCAGCAGTTTAAGAGGATATGCATCCACAACATTGATACAAAGTCCAGTAACTCCTATTAAATTTGCTGATTCCAAATGGAATTGCAATATGATCAAGTACATATGGTGCCCATCACTCAACATTAGAATAAAAACCTTAAAACAGTTTTAAAGCAGTTAAATCCACAAAGAGTGTGACAGAAGCAAACCATTACTTCATTACTTTGTTTCTCTGTTTGTTTTGCAGCTGGGAACAAAAAGCAACCACTAAATATTCAAAGTATTGATTTCCAATTTTTGGAATCTGATCAAACATGAGACATAGAAGATTCCCCTAGAGCAATGTTCTACACTCAAAATTACACTATTATTTGCTAATAAGAATTAAAACCAAAAAAGTAGCTTTTTCATTTTTATTACCATTCATTTCCCTCTCTCATTCTTGACAAAACATTCTAATTTCCAACTTAATAACATCACAGAATCTTTCTCTCATCGTCAATAAGGTTAACATTGTTGCATAGCATATATTGCTCAATAACAACAATTATTCTTCTAAACCTTTAACATTTAACAAAATAAATTATATGATCATATACAATACACTATGTAAAATGCATTTTAATTGGCTTAAAGCACTAATATTTCACAACTATCATATAATAAAGTGTAAAAAGGGCAGTTCATAATTGTAAAAGAGAATAATAAATTATGAGCCAATATCTTTTTAACCTTAAAAAAAAAATCTTTTCTTCTTATATTTTTTTCATAGGATTTTTTTTTAGATCTATCCAAATTGTCAAAAGATTACAAATGCATTTAAATCGTGTCAACTAAGAAGAGCATGGATGAAATAACAGTAAATAGCAAATAAAAGACAAAATTGATCTATATATACAGAATAAAAGATGAAAACAGGAATGTAGAAGAAAATATACATTAAATGGAAATGTTGTAGGATGAAATGAATGTAGACAAAGAAATAAATTATACACAATAAAATTAAAGGCAATATTTCTGCACAACCAATAACTCATAAGTAAAATAGTTTTTTCATAACAATTTTTTATCAAAAATTTGGTTTTTTTTCACATATTAAATACCAAACTTTTACTAACACATGTAACCAGAGGAGGGACGACAGCCTAAGGCCGTGTGCAAAGGTCACGTGGTCAAATTCACATCGTCTGTCAGCATTTCAAATTTGATTTACGACCCTTAATTCAGCGTTTTTGTGACAATATTATTTTACTTCTAATTAACCCCAGGTGTCCAGGTTTTTGTATATCGTCAGAACCAAGATCCAGCTTTCGTAATATACAACTTTAATACTCAGATATACGATATCTGTTAATTAATTAACTCATTTAAAATACACATTTTTTGAAAATGTAGTTTTTAGATTTGACATGTCATCTTTAACATCAAATTCTGAGAAAACCCTTTGAGTTCCATAGCTGATTTTTCAGACATGGAATCTTTATATATTGGCCATTTTAAATTCTTTCAGCGCCCCATAGCGCCCCATTATTTTGTCCGTATTTTACCAACAAACATTGCCAATTTTCTACTAATTTGCATATTTAAATCAAACATTTTTTGAATTCTTCCAGAATCACGGATTTCCTATATCTCCAATAAATAAATAAATAAACAGAAAAGTTCATTTAAAAGAATATTATAAGGAATGTTTACGTTAAAAAAAATGTATTTTTAAAGATAGATGGATAAATTATTTTTAAGGGTGTGGGGCGGAAAGTTTGCAAAATTATTACGTGCAGGCTCAGTGATTTCAGTTATAGACTTCAAGGAATTAGAGTATTGTAGACCTGTATAAGTACACATTAGTATATATTGGTAAGAAAGATGGAAAGAACTTCGATTATGACAATTTGTTTAACATATGAATAATCTAGGAAATCATTTAATTTATTTACTTTAAAGACATTTTATGGAATTGATTTGCTTCATAAATATGATCTTAGTCTTAACATGTGAAACAAAAACAAAAATTATATAAATAATATATTTATATATAAATATTTCGAAGGGGTTTGCAGCTCTTTGCTGTTAATCATTACATGTACATGTTAATTAATTATCAATTTATTAGTGACCGGCGGTCGAATACACGTGCGGTTTGATGTTGACCCGTCGGTAACCACTGTTAGACTGATTGTCTATAGGCCACGCAATCGATAATATACAAGATATATGCGTGCCGTGTGCAAAGTGTCCAACCTCCTCTGACATGTAACAATAGTTTCTTCTAAAACAATAGTTTTATTTAGCTACTTAAAAAGATTACGCACATAACATCTAGTTTGTTCTACACACAATATTCATCTATAATTTAGTCATGACTAGAATGAGATGATAAATTTCAGAAAAAAAAACATTATTTGGAAGAATTAATAGTTTTTTATATTGGCAATACATTTATATAAATGTAAAATCATGCAGCTTTAAAAAGTATCAAATCTTTCTACATTTTAAAATTTTCAAAAGAACCAGAACTCAATTCTAACTTAGAAAAATTTAATCTGCATTTTCTTTCCACACTTATAAACTTTTAAACTAATAAAAACCTTAGAGACATGCCAACAATAATACTCTTCTAAAACTAAACAAACATTAATAAATAAAATAACATCTATGTCTATCTAAAATGGCAGTTATATATTATTCAAATCAACAATTATCAAATTGACCAGCAATTTTATGAACACAGTATCAGAATAAGTCTCTTAAAAACAGTTTATTTTATAAATCTGATCATCCACAATATATCTTTTTTTTTTCTTTTAGTGTAAGAAAAGATTGTCTTATTACATACAAGAGGCTCCCAGGAGCCTGAATCGCTCACCTGACATATGTGCCTGAAGTAAAGGTTATAAGGCAAAATCTATTTAACGTTGAAAGGGTCATAAGATTAATAAGGGGGTCATCTGACAATATGGTGGATCTAAAGGTGCTGATCACTTTTGTTCTCAATCAAAATCAAAAAATCTGTCACCCTTTTTGAGTTATTTGCAAAAAAATGCAGTTTAACCTAATGTTCTATTTTTAGCCATAGCGGCCATGTTTTACAACCAATCAAAAATCCCCACAACAGTTCTATACACCTAATAATAATAAACAATAATACCAAGTTTGGTTCCCATTGGACTTAAAGTGTCAGAGAAGTTAACATTTTCAATATAATGAGGAAATGCAGTTAAAATGCTCAATTTTGATGTTCCAAGGGCAATAACTCCTCAAAGGAAAGGTCCTACAACGTTGACCCTGTTACATATTTTGTAGATCTTGATGCGCTTAACAATATGCAATTTAAATTTCTCAAATATCTTGTATAGTTTTCAAGATATTGAGCTAAACAGGTGCAAAATTTGCAAAAAATCCACAAAAAGGACAATAACTCCTACATGGGTTCTTGGATTTTCTTCAAAATTTCAGAGCTGGTAGATCTTGAGGTGTCGATCACTTTTGTTCCCAATCAAAATTTAAAAATCTGTCACCGTTTTAGAGTTATTTGCAAAAACTGCCATTTACCCCTATGTTCTATTTTTAGCCACAGCGGCCATGTTTTACGACCAATCAAAAATCCCCACATCAATTATATACACCTAATGCCAATAAACAACTATACCAAGTTTGGTTCCATTTGGACTTAAAGTGTCAGAGGAGTTAACGTTTTCAATGTAATGAGGAAATGCCGCTAAAATGCTTAATTTTGACGTTCTAAGGGCAATAACCCTTAAAAGGAAAGGTCCTACAACGTTGACCCTATTACATATTTTGTAGATCTTGATGTGCTTAACATTATGCAGTTAAAATTTCTCAAATATCTAGTATAGTTTTCAAGATATTGAGCTAAACAGGTGCAAAATTTGCAAAAAATCCACAAAAAGGGAAATAACTCCTACATGGGTTGTTGGATTTTCTTCAAAATTTCAGGGTAGGTAGATCTTGAGGTGCTGATCACTTTTACCCCCATGCCAGAATTTTGATATCTGTAGCCGTTTTTGAGTTATTTGCAAAAAACTTCATTTTACCCCTATGTTCTATTTTTAGCCACAGCGGCCATGTTTTTTTAAAAATCAAAAATCCGAACGATAGTTTTGTAGGCCATACCCTAAAGATCAACTACACCAAGTTTGGTTTCAATTGGACTTATGGTGTCAGAGGAGTTAACATTTGAAAAAGTTTACGGACGGATGACGGACGGACGGACAACGGACGCCAAGTGACGCCAATAGCTCACATGACCCTTCGGGTCAGGTGAGCTAAAAACAGTAAACCCTGTCTCCATCCAATGATATCTTGAAAGTTATGGTTTTATTCAATTTTTACCATAGACCTAAATATACAGGGTATACGTTTATAAATGGCAATTCCAGATCAAAATTGCAGAGAATAAAAAAGATTGAGAGACTGCAATACATACATGGATCATACAGAATTCAATAGTTATAGATTGATAGATTTCACAACATAAATCCATTTTCAATGATGAAAAAAATTTGTTTAGTCAAGCATTTTCAAGGTAAGCACTATAAAATATTGCAACAGAAATTTGAGGAGCATTAGCAAAATAAAAATTCATATTTGAAAAACAAATGCCATTTATAGATTTTGTTCCTTCAACAAAGAAAGTACTGACTGAGACCAGCCAAACAAAGCGTTCAAATGAAAAATAGTTTAAAAATGGTAAAATGAACTATACAATATAGTAAGTTTTCAAAAAACTGAAAAACATAAAATTTTGATCTATTGCTTTGAGTGAAGATTCAAAATACTGCTCTATTTGGTCAGTATGCAAACAATAATCGATCTTAACTACACAGGTATTGAGGGGATATCATCATCACGTAAGTCATAGATACGAAAATCTGCACCACTCGTAGCTAACTGTGAATACAATTCATTTTGATTTGTCAGTGAAGTTTTCCTTGCATCACTTGCACTTCTCCGCCGATTGTGTGTCTTTCGAACAACTTCTGGTGACCCATGCTCGTTCCATGCATAACCACTATCATTTTGAATGTTAGGTTCTGAAGTTCTCATTTTATTTTTCTGTTCTTCTTTACTCCATGTTGAACACTCACTGGATGAAGATATTTCAGACGTATTGTCACTATTGCTTGTTGGGGTATATACAATGGCTGGATTGACCTTCCCATTGTAACTGTTTAATCTGTCACTAGAATCATCCGTAAATCCATTCATTATTTCCCTCTTTGGAGAATCGTCTAATGCATAATGGATAGAAGGTTGAATTTGTTTTTCTAATTTTATCAATGGTGCACCTGAATGGTCTTCCATTGAAAGGTCAGTTGAAGGTGTGTTTGACTTTTTTGACCTTCTGAATGGTGTACTTGATTTCTCATCTAGTTCAAGGTCTAGAGAATTTGTTTTATAATTCCTAACTAAAGGTGAATTTTCTTCAAGATTAAGATTTGCATATGAAGGTGGGTTAGATTTTTGTGTCCTTAATGGCAGTGTATTTAATTGGTCATCACTAATATGAAGTGACGGCAACATTTTGTCATTTTGTTCTTCGTCACTACTCTGATCCGCCTCACTGAATTTTGGAATCTTTGGTTTAGGAGTAACTTCATTTTTAACTAAACTTGCAACATCTCTCTTGATTTCCTTGCTATTTCTATGATTGTTTGAGCTTTGTCTATTTTCTGTAGGTTCAGACAACGGTTGACTTCTGCGACCATCAGACACACCTGACAACCTTGACCTTGAGTTTCTTCTGGCTTCTGTGTGCCGTAGAACTGGTTCATTTTCCATTGGATTTAGATAAAGATTAAGATTAGTGTGAGGATTGGGAGAAATAAAACTTGTTTCATCTGTTTGTGTTTCCTGCAAAAGACAAAAGAACAATTTGATGTAATAAAAGTTAATGAATATGAATTTTGACCAACATTGCTGCCATGATAACTAACCAGAATGCATACATCATATCAAACAATAAATATGAACTCAAAATATCAAGAAAACTGATGATTTCCTTAAAAGACTGATGCATATCAACATTAGCATGTTGAGACAGACTAAGAATATCTAAATTGCTGGTAAAAAACACCATCGTTAAAAACTTCAAGTTTACTGTGAAAGGGACAAATAAATATGCTTTATTTACACAAGTTCAAATAACAAAGAGGAAGTGTGATTTATATTGTCTGTATCTATTTTTACAAGCCATGTGTTTGATGTACAGTTATTTTTTTTTTTGCTGTAGCAAGTTAAGTTTAATAGTCCTTACCCTGTGGTTCATGGTGACTCGTTCATACAACTTAAACTTAGATAATTCAGATACTTCATCTATACTAGGTAATTTACTATAAGATGGTGGAATGTGCTTCTTTTGTTCAAGTTGCTGCCTTTTTTCAGCTTGCCTCCGGAAGAACTGATTTCGTCTTCTTCTGCAAGAGAATGTATGAATTGATAACGTGTTAGAGTTATGCCTCTTACCCTGGTAAATGCAAATAAAACTGATATTATTGCTATACATTTGCAAATATTGTAAAAATTAAGTAATAATTAAGGACAATCAAAAGCATAATTATTTGTTGAGCTTGGGATAAGTTGCAAGGAGTTTGAACTCCATTTTTTTAGAAATACTGTAACCAATACCTTGACTATTCCTAGGGGAACTAAGAAACAACAAAGACTTTTTTTTTTAAATTGCATACCGGTAATGTATTCAATATGAAAATGTTTCCTCTTAAAATCTGGTAAATCCTGTTAACACATAATATGATTAATAAAAGTTCAAAATTTCATGAAGATCCAGCTGACAGTTCTCAAGAAATCAGATCGCAAAATACCTAGGGGTTTGATGGGTGAAGGAAGGGACAAACCAATAAACTATTTGTTTTGCTGGTGGGCTGTAAAGATTTTATTACAGACAGAGATTAGAACTTACTTGGCAAGTAGGTAGGAAGCTATACAGATACAGACAAATATTAATATTCCAATAACAATGCCAATTATAGTCAGTGTGCGGTCTTTTTCCAGTTCGTTCCTTTCTGAAAATTATAAGATGTATAAATTATTATACTCATTCAATTTTCAGATTTCTAATATGATAAACAATATACTTTTTGTTTGTCTTCTAACATAGTATTGAAAATGAGCAAAGATGATCCCAATGCATCGTCATACCAAATATCTTAAACATATTATCAACCATTTTTGTAAAATGGATGATAATGACATTATTTATCACTAAAAAAAATTGTCATTATGTCAATTCACTTCAGCATAAATGCAGGGGCATACATTTAAAATGGTCTATAAATTTAGACAGTATTAAATACGAAAGAATATGGAATATGTGTTCATAGAGCACCTTCATACCAAATACTATTGCACTGCACTATCAAATTATGTGTGTTTAACAAATGAGTAATGAAATAAAAGTTTATGCATTGTGAAAACCATAACTTCCTTTTTAAGGCCTTATTTCAGTGATTTTGTCGCATGTAAAACATAAACATTCTAATGTAACACTGGATATAACTATTTTTAATTGGATGTCAATGGGTGACGTCATCATTTACATAGTATCATTTACAATTGATCTTCAGCAATTGATGGTATAAAAATTTGATTGTATGCACATGCACACTTATATTTTTAGGTTAAAAATTTGCATGTTTAACAGAGTTTTCCTTCAGTTATATTAGAATGGAGATGACAGTGTTGCATTTTATAACTTCATGGCATCAATTGGCATTTGATGATGAAAAACTAATAACTCACCATCAAATAGGCAAATGGTGCCATGAGTTTTGAAAATGCAATACAGTTATATCCTTAATATAGCCCCCACTACCATATAGAGTGCAGAGTGCAATATTGTGTCTGTAACTTATAACACAAAACAACAAATAATTTTAAAAATAATGATTTATGAATATATGACTATGACAACAGTAAGACAACATTGATGAGAAAATAATTTCATTTTACAATAGCTAATGATTTTAATGAAACTTTACATGATGTCCAAAAAGCATAAAACTACAGTTTATACTTAAAGCAAGCACAGAAGTTATACAACTAATATACATTAGTTGAAAATATAAAAGTTTATATATACTTTTATTGCCCTTGAAAATGATGTTGGTTCCTTATAACCTTGAAGAGTGTTTTATATAAATAAAATTCAAATGGTTAATGCATACTTAGGATTTGGTAAAAGATTCCCAGTTAAGTTTTAAAGAAATGATTCACATTTTAATACAAGGGGAAATAAGTTAAGGTTATATAAGTATATATATTACTAAGAACAAATAGGTTGTTTCTTATATGTATGATTTATAAATTGTCAAGAAATATGGGTTTGAAAAGAAATCAAGAAATAAAATGAAGACATAATTCTTGCTATATTGCCCCAAGAGATAGAGAAGAAATTTGTTTTATAGTAATGGTAAAACCTTCCATTTTCTATTCCTTGTCAAAACTGTCTGACTGCAGAACAGCATTGCAAAAATCTATAGGACATGGAAATAATATAAAACTAAGTAATCATTGATTATAAACTTTCCCTAAATAAATCTTTCATTGTGTAGGGCACTTCTGCAGTTGTTACTGCACTTTTTTAGAACTAGGTCCAAAGGGAAAATATGAAATAATGGAGTTTTTCTAACATATAACAGCAATGGGATATTTGGGCATATATATATATTAAAGCATTTTCAGGTCATAATTTTAAATGCTAGTAGAAAATCCATTTTGGTAGTCTATTTACTTCTAGGAAACTTAGTCAGCAATAAACAAACATTTCTCTTATAATTAACCCACTTTATAAGCAACAAATTTGTTTTATTTTTAGCATTAATTTATTATTCTATAATTAATAATTTGCATCTTTCCGCTACATCTTTTTTTTTTCTCTGACTAAATCTTCATATTATATGATACCTACGTGCTTTACGAGCAAAAATCATCTTCCTGTACTCGCACCTATCCCCCGTGTGCGTGGCAGGACACCTATCATTGGGGAGAAACAAAGAGATAAATAAAATCCAAATAAATAATAACCACAGAATAGAAAAGAACTGTTTTGGAGGCAGATGAATGACAAAGGTTTGAATTCTTATTTGATGCAATAGATAAGCACAGTTGGGTTAATATTGAAGTCAGTGACCAATTTTGTATAATAATTTCAAACAAGAGTGCTAAAATTGTCATTATATCTGCATCCAAAAGAATTCTTGTGAAAATAAATTAGAATAACAGTGCAGACAGTTGGCAGAGTAAGCAAACATAAGCACTACAGCGTGTATATGTATCACTTTTAATAGGAACATCTAATTCTTGCAAGATCTCTTTTTATACTTTATTTGCAATCAATCCTTTGATGTTCAATCAAAGGATTTTAGAACAAAATGCAGTCTCCACATCAGCAAATCAAAATCAAGCAAGACTAGATGTTCCCATAAAGAGGTGAAACTGACAGAGTTACACACAGTGAAGGGAGGTAATTCCCATACGACACCAGATTGTCTCCCTTGGTGATCAGCCCGAAACACTCAAGTTCTCAATTTTGTAGATGTTCTTTGACATAACATGCACAATTTTTGTTCAAATATCTGTAATAATTTAAATATGGTTGAAGCTGGAGTTAAAATAATTGTCTCTTCTTTTCTTTTTCAGTGCATGAAAAAATCATTATCCTATTTACTCTGAGTATTTGTAAAACAAGCAAATTGATCAGCAAAAATGATAAATTAGCACTTATCTAAATTTACAATTATCTGAAACATATTTTATAATTATAGCAATTGCATTAACATTGCATAAATATGTCATGCTTTTATTGAATTTCTGAGAGCTACAGGGGATAATCTTGCTGTTAATGGGATAAATCTGAATGCTACCATTCAATCTCTTGCTTTATTAAAATTGATATTTTTTTCATAAAACTGCTCACATGCAAATCATGTCACATTTATTTTCACTGTAAACTTATATAAAGTTGTGTGAAGTGCTTTTTGCTTTAATGCAATTAGTATTATCAATTCCAATCTTGAAGATGCTAAATTAAATAATTAAAATTATACATAATCATCCTTTATGTGTTTTATTTCTAAAAAAAAATAATGCACTGAAATTATAAAGTAATTCAAAATTCAAATTCAAATGAAAAAAAAATGCATGCCATGCCAAAAAAGACCATTCCAAATATTGAACTTGAATGCAAAAAATAGACAGGGATTTCCTACCCCAATCTAGGAGTGAGATATCCTTAGGTAATCGTCTCTGCTCGCATCTTTCTCCTGTATGCGTGTCCTTGCAGCTAAAAACCAGCATAAGAAATTAAGGATAAGCATAACAATGTACATCACAAAGAAGGATTGTTGAAGGTGATAGCAAAGAAAACAAGGTCGTGAATCAAACAGTTAATATTAGTACCTGTAAAACTAAAACAAATTCTATTCTAAAACCTTTTTATAATGTTAATTAAAGTTACAAATCAATTCAACAATGCAATATGAATATAGTTAATTATTTTATCAATTTCACATTTATATTACAGGTATAAGGGGGATAACTCTAATTGACAAATTTTCATGTAAAAATATAATCAAGGTAAAAACTGACATTTATATGTGCAGCATGCTCTGGTTGCACTTTTAGACAGATACTTATTAAAAAAGAAATTTAATGTTTAATGATTCTGTCTTATTAGTCTTATCTTTTCCACTGATAATATAAGCTTGTCATCTTTTTTTTTTCAAGTCTAACATTACAAAACTGTGACATCTTTTAATACACCTACTTTTATTTCAATAAAGCACACATTTTCTCTTGCATAATATAAACTACATTTAAATCTTGATTCAACAATTATCAATTTCATTTAAATCTGACCTCCATGATTTATAAAAAATTATACATAACATCATGCAATGAACTAGATTTTTAAAGATTTTTAGAGATTTAAAATAAATATAATCAATGAAATTCCAATGTCTTTAGTAAATACAGAAAAGCATTTTGAGATGTTATCTAAATTACTCACGAGTTAAATACCTCAAGATAATCTAAATACTTGTATTTAACTTGTATAATAGACGCCCAATTGAAATTTATGATAATTTTTAAATTCAATCAAAAACTTTATCCTAAACAAAGTTCAAGCTTATCAAATAATTAAAATGAATGGAAAAGTTTGACAGAAATAAACAGGGTTATTCAATCTTCAGACCACAAGAATTTTCACTGCTTGTAATAAAATAATTTGGTGGGTATTTTGTGTGGGAATATCAGCCTTTAAAAAAATGGTGAGATCTGTCAACAATTAAAAGAGGAAATTTTTAAAACATGTACTATATAATTGCAATATAAATTGTATCATGCAATACTTTTACAACAATTGAATATATATATTTAAGACAAAATGAAACAATGCTAACTTCAAAGTGATTAGTTCCACATTCTTTCTTCACACAGGAAGTTGATGTTCAATGGACAAACAAATTTAGAGTACATTTTCCAATATAATAATTTAGGTTCTCATTTTATCATGAAAGAAAAGAAAGTTGCTGAGATATTTCCTTTTATACACTATGTTGAAACCATAACAGGCTTATGCTGCTCTTCATATGGTTTAACATAGAAACCACTTTTCTGCAAAATTTGGTTGATAATATCATGTCATACAGGTGCGTAGATTTGGAACTCGATATTCTACCAGATAGACCAAAAGACACAGACCACAGTGGAGGATCCCCAGTTTCTACAAAAGGGGGCGTAATTGATAAAATTAAAATGTCAAATTTGAGATGAAAATTTAAAGTAACAAGGTCAATTTCATGCCAAAAAATATAAATTTTCCAAAAAAAAAAAATTCCAATAAAGGGGGCCCGTCACCGTGCATATGCCTCCTCTGGATCCCCCACTTGACCAAAACTTTTATATGCTTAAAAATAAAATTATATATATTGACATGCTGGCAATTATAACATTCATGCCACATAAATATACACATTTAAATATAATTAGATGTGTAATGTGTCCTTACACACAACAAGTTTTATGTACAGTGACCTCTGGTTCTCCATTTTCTACTGCTTGACTTTTGAAAGCATGAAAATAGGAATACTTTTATAATAATGGTTGATGCTCTTAATGGATATATAAGTGGTATACAAGGCAGTCTAGATAGAGCTAGCCCATACTTAAGAAATATTTTGTCATTACAAAGACCATTTGTTTGTCAGACCTTGTCTGGCAATACAGTTTTGTCAGACCAGAATTGTCTGGCAATATAGTTCAAAGTGTTGAATTTAAGGATGGTCACTCCTGATTTTTTTTTATATCAAGGATTATATAAACTGTGATGGACTTAATGACAGATAATTGGTGACCCCATCAAATGACAAAAAGAAAATCATAGGTCTATGACTGCTTTTTTGCAAGATATATGACATCAAAACTTTTGTGGGAAGACTGGCTGCTCTATATTTTACATAAATTAAACATTTTGACGTTTTTTACCTTAAAAAACAATGTTAAATAAAGATGTGTAAAAAAAATTCTTTAGCTTTTAAACTGAGGTAACGTCTAGAGGACTTCAGAAATCTGACTTCCTTAAAGACAGTCATTTTAATTGGTTGAAAGAATCATAGTACATGATTTTCAACTTTGTACTGCAATGGGAAATACAAATTTTCAAGACTTAATAGCACTTATATCTATTATTGTGAAATAGTCTTTTATAAAAAGCAATTTAAGAGAATGAGAGTTTAAAATCAACCATTGAAATCAAAAAGCTTCATTGTTGCTATAACTTGATTGCATCCATGATTTGTTTTTATTTGAAAACTTAATAACCAGACAATGTCAGGAAGGGCTATATACAGCAAAAACAAAAGTTTTAAGACAATATTTATTTAGCTCATGAATCTTATTGGGGACTGCCCTTTAATTTTGGCCCCAAAAAACATGAAAAAAAGCGCAGAAGAATTAATTAATTTTGATTAAGATCTATGCATTAAATGGCTTAAAATTATGTTTCACTTCTTGCATAAAATATATTGAAAAGAAATCCCAATTCAATCTTGCTTTGTAAGAAAACACTTAAAGGCCCCCAACTCCAAAAACCATGAACCACTTCCATTTCCTTTCATTAGCTGTAAGACATTTCATGCTTTATACTTTGTGAGCAATCCTTTTATGGTGCTATATTTATTGGAATTTGTCTACACCATCGCCAAGAGATGTGTTTAGTTCTCTGAATAATTTATCAAATGCATTAATGGGTACTGTACAAAAAAGATAAGCTATACACAACCATTGTATGGAAAGATAAATAAGTTATTGGGAACATACTAAAGCATGTATAAGCCATCCATTAAAACAAATCGATGGGAAAAAGTTGATTATGGGATATCATAACAGACGGAGATGGAAAGATATGACAAATAATTACAATAGGCTTGCTAGAGAGATTGCACAGAAATAGAGACATAATTGTCTAACTTTTACGTTGTCTACTTGTTAAAACTGTCCATTAAAACTATAAAAGGAAACTAGCTGAAGAATACTGCTAGTTACACCACCATTTGTTTCATTTTAACCTATTTTTAATATATCCAAAAATTCCAACTCTTTCAAAATCTGGGCAGTTGCTTAAAATCTTGCCTTATTACACTTCTGGACATTACATTATTTCAAAATGTATGTATCTTACAGCATCCTTTAGCTTCATAAAGATGGCAAAAGTTTCTTGTGGTAAACTTCACACATCATTTAATCATCTTTTAGGCTGATGGTAAGGGTATAAACATGATGTCCTTGAAAGTAAGCCATTTTCTTTTCCAACAAAACAAAATTGGATAATCTTTGAATTGTCAATTAAGAGCTTCTACCATTTAATCTACTATTTAGGACAAAATCAGCATCCGGCATTTATTGTCTGGGATAAGAGAATCAATGATATCGTGATCCCAGTAAATTAACAGAAAACTAGTCAGGACCGATATATCAAACCTCATAAATTGATGCCAATCTGAACCAATTAATTCTATATTGGGTCAGGGTAATTGGTTAACTTACTATATAGCATGAAATTCAAGACAATAGAAGAAGAAAATGGATCTATTTATAATTGGGTTTCATGGGGTTTAGAAGACAATTTGAATATATGGATGCCATTTTTTTTTTTCATCAGAGCAAATTTATGGATGAAATCTATAAAATTCTCAAGGTTAAAATGTCAATTACTATAGATACTATGACAAAAATTTTCAGTTTTCAATTCTTTTTGTTATAAAGTTTTTTTTTACATGAAACTTAATTTTATATAAATGTTAGTCGGTAATAAAAAGTGTTAACAATCATAATATACAAGTCAAATTGTTATAATGCCCAGAAGGAGCTGAACAATCAGATTAACAATCAACCAAAATATTTATATTTCTAATCTAACTTAAGAGCTATACAACAATTGTGGTACCTACCGACATCTTGGAACCCCTAGATCAGCAATGATTTCACATGTGCCGCCATTAAAACATTTGCCTTGATATTCTGCTGGACATTTGTAGAACAGGGTCGGTGAAACTACAAAGACAGAAAAAAAAAGAATTTTGTTTTATACAGTGTAACCTCTGATAAAAGTGACTTAATGTCTCCTCTTTATATTTCTGCACATTTTACACCTGAACAAACCAAACTTCTGTCTTTAACGACCAAATGCTTTCATCCCAAAGGGGTCTCACTGTTTTGCAATGACCATCACAAATCTTAATTACCAGTACATGTATTTTTTATATTTCTTAGAACATTGGTATTTTTATAAACATGGGCTATTTTCATTTTTCCTTGTACATAGTACATTATACTTCATTTACATTTTGTACTGTGAAAAATTTCAGCATATTCAGGCAATTTCCATAAATATGATTTTGCTTATTTTTCAACTGCCAATTTAAACAGATGTTGCACTTAACTTGTTCCCTCCCAACCCTCCCAAAAACCAAAATCCATTCAATATTTCATTTAAAATGTTTAAACTTTTCAGAACTTTCACCTCTGCACTTCACACACTGAAATGCACAAAAAACTGCATAGAACCTGTGTTGCACATGGCCTCTTTTTGCAGCACTTGTCATATTTCAGCATAAATTGGACGATTTCAAATGTCATTACATCAATTGGTATACACATGTGACAGGATCAATGGTGGTTCAATGTTATCGAATCAATTTGATCTCCACGTAGGATTTGCTATTATGTAACGTGTCTAGTATTTTCTAGATTGGCTCTTAAAATAGGTTGACTGTGATGTGACATCAAGTGATATTTGAAATTGGATGACACAAACAAGAAAAAACTTGATCAGTTTGCAAAATCTCAATAAAAAGTGAATTGCCTCTGTATTTTCGTTGCAAATAATGCAAGTCCATTATCAGAGCTTGGTCTTAGCGGGAGTATTACGAAAGATATTTGTTTTATATAAAAAGGTTTTTTTTTTTTTAATTTGTGCAGTGTTCAAACATTTTTGAGAGCAGAAAGAATTCAAAAATTGCTCTTGCTAACTTGTGTTTCAAATTGAAGTCTAATCAATTCTTATCTTTCGATCCTAATAACCCACCCAATGAGGAGCCAGAATGTGGGCCCGATTGGCAACTTATGTAATTTCTAAATTGACATTTAGTTTTTCTAAATAAAAATACTTTAAAATAGACATTTTTTAATAGAAAATGCTTGTAATGCTGATTTGTTTGTTAATTTATCAAATCTAGTTGCCTTACAAATATTTGCTCAATTAAATGATACATGGTATTTCTTTTAACGTAAAATTCTTTCTGATAAAGCGGAGCTATTTTCAAATATTGGTGAAAATGCCATGACAAATCATCTCTTTAATGATATTCAAACGCCCAATAAAATAACAAAAAATTGATTGATCATTTTCCAATTTTTATTTAATTTTCAAACAGGTGACACTTTGTGTTTAAGATTCAATAAAAAGGGTCAAAGTGCGGGATATTAATTCCTTGAATGTAAACATAGAATAAAATAAATATTCAATAATTATATGAAATATGTACAAATAATAGTAGGCGTTGGTGAGAGTTCTTGACCCTGCCCTCTACCTTACATATTTCAGGAAATTTAAGTCAAGATTTTGTAATTGATTTTAACTATCAAATCAAACAGTTTTCTGTTGAAGTCATACATCAAAGTGATCACAAATTGTCAGTTTAAAATTTCAAAAATTGTAAAATACTATTAGGTTTGATGTACTTTCAGAAAATGATTGATTTTAACATGAGTATCCTGTTTAATATCTTTTGCATATACAAATCAATCATCTTTAAAATTAATTTCCGTAACTTAAATTGTCTACCTTTCATATAGCATTTGAAAGCTTTCTTTACCGTTTGGAAAGATTGCAACTGAAGAGCTTTTTATAAATGAAAATGCTTTGTTTTGCAGAATTATAATCTTCATGGAAGAGTTTTGTAATTTTAAAATTAGAATTCAACAAAGATACACTTTTACATTTCCACTGTTACAAATCAAATTTGTATACATTTAACCATATATTTCTTAACAAATTTTTTAAACATTCAGTAAATTCTTCACTCTTCATGTAACCAAAAACAATCTTCACATTATGAATTCATGAAAGTAAGAAAAATTAAAATATTCAAAAGCACTAGCATCTACCCAAGACAAAAACATAAATAAAAGAAAGATTTGTGCAAAAAGATGCATTATGAGAATGATTCAAATAAAACTTTGTAGGCTTGTTTGCCGACTTACCATCTGTGACTTCTTGAGCTGGGGTAGTGGTTGTAGTTTTCTTAGGTTTGTTTGGTTTAGGCTTGGTAGGTTTTTTCTTTGCTGGCTTAACTAAATGTGATAAAAGAAAAGACATATATGTGCTGACAACATTTATATATAAGAGCATGCAAAAAAATTGTGGACTTAAGAAAGGGGAGCATAAATGTTTTCATGTATGAATGCTCTAAAGCATTCTCTTTGAAGCTGTTTACATAAAGGACAAGTCAAATACAGACTCTGCCTTTGAAATCCTTCAATTTTATAATTAATTAGTTTCCTTAAATCAATTCTTGTTTTCAAAAAGTACAGTCTATGAAACAAGCTAAGAAAAGCTAAGAAGTAGCTAATATGACAAAACCAATGTAATGCTGTCATTATTGAAAATCTAAATTATCCAAAAGCAATTTTACCCTTTTCAATGAATCCACATAACACAAAAACATATTCCAAAATTAAAATGCATTTCTATTGTTATCCCTCCTAATAAAAGAAATATTTCTCACTATTAAAAACAGAATTTCAATGAAACTGCACAAAAAATGAAGGTCTATCAAAAGGGATAACTAGGCAAGTAAAAAATTTTCAAAGTATTTAGAAAGTGAGAAACTGATAAAGATAAAATAGAATGTAGTGTCAAATCTTAGAATAATAATATCTAAATTTTATATAAACTCATGTAACCTTAAATTTAGAGCTATGTATAAAAAGTGAACTTTTAAACAATCATCATGATACTACATATTTTTCTGTCTCTATACAGCTGGTTATTTAGACATATCAACATGCTTTCAGTTTTTTTAAAACCAAGGCCATTGGAAATAACTATTGAGGAAGGCATCAAAACCAACCAAAGTGGGTCCAGTTTTAGAAAATTTTCTCCAGCTGGGAGGGGTCCCCCTTCTCTTCCCCCCCCCTCTCCCCCCGAACCCCATTCCTAGATACATGGCAATGGACTGATTACACAATTATTTGCAACCAATGGCTATAAATTATCACTGAAATGCAATCCTAACAGCAAACTTGTTATTTAAATTGAAAAACAAATGCATAATTTTCTGTTTTATGTTCTATCAATATTTTTTTTCAATAAATTATCTACAATTCAATCCTCTGCTTTAGATATAACATTACACAGTTCCTAATCAGATTCTGTCACCCAGTACAAATTTATCACAGAAACTTGTTTGATTCCAAATCAACAAATAGATAATATATCACTAGAAACCATTGAGATAAACTGCAAAACTGCCATCTGTTTAGATAAAACCTAGCAGAAAAAACAGAAGATACCAAGATATCCATCTTAATGTAAAGAAAGCCGATGATGTACACAGATAGACAAAATAGTTTTATAAGCAAAGCATCTTGATAAAAACAGTTAAAAAACAGAGGTATTGAAAATTTGTCTAAAGTATGAGATAAAGTATTAGATTTAGGCCAATATGTCTTAAGACCACCCAAGATCAAATAACAGCATTGAACCGCAAGGCAACACCCAAAACCTGCTCCACGCAACAAATTGGGCACGTGCACATTGTAGAAATCGCTTCAGTTCATTTCATAACGAATCATCAGACAATTACGAAGGCGATTATAGAATTGCCAGTAAATGAAATGCACCAATGTTCTCTTGTTCTGTGGTAAGCTAATGAGTTACTAATACACTAATAGCCTCAGGATTCTGCAATAGTCGATAATGTTCTTCGCCTATTTAAAGGAGCCTAAAATCTAATGGCCAATAAGCCTATCAATTTAAATAGTCATCTGGTGCTTAGATTCCGACAGCAGAGTGCAAACTATTGTTCAGGAATTATTGAACTACATATCTCCAACTGTCCATAGTATCTAAAGAATGATTTTTCTTTGAACAAAATCCATTTACATGTAATTTAGGTCAACACAATCATGTTCATAGAATGTTCGATATGTCTCCAAATGGTGTCTTAATTCCTATGTAAAATTTTATCCTAAAATATTAGGATATTTACCATACCTGTCCCTAAGATCGCAATGGAAGAGAGAGATTTGGCGCACCATAAAACCTGGTTTAACCCACAATTTCATTTGAAATGCCTGTACCAAGTCAGGACCATTGTGATATATAACTATTCCAGTGTGTCTTCCATGGTATGTCCTCTTGGACATTGAGATTGATCCTCAAAGTTCGGTAATTTTGTTATTACGAGTACCTTTATCATATCTAATCATTCGATTATTCCCCTTTTGTAAACTTATGCATTAACTGATGTTGGAAACGTCTCATCAATTTACAAAACAGTTTGCATCTCTCAATAACCAGTTTGTCTTGTTAGTTAAATAGGGAAGTAATAATCAAATAACAACAGTGAATTTCCATGAGAAAATCTCCCATAGAAGGCGTTCAAGCAATAATGCAGCCTACACTGTCCTTTATCGTTACTTTCATTTTATAATGAACTACTACAGTAATAAATAAGAAAAAGTTTATCATACCTTGAACGATTTTACGAACTTCAAAAATACATGTATGTTCGACGATTGCAGCCTCAGTTTCATTCCAATTGTCAGAAGTTACGTTTCCATTTTCTACCGAATCATTTCTACCATGATCTAGTCTCTTGTCCAATGATATTGTCTTGGTGACATTCATTATTGACTGGGAAATAAATTGTTTTATCGACTCCATTATTTTTTAAAATTTCAAATCTCATTCCAATACTCAAATGGCCATTTTGTAAGAGGATTGACACCAAATTAATCTTAGAGCAGGTGACATTATTTAAAAACAGGTGGATAAATCAGGGTTATATAAATACATTTGTAGGAATTCCATTTTTAATCTTTTTATCCCTGATAAACTCTACCTTTAAGAAAATATATTTTAGAAACCTGTCAATAGAACTTTAAACTGTCAGGCCCTTTCTCACAAAAGGTTTTAAAACCTGCTCAAAGACTTTAGGGACTTCAACAAATTTGGTTCCAAAACAAATCATAATAATATTAATGTTTTATACCACTAAGAATTTTAAAATATTTGCAAAGTAATATGAATCTAAACATGAGAAGTTTGCAAAGAAAGAGCAGAAATACAATTAAACTTTATTTGTTTATTCAAAATGGTCTAAAATAATGCCAACCAACACATCTTTTTATCTTAAAATAAATAAAATGTGCTTATCATTTAACCAAAAGATTGAATACAAAGTGGCAACTGCTCACTCACCTCAGACAATAGTTCAAAAATAGGGCATCTAATGGGACATTAAATGATATCGCGCCACGATATTCATCAAAAGTTAAATTTATTTGTATATTTTACGGTATATACTATACATCTATATAGAGACAGAAAAGAAATGAGTTATCTTTCTTAGACCAGAAAATTTCATCATTTTCAAATTTGGATAATTTATAAAGTCGCAAATCTTCAGTAATATTTTTCGGATCATCTTGAAAATTGAACTTGACCTGTATTTTATTGTACTTCAACAGCTTTGCATAATATCATTCAAATCCTTTCACACGTTTTCAAGTAATCACTTGGAAACCTCCGGGGGATGGACAGAGGGACGTTTAGACGGATGGACAGGCACCATAAGAAAGTGAGGATATAACATAATACCTCGCCACTTCGTGTGGCGGGGTATAAAAAGGCAATAGAGGACAGTCTTTTTTCATTTTTTTTTTACATTTAAAAGATTATCAAGACACTCCCACTAGTTAAAGGAACATCAAAACATGTACAATACTTCGATGCATTAACCTTGACCTTGAATGATACCACAGGTGACCTTAACAAATGGTACACCTGACTTTTTCAAAAGAAACTTAAATATCTCAATTTATTTCAAAGCAAAATATCCTGTTTGTTATATAATCAAGCTATTTTTCCTACTATTCAATAGGCTGTTTAAAACATTAAATACTTCAACTATCAGCTCTTAGCATCAGTCTGACAGAGTTTTCATAGTTTATCAGAGCAAGGTGGTTTTATTTGAAACTTTTGATATCTTCAAAAAATTTTGATTGAATTAACATTAAGCTAAGATCAACTTTAACATAAGATTGCAATCGGCTCTTAATTTTGAAAGATATCATCATCTTTAATAAACCTTATTACAAAGTTTTCAAAGGATCAGTTGGTTCATTCTTTGATTTCCTGCCAATATCGTATGATAACATAAAATAATGCAGTTAGAATTTGATTTGATTCCTTTTTTTAAAACTGCAGGATATTATGTAAAGGGCTGATTAGGTAGTCTTATTAAGTTTTATTATGACACTAAGTGAACATATTATACAGTCTTTTTATAGAAAAGTGGAATTTCATTTTAGAATCTCATGTTGTTCTTGAAAATTACATTATTACCACTTCAATTTCAACATCATCTTAATAAAAAAGACATAATGAAATAATCTAATTTAATTTTTATCTAATGACTTCTATCCAATCAGCTATTTTTACTCAATATACAGGATTCTATAAAATGCTAGGCAGAATTCAATGAAATTTTGTATATATCTACAGAGGCCTTTAGCAGCCTTGAATGACTGTCCTTCTATGAAGTTATAATCTTAACCTGCATGGGGTATTGTTCTCTCCAAACATGAGATAGGTCAACATGCTTTCACATTTTAAGAGTACATGTACAAAATGTAATTACTTTAGTTATTTAGCATTTCAAAGTTCTTTCGGGTATCATACGATCCGACTGTAAGAATTATGGTGTCTTTTTTTAATTTATGAATCATTAAAGTACTGTAAGATCAGTGTTTCAAAGTTTTCCAAAAAAGACAGCCTTGTCATCTTTCAACAATCCTGTTTCTTGCATTACAAGCTAAGTGTTTCAAGGTTTGCCACAAAAGACATCCTTGCCAACATTTAACAATCCTGTTTCTTGCATTACAAGCTTAAGATTCATTGTTTCAACTTCTTTTTAAGTTCACTGATCAATTCCTTGTTGTTTAAACAATCGCAGACAGAAATGCATTAAAAAAATATATGTTGCACATTGATTCTTGTCTCCTTGTTATTCGGCTCTGGTTAATACATCATGGATCTTTGGTTATATCATTATTGGCATAGTGGTTATTGGATGATCGGAGAGTTAATTTAATGCTAAAGAAAGGATAATTACCACGTTTTTTATCAATAAATATTGATGATATATCCCTCAGGAATACAAAATAACGAATATAACCTCAAATATAACACACTGAATACCTTTGAATTATTCATAAACAACGACTTTGAAAAAGCTGTGTTTGATAAAGGATGTTAAATTGATGTTTTTTTCTCTCCTTTTTATCTTTCTGTAGCTAATGAATGTATTATGTATTTATTGTATCGAGTTATGATTATTGGTATCATTGGAACGAGAGAATCAAGGTTCAAGGAGAACGAATAATGGCCATTAAATCTAGTAGAATCAGTTATTGCTTACTTTGTATGGACAGCATACAAGTCTAATCTCATTTTTATAATATGGTTTTTTTTATCGAGAAAAAACATTGTTTACTTTTTTTCTAGATGGACAAGGCAACAGATCAATATTGGCATATCGGAAAATCTAAACTATTAAGCAGAAATAAAGGCTATCATAACAGACTTTTGTTGTTAACATTCAACATTGACTATTTTTTCAAACTGTACCTACAGATTTAGTCATGCAATTGTCATGATAACACAATTTCTTTACAAGACAATATTGAACAATGTTCTAAACCTTTTTATTCAATTTTGAATATCAAATGACTTTCTAGATTTACACATATGTTATTTATTTGCAGAAACCAATGTATGCAGAATGATTTTAGGTGCATGCATTTTTAGAATAAAGATATTGTTAATTAATGCATGCCAGTATGTATATGCAATTCAAATTGCAGGGTGTTCACATAAGTAAAGGATTTTAAAGATTTTAAAGGCTTAAAGATAAAGTTTAAACATCTGGCAAAACAGTCTTTTTTAAGAACAATGTCCAATATAAGCTTATAGTATTCTGGTTGGGTGTGATCTTTTATAAGTCCCATATCAGAATTTGTTAACGTACTCCTGAAACTATTGCTCCTTTGACCCCCTGTAGAAACTGATTAATTGTTAATAATGATTTTATACTTTAATAAAACTTTTTTTTAATTATGAAATGACGAAAGTACATACATATGAGACCCTTATTATGTTAGAGTCACATAATAACACTTTGTTGTGAAACCAAGAACGACTTTGAGGGGGTTCACCAATGAAATCTTATACATTTTCATAATGATCCTGTTTAAAGTAAATGAAATATAAAACCAAATATCATATGAAAATAAATATCCCTAATTATTAATTAGTAAAATTCTTAATTTCTTATTTAAGAGAATTTATTTTAAACCTGATAGTTTATTAGGAATGTAAGAAAGTGCTACCAAAAAACATAAAGTTCAGGAGTCAACCTTAAATCAATTAATGAATGTACTCCTGTTACAAAACCTGCTCAAAAGGGGCACAGAGGGCGAGAAGGTCAAAATTGAGTCTTATCAATGTAAATAACTGTTTGACGATCAGGATATGGTTGAAAGGAGACACTTTACAAGTCGTGTGTCTGGGTTAGGGTTTCTTGGTACAATCTTAATAGGGAACATGTATATATAATTTACCTCAAAGCAGGTGGTCGTATAAAATAGTTTCCTTTCAAATTATCTAGTGCATGTTAAAAAACAAGTAAATAAACTTTTAATCTAAATAGTTGTAATAAAAGTTAAAGCATCTCAATATATCAACATTGGGATTTTGAGCCCAGAGTCTTACCCCTTGTTGTCTGCTACTGTTTTCTGATGAATATTTACTTTCTGCAGGCAATGATTCAGATGGGGGCGCAGCCGGTGCACACCCGCCTCTATAAGTTTTATGTTTAAATTTTATCATAAAATCTTTATTTTCTTGAAAAATACCCTTTATTTTTTATTTTTATAAGATTTTTTAAGTGCCCCCCCTCCCCGCTAACATAAAATCCTGGATCCATGCCTGTTGTGTTTTCTTAAGTGTTCCTAACGTGCATTTATACCATATCTCAAAAGCATTCATCTTCAGTTTCCTTTTCTTTCTTTAATGGAAGGTCAAACAGATATTGTGCAATTCAGGATTTGGAACACTAAGTGGTGTACTCTACACTATGTTATTCTAACCACAACAATGCACTGTCATCTTAAACTTTGTTTTTAAACCAAGATAAGAAAATGTTCATTAATGTTGTTAACAAATAAAATTATGACACCGCTTGGAACTTTTGTTTTTAAAGAGATGTAGGGGGTCTTTTTAGGAAAGACGTTTTTGTTCTATCAAATTTAAAGACGATATTCGATCCTGTGATTATTTTGTTAAATATAGATTTTGAAGCTCGCTTGGGGTCCTTAATACTAGACTGTTGTCACTCGGACAAAACATCTTGCATTGTTTTAAGGTTTTTTTCTTGATATTATTATCTAACTATGGGGTGACATTTAACCACTGTTGTTTTTTAAACATTGTGTACCAAATTTATGCCAAATCATGATTGAAATTGAATACTTTAAGTTAATTATATTTTAAACTTGATATGGTTTTAAAGGTCTCTCATTCTCTATTTCATGGTCAAAAATATTTAAAGATTTTTTAGGATGCTTGAATAAAGCAAATTTTGGTACAGCTTGATTTTTTCTTTATATTTTAATAGCAAGTGAGATATGTATGGGAAACTTTTATTCTAAATTAATTTTGAATGTATTGCAATTAAATGGGAATAAAAAAATTATATTTCATTTCTTAATGGGATTCAAATTTTCTAAAATAATTTTGAAATGTTTCAATATATAAGCCTTTTAAAAGGTATATAGGTCATTAAAGCTTAACAACAAGATATCTTATATAAAATATACTAAAAGATTAGCAAGAATCTTTCCTTTCAGACAACACTGGAAAGCTTCTAGAAGCTCTGACTCAATTTTTCATCATCTGTTTTTCTCCAATAAACAAAACTTATGAATACCCAGAAACACAAACAAAAAATACACAACAAAAACAAACGTTAAACCACAAGATAAACACATGCAATCATAAGTACAAGGTACTTAACTAACTACTTAGTGGAGTACCTAATGAACTTCAAAGTTTAAAAAGAAATTGACCAATTTTAAAAATTCACTAACGATTTCCCTCAATACCTTCGGCTACACATTACAATGCGTACATTTATTACGCAAAAACAAAAAGATTAAAAGATTAAAAAATTATGGAGTAAAATTTTTGAAAATGAATAAGGAGAATTAGGGATAGGATAAGCTGATTTAACTTGTGTTTAAGTTTTAACTGACAAAGAACATATGCTATCAAACTGATTACATAAGCAACATACTTTTATTAAAGAAAAATATTACACTTCAAAACTCCAATTTTCGGTTCATTTTTCAAAAAAAATATTATAGCCTGACCAACCTGAATTTTGTAAATTTGTTATATGTAACATGTACTTTAATAGACAGTCAGAAACCAGCCTACACCAAACCTTGAATAAACCCAAAGCCTCTCTCTATTGAAATAGGTTTTCAGGTCCCTTATATTTGTGGTTTTACAGGTTTCTACTCTACAGTGCCTTTTGCTTGTCAAAAACTCTCCTTGTGGTCCAAATCTAAAAAATGTCTTTATTAAAATTATATAAAGCATTGGACAAAATAGATATATCTTTTCTACTAAACCTCATAACAATTATTCCAAACATTAGTGGACTTAGGCTTATGAAACATGCAATTGTTATGGCATATATAACGGAAAACAAGTAAACCCCAAAACTTTGTATTCCTTTCAATACCTATTAGCTTTTCATCCCCATCAATCTAATTTCAATAAGCTGTTTTCAATCAAAGCCATTTATTCTTGTACAAGAAATCTATTTCAGACTCAAATACCCCCCAAAACGAACAAATTGTCAAGACATGCTTTTCAAGTGTCAGTTAATTAAATTTACTTAAATTAGAAAATCTTTTTAAAGAGTTTATATATTGCACAGTAGCAAAGTGCATTACTGCATAACTCTGCACATCTTGACGATAGATTGAGTTTTATGTTCAAAGAAATTCCATTGTGCTACAAGGTGTTAAGGGACATTAACTTAAGAGTTAAATTAAGAAGCAGGGAGTAGATAGAGCCAAGATTTCATTGAAAGCCAAGGATGGTTTATCTTAATAAATTTGTGACGAAGTTCCTAAAATTCTTAGCATTAAAGTTAATTAGAGGTAATTTGACATCTTATGAATGGTCAAAAAATCCTGCCAAAAAAAGACAGATTTCTGATATTTTTGGTACGACTTCATTTATTTTATACATGACCATTTCATATTGACTAGTTGCTGACTATGGTTTGATTTTTTTAGGTCTACCAACTTTGAAATGGCCTAATGGATTTTCACATTCAATTGCCCTATGTTCACCTGTGTTGTTGTTTTTTTATTCTGATTGTAACAAAGTTATTTGTTACTAAACTTTAAGAAAAAAAGAAAATTGAATGAGTCTTGTCGTACTCTGTCATCATTTTAAGTTTCCAATTTCCCTTGACATGTCTATTTAATCTTTTCGAAAAGTGCAAATTCTGTAAAATTGATGGACAGTTTAATCTACAGGTTTGCATAAGTTTAAGGAATTTCGCTGCAGTTTCAAGATTGCAAGATAATTTTCTATCACCATCTAAGCACTCTGGAGATTAATGTCTTTCAAGACAAATTATTTTAAATACAACCCATATCACACTCTAGCATCTTAAACAGCCATAAATGTAGATCTGTTTGAAATCTTTCAAATCCCTGAAGTTATATTAAGACATCAAGTTTTTGAAAACTATGGTCAAGGTGCTCTTAACAGGGGTATATGGTAAAACTTGGTATAGAGGAGAAGATTGGAACAGATCAAATGGTCTAAAGATTTTCATAAAGAGGCATCTTTAAAATAGATTTTTGACGACTTAAAAAACATATCTTGGGAATAGCAGTTTGAAAAACAGTAGCTTATTAACAACTCCAGGAAGCAAACTATGCTATAAAATGAAATATCAATACCATCAAAGATGTCCATTTGCAGTTTAATAACGATCTGTTTCATTAACTGCTAATTATGCATAATTATAACTACTTAATTTTAACTTCGCTTTTAACTAATTAAATATCCTATTCACTATTATATATGAAAATATAGGTGGCAACATAGGCTTGTAAGAACCATTGATCTTGAGGTCTTTAAAGATGCCATGATGCCATGATGTTAAAAAATCTCAGGAGACAAACCAATATGTCAAGAATATCCAACTAAAAGTACTGGGTACTGAAACCATCTTTGATCAAAAGAAAAACATGTAACACTAACCATTAAAGGTCCCCTAGACCCACAAATTGTGCAACAAATACATGCAGAGGGATTACCCCAATTAACATTCACTTTTTTTTTATGATATTGGAAAAAATATAAGTTAGTCTAAATAAGATATTTAAGACTAAGCAAATACCACCATCTGTCAAAGTGCAACGACTGACTTCGCTCTAAATATATCCAGCTTCGATCAGTAGGAGCTTGTCTAATCGTTTTATTAAATATGATAAGGATGTCAAGATCAAATTTTTCAGTATGAAGATTCAGTACATTAAGTTAAAATTAATGGGATTACATTCAGTTACAGCAATCACCTGTTCTTGTACAGATAGGTAAATAATCTTCAAAAAAATATGATTTGGCTGTCTGCCGACAAGATGCACATTTTTTTCTTTGCCTTGAAAAGGGCGAAAAAAAGTTCAACACATTATAACTTTATTACGCATATTTTGAAATATCTTTTAACCTGTCTGACTGAAATATCATACTAAACCATCCCTCTTTGTACTTTTCAAGTAAAAGGAACTTTGAAAACATATATGTGAGTTGTAATTAACGAAATGAAATCTATCCATGAAATGCATTGTGCCCTTTCATAAAATCATTTTTCCTTTACAAAAATCTGTACTTTTCATTTATAATTTTTGAAAATCGAATTTATATTCAATGGATGTAAGTTCAATCAAACCAAATTTATTTCCCTTGCGGAACATATCAATCTACTATTGTATGATAATTTGGTTAAAATACATGACATGCTTTTCCACTTTATTAATTTATTAGCGTATAGTCGTAATTTTTCACCATAACAATAGCAATGAACTTTTAAAAAACATATTTCAAGGGAGTAACAGTTTGAAAAACTGTAGCTTGTACTCAAGGGAGAAACCTTTTTGCCATGAAATAAGTGCAACAAAACATCAATCAATTTGAAAAAAAGTCTGCCATATTTCAAATTGCATGTATGAGGCAAATGAGAAATTAATGCTTCAATCCATCCTGCAGTTTTCATAATAGACTTTTTAGGTATTACCTTAGGGGGAAAATAAACAAGTTTGTAAATTATTAAGTGACTGATGTCAAATTTTGTCATATTTCAAATTGCTTAGAACATTTCAGTAAAAGATGAATACCCAGAGGATTTGTAGTGAATTTTACAATCAGTCAGAATCTTGAAGTATGAACTTGCTTGTTAAAAAGCTGATCCTTGGATGATATCTGAAAGATGTTTGTATGTGTTGGGGCTTAAGACCCTTTTTGCCATGCATGTCAGTCAGTTTTAATGTTGAGAGAACCATAGTACCCAGAAAAAAACCTCTGACCTTGGGCAGGTAACTGACAAATCTATACATACAGTCAGGGATGTCCAGTTTTTGTAAATTACAAACAGCCTGGACTTAATCCAACAACCTGAAGAGGTATCAATAGTAGGGTATTTAAACCAGGATGTTTGTAATGGTGGTACATAATATTTATCTCAAATATACAATGGCTCACAGTCTCCAAAACTTTATTTTATCAAGATGCAAAGTATACATAAATTTCAAGAAATTTTGTTACTTTTTTCTTAGAAATTTCTTATTGAATGAGTAAATTTGGACTAGGGCTGATAAGGGCCATTTTTGGCCCAAAAATATTTTTGTTGGAATTCAAGTAAAAATTGTGACAAGACTTAGTTAAATGTCAGTACGTTAATGCTTCATAGACAATTTAATATTTTTTTACCAAACTGTGACGTCATAGTGATGTCAAAATTGACCAAATCGGCTGTTTTTTAGCATATTTTTAATAATTCTCGCTCTGGCAAGTGACCGCAACACCCATGTACCACAAAATCTTTTTGGTAACAAATTAAGTTGGTCCTGAAAAATATTTTCCCAGAGTATCTATTTGGTACATGGCTGTACACACTACTATTGTAAACAAAATAAGCATGATCATAGTGTAAAAAACGCTAATTTTGGCCAAATGTTGAAAATCTTCCAACTTTTAATGCCATTTTCTATATATAGATTAAATGGATTGAAATAATTTTCATTGTTTATTATGTCCATAACCCTTGCCTAAGAAAATAACACAGAGAATGAAGAAAACTAGAACTTTTAATTTTCAGCCATATTTTGAGGCCAAAAACAGGCCTTACCAGCCCTGGTCCTTTACCAACAACATTGGTTTTCCTAAATAAAATAATACAACTAATTTCCTAGACCTCTTACATAAAGGTCTTCTATACCACTTGTATAGCTTTAGATAATATATCAAACTATTGTCAATTGAAGTCAGTCACTTTGTGGTTAGCTTCATCACAAAAAAAACTTTAATTAAGGTTTTGTATAGCACTAATTTGAATTAAATTCCAATACCTCAACATCAGAGGTGATGATCAAACAATAAAATATCTCATCAGAGGTGTTTTCAAACAATTAAATAGCTCATCAGTAGATATCTGAGTCATTCTTTAGAGTGAGAAACAATTAACAATGATTAGAATCTGTACTGAGAGTGACTTCGGGTCAATGAACTCAACAAATCCAAAGCTTCATACTAATAGCCAAGGCAAACTTGTGTTACTAACTATCCTGGCTTTTATTGTTTGATTTCCTTACGTGTACAAGTATCTGAAATATAATCGTCAAACCAGTGGCGGATCCATAAATTCAAAAAAAGGGGGAACACTAACTGGCTATAAAGGAGGGGGTAATCAATGATTTATATCCAACCTATTTTTCAGCCAAAAGGGGGCCATCTGAATATATCCCTACAACTTTTAGGACTCTAATGATTTTATGGTTTCTTTTAATGATTAAATGATTTGAAGGTAAAGCCAATAGGTTGATAAGTACAAAAACCTTAACGAGACATTTTTTTTTCTAACAGAATTTGTAAAGATAACATTCAATCAATGTATAGATTCTCTCATTTTTTACTAATAAGTATTAAGAATTTGTCCTAACAATTAGTGCTCACAAAAATGTTTACAATCTATGCAATACAACATTTAAAGAGATAAAAACTAGAAAGCATGTGATGAAAGCCTAGAAATATAAAGTTATCTTGTAGTTTTACCTTCTATTTTAACTTCCTGTCTGGTTTTCCCAACTACATTCTTAGCTTCACAAACATAGGTACCACTATCAGAAAGCTTTGCCTTCCTTTTTCTTAGCACTATCCCTCGTCTGAAATAGAAAGTAAAATTTAGCTCAATTGGTTAAACAGAAGAGTGAGAGTCCTGAAATTTAATTTCATGATATGGGTCATGTGGCTGCTGCAATAAGGAATTGCTGACAAAGCTGTCATGAAAATTTTCTAAGTCTGGCTGCTGCTAGACATTCACTATTTCATAACCCGGATTTTCACTTGATTAAAATCAGCTAAAAATATTAAATAATCAACTGTGAAATTAAAAATCGTACAATTAGCATAAAGATATGTTATTTTAAATTTGTATTTATAAAAACAAGGTTATAGCTAAAAATATGCCCGACACAAGGTTGTTTGCACTTTCTAGGGGTATTTTTGAAATAATGAACAAATGTAGCTGTCTTAAGCATTTGAAGTCAGCAGACAGAGGAACAGACCAGTCTTTTGATGAACATTCGTCTAAAGAATTAGTTTAACATGAAAAGTGGTATCAGACAGGATAACACTTAATACAAAAAGGTGATTCCGTTAAAAGGTGAAAATAATGCTTTTAATGGATCATACTATATTGAAATTTATTACGATATATATCTACTACAAATGAAAGAACCTTAGTGAGCACGCTCACATACCCCACGCGTTCTGCTATTTGCCTATATAAATTAACCTGGAGCTCGTAAACTTTTTGCGAACTAAAAATATGATATAACATACACAGTAGTTACATATGTTATGTTTCTTGCAAACTACGTTTTGTTTAATTCTTTTCAGTAGTTTCAGAGGAGTTGCGATCACAAACTGTAATCATGATTTTCTGCAAATTTCTAAGTCCAAAGGTCCATAACTCCAACAACAATTTGCGAATCAAAAATTCCAGATAAAATGCACAACTACATATGGTGTTCTTCTCGCATACCAAGTTTTGTTAAATTCTGTTCAGTAGTTTAAGAGGAGTTGCGATTACAAACTGTAATCATGATTTTCTGCAAATTTCTAAGTCCAAAGGGCCATAACTCCCACAAAAATTTGCGAATCAAAAATTCCCGGTAACATGCACAACTACATATGGTGTTCTTCTCGCATACCAAGTTTCGTTAAATTCTGTTCAGTAGTTTAAGAGGAGTTGCGATTACAAACTGTAGTCATGATTTTCTGCAAATTTCTAAGTCCAAAGGGCCATAACTCCCACAAAAATTTCAAAATTCCAGATAAAATGCACAACTACATATGGTGTTCTTCTCGCATACCAAGTTTTGTTAAATTCTGTTCAGTAGTTTAAGAGGAGTTGCGATTACAAACTGTAATCATGATTTTCTGCAAATTTCTAAGTCCAAAGGGCCATAACTCCCACAAAAATTTGCGAATCAAAAATTCCCGGTAACATGCACAACTACATATGGTGTTCTTCTCGCATACCAAGTTTCGTTAAATTCTGTTCAGTAGTTTAAGAGGAGTTGCGATTACAAACTGTAGTCATGATTTTCTGCAAATTTCTAAGTCCAAAGGGCCATAACTCCCACAAAAATTTGCGAATCAAAAATTCCCGGTAATATGCACAACTACATATGGTGTTCTTCTCGCATACCAAGTTTCGTTAAATTCTGTTCAGTAGTTTAAGAGGAGTTGCGATTACAAACTGTAATCATGATTTTCTGCAAATTTCTAAGTCCAAAGGGCTATAACTCCCACAAAAATTTGCGAATCAAAAATTCCCGGTAATATGCACAACTACATATGGTGTTCTTCTTGCATACCAAGTTTCATTTAATTCTGTTCAGTAGTTTAAGAGGAGTTGCGATTACAAACTTTGATCACAGACTGACGGACGGACGGACGGACGGACGGACGGACGGACGGACGGACGGATGGACCAGTCAAAAACATTATACCCTTCGCAACTTCGTTGCGTGGGGTATAATTAGATATAGACAAAGTGCAGCATCTACCCCCTGATAATTCAATATCTACAGTTTTGCTATTAGACAAGCTATTATATTAAATAATTGATTTTGATCTATAGTCTCCTCAATGTAGACATCCTCAGGGTCGCTGTAATACTCTTGATATTCATACAAATAGCAGTTAAGTGTCTTTGAAGTGAAATGATACTTCATAAGTAATTAATGCAAATATCTTAAGTTATTTGTCTGATGGAATCTTACATAAACATCATATAAAAGATGGTCTTTAAAAAGAATGATTTTGACATTGGATTTTGAAGGGACAGATTCAGGACAGTCTAGGGATATTTTGGTTTAAGAGTGCTAAGAAGAGTGCTGAAAAACCAGAATATTGACGAAGTCCAAAATTACATTTTTCACATAATATTCCACAGATTAACATGACATCTTAATATGTGGGAAGCAAACAAGTAACTTGAAATCTTAATCATTTCTAGATTTGGAATATACCAATGATGGACAAACAAATGAAAAACTATAGGGCTTCTACATTTTTGGTCTAGAGAAGAGCATTTTTTCACATATATATAACTTTCATTCACATGAGGAACATATAACAGAATTTTTTTATCCATGAACCCTTTTATCTCATGTTTAGGTTGTAATTGAAATCAATGATACCTGTTTCTGTCCTGAATTACATTTGTCAATGCCTACTACCAAGTTTAAAGACAATCTACCAAGTAATTTGGTTCCTGATTTCCAAGTAGTTTAATGGCATCTTTCAAACATCAGATGCTTAAATGAGTATTTGGTTGTCTGAATTTTGTGTCAATGCCCGATAGATGATCCTATTATTTCAAATCAATAGAAATTACCTCCCTTTTTAGATAGATATATCACCTAGACAGAGAAAAAAGATTATAAATTATGTCTTCTCCCATTCTAATTCTATCTTTTTTCTGTGTTCAAGACATTTCTATTAGTTTCTCTCAGTGGGAACATCTGATAGTCTAAGACTTCACATTAGTAAACAATTCCTTTTACAGACAGGATTTAGAAATGATACCAACCCACTCCTACAAACATTTCCATTCTACAGAGACCAATATCTACATATGGGGTTTAGAGTGTCAATTTGAAAAGTACGATTAAACATAAAATCAAAGCATTAAAAGATGTTTTAGGATATTATAAAAATCCCACATCATCATGCTCATTTGCCATTGCTTCCCTTTGGCATCACTGAAAAAGACATAAAAGTTATGTACAATCATACACACTCAAGGAAATCTTCTAGACAATATCTCCATTTAAGCAATAAGAGGTTTTAAGCCATAAAAAATGAAAAGAAAGGGATATAGAGTCAATATGCATGATAGAAAAACACCTTCTCATCAACAATCAAAAGCATAGGAACTGTGATTCTATGGCGGGGATTTATCCAAAACTGTTTTTATTAAGGTTGGGGTCCATTAAGAGTCTGTGACCATTAAAGGGTTCAAGGCCAATTTTTGTTGGAAACCTAATAACAAGAAAATTTCAAAAGGAAATGAGTGTTCCAGACCTCTAGATCTGTCATTTGCACAATTAAATTAATCTTATATATCTTGTACATGTTACTATCTTCAAGTCCATATTATTTCTTACCTTGTTTTCTTGATAACAAAGCCGTTTTTCTTTGTTTGTAAAACTTTGCCATTTCTTTCCCAGACCATCTCTGGTGCTGGCCTTGATGTACGTATCCGACAGGATATCTGGATCTTTTTCCCTTCCACATACTTTTTTCTAACTTTAATTGTTTTCAGTGTTGGAGCTTTATCTACAACAAAAAGATAGGTGTTTAATCAATGCTTCGTAATTTCTAAAATGTTTGGACTTTTTTGTTATGGCATCTGTTATGGAATCTTAAACAAAACTTTCAATGCAGCACATAAAAAAGCAAAACATAACTTTTATCTAAGGTATCTTTTGTTCTGTGTATGTACATGTAGTACACTTTTTATTAGTCTTTCTAATAGTTTTACATCAACGTTTTCTATCTTTTTAAGGGCTTTTGGAATTTTTTAACTGTCTTTTAGATTTATCTTTTTTGTTTTGGTAACTTTCAATTTAAGTTCAGAATTTTAGGGTCTGAACTCTTTATTAAGTAATGTTTTGGCATTTCCCAAACAGCTGTGTCATTCACACTAACTTTATAGTATTTTGTTGCAATAGCTCAACTTAGGACAAGCAGTTGGTTGGTTTTTTTTTTTTTGTTACAATTACTTTAAGTACAACTGTATATAGGTCAGTATTTTCCATCTTTAGTCATACCTACTTAAATCATCCTTTACCAATTGTTTATGAACAAATTGGAACATAAATAAACAAAAAACCTTACAATCACCACTTAATTTTTCTGATCACTATATTTTCTCAAGCTAAAAACACCACCAAGCGCCAAACTGACAACAACTTCAAAAGGAGCGTTCTGGTAAAGAACAAGCAAAAACAGCCCTTTTTACCACTACCAGACTTGTTGGTGTGAAGTCCGTCATAGATTAATAATTGATAAATAACAGTAATAAAGGATGACAGATAACACAAGTCCTTGCAATAAACCTGTCACAAAATATATGTTTTGTCAATGAACGACATTTTATGAGACTACTAACAAGATTAGAATATTATCATTACAAGAATAAAATGTGAGAAAATAAATTTTGATTTATCATCCTGTGGGTTTTCCATTCAGATAATGGAATATAATGTTTAGATTATAATACTATGGAATGGTGATTGTAACAACTCATTGTTTACTAATAAGAAAAAAAAACTTAATAAAGACACTTTATGGGAACTGCTATATTGGTCAGAAATAAAATGTGGAATAACAGTGGCGGATCCAGAGGGGGGTTTTAGGGGTCGGAACCCGGGCCCCCCTTTCCTCCAAAATTTTTAAATTTTTGTGTAGATTTTCAGCAAAATTGGTCTGGAACCCCCCTTTGGCCCACAGAACCCAGTATGTGGAGCCCCCCCCCCCCCCTTCGAAAATTTCAGGATCTGCCCATGAATAAATGTTTGTTTTGTCCTGAAATATTTAGTATAAAACTCCACTCTCTAAATTTGTATCCAAATAAACAGTTATTTGTTTACTTTGACAAACTTCTTTTCCTTGAAGAGAAAGTGATTCAAGACTCCATACCAGATTTTTTTCTATAAACATCTAGTACTATATGATTCAACCTGTTTTTCCAAAAAACCTCAGCTGAGCCTGATTCATAACAATCTTTAAACTGAACAAACTCCAAAATTTTCTTCAATAAGTTTGAACTAATTGATTCATTAACTATAAATCTTCACATTTCATAACAAAATAAAAACAAAAATCTTGTTTTTCCAAAACAAAATGCACTTTAAAAATTTGGCACCAAAACTGACCAAGAATTGATCATGTTATTTGTACATAAGTTCTCAGTTTAGCTTACACAACGTTGATTGCTATGCACCAGAGTCATGTCCCATAAATTCTATGATCAACTGCTGACTTTATACCAAGTCTCATTAAATTCCTATAAACAATCTAAGCACTTAATTGAAAACTTCGTATACAAGTGAAGCAGCAGACAGTTAGAATTAACATAAGAGTATCTGGAATTGAACGAGGATCTAAGGACTTATTAAAAAACAAGCATGATTTCTGAAAACTCCACTGCAAAAATTACCAGAAAATCAGAAAAAATATATTGGAAAATGAGAAACATGACACTTGTGAATTGGTCAATATAAACTAACTAAAACAAACAATATAGACAATGAAGTCAATTGACAATCATTGTGTTAGAAACTTCATGAACAGAGGATGCATGTACATATAATTAAAACATCTTGGAAAAAAACATTTTATGAAAGTCATGCAAGTAGTTAGTATTCGTGACAAAAATTGACATCTAAAGGCTATTTTACACACATTTTGAATTAAAAACAAATAACCCAACAATATGCTTAGGCTAAATTGTCTTTGATATTGGTCTACAGTACAAAAACCAGGTGTTAGCTTTACAAATATATATAAAGCACAATGACCTTTTTAAAGGACACAGTGCCTAAATAGGGAGATCTCATGCAAAGTCAGGACAATCTATAACATGAAAATACCTTTTAAGTTCATTTAAAATGGTTTTCAAAAAGCTGACTCCATTTTATTGAACAATGTCTTCTAAATTATGTTGATAATACAAAGCAAAATTGATAAAGGTTAGAAAAAGTACACAAAACTCAAGCAATCCAAAGTGGAAAATGACCAACAAACATTTTAATAGTAGTCATTTATTATGTATTGAACATAGGAAAATTTTAAAGATTTTAAATTAATTTGAATCCCCATTTTGTATAATTCTGTGTCAACTTCAAATAAACAAAAAACACATTTATTTTATTCATTAAAAATAACTTTTTAATGCTTGCATGATGCCCTTTTTTTAATGTACCCATGCATGCTCATATTAAACATTGACCTTCAGAAAAAGTTGGTTTTAGTGATCCCTTTTACTTAAAAAGTTAGCCAACATAAAAATAAACAATAAATATGATAATATCTTTGTCTTAAGCATTAATTTCTCTACAAACCAATCTAATTTGCCAGGCAAAGTGAAAACTGGATTCCTTTGGGAATGGCTGGTTGAGTTTATTAAACCCATCATTCTGGGATTTTCTAATTGTTTTTCTGGTTTCACAACAAACATTAAACAAAGACAATGTATCTAAAATCGATGAAATTAAATCAAAGGCTATTCATGTGATGGGATGTAGGGGACACGAAGGGTAAAAATTCCTGCAATCTGAATGCTTTTTAAGGGCAACTTCGAACCTCCATAATATTATGGATATTGGATGACTTATTTAAAATTATTTGAAAGCATTACCTGCGACCAGACCTCATTAAAAATATGCCTTAGAATCCACCTTGAGTGGGTATCCTTCAGGAGCCCCATGTAGGGCCATTTACCCTTCTCATTAGCTTATCAAATAACTAAGTCCATACTCAGCAAATTCACTTAATTACCATATCAGAAATGATGGAGTTCTATTTGCTCATTGCTATTAAATTTCAAGGTATTTCGGTAAGTCAAACACAAAAAAGGAATATCACAAAAAGCCATATGTCAGCCTTTTTTGATATCATATTTTTTTAACCATAAAGTCAGAACTATTTTAAGTACTCAAAAGGAAAAATCTTAAAAGGCCATATGCTATCATTATTGTTTTTTTGTCAATATATAGAATTGTGCTATTTTTGTAAATAATTGACATTTACTTTTTGAACAAATTACTTCTTTCTCTATACACCCTTAAATAATGTCATGGCTATTTGTAATTATATATAAGATTCTCTACAATGTTTTTTGCAATAAAAGATAAATAAAAATTTCATTTTTTTTTAATTTAAAAATCCTACAAAATGCCCAAAAAACTGGAACCCATGGAAATAAAGTATCCAATGTAGAGGTTTATAATAGTCAAAGTTCTTACCATTTTCAGAGGATTTGAAGAAAATCATTTTAAAAATCTATATCCCAAATCAAATCTTAGACAAATCTCTGTCAAAACTAGATGTATCTAAAGAAAAGAAACCAATAAGCTCATCATTTTATATCAAATCTAAAATTGTATTTACTTGTAAAGTGTCTGATAAAATAACTACAATAAAACTTTTAATTTTATTCAATACTTAATATTTCTATTAAATTTTATTAGTGTCGATTATGATGTTAACTTTGGCCCATATCCTGCGGTTAACAAGGAAAAGAAAGTAATCTAGCAAAATAAAATAATAAATATTATCTTAATATGATCAAAATTGATTTTATTTATAAGTGATCATGATTTGGGCGACTATGGGCCTAAAACAAATATTATCGTAAGAAATCAAAGTATATACACTTTACCAGATTACTTAAACAAACACAAGTCTGAAATTCTGGACCATATATCCTAAATTTCAGGCTAAGTAACAATTATTGAATATATGTTATTTTTTTGCATTTTTGCGCTATAATAAACAAAGTTTTCTTTTTACAAGGACGTACTTTCCATAGTTATACAATAATAACAACTGGTGACATCATTCAGAACAATCGGCAGATTAAGACATTTTTAAAAGAGGGTACCATCCTGAAGCCAGGATTAGAGGGGGAGAGCGATTCAAGGGATTTTTTTTCTGAAAATCTACAAGTAAAGTACAATTTTTTTTCAAGGAAAGGGAGTTCATACCCCCAAAACATCCCTTTTAGATTCCCCACTTCAACATATAGATAACTCTGAAAGATTTTTTTTTGATACGTTCTTATATTGATAACATTACAATAGGAATATATTTCCAAGAAAAAGAACATTTTGTTCATATCAAATTGACCTGTCTTTTAAACCATATCTTCATGATCCATAACAATGATAGTAATCTCATCTATAATTTAAAGTGTCTCTACTTCCGTGATATATATTGAATTCATTTTTTTTCATACATTCATATCTTAACATCTACATAATAGTACAGATAAACAAAATAAAGAGAATTTAAAAAAAAATATGCATCACAAATTCTGCATCTTGACATCGTACTTAAGAAAGATTGAGCTCAGATTGACCCCTTTTTTTTTTGGAAGCATCAATAAGGAATATAAATGTGACAGGAATTCCAATCTTTGACATTTCTTTTGAATGAACATGGCACCAGTTACAAAATATCTGTAAAATCTGAATAATCATGGGTCTGCCACCAGATTATGGCTAATCAGACTAAAAGTCTTAACCCTAGACTTGGATGCTATTACAACTACTGATTTAAATATACGGTGACCTCAATACATGTGCAAGATACATGTTTAAAGAAGGTGGGTGTGTCTACATAATCTTTGAAGTTCAGTTTGTCATCTTCAAAGACCTATATTCCTTTTCTCTTTTCAGACACCAAAGAATGAAAGGGCAAGCTGAAACAATATGGAAAAGCCTCAGTTGAAATTGCTTCTTTTAATTTCAAAATTGGTTTTTACCTTTAATTTCTATAAATGATGAAATGACTGGAAAATGCTATGTCAGTAAACTTTGCTTCCCATCCCTGACTTCAAAGTTCAAGATTGGGGTCATTAAAGACTAAAATGGGAACTTTTATCTTATTCAGATGAAAATAATCATCTTCTAATAGGAAGAGACAATTATCATCTTCTATTAGGATTAGAGAAAATTAATACAATATGGAAAAAAATATATCAATACATTTTTAAGTAAAGATCAAATCCTAAAAATGAAACACAAGATAATATTATATCTTAGATAGTCATTTGAATATTCATACCTTTTTCCAAGGAATTTTTTCGAAACATTCCAATCACTAAATCCCCGAATAAAACGAAAAAGAAGAAAGCAATGTGTCGACTATTGCGAGACATGTCTGATTAAGTGGTCAGTGTAAAATACTCTTTAATACTTATTAATCCTTAAATGCACATGGTCACTTTGTACAAATTATATTATGGTAACATTGTCGAGTTTATACAACCCAAAGACGAAACGCTTAAAAAATCGAAATTGATAAGGATGAATGCCATAAATGCACTAGAGGGTTTAAACTAAATACTAATGTAAAGTCAACATATAAATATTAGAAAATAATTTAAATGTGAAAATGATCTTTTAATCATCTTGAATTGCATGAGAGAATTCTTACAAAAAATATTTCCTTAAGTAAATTATTCTTATCATTCATATAAAGGCATTTATCACCGTCAGTTGTCAGTTGGACTGATTTAGATGTGTTTAAAATGTAAAAGAAAATTAAAGCTTTTTGTACTGTTGTATACATTGTATAAGTAAGGAAAATATATGTTGATTAAAGCCATAAAAGAGGTCTTGTATTTTATTTTTAAAACACTTTATAGATAACCAACAAAATAAGTGCAGGTCTGAGAAAAATATTATAGACCTCAAACAAACAATTATGGCAAATTGAACTGAAGCAACATAGCATGTAACCCTACTAAGAGGCAATCTTTAGCACTGATACCTTTCCTTTTTTTAATATGGTAAATATATTAAATTGCATTAAATATACAAAAGAATTTGTCAAAGTCAAAAATGGCCGGATTTTGTTTAACAGGAAGTAGGTGCGCGACATACCTGAAATCGTATCCTAGGGTATGGGACCCCACCCTGATGCTGTATACCAAAAATTAAGTGGCTGTGATTAGTTAAGTTGCTGAGTAAACTGTTACAAAAATTTCTTCCCGCCCGCCGCCCACCTGACATTCATCATTTTATAACCCGAATTTTTCACACCATGAAATCCGGCCGAAAATGATGCCCCATTGTAGCCTTTTAACAAATAATTTTGTCTTAAGCCAGGACTATTTAAGCAGTCTCTTGTGTCTTAGCATAGGAGCAAAAAAAGAGTACTTATATTTATAACAATAATGATAATCTTTGTTATAAGATCTTGAAAACATACCATCTAATGTGGACCCATCCCCATAAAAATATATGTGTAAAATAAAAAAAATAGGCCAGGTTACAAAAAAAAACATTATCTTCAATCACAAAAATGTCAACATCAGCATAAATCTGAAAAACAAGACCCAATCCACTCCTAGAGATCCTCAAGCCTCGCATGACTTTACTCAAATACCTACCTGTGCATCCGGAACCTTGAGGGTTGAATTTATTTAAATAAAATGAAAATATATTTATTATATAAGAAAATATTTGTGTAGTAGGTGTATAATGCATGGATAGACAAGATGAAACTGTAAACAATCAGATCTTCCCTTTAAAGAATACATTACACTCTAGTACCCTAACTTAAAGTCTATTTCAAGTAGACTTTAAAACTAAGAGTGTAAAATTATGCTGACCAAACTCTGTGCATGCAGCTTTTTAAACGATATCAAAGTAATGTACATGAAATAAAAGATACTTCTTGTAAACACTTTTAAAACTATTAGTATATTTAGCATTATAAGTGAAAATGAACAAAATGTTTATTTCAAGCCTGATACTGCCTACTAAACGATGATATAAAACAAGATGTTTCCCACTCCTTCATTCAGAAAACAGGAAGTAGATGGGCAACAGACCTGGAAAGGGAAGACATGCTGAAGTTTTATACCAAGTTTGAAGTGATGCTATGATAACTGATACAAAAGTTTGAATGGACCTTTTGAAGGACTGACAGACAGACATTAGGTGATTTGCAATCAAGCTCCCAAGACTCTCTTTTGAGTGAAGATATAACAAATCATATCTAGAAAATGGAACTTTTTTCCAGACACTTTTACATAAATATTCATAATTCTATTACATAGGGACCTTGAAGAACTAAAATCTGTAACAAGCTTTTTCCTTGGATTGCAGTATTTACATTTAGTTCCAAAGAACTGATAACTTCCTGAATCTCCTCAATAATCATAATGGTTACAGATAGTAAATTACAGCATCTCATACAGTTACAGTAATAAACAACTTAATTGTGTGAGTTTGAATTATTTACATTGATACCCATAGAGAATAAATAACTAATATATTAAGTATCAGGAATTTTTTTTTCAGATTTTTTGCCAAATCATTTTCTTTTATATATCAGAATTTACTTGCCTAAACCTAGAAACTCATTTATGAATTATCAATATGAATACCAAAGCATTATCCTTTTTATGTAATTCATCGAAAACTTCTATAATGATACTTTTATGCTGGCGCCGGAATGTTATTTGGAGAGAAAATTATTGTAACAAGATTGTCAAACTTCTATATTTGATAGATACAATACAATGTATAACGTTAAAATAGCTGTAATACAACCAACAAACCGTTCAAATGACGAGCCGTCAAATTAAATTACATAAAGTTGCTGGAACAAATATATTATAAGGGGTATTAATTAACCCAACTGGGAACTTTGGAACTCAAATCGATATCATCGTCTCCTTTAACAGAATTGATTTGATATACATTAGATACTTGCTAATAAACAATCGTAAGTGATGGTCTCGGCCACTCAAAGATGTAAGGGTAAATGACAGTGCTACAATGCATAATTGGAAAATTCTCCTAGCTGCCTATGACTTCAAGTTGTCACTTACAATTGGTAAAAATCAATTATGATGCTTCTATCTATGTAAGTGGAGTCCAGTTCGAGCAGTTGAACTTAGGACTGTAACTTGTTTTTTGACAGTACAGAACTCTGCTCATTTGATTTAAAGACATTGGTCTTATCCCCTCCCCCCTCCCTACCCAATTTTTTCAGCCCTCTCTGAAGTAAGATTCATCAGAAGTCAGTAAAAAGCAAATAATGCATAACAGTATATTATGTAATTCAAGACCTAGAGCAAACTGTGTATGCTCTAGTATCTTGCAAACTTCAAAAACATACATGTACTATAGTACCAAGGGGTTTTGGGATCAAGAGTCAAAGAAGGACCAGATTTCCAGCTGGCTGCACTTTGATTCTTGACCCCAAATGCCAGAGCAAGCTCTTGTAAGTGTGAAGCACTAAAAATTTCAGTCCTGGAATAAGGTAAAATAAAGCCTTCAGGACAGTTTCATCCTTTGACTACAACCAGAATTCTATATATTGCAAAAATTTGAAAAATTACTCTTTCAGCAAGTCTCTCTGTTAGATGTAACAGTAGGTCATATTCTATGGATTTCAGATTGATTCTTGTAGTAATAAAACTAATTATTGATACCATTATATCTAAACTTCTCATTAATTGTAAATTTTACGAGTGGGTGGCCACATATTAAGCTAATCATTATTTGTGGACTATTATTTAAACACAACTATCAATTATTGATGCCGTAAAAAAATATTCAATCTTCATTAATTTGTTCAAAATGAGAAAAAGCATATTTACAATTTGTCGGAGATTATTTTGAAATTGTCGAAATTGGAATCGTTATTACAGTGGAAGGTCTTAGATTAGAATAATAAAATCCATCGTTTTAATCTTGGTAACTTTGTATTGATCATTCAGTCTATATTTTAGAGATAGAAGTTTTGCTGTGAATAAAAATCCTTTCGTTGGTCTTTGCTTCATTCTGTTGAAAACCAGTCCATAGAAAAGCTGTGCTCATTGTAAGTAATATTGACCAAAAGTGCAATAAAAATCTTACTGCATTGATGCTTTATCATATTGTATATTTATATATTTACATTTGAATCTACTAGTACCGTTTTTATGAACCTTTCAGGTACAATTATTTAATAGCCATTTGAAAGTCACACAGGTTCACACAAACCAAATCACAGTCTTCTGCCCATGCCCATGCCCATACCCATTCCCAGTAAAATTCAAATTCTTGTACTAACTGGTACAGTAAATTGATCTCTTAATTTAAAATTATAACAAACCATAACATGGGCTCCTGTGCAAGGATTGCTATTGGTTTTTATACGACCGCAAAAAATTTGCGGACGTATTATGGTATGATGCTGTCGTCGTCGTCGTCGTTTTTAGTGTTTCCACAATAACTTTAGTTCCAGCTATCTGATTGCTATGAAACTTTACAATGATGTTCCTTACCATAAAAGGATGCATGGGATTGATTTTGGGGGTCCCCCCATTTTTCGTTTAGAAATTAGGGGCCAAAAAAGGGCCAAAAATACTACTTTTTTGTTTGTTTCCACAATAACTTTAGTTCTAGTTATCCAATTGCTATGAAATTTGACAGTGATGTTCCTTACCATACAAGGATGAAAGGGATTGATTTTGGGGGTCCCCCCTTTTTTTGTTTCGAAATTAGGGGCCCAAAAGGGGAAAAAAATTCAAATATTTTACTTGTTTCCACCATAACTTTGGTCCTAGTTGGCCTATTGCTGTGAAATTTGTCAAGAATGTTTCTTACAATAAAAAATGAACCTGATGAATTTTTGCGCCCCCCTTTTTCTCCGTTGTGTAATTAGGGGCCAAAAGGGGCCAAAATAAAAACTTTTTTATTTGTGGTCCGATTTTGAAATTTTTTTTTACATGTTTGTTCTTGTCAAATAGCGGATACAAAATTAAGAATTAATTTTTGCGACCCCCCCTTTTTCCCCCTATTACGTAATTAGGGGCCAAACGGGGCTTTTTTATTTGTGGTCCGATTTTGAAATTTTTTTTTGCAAATTTATTCTTGTCAGGTAGCGATTCTAAATTTAAGAATAAATTTTTTGGGCTGTAATCATAATTTAAAAAAAATTCTGGTTCGATTTTTAATTTTTTCCCCAAACATTATTCTTTTAAAGAGTAGAATACAACATTCAAAATTTATATTTTTAGCCCCTGGGTTGAAAGTCCATCAGAGAAGCATGTGTCAAAAACCTTTGTCAGTCCACCATGGGCTGCATGTGTCCAGAACAATAGACTATCCATATTAGGCCTAAAACGTACAGGGTTCAACATGTTGCGGTCGTATCATGCTGCGCTCGGCGAAGCTTTTTATTTTTAATCTGGTGGACCATTATCTATTATGGCCCGTTTTAGCCATCTTTTGGCCCTTTTTTTAAAAAGATTAGGACCACAAACCCCAAATGCAATAAAAACCTTCTTTCAGTGGATATAATCATCATATTTAAACTTCATATCAATTGGCTGGCCCACTACAGCTTAATTTCTTGTGTAAAACCATTTGCCTTCACCTACTTTTAAAAATGGCGTTTTTTGCCCCTTTGACCCCTAATATCTCAAAAACAGAAAGAGATATTGCAAATCTGATTGAAAAATGCAGGCAGGGATTTTCACAAGGATTCCAATGAAAAAAAGATTTTGAAAATCGGACCACAAATAAAAAAGTTGATATTTTGGGTGTGGCCTATCTTTGGCCCCCTGGAGCAATGTAACAGTTCCATATACATCAAAACCTATGACACATTTTGTTGACAGAACTTTATGAGGAATTCAATAAAAAAAGAATTTTAAAAATCAAATGAATATTAAACATTCTACAACAGTTTTGTCAATACACCCGTTTTAGCCCCTTTTGGCCCTTTTTTCCAAAATGGTAGGGGCCATCAACCCCAAATACAATAGGAACCTTCTTCTATTGGTTAGAAACATCATATCAAAATTTCATAACAATTGGTCAATATTTACTCAAGTTATCGCACGGAAACCAAATGTCCCCAGACGACGACAACGACGACGACGACATCGCCATAACATTATACGATCGCAAAAATTTTGCGGTCGTATAAAAACACAATATGTCTAAAAAAAAATCTTTTTAGAAACTGTATTAAGTTTCAATCAGAAAATTTCTAGTACATGTATAATTTCTTGTTATTGAGTTTTGGAGATGCCTGTGGACAAAATTAAAAACATGTGAAAGAACATTTTTAGCCATAAATACATTTTTTTGAGAGAACATTAATTTCTAGTCACATGTATTTACTTGGAATCCTGGGGAGTGGTAAGTTTAATCTACAACTCATCCTTTGCCTTTCTCAAATAAAAAATGTTTAAATACCATGTACGATTTTCTCTTTAAATATGCTATAATTCAAAAACTCTCTAATACCATTTTTTTAAACTTCTTATCCAAATTTCACAAGCATGAGGTTTAAAAGTCAACATTTGTGTGGTTAAACCTATGATAGAGATATGAATGGTTTTCTTAAGTTTATGCAGGTAAAACGATTACACACACTGTGTCAAGGTCTAATACTGGGTATACCATATCATTTGGTCAAGTAAAAATCAAATACCAAGTTTAACTTACTCATAAAACTTACAAGCTATGCAAGTGCCTATGCTTCCATAATGGCCATAAGCTCACTTATTTTCCTACTATAAAAAAAATTATTGAGTTTGCATATTATATTTTGAACTGTGTATACAAATCTATCTTTTATGAAAGTGAAATAATACTATGCCTTAGAATTTGCATAGACTAAAAGACTGGTTTCCATAAAGCTTTCTTTAAAATCAGCATCTTCATAAAAAAGGTTAAACAAAGAGTAGGAATATTAACAAAGTATATAGCAACATTCTACCTAAACACCTTTTTATAGTGGTTGTATAAATTAAGGTATGTCATTACAGGTATTTTGGGATCCTATTCTTCTAAAGATTATACTATCTTTAGTCAGAAGAGTTTGGTAAAATTTGATACCCCTGTTAAGAGTTCTGATATATCTTACTATATTTGAATGGAAGCTCTTAAGCTGAGGTCATTGAACCCTAATGAAAGGACCTAGATACCACTGAAATCAAATCCATAACCCATTGAAAAAGAACAAAGGTTATATTAAGATATTAAAGGATGGTTTTAATTGAATGTGAAAACCTAACTTTGATTTATGGCAACCTTTACAAAAATTGAAGAGTCAATTGATCACTAAATGTTTATGCATAAAGAATAGGTTTATAAATATACAAATCAAAATTTATAACCATCATGTTATGAAAATAGCAGATCTAGCCATGAAAAATTCCCTAGTCAGTAAAAGATTGCTGGTTTAGATAAAAGTAAGATGTACATCAAAACTGATTATCAAAAATTTTAAACACAATTTTTTACCTCTTACATGTCTTAATTGCATATTTCAATTGGAATAACCTTTTATTTCAACAAATTTTATCTTTTATATTATTTTCCTCTTGAAGCTAGAAAAATTCAGTTTTTGTTAGATCCATGCTTTTCATCAATGTTTTTTAAAAGTTAAAAATCTCAGCCCACACATCAACTTTAAAAAAGATTAAGACTTTAGATAAAAAATATTTAAACACCAAGCCTTTTTTTACTTTTAAGAATGAAATAAGACCATTCAGCTAACATTAAAACACTTGTTGATTAAATAAATCAAGGATGCATGTAAATAAGGTGGTAGTATTTTCAATGAGAGAAAAAAAAACAAGGATTGTCAATGCAGTCTGACAAAAGATCAGCTTCTACTAATTTAGAAGCTAGTGGCTGATCTTTAGTCAGACTGATTGTCAATGCACACCAGTCTTTAGTAAACTCATAGACCTGTATATTGGAATATGGTCTATGGTAATACCCGTAGTCAGACCCCCCCTGGCTACGGGTATGTATGGTACACTATAAGTTTTAGTTTAAATTCACTATAAAAATTTCTGATCATGGCAATAAGTATAACACAGGTCATTTCTTGTCTTAGCTGCTCTTAGCTGTCTCAGTTCCGAAGATCTTTGTGGCCCAATTTTTTTTGCGAATATTTAGACAAAAGGACTATTTTGGTGGCTACCCATATCTGTGATATAACCCCCCTTTTCTGGGGTTATAGATTCTAACCTACTGTAATCCTTCACTTTCCTCAATCCAGAGTTTTATCCTACCGTTAAAATACTTCTTGCATCAGCAACTTATCTAAAGAGAGGAAAGAAATTTTCGGGGATGGAAATAACGTTTCTAACTATATATGCTAAAGTTGGCTTATGACTCGCTTATGGCGATATATTTATAATCTGGTGACAGAGCTGCGTGCAACATTTATAACTAAGAAGGACATTCAGAACCATTTCCCCTGATTTGTATTAATCTGCCACGTTAAGTATACCAGCAGTCTGAATGCATGATGGCATGTCCTCATTGGAAATTCATGGCAATATATATTAAAACTACATATAAAGTATTGGCAATCAATTACTCAATGCTAATTAAGAATTTCTGTTAATTCATTATTCAATACACGAAACTATAATTTTGAACCAAATGCTATGTACCATGCTGGTATAATTACTAATTTGTTCTGTGGGCAAATAATCTTAAATGTGTTGAATACAATTGGGAATTCAAGTACACGGATCAGGGACCGAGCGAGAACTAAATGTGAATATTAAACACATTAATTTTATATCCAGAAAAAAATGTTCAAAGATCACAGTAGATCGCTAGAACGTAGCAGTTAAGATGAAACCTTTTTATTTGCATGCCAACTTTCTTTGAAACAGTTAAAGGCACAAGCTAAAAGGACTTCGTACCAAATGCAGTGCTTGAGCCAAGGGCACCTTATCCGTTTAAAGATTCGTGCCTAAGAATTCCGAAACATACCACATTATTAAAAGACAAATAGTTTCAAAAGTTGCCAAAACATGTCATTAGTGTCAAAATTGTTTAATTCTGCATGACATAACCACCTGTTAAGCTGTTTGAAAGATTTAAAGATTTTAATTGCAAAAATAACGCTGTTCCTTTCATGCAAAATTAAACACAATTTGACTTTTTGTGCTTCTTTATCCAATTGCAAATTTTGAACAAAAAAGGTTCCACAGCTATCGCCAAGTCTGACTTTTATGCTTGATGCTTCAAAATATCATTCTGCATCGAAACTGAAATTTTGGGGGTCATATGCGCATGTAAAAATAAAATTATAACTGCAAAGGAATCTGGATTTTTAGAGTGAAAATTATGACTATATAGTGAAACAAGTCCACAAAATGGTTTTTTTCGACAACTTCTTATTTATTTAAAACTGCTGAATCGCCAATCACAAATTTAAAGAGACCAAATTTACTATTTTATTAGTAACAAAAAGTGCACAACAATTTGTTCTATGTGTTTTTAGGTACAATAAACCCATAAAACTAAAGGTTTTTAACATACTTTAACACTTGTTATAAATTGTACACCTGTAAACATCAGGTAAAAACAAGGAAGAAATATTGAACATCATGCGGTGCATTCCTATATCGTCTGTTATAATAGTTAAGTGTACCTACCACATTTTCGACAAGAAAGCTTTCGAACTGCCCTGTTTGTGGCTTTAGTAACTTTAACTGGAAATGCAGTGTTCACGTAATCGTCTGTAGAATTTTTTATAAAGAAAAAATATTTTTGTTTAGCTTCAACATTGATGCTTGGTATGCAATTTTCTTTACTATTAATACTGCTAACATTAGAATCGCTAAAATATCCAATAAATAAAGTTTTAGTCTGTTTTCCATTTGGTAAGTGTATCTCTCCTTTTCGCACTTTTCTCACATTTACTCGAATTTTATATAAATCGGACCCATAACGAACTAATTTTTGGTATACGGTGCCCTCTATCACTACATCAGCTAAGTAAGTACTTGAAGCAGGGTCTGTAAAAACGGTCCCACATGTCCGACACCACACATGAAATATACATAATAATAGTCCTAATATTATAAACCTGAATCGGAATAGCTTCATCTTTTTAGTCTTCTCACTTCAATGTCCATTACAATATTGAGCATATTATGCCTGAATGAACTGACGAAACGTTATATTGGGAAAGCCCTATGCATGACTTGATGTTTCACTGTGACGTCATGCGCAGGGTATTTAAAGTGGCAATATACTATTTGCTATCAAAATTGATATTTATATATTTTTGCGTAAAAAAGGAGCCCACTTTCGGATGTTCGTATTAAAAAATTAATTCGTTTATAGAATTTCACAGAAATAGCATCGACATTGATAATCGAACAAGTCACTTTCAAGCATAGACGGAAATTTGTTTATTTATTGGAAAATTCATGTTGTCACAACAGATTTACAAATAGATTAAATATACGCTTAGATCGTAAACAAAGATTTCTTTTTGCCCCCTTTAGAATTCGTAGACAAACTATATCTTCCACCTAGTAAAAGATGAATGAACTTTATCCAAATCTTTGACAAAATATCACGGACGTGACAAAACACTTTTTAAATGAAATCTTCAACTTCCGAATAAATAGGAAAAGTGTTTGAATTAGATGTGTTGATTTTCGGTAAATCACGATGAAGTGCGTCTTAAGGGTATACCGGGCGACAATAGTCTAAACCACAGAAAATCATCCTCGACCATCTTCGAAAGCATGTGTATGTAGTCATCAATCAAAAATTGTACAACCACCCACAATCAATAACATCATAAAAGATCATATTTATACAACATCAAATCAGAATCAATAATTAATAATACTTAAAAAGGCAATGTTAATTGTAATGTTGTTTATCCACAGGTGTATAAACCCGCCGGAAACTGACGTTTGTGGTAATGGGAGTAAAGCACATTACAGCCTACTGGGATTCCTCCAAAGATGAATAACTTAGAACAAGTTTTGCTTGTAATGACAAAATCAAATGTAATTCAAGTTTTTCTTACAACCTATGTACCCTTGGTATCCCAAAAATTCTTAGTTCAATGGGACAAGTATATAGTTTTTTAAATCAAATTTAAGACCCTTATATAATACTGTTAAGCATTTTGGGGGCATTAGAATTGCTTTTCTTGACTGAATGAACCTACATCATAACAATTCTATACTTGTTTTAAGAAATGTTGCAATAATACTACAAAACCCACCTCATATACACACACTCCAAACTGTAGAGGGATTTACATAGTGTAAGATTATTTCCCATACTGTTTAAACAAACATGGAATGCTAGAAACAAGCTCACAAAAGAATACCCCTTGCTTCATATTGAACTCATTATGGCAAAAAAAACAGTCCAATTATCTCTCCTGAGTGATATCCAAGAGCAATGAAACTTCTTCATGTATATTTCTATATGGTTGTTTTTTTCAGCTACATCCATTATGTCAATCCAGTGGTTTAAGAGATATGAAGACAGATAGACAGACAGACAGACAGTCAGTGTGGTTCCATAAATCTCACACAAAATTTGTTTGCAGGGGATACAACTTAAAATTAATTTGAAGGCAAGGTATCCTGCTATGTGCATATATGCAATCATTTAAACCTTACATTCTCCATAGCCACTTAGTTTATAGGAGTATATAAAATTCACCTTCATTGCTTTAAGAAATCTAGAAGTATATAAAGCAAGCTAATGTGTTACCTTAGACACTCAAGGCTCACTTGTTACATATTGCTGTCAGGCCAAGACAAAATATTTGTCTGTTTAGGGTTTCATTGATTGAACAATTAGGGTAGGTAGGTAGGTAGGTAGGTAGGTAGGTAGGTAGGTAAATTCATTTTATTTTTAAAAAACATTTTATATAGAACACTATGAACAGCAACTTTTAGCGATGTTTTCATAAAAACTACCAATAAAATGGTCTAGGGTAGGGAGAACAAATTAGGATATGTAGGGAAGCCCTAAACAGACATATATTTTTGTTAAGCCTTATTACATGTCTTTAGAATGTGTTGTCCTTATTATGATTAATAAGTGTACAAAGTTCATGAAGATATTTGCAAAACAGTTTTAACCCAAAGTCTGATCTGAAGTGTAATCTATGGATGAACAGATAAAATTAAGTGCTATTCTCTGTAAGAATCAGGCAATGGGTGAATCATGATTAAAAAAACACACGAGTTTGACTTCAAAATACTGTTCAAAATGCCTAAAAAGTAACAAAAAATGCATTGGCACTTTTTTTTAAAGTCAGTAATTTGAGAAATATTTTGGTTGAAATGCATATATAATTTGAATGTAAGGGAGATAACTCTGTCAAGTCACACTAAATTCCTATCATTTTAACAGAAATTTTTCTCCATCCTCTGACACTCGAGACAACAACTAATGTTTGTTTCTTCATAAGAAGGCTATTTTGAATGACAATTTATTGTCAAAACCGTGTGTTTTTAAAATCATGATTCAAAGTTTTTAAATTTTGCCTGATTCTTACAGAGAACTGCACTTAAATACTAATTCCTTGGGCATGTTCAGGAGCATAAAACAATTTCAAAAGCCATCAAAAATTTGATACACTTCTAGGTTAATTTGATAAAATACTATGTGAATACTAGTCATTCAAAGTGACAAATATATCTGGAAAGCACAAAATGAGATTAATTCATAAATCTTGAATGCAAAGAATATATTCAAGTGTCAGAATATAAGACAGATTGACAGACTTACAAACCAATAAACACTGTAACAAACAATGTTGTCAACAAATTCTAAAACCAAGACATGATACACATGGTTGGTTTGCCCTCCCCCCAAACATCCACGGATTAAAATTAACCTATACTACAACAAGGTACTGCTATCTTGTGCAGATTGGACCAATTGACATTTAGACAATTTGAACAAAATATGTTAGGCAGTTTTAGGGTAGTTGCAACCACAATATGATCTAAAAGTCCTATAACTCCTATAAAACTTGTTTGGAATGACATTGCAATATGTTCAAATACTTACTGTGACCATTTCAGCAAAATCTGTTAGTCAGTTTCAAAGGAGATGTCCAAAAAAAATGTGATTGATGGAAATCATTACCAAGTTCCTCTGTTGTGTTGCAGCTGGGGACAAAAATTCTATATGGTATTATATTTAGACACCAAAACTTACAAAAATTTTATTTTTGACCATTCAACAAAATGGCTTTATAATTTACTTAACACAGTTTGATAACAGTAAAGAACATGAGATTTCACAGTAGCACTAAGCATAGTATTGCAAGTTAGCCTTCTTTTTGGCTTGAACCTCAATGATGGCATCCATATAGTCTTCATGTTGGAGTTCAGTGGCCCCTCTCCTCAAGGCAATCATACCCTGTAATAAAAAAAGATCCTGTCACACATTTGTCATGTAAAGTGTAGTGTATTTTTTATACATGAGTATCAATTCAAATAATGCAAAATCATCACTATAAAGGTTTTATCAATGTAATTGACCCCTTATTTATTTGACAAATTTTATATTTCAACTATTAAGTCAAAATACTGTGAAAATGCAAATTCAACAAAACCTTTACAGAAAACAATATATAAAAAGTGTCCAAATTTAAAAGGTAAGGAATTTCTCATCCAAAAATGAAATCCATTTACTATTACTTTTATGTATAAACCTTCATTAACTTTGTGTATTGAGTAAAAAACTTTGTGCATAGAGTAAAAGGCAAAGTGTAATAAATGCTGTAAAAAATCTGTCAAAGTCAAAAATGGACAGATTTTGTTACACAGAAAGAAGATGAGCGACAGACCTGAAATGAAATCCAACAATATGGGACCCCATGCTGATGCTGCATACAGAATATCATGATGTGGCTTGTGATAAGTTGTTGCTTACAGGACTGTTTTGAAAAAAAAATCCACACAAACCTTTCACCATCTTAAAGCAGGGAATTTTCATTTCGTGGAATCAAGCCAAAAATGTGTTCATTGATCCATTTTTTTCATTATTTACTTACAGCTTCAACACAAACTGCCTTTAACTGAGCTCCATTAAAATCATCTGTACATCTGGCTAATTCTTCAAAGTTCACTTCTTTGCTGTAAACATTTTAAAATAAATTCTGCTTTACAAATTCTTTTTTTCTATATTCTACATTCAAATTGAATTCATGATAAAAAAAAATTTAATTTTCCAATATTTTTTGTTTTCTTTATTTTTTACAGGTGTCAAAATCAAGCAGGATTTTGACAAGTCTGAAAATTGCATAGGAATTAAAGCTTGACATATCAAACTCAAATACTGTGGATTCATTTATTTTAGTGGGTACAAATTTTCGTGATTTGGTGAAAAAGCATCAGTTCATGGATTCTTTAATTCGTGGTTCTTTAGCCTGCAGCACGCACACTAATGTTCAAGGCTACCCACGAAAACCACGAAAATTGATACCCCACGAATAATAATGAAACCACAGTAATTATTCTGATACATAGTTTCTAACAAGTTGCTACAAGAAGAATAATGTTTTTAACAGACATTTTATAATACCCCTAATTGTTCTTTGATTTGTACCTGACATTCATCTTTCTGGAATGAATCTGTAATATTCTGGCTCTAGCTTCCTCATTGGGATGTGGGAATTCTATTTTTCTATCTAATCGACCAGATCTTAGTAAAGCAGGATCTAATATATCTACTCTGTTTGTAGCTGCTATAACCTATAAGGATAAACAAAAACAAAAATGTTAGAATTATCTATTTCAAAAATAGTTATAAATATGAAAAAAAAGTTCCCTGCATTATATTCATTTATTTTATACCTTGCCATTGTGCACTTTTTAATTCATTGGAAGAAAATTAACCAAAAATCAGGAATGAAATTATTGTCTGACAAGTTCATATGATTCTTTATAATGCCCTTAGAAAATAGTCATGTTATTAGCAATCATGAAGTCATTATTCTAAATGGTACTTTTACTTGACAGTGTGGCAAAAAAATTAGCTCCTATGGCCCTCTCTTGTCTGCTATGAGCCTTATTGTTCCTTTAAACTGCTTTTTCATAAAAAAAAAAAAAAAAAAAAAAAATAGAGTTGAAGCCTCCCTCATTAGTTTTTGAAAACAAAAATATGTCAATTGGACATAATGCCCCATCATGCAACATTTGGAACGGACATACAAATGAATGAACAGACCTAAACACTCTATGCCCCCCTACTTTCATAGATGGGTCATAAAAATTGCTTGAGAAGCTATAAATAATTTTGTATGGCCTAATAATTGCATTTATTTTAAAACTGCACAAAGCTTTGTTAAAACTATGGTTGTATTTGTCAATTAACTCATCTTTTACCTTGATTTGAGAATTAGGTTGGAAACCATCCATCTGGTTCAACAACTCTAACATGGTTCTCTGTACCTCTCTGTCACCAGCTTTCTCTGAATCAAATCGCTTTGTTCCTGAAATGAGACAAATAGGTTTAAAAAAAACATAGAAAAGACTCAGATTTAGAGAAGACAAGAATAATTCATTTTCAGTTCTAGCTTTAAATCTAATATGTATAACAATTTTAATGCTAAAATCCTTAAAACAAATTTGTTGCATATTTTGAAACAGACTATATTGCATATATAACTGAAGATATTCAAAGGGGAATAATCACTTGGTCAACTTGTGGAAATAATCTTATTTTGGAGCATTATTATACATTTTTTAAGCTTTCTTAAACAAATCATGTACTTATGGTCCACACACTTCAAAAGTTTAACAGTTGTAGTAACTAAACTACAGTAGTTTTATAGAAATTATTTAGAATCAAGAAATAATTTCTTCTTCCTTACTTGAATATGTTGATAACAAGATAAAATAAGATATTTGATGGTGATTCATATTCCAATAAAATATCAATTTGACAACCACTGAATACCTATAGCATCTAATTCATCTATAAATATAATTGCTGGTTGTTTTTCCTTGGCTAGAGCAAAAGCATCTCGTACAAGCTTGGCACCATCACCAATGAACATCTGTACCAGTTGTGGACCAGCTAACTTGAGGAAGGTAGATTTGGTCTGGGCTGCACAGGCTCTGGCCAGTAAAGTTTTACCTGTACCTGGGGGTCCATATAATAGCACACCTGAAAATAACAGTAAAGTTATTATATTAAGCACTTGAAGGTATTACTTAAAATACAATTGATTACAAAAGTGAACTTTACTTAGACAAAAAAAATAACAATAAAACAGGTACCAATGGGGGGATGTAATTTTCTCAAATATGTTTTGTTTTAACAATGTGTTTTGATTTCTAATTCAGAATTCCATTTAATTGAAAAATGATTGTTTTGGTTAGACTGGAGTGATTAATTGCCCTTTTTTATGTCATGGATAACATGATAGGCCTGTTATTATTAGAAGCAGTGAAAAGAGTGCCTGGAGGAAAACACTGAACTTGGACATTGTTTTGAGTTACCTAAATACATTTTCATTTTTGTAGCAACTTTTATACTTATAAACCAAGTCAAATAAAGGAACATATTTTCAAAAGATATGATGCCCCACCTTGCAATATATCTTTTATTTTTCACAATCACTGAACCACAAAGATGAATTCATTAAGCTTGATTTGGATGAACAGACAAACAGACCATAACACTATGTACCCCTACTTTTGCATGAGGCATAAAAACAGAATTGTGGTTTTCAATGGAAGATGTAGGTTGTCTGTGATTTAAGCAGGAAATGGATGAGTTACAGACATAAATTGATTTGCTCTATTAAGTACTATAGATGAAGGAAGCTACATGTGGAATAAAAAGAGATTGTGGCATGTGGTTCACTGTAAAACTGAGATGGGACAGCATGTTGTAACTTTTATTACCAAAGTTATCCTTTTGTGAGCCACATAAAAAGAGAAGTTACACAATTTGTACTTTTATAATAGCTGTAAGATATAAATATAAAGAATGTATTAAGATTGATTTTTTGAATTAATTTATAATACATGTTTTGTGTGTCTACGACAAACTTACCTTTGGGTGGCTGAATACCTAATGCCTCAAATCTCTCTTTATGTGTCATTGGTAATACAACAGCTTCAATCAACTACAATGAAATAACACGGAAACAAACGTTATAATACAAACAAAAACATTTTGTTACCTAACTTTGGTTGGCTCAGAATGAATAATATATCTAAAAAGTCATTAGTCCAATTATCTCCCCTGAATGATATCCGACAGGGACAAAAAATTTTCATCCACATCTACATCTGATGTACTTCTATCATGTTAAGGCCAAGGGGTTAAGGAGGAGTTGTGATTAAAGGGCATGTGGACAGACAGATTAAATGATCTTCAATAAATGTCATGAATGTGAATATTAACTGTCCAAAGGGGGCAGGGGTTGGACATTGGTTTGACCACATCCCCTTTTGCAAAATATATAATAAACAAGTGAGGCCACTAAAAGTATGTCTCGCCTGCCAGCACAATCACCAAAGTCAACAATTAAGCTTTCATTTCTTGATATTAACACACAAAGTGTCTGTATTCCCAATATCAGATGCCTAGCTATTATACTTTTAAAACAATTCATTGTCCACAAAAGTCTTACAATAAAGTTATCAGCCTGAATAAAGACCTATGTTCAAAGTCATTGGAGCACGCAAATGGGGTCAGGGTCACAAGGCATGGTGACAGTTGCGTAGACAATAACCTCAACTGTCTGTATACCCAATATCAGATGCCTAGCTATTATACTTTTCATGCAATTCATTGTCCACCAAAGTCTTACAAAAAAGTTTAAGGCCTGAAAAAAGACCTATGTTCACAGAGTCAATGGAGAGTGAAAATGGGGTCAGGGTTATGCTGCATGGTGACAGTTATGTAGACCATAACCTAAACTGTCAGTATACCCACAGGGATTTTTCAGGGTACTCTCAGGGGTCGATTATAGGCCCCATTTCCAATGAAAAAAAGACCATTATTTTCCCAAATTGTCTTTAAAATTCCCAAGCTAGATTAAAGGCATTATAAACATGACCATAATGGTATCAAAAACTTGGACACATATTTAAATTTTGTGTTATAAAACTCATGTAACATTTATATACATGTACTTCCAATTTTTCATGAAAACGTGTGAAATATTTCTTATATGATGGGGATTACATGTCGATAATTTTTCCCAATCAATTAAAGATGGCATTTTCAAATGTATTTTGAAAAATCCCAGACCCAATATCAGATGCCTAGCTATTATACTTTTCAAGCAATTAATCCTCCACAAAAGTCTTACAAAAAAGTTTAAGGCCTGAGAAGAGACATAAGTTCACAAAGTCACTGGAGCGTGAAAATGGGGTTAGGGTCACGCGACATGGTGATAGTTGCGTAGACCATAACCTTTACTGTTGGTATACCCAATATCAGATGCCTAGCTAGTTTACTTTTCAAGTAATTCACTGTCCACAAAAGTCTTACAAAAAAGTTTATTCTGCCACCAGAAATAATACCAATGTCTTGCCTTCCGTGACTTTTCATTGCAGACAAGACAAAAACTGTCTAGAAATGCACAAAAACCAACCAAATGAAATAATGGTAATGATTCTATAATTAGAAATATTGTACTGGACCATTTTACCAGGCATAAAAATGCCATCAGTATCAAACAACTTGACTGAACTTCTTAAATCTTTTATCATGTTAACCTCTTGAATCTGTTTATCTAAACCACCAATATCTGAATACTGTTCTGTTGGTCTTTCATCAACTTCCATAGCCTTAACTCTCGAGTCAAACCTGAAGGAAAATAATCAAGATATGATATACCTAGAATGGAAAGCAATATAAATCCATCTTAAAAGACTTTATATTGGGGTGACGGAGGGGACAAGTTCAATTATTTCCCCTTTTTTCATTTCTTAAAATGTACAAAAGTCATGGAAGTTGGCCATGTTAAATAATATTCCCTCTAGTTTCATACATTCCACTGCCTTTTTTTCAACAGAATTTTATTTTACTATGTTAGTAATTGTGTTCAAGTGATTTGTCTATTGCTTTAGTTTTTAAGGCTGTTTAACCATTACTGTAATAAAGCTTTAGCTTTTTATAATACCAGCTATGATTACTTAGTCTTTTTTACAGGTTTAAGACAATATTTCTTGTCACTAATAACACAACCATTTGTTAATACTCTTTGCTCAATGATGATGGGGGCCTGGGTGGCCATGTGGTCTAAAGAGCTTGTCAGCTACCTACCCAAGGGTTAGTGGTTTCCTCCTGTATGGTCCAGGTATGTCCCAGGTGGTTTAACACCAACAAATGTACCAACATACTCAATGATTATGAAATAGAATTCTAAATAAACTTACTCTTGAGGAAGTGTTTCTAAAATCAAGTAGGAGTCCTTGTTCACACCCTAATAATGAAAAATAAACATATTCAGTCAACCTTGTCATCTACAGCATGTAAAAAGATGCAGTTTTTATATACAGTTCAATAAAAATATCAATTTTTTTTAAACTTCACAGCTGTTTGAAGGGAGGAGGGGGTGCACGTTGGGTTCGACCCCCTTCCCTTTTGCAAAATATATAGCTCTCTAGAAATGCACGAATTCCCATCAAAATGGGTCCAATTTTAGTACATTTTCTTAACTTCCCAACTGCCCTGGACTTGCCTTATTAAAATGATACTTGGTATTCTTCAAGACAAATAAATAGAGTCAAATATAACACTGAAACATACATTTCATAGTACATGTACTTGTAACAGATATACATACATGCATAGCCAATACTATCTATATTGGTGATTATTAATTTACTTCAATCAGATTGAATTCCTGTAAACATAAACTGAATGATATATAAATTTTAGCAGTGACTTCAACTTTGTGGTAGAAGATCAGATGAAACTTTCCCATTTCCTTAATATACACTAAATATACATTTATATCAATTAATTTGTTTTTGTCAATTGTATGTCGATATGCAGAAAAATTTGACAAAGTAAATATACATCAATTAGAACATACATTGATAGTTTACTACTTACCACTAGGTCACCAGGGTTGAGTTTTTCTGGGTCCACCAATCCTATCACAGGGAGAAAGTAGGTCTATAAAAAAAGAGATATATATTATTTTCGATGATACCTATATTCTAAGGATGTTCAGTAAAGTCCTGCTTAGACGAAGAAAGATTGACACTCGCTGAAATTGGTTGAGAACTACATACAATGTATATAACAGTCTGTGAAATTTTAGCCAAATGTTCAGCTACATGTATATTATCAAACTTCTTTTTTTTCTTCATTATCAATTAGTGAATACTTTTGCAAAAGTTTACACAAATCATAGAATCTCATTTGTAAATACATGCAGAATGTTACGAATGATTTTATGCACTTTGAATTGCAATGTAATGCTGTCTGAAGAAGTGCTGTTCCTTAATATTTCATACATGTAAGTCGCAGATCTTCTTAATTACCAGATTTATTTTTAAAAGAACACTTGTGCAGTGTATAAATGCCCTGATAAAAGATTAAATGATATGCAGAATGTGTCATTACAGTTCTAGTAGAAATATTGTTTTTTCTCATATTTGAAAATCTAGTCAAATCATTTTCTGAATGTATGCGAGTGGAAAATATAGCAGTCTAAGTTGGCATGAAATCGTGGGAAAATGTAACAACTTTAGAAAAAAATGGAAAGTGTTGGCTACCTGTCTTGTGGATGTTTTGATGACAGCACATTTTCCCTTCCTCTGTGCATCAAGATCAATATTTGCCCCATCTTCTTCTGCACTGTCAACAGGGTCCATATCAAGTAACTGTTACAAAAGTAAAATAACAAATTAATTTTAAAAACAAGTGCTTAATATTGCAAATAAATGATTCTTGAAATTGCACTGTGAAAACTGAAATTGATATCATGATACATGTTTTCATAATTTTATATTAGTATGTAGTCATTACAATATAAGTTTGTTCTTGCTGTTACTGTCTCAAATGTAACTTGAGGACTTTATATCAATAACTTATACTGATGTTAAATCAATTTAATTCTCTTTTTTAACTTAAGTCAATCTCAAAATGACAAGTAGTGACTGCAAAACTACATTAATTACGCACTAAGGTGTTAAAAATGATATTGTTTGTTTAATAATAATGTACCATAAATTCATCTATTTTTGTTTTGGGTTTGGTTTTTTTCCTTCATTACACCTTTTCTTTTCAGATAAAGAGAACTGAATAATAAATACCTCAATAACATTTGATACTAAATATGGAAGTGTTTTATTGACTTTTATCTTCTCTGTATTCTCTTTAATTTTGTCTTTAGTCGCTGCCAAATCATGGGTAATTCGTAATATCTCACTTCGCATAATCTACAAAAGAAAAGAATCAATATACTATCAAGCAGATGAAGCTCACAAAAATCAATCATATCAAAGTTCAGACAAAAATAAATAAATTTAAGGTACAGGTAGACCACATTTAACAGACAAGTCAAAGCAGCAATGTTGCTATTCCTGCACTATTCTGGTACATGTATTTACTAAATAAAAGGAAAATGACAGAACTTAAAATATGACTGACAAAAAAATGTAACCTTAGACTACCTGTATGCATGTTACTGTATCCCAGTCCCTTGGGGCCCTATTGAAATTCTAAAACCTTTGTCACAAGCTACATATATACATATAGAGTGCAATTTCTGAGCTGAGTTTCAGTTTTGTAGTTCAAATAAGTTCTTGACAATATGTTCCCTTAGGTTACCTCTGTAGGCTGGCCACTATGTACACAATTAATCTACAGTGCAATTAATGACCAAAGTTTTGGCTTGGTATTACAAATAACATAGGAGTTGTGACAAAGGAATTATGTGCCTAGCCCAGATCCTAGGGGCAACCATTGGCACAGACACAATCCACAATGCAAGCAATGACCCAAGTTCCCTCTTCCTACCTCATGATCAAATGGTTAGGGACATGATCTATCACCATACTGTGAAGAAATTATTGTATGACATATGCAAAGCAGTCCAATTAGTAGGATGCAAGATGGTACATTGGATGATGTCAAGCAGATGCTACATGAGTATTGTACATGTACACTTGTATGGTGCTTCTGCACCATACATGTAGTGTAGGCATTCAATGTTTAAAACCAATACAGCAAGCAGTGACCTCTGGTCATGTTGAAGACTGCTGGCTGTTTTCAATTGTGATTTTTTAAATTGCTGTTAATGTTGGTTGTGTCGCGTACACTTATTCCACATCTCTTTATCGTCTAAATAATATATACCTTAATTTCATTGTCTAATAGTTTGGTTCTTGTGACTATTTCATCAGTGTTTAATTTCAAAACCTCTTCTCCAAGGCTTTCCTGAAATAATACAAATATACATGATGTAGAAGAATTTACAGCTTCATGACTGTATTGGGTTGAACACAGTTCATTTTGGAAGTGGTGTCATTGAGATCTTGGGCAAGAAAGAATATAAAATTGCTCTTTGGCATGAATGAAACAATTAATTCAAATAACATGAAATGCTCAAGCTTGAGTAAATGCATCACATTGTATGTTATTATTGCACCAGGTGCAAAAACATCTACATCTACAGGATACTCCTTGAACATCAATGTGGTGATGAAAACTAAGGAGGCGCATGCCGGAAATTTATAATTTTAAAAATGATAAAGTGAAGCAAATTAGAGGGGGAAACACTGAATATATATACAAATAAGTGATGCTTTTATTTTTTCTTTAATTTTTATTTTTTTTTAAATAAGATAAAATCAGTTATTTATTTAGAATGTGTATAGGAATGAGGATGCACCAGACTTGAACGTATCCAAGTGGGCATGGATAACATGAAATAAAATAAACTGTGAATACTGAGCTCTTGCAGTTGCTGCCAAAAAAGTTGGGGACTAAAATTATCTAAGGAAGGAGGGACAACACAATTGATTACATATGCAGCTTTAATAATAAACTACGCTTTCTGGCAATTTGTTCCAAATTTTTGAAGCCCTTATGCTGAAAAAGTTTCTCCTGGTTTCTAGTCTTGGTCTCTGTTGTATTATTTTATGTTGGTTTGTTCTTGTACTGTGACGGATGTTGGTGGTTTTTAGCATTTTGACACAGTTACACACCTCCGGGTCGTATATTCCGTGTGTGATTTTAAAGAGCTCTATCATGTCGCCTCTAACTCTCCTGTAGTTTAGCGTTGGTAGTTTTAGTTTTTTTAGCCTTTCTGCGTAAGAGAGATTTCCGAGGCCTGGGAGCTGTTTCGTAGCTCTTCTTTGGACCTGCTCAATTTTGTCTATCAGTTTCTTTTGGTGTGGTGACCATACTGCGCTGGCATAGTCCAGTTGTGATCTTACCATTGCTTTATATAGAGGAATAAAAGTTTCAATGGTTAGATTTTTGAAAGACCTTCTAATGATTGCAAAGATTGAATTTGCTTTGTTGACTTTCTCACTGATGTGTTTCTCAAATGTTAGCTTATCATCCACTATTACCCCTATATCTTTCTCTTCATGAGTTTTGCTGACATTCTTCTCCATTAGTGTATAGTTGAAGTTTTCCTGTACTATATTTGCTCTTCCAATTTCCATATGTTTGCATTTGTCAGGGTGAAACTTCAAAAGCCAGGTATTACTCCACTCTTCTAACTTATTTAAATCCTGTTGTAGGGTTTCTCTATCTGATGTTTTATGAATTTCTCTATATATTTTTGTATTGTCTGCAAAGAGATACGTTGGTGAGTCAACAATGTCTGGAAGGTCATTAATATAGATCACAAATAGTAGAGGGCCTAAGACAGAACCTTGCGGTATCCCTGATGTCACATCTTTCCAGTCTGATTCTTTTCCATTAACTATCACTTTCTGTTTTCTCTCAATTAGAAAGCTCTTGACCCATTCTGTTAAGTTCTCACTAATGCCATAGCTTTTGAGTTTACCAATTAGCCTGTTATGTGGGACTTTATCAAAAGCTTTTTGAAAATCCATATAAATACAGTCTATATTTGTTCCCTTAGTTTCTAAAGCTTCTGTCCACTTGTCCAGTACTTCTAGTAGTTGCAAGGAGGTTGATCTCCCAGAGATAAATCCATATTGTTGACTAGAGAAGAAATGGTTTTCCTTCATATGTTCTATTATGTGATTCCTTATAATTTTCTCTAGTAAATTGCAAACTACTGAAGTCAGGCTAACTGGACGGTAGTTTCCAGCTAATGATTTGCTCCCTTTCTTGAATATGGCACTGACTCCTGCTAATTTCCAATCATTTGGTACGGTTTTCCCATCCAGTGAGCATTCAAAAATGAGTTTTAAAGGAGTAGCTATAGATGATGCTAGTTCCTTAAGTAGCCTAGGGTGTAGCTCGTCAAGTCCTGGGGATTTGTCTATTTTAAGGTTCTCTAACAGTTTTACAATCATATCCTCAGTTATAGACAAGTTTGGCATTGGCCGCTTTGGGATTTTATTAGGCAATTTGGGTATTTCTCCATCTGGCTCATTAGTAAAGACACTGGTGAAGAAATTTGCTAGTATATTTGCCTTCTCCTCATCTGAGCTCGTTTTGGGTGACTTTGTATTTTCAGGGTCTATATGTACTCCTATTCCATCCCGTGTTTTTAGTTTAGACTTGATGTAGCTCCAGATAACCTTTGGATTTTGCTTGGCTTGTCTACTTAAATCCCTTTCATATTTCTTTCTTTCTTTGTTTACATCGGATTTGACTTTATTCCTTATTCTGTTGTATTCTTGTCTTAGCATAGGGTCTTTGTTTCTTGTTATCCTCCTGGCTAGATTATTTTTCTTTCTAATTTTCTCTCTCATTGATTGATCAATAGGAAAGGTATTCAGTTTTTTGCCGTGACTAGTTACCTTTCTCTTGGGTATATATGTGTCCTCCATCTTCTTTAATTCCTCTAGGAATGAATTCCAATTTTCATCTATGTTTTTGGTAGACTTGATTATGTCTTTCCACTCTTTCTCTTGAATTTCTTTGTTGAACTCTTTATATTTTCCCTTGTTGAATTGTCGCTTCTCTTTTGTTTCATTTTTGAGGTTGGCATAGCAATTAAAGTTAAATGTGATAACACAGTGGTCACTTTTGCCCAATGGACTAGAGTATTCCAGATCGGATACCATGCCCTCCTCGTTTGTTATAATCAGGTCTAGTATCGAGGGTATATCCTCTCCTCTCCATCTTGTTTCTTTCTTAATGTGTTGAAATGCATAGTTGTCCTGAAGATTATCAATAAATTTGTACTCTATTGTATCGGTACTGTCTCCTTTGGAGTTCCAGGAATCCCAATCTATGTCTGGATAATTAAAGTCTCCCATTATCAAAATATGAGAAAAATTCTTTGAGTTGGCCTCATCTATAAGGTCCCTGAGTTTCTTATTGTACTCCTGGCTCTTGTTGTAATGGAATCTATAGATGAGACATACCAAAAGTTTGTCTGCATTGTTTAGGTTGATCTTTACCATAAGATTCTCTTCAAAGTTTGTTTCAGGTTGGTACTCAGTTGCATCCAAATCTTTGTCGATATACATTAGTAATCCTCTTCCGATATTATTCTCAATATTTTTTGAAAACATCTGATATTTTCTGTTGATTCCTAGGGAGTATTCTGATTCTTGGGTTTGGTACCTTCCATTTTTTGGTTTGACTTCAGTAATTCCTATGATATTTGGTGTGCTGTCCTGTGTTCTAATCTCCAATTCTGTTAATTTGTTGTGTAACTGATCCGCATTAGTGTAAAAACAATTTAGTTGAGGTAAAATCTTGTGACTATTTACATGATTTGTTGACAACTGTTTAAAATTCGACAAGTTTAAGCAGATTGACGAAGAATCTATCTTTAACAAATTTACATTTTTATTTACAATGTTAGACTTTCCATCTTTTCTTGCTACTTTACTATCACTATTCTTCTCGCTGAAGGAGGCCCCCTTACTTTCCGAGGCCGTCCATCGTTTTTTTGAAGCCTTTGTGCCTCTTCCCAAAGCCTTTTTTCCTCTTTCCTTTCAGTTTGGGTGAGGTCATTACTCACTCCAACTTTCTCGTATTTAGCCATTTTTTTGGCTTTGTACATATATTTGAGAAGAGGCTAACTTTTACATCCACTGTCTGGAGTCCTACTTTTATGGGTCTGGCTTTTTCAGCATCATATTTGCCTAGTCTTGTACATTTTTCTATGTTGTTTGGGTCCAGTGTTATGTCACAATCAATGAAAAGTTGGTTTACTTGGTTTAAGTCATGTGTTTCCCTTTCTTCTTGTGTTTCTGCCTCAGGAATGCCAAAAACGATCATGTTTTTTTCTCTTGATTTCCTCTCTCTCATTTCCTCTATGAGGTTGGAGACAGATGGTTGTTCTGGATGACTAGGGATACCTTCGCTGTTGTTTTTGTCCTTTATGGCCTCGTTAGATGTCATTTTTTCACTTATCTCCTCCTGGACCAGTGTTCTTATAGCCTCTTCCTCAATACTAGTGGTTGCTTTTGATTTTTCCAGCTCAGCCTGAACAATCTCTTTTACTTCTTTCTTTCCACATTTTGTTTCCATCTGCTGTTCAAGTGTACTTATTCTTTTCTCATAGGTTTGCATTATACTCTGGCATACCTCTTCTATTTTTAGGTCAGTTATGATATGCTGCTCAATCTTTTCTCGACATGGTACACAGAACCACATTGTATCTGATTTACTCAGTAGCTCGTACTCTGCATTACTTTTGTTGAGGCATTTTACATACTTTTTTCTTATCAACTAAGTAATCCCAACGAAATATGAATATTTTGAGGGCCTGTTAATTTATTTTGCTTGACACTCCTTAACAGCACTCAAGAAAATGCAAATGTTATTGTTAAGGAGCACATGTACATGAATGGGTACTAAATAAGAACATGAATGACTAAGGATTTTTAGTTGGGTCCGACTGTAACCAATAAGAATATGTTGTATAAGTAAAAAAGGGCAATTTGCTTGATTTTGTCCGTTAGCAATACTTTAATTCTTTGTGTCTACATATTATAATTGTTATTAAAGATGCTCAAAAGCAATATATTTGAAACAATAACCTCTCCATCGTCCCAAATCGCCTTGTCTTCGAGCGTCGCCATTTTGTGTTTTATCACGTGACAGTCTGAAAAATGTCCCGTAATTGGATCGAAACAACGCGAAAATATCATATCTTTCCATATTTATTGTAAACCGCTGTTGTTACTCTTTATTGTTCATTGGGCCTGTGCCATTATTATAATTTGCTTGTGTCAATAATATTATTATTCTTAATGATTCTTATCAAAAATTCTTTTTGTTAATTTAGAGGAGATAGCCGTGACAGGCACTAGTTCCTGGTAAAAAAAAATCAGTATACTTATATAGTATATAAGTATATTTTTTCTAGAAACAAGTGCCTGTGGGAGATAGAAGAGCTGAGCAATTAAACTATAAAAATTATATATATGTATGGTTGAAGATTTAAATCAGGATTGCACTTTCAGACATTCATCATATTCGACCCATGGTATTCCTGTACAAATACAGTTTCTAGGAAAAAATATTTTTTAGATGTTATTTCAGTGCTAATATGTCAAGGGTTTTCGTTTTTAATTTTATTTTTTGTTTTTGTTTTCTTGAATTAATCTTTCGCTTTCTTTTTTTTTGAGTCATATAATAAAAGATTTATAATAATGACCAATAATATACTTTGATATCAGTGAATACCGGTTTTATCGACCCTAAAAAATCATATCCACCTCGCCGTTGGTTCGATGAAAATAATTTTCTTCTGGTAGATAAAACCTTATTCACCTCTATCAAAGTCGGCAATAAGTGAACAATGTCATATATTTCTTATATACAGGTTTATGCTAAACTTATCTAAACAACAAAATGTTTTGTAATATATGTATCTGTAATTTAGTATGTCTACTAAGATCTACTAAGTGTAATTCTATAAATCATGTTCTTTACTTCTTGATGTTTTGTGTTCTCTATTTGCTCCTTGTGGGCCCCTTATTTGGTCAATAAAATAGTGTCTATTGTCTATATAATAACTTTTTATCTTTTATTTCATAAACTAAAACAATTTAAAAAGCTGATCCTGAATTTCATGAAGTTCACGATCAGAGTCTCTTAAAAGTTTCCAAGAATTATAGGTTCTTACAAGTTCTTGGAAAAGACCGGCTGATCTTTCATGAGTGATAGAATTTTTCAGTCTTTTTGCGAGTGGAGCACCAAATCTTTACTTGTTAGTTTCATCGACTCAAAAAAAAAATAAAGACGTTTAAGATGGGACGTTACGTTAAAAACGACGTTACCGATACACTGAAAAATCTGTCAGAACGTTGTAAAACTCGACGTAAATTTTAGTTAGATTATATTGCTATTTTTACGTACAGGCAATGTTCACGAAACCGTATTTTAAAAACGAAGTCCGGTACATATCCTTTATTTTTCCTCATTGCATCGCAAATTTTCCAAGGAATATTATTTTAGTTTTTGGTCAAATTTTGGATATCGCAAGTCCAATTTTATGTCAAAAAAGTAAAAGAAAAAGGTGTGTAAGTTGCGTTTTTCCTATATGTCTTTGTTAATTTCCCGCGAAAATTGCAGTTTTCAAATGCATATATTTCAATAACGAGGTCCGGGACCCCCATTTTTTATTTCATATATGGATGTATATCACTAAGAACTATGTGTCTGTAAATTTTAATTAAAATCTGGATATATGTCATTATGACGTTCAATGATTTATAAAAGTCTATGAATTGTACATAAATAAAAGCCATGCTTTAACAACACGGCTGGTAATCTAACTTATAAAAACTCCCGTGTCCACTCCTTCAGTCACTGCAAAATGAAATTAGGACGCACAGTGCTATCACTGACTAAAAGTTATTGTAAAAGTTATTTTAAGACTGCATTACATTCCCCTTTTTCGTTATGTATTATACCACACTAAAAAATTGTAAAAAAAAAAAACTATCAAAGTAAAACAACTGGAAACAAGGGGGGCTCCTCATGGGAGGGTACCAGGAATCAAGTAATCAGCATTTTTTGCCAGTGTAATCAAATAATCATATATTTTTTAGAAATGTAATCAAAAACTGTTTCCCAATGGGAATCAAGTAATCAAAAATTCAAACCTTGGTAATCAAATAATCATTAAATATTTGCTCTTGTAATCAAGTAATCACCTTTAAAATGGCCTTGGAATCATGTAATCAAAAACCCCATGAGAAGGCAAACAAGGTCCACAGGCGTTTGGGTCCAGGATTTTATTTTTATTATAAAATAAAATCCTGGACCCAAACGCCTGTGACAAGGTCAAAGTCGAAAAATGAGGATGTTGTTGTAACAATATAACACTCGAATAATAACACGATAAATCAAGTTTTATATATACCCATAGTTCTTCCTCATAAAAATAACACTGCTTAGTCTGCTATTGTTCGGTAAGAAAATTGTTAATCATTCAACTGGAATTTAAAGGTCAAGGCCAAAAGAAGGGACTGCAACTGGGTCTTGAGATGATTATGGAGGTGTCCTAACTCGAATGATCCAAGCCCTATCCGTCTTCGCATACTTCGGCGGGTTAATGTAGCGACTGCAAGGAGCGAAATAGAACGACTGTATTATTCGGGTTAGAGGTGTCCGTAAAACTTTAATATTGCTATTACATGTATTGAAAATTGTGAAAGTCATTCAACCGGAAAATCAAGATCAAAAGATGGGGATGCAACTGTGCTAAGCTATTAGTTTCATCAACCTAGGACCTATAGTTCTTGAGATTATGGGAAGGAGCTCGCAAAACTTTAAGTTATTTGTCGTCACTCAACCGGAAAATCAAGATCAAGGTAAAAAAATGGGGATGCAACTGTGCTAATATACTACTGAAGCATATACACACCATACATCAATCAATTAAATTGAAGGTACGTATACCTTTAAGTCCCAATTAAAACTGTCATAACCGAAGGTAATAGTCAAACAAGGGTGTGTATCAGTTACCAGTTTACTTATATTATATATTTATCGGTATTGCGATACTTCTGAACTATTTTAACAAGAGGCTACCAGGAGCTCACCTGACTTATGTGCCTGAACTATACTATTGGCCGTTACGTAAAAACTATTTTACATTGAAATCATATAAGTTTATATAAGGGGTCATCCGATCCGACTATACTGGTCTATATGCAGTAATGTGTAGTCTAAAGTGATATTTTAGCAATTGAAAGCTTTTATTATATTCTTCTTTTGACATTCTAAGGGGAATGATTCCTAGAAGGAATGGCGTGCTTAACAAAATGCAATATAAGTTTCTTAAATATCTCCTATAGTTTTTTTTTAAGATATTGAACTTAATAGGTGCAAATTTTGCAAAAAATCCACGAAAGGGGAACAACTCGTACATGGTTTGTTGGTTCTTAACGACAGGTATATCTTAAGATGCTGATTACTTTTGTTCTCCGTCAGAACTTGAAAATCTGGCACAATTTTTGAGTTGTTAGAAAATAAACTGTAATTTACCCCTATGTTCTATTTTTACCCAAGGCGGCCATGTTTTTCAACCAATCCAAAATTCCCACATCAGATCTATACATCCAATCTTAATAAACAGATATACCAAGTTTGGTTCCAATTAGTCTTACGATGTCAGAGGAGTTAACGTTTAAATGTAATGAGGAAATGTTGTGAAAATGGTCAATTTTGAGGCTTGTTTAGGGTATATTGGGATATGGGATATCCACACATTTTCTTAGTGGGATACGGGATATTTGAGGCAAAACTTATTGGGATATGGGATATTTTTGTCAATTTAATTTACATGGATATGGGATACTGGAAAAACATTTTTGGGGATACAGGATATTTGATGAAAAAGTTATGGGGATATGGGATATTGGTACCCCCCACCCCCCACCCCCTTAACAAGCCCCAATTTTGACATTCTAAATGGAATAACTCCTAATTTAAATTTCTAAATCATCTTATAGCTTTTAAGATATTCAGTTGAAGTGCAAAAATCATAAAAAATCAAGAAAAAGGACATAACTCCTACATGGATACATGGAAGGTTTGATTTTCTTCAAAATTTCAGGGTAGAAGGTAGATATTGAGGTGCTGATCACTTTTACCTTGCCAGAATTTTGATATCTGTACCCGTTTTTGATTATTTGCCAAAAAAACTACAATTTACCCATGTTCTATTTTTAGCCACGGCGGCAATGTTTTTAAACGAATCAAAAATCTCCACATCAGTTCTAATCACTGATTGCTTATGAACAGCCTTACCAAGTTTGGTTGTTATTGGACTTATAGTGTCCGAGGAGTCAACGCTTTAAAAAGTTTACGGGCGACGGACGCCAAGTGATAACAATAGCTCACATGACCCTGAGGGTCAGGTGAGCTTAAGCTACAACCAGGACATGACTTATTGTGTAGATGTTTCATTAGCTTGTAGTTCCAAAATATGAAGGTGCTCACAACACTTTAGCATTGGCATTGTTATGAACTACAATTTTAAGTCACTGTACCAGTGTTGTAAATCAGGGCCTGTTTAAAGGCCATAAGATAAAGATGCGAGTGAAGTCAACTATAACAGGGATCATATGCATATAAAGTTTCCTCATCCTGAGCCTTTTTGTTACTTAGATACAAGTATTTTTTGTCTTTAGATTTTAGTTGCTCATGTTTTGTATATCAATAAAAAGCTTCGCCGAGCGCAGCATGATACGACCGCAACATGTCGAACCCTGTACGTTTTTTGCCCAATATGGATAGTCAATTGCTTTGGACTGACAGTTTTTTGACATATGCAGCCTTTGGTTGACTTTCCACCTACATTTCACAAGGAATCCATTTTTTTTCCAAAAGCAGACTAAAATTAATTACAGTTACAAAAATATTACACCTTTTGGCCCCTAATCAAGGTTACCTACTACCTTACATTTTAGACCTTTTTTACCCTTAACGGCAATAAGAGAGAGGAGAGTTTCATATAATTAGTCGTTAATTTTGCAGGTAACAACTTGATAAGAATTGATAAGCAGAAAAAAATTGAAATCGGACAATAAATGAAAGATTCGATTTTGGCCCCTTTTAGCCCCTACCGGTAGTTGCGTAAATGAAAATAAGGGGGGTCGGTAATTAATCCTCCAGTTTGTATCCACTTCTTGACATGAATTAAATTTAAATTGCAAAAAAAAAATCCAAATCGGATCAGAAATAAAAAAGTTACTTTTTTGCCCCTTTTTACTAAATTAAAATAAAAGATTCGCCGAGCGCAGCATGATACGACCGCAACATGTTGAACCCTGTACGTTTTAGGCCCAATATGGGTAGTCAATTGCTCTGGACACATGCAGCCCATGGTGGACGGACAAAGGTTTTTGACACATGCAGCTTTTGGTGGACTTTCCATTCACATTTTACATGTAAAAGGAATTATTTTTTCCAAAGGAGATCAAAATCAGACCACAAATAAAAAAGTTTCGATTTTGGTCCATAATTACATTATAGGGGGAAAAAGGGGGTTGCAAAAATTAGTAATCAATTTTGTATCTGCTATTTGACCAGAACAAACATGTAAAGAAAGTTTTCAAAATCGGATAAGTAAACAAGAGGCTCCCAGGAGCCTGAATCACTCACCTGGTCTTGATTTCAACCCTATGAAGACTTTTGTATAGCTAAATGAGCTGAATGTTTAAGCAGGAAAAAGCTTTTCTCTATCTGCAATAGTTTTCATTCTATAGGCCAAAAACACTATTTTTCACCTTTAAAGGGCCATAACCCCTGAAAGTGGTCATCTGACAACTTCGACCCTTTGAACACATATGTAGAGCTAAATAAGCTGAACATTTAAGCAAGCAACAGCTTTTCTCTATCTGCAATAGTTTTAATTCTATAGGCCAAAAACAATATTTTTTGCCTTTCAGGGGCTGTAACCCCTATATGGGGTCATCTGACAACTTTGACCCTATGAAGACTTTTGTAGAACTCAATGAGTTGAACATTTAAGCAAGCAACAGCTTTTCTCTATCTGCAATAGTTTTCATTCTATAGGCCAAAAACACTATTTTTTGCATTTAAGGGGCTGTAATCCCTATAAGGGGTCATCTGACAACTTTGACCCTATGAAGACTTTTGTAGAGCTAAATGAGCTGAACATTTAAGCAAGCAACAGCTTTTCTCTATCTGCAATAGTTTTCATTCTATAGGACAAAAACACTATTTTGCGCCTTTAAGGGGCTGTAACCCCTATAAGGGGTCATCTGACAACTTTGTCCCTATGAAGGCTTTCGTAGTGCTCAATGAGCTGAACATTTAAGCAAGCAACAGATTTTCTCTATCTGCAATAGTTTTAATTCTACAGACCTAAAACACTATTTTACGCCTTTAAGGGGCTGTAACCCCTATAAAGGGTCATCTGACAACTTTGTCCCTATGAAGGCTTTCGTAGTGCTCAATGAGCTGAACATTTAAGCAAGCAACAGATTTTCTCTATCTGCAATAGTTTTCATTCTACAGACCTAAAACACCATTTTACGCCTTTAAGGGGCTGTAACCCCTATAAGGGGTCATCTGACAACTTCGACTCTATGGACACTTTTAAAGAGCTAAATGAGCTGAACATTTAAGCAAGCAACAACTTTTCTCTATCTGTAATAATTTTCATTTAAGAAGCCAAAAACATGAAAAAAATGCTATTTTTTACGTTTAAGGGGCAGTAACTCCTATAACGGGTCATCTGACAACTTCGACCAAATGGAGACTTTTGTAGAGCTTTTGATGCTGAAGCAGCAGCGTGGCATCAGATTTCATCTATCTTTTATACTTAATGATTTACAAGCCAAAAACAGTAGTCTGACCCCCCTGGTCTATTTTTAGTAACAGCGGCCATGTTTTTTGACGAATCAAAAATCCAAACACAAGTTTGGTGCAGGACACCCTAAGGATCATTCATACCAAGTTTCAGTAAATTATGTTCAGTAGTTTCAGAGGAGAAGATTTTCGAAAAATTGTTAACGACGACGACGACGACGACGACGGACGCCAAGTGATGGTAAAAGCTCGGACCTTTGGTCCAGGTGAGCTAAAAAGTTGATTTTGGTCCCTAATTACGTAAAAAAAAGGGGAGGGGGTCGCAAAAATCAATTCTCAATTTTGTATCCGCTATTTGACGAGAACAAACATGCAAAAACAATTTTCAAAATCGGACCACAAATAAAAGTTTCGATTTTGGCCCCTTTCGGTCCCTAATTATATAACGGTAACATAGAGGGGCACAAAAATTCATCTGCTTCATTCTTTTATTGAAAGAAACATTCTTCACAATTTCATAGCAATAGGCCAACTAGGACCGAAGTTATTGTGAAAACAAATAAAACATTTGATTTTTGTGCCCCTAATTTCTAAACAAATAAAGAGGGCCCCCCCAAAATTGATCCCATCCATGCTTTTATGGTAGGAAATATCATTGTAAAATTTTGAACAGCATTTGGTAAACCAGAACAAAAGTTATTGTGGGAATAAACAAACAGGAGTTAACACCAAAGTATGTCTCGCCTGCCGGCACCATCATAAAAAAAATATTCTCACTCCCACTATATTTTGAAAATACATGGATTTTCAGTTTCTGAGATCAAAAGATGTTTATAGAACTTAAACATTGCTAATATACAAGTATGCAATAAAAATAACCAAAGGCATTCAACCAGAAAATCAAGGTCAGGGACAAAAGATGGAGATGCAACTGTGCTAATCTATAGGGCATGTGACAACCTACAGTAGGACCAATAATACTCGAGATATGGAGGTGTTTGCAAAACCTTAACATTGCTATTACATGTTATAATGTATACTTATTGAAAATTGTTAGTCACTCAACCAGAAAATGAAGGTCAAGGTCAATAGATGAGGATGTAACTGTGCCAAGCTACTACTGGGGCATATGCATACCAAGTTTCATCAACCTAGGACTTATAGTTCTAGGTATCACCACCTTCACTCGGCTAACTGAGAACTCGGTCAGTTGGTTTTATTTAACATGGAGGCTATATGGGAAATGGGTCTGTTGAAGAGTCGGCTATAGGTCTGTTGAGAGTAAAATCCAATGGATGGTCATGAAATTTTGTAAACAAGATGTTATTTTGGCAAAATGACAATTAATTGTCAAAATACAAAATGTTTCAACCAAAATGATATTCATTTGAGCACATTTTCAACTTGCAACAGAGTCAATTAGTTATACCAGTGTTCGATAAAACGAAAAGGCGAGACAGCGGTATGCTCAAATTTGGCAACTATGAATGATTTTTTTTTACAAATAAACAAAATTTTTATACATGTACTTTTGAAATATAATTAGCGATTCGGAAAGTAATCTTCAGTTTAAAAATAAAATATTCAAACAACAAAAAGTGATTTAATGTTAAAATGTTATAAAAAATGAGTTTTTCTTAAAAAAGTGCCGGCTTAAGTCTGTTGGTGAGTCGGCAAATTAAATTAAAGTCTGTTGAGAGTTAATTAGCCGAGACAGAATGATTGCAAGCGAGGTATATTTTGAATTTTTAAAAACTTTTAGGATTAACATTTTATATTGTATTAAATCAAGAGTGAAATTATCTCTAATTTTGCGTGTATGTACAGGAAAAAGAAACCTTAAAGCACGAAATCATTACACACTATATGGTACTATAGGATAAGGCTGTATACAAGGTATTATACCCCAACTTCTATGTCATGACCTAGGGGCGTAAAATCGAAATACACCATATGACACTTTAAGACAAAGCAAAATACCAGACCTTTACCTTATGTAGTTGCTTGAATAACTGCGACGGAAATTATGTCACGTACGAACGAACGAACGGACATATGGATAAGGGTTAAACAGTATACCCCTCTTCTTAAAAGCGAGGGTATAATTATAAGTATTTAACTAGTCGAAGCAGCCACGCTGCATACCCCCGCGCTACTATGGTGTTTGATAGTATAAGGGCAAATAATGAAAAGAAACAAACTATGACTATAATAAGCATTACTAGTACTATCAAATGTCTATGTATTAATATGAGACTTTTCCCTGGTCACGCTGGTAGTGGGAGTGATAGTCATGTAATGAATTATGCATGACGAAGGAATAATGTGCCCTTAGGCAATCTATGCAGCCCAGCCCCTAGGGGCATTATCAAAATTCCGAAACCTTTGGCAGAATCTACATCCATGCTCCATAGTGCAACTAACAAGCCAAGTTTCAGTTCCATATTCCAAATAACCTAGGAGGAGTTGCGTGACGAAAGAATAATGTGCCCTTAGGCTACCTATGCAGCCCAGCCCCTAGGGGCATTATCAAAATTCCGAAACCTATGACAGAATCTACATCCGTAGTGCAACTACTGAGCCAAGTTTCAGTTCCATAATCTAAATAACTTAGGAGGAGTTGCGTGACAAAGGAATAATGTGCACTTAGGCTAACTATGCAGCCCAACCCCTAGGGGAATTATCAAAATTCCAAAACCTTCGGCACAGACCCCACCCACAATGCAATTAATAACCCAAGTTTCATCTTTCTACTCCCAGTGGTTACAGAGATTATCCTGGACATTAACGCCATACGTACGTACGTACATCGAACAGCAAAACATTTTCCCCGCGCTTTCGCTAGCGGGGGGATAATAATATGGCTTTAAAATTGTTGATTTTAAATTAGTACTTTTTACTTGTACACAATTATAAGGGCTTCAAAATGCATAAATTAGAACCGATCTGATTTATGGATTCAATCACCGATTATCATATGGAAATAAACAGACCGAACGAACATCCCATCCCCCAACCCACCCGGGTAGTAACAGACTGTTTAAATTCTCGATTTTTTTAATGCACGTATCATGTATGCTTTAAAACGATTGCCATATATATATAATACATTATACTTTGGAGGTTATAATGGTTTTTGGCCATGTTTGCAATACAAAATCAGTTGGCATAGTTTATAATTAGTTGCAATCTTCTTCACTCTCTTTCTAAGACTAGTGTTACAATTTTTTATTAGTATTTTAGGGATAAGCGTCTCTTGTTAAACGTCTTCATCTTTGATTTTTTAATTCTTTATTTTTTTTCTTTCCATGCTTTCTGTTGGAAAAAATCATTCTTTTTCTTTTCATACTGAAAAATTAATGGTAAGCTTGATCAAACAGACTGATGTGCTTGTTATAACGCGATTTATATTAATTTTACGTCTAATCTATGACTAAACAATCATCACTACGAATATATACGCTTTATGTCACTTTGTAAGATATTTCTATTTGTAAAAAATGTGTGTTATGGCACAAATATAGTATGATATCAGTTGAATAATTTACTCTCAACAGACTGACCAACAGACTGAGTTCATTATAGCCGACTCACCAACAGACCCAATTTAAGGCAAAAACACAATAAATGCCACAAAAACGCATGTCTGTCGGTTTTTCTTTCTTATACGTACAGTTATATGTCAAACATACATGATGTACAATTTAAGTTGCGTTTTTCGTAATGCTTTCGACTTAATTTTAGCAAAACGCTGTTATGTTTACATTTTTGAATGACAAAATTGATAGAAATATCTCGATGAGTAACACGCCTTTCCATTTTGTAGCTTACCAATGTAAGCTACAGAGAAAAACAATATATGAATACGTTCAGTATTCAATATTGTTTTGCCCAACATATTTTTTTTTTATTAAAGTAAGTAAAAAATAAATATTTAGTAAAATATATTGACCTTGCTATGTTTTTCTCGATAGTATTTGACCAACAGACTTTAGCCGACTCTTCAACAGACCCATTTCCCACATAGCCTCCATGTTAAATAAAACCAACTGACCGAGTTCTCAGTTAGCCGAGTGAAGGAGGTGAGGTATGGAGGTGCTCGCTAAACTTTTCCATTGCCATTATATGTATTGGAAAACGTCAAAGTCACTCAACCGGAAAATCAAGGTCAAGGTAAAAAGATGGGGATGCAACTGTTCTAAGCTACTACTGGGGCATATGCATACCAAGTTTCATCAACCCAGGACCTATAGTTCTTGAGATATTGAGGTGTTCATAAAACTTTTCCAAAATGTTAAAGCTAATCAACTGTTTAATTACCCCAAGCTGTACAGGGACTCATCAAGGTACTCTGGAGTACCTGTACTTAATCCTCCTCTTGAATGTGCTATAGTTCTTGAGATATGGAAGTGCTCATATAACTTAACGCCACCGCCGGTAAAGTAACACCTATGTCCCGCTCTGCTTCGCGGGAGAAAATTATAACTTTTTAATGATCTCAGGCTTCGCAGGCGCGACAAAAAGAAACATTTTTGGCCCCTAATTTCTAAGCAAAAAAATAGGGCATGTAATGGGACATTAAATGATACCCCGCCACGTTATAATATCAAAAGTTCATAAAATTTGATTTCAAAGTGGCCTATCTCGAAAACTGTTTTTTGGATCATGCTGTAAATTGAACTTGACCTGCATTTTCTTGTACTTAATAGCTGTACAAAATATCATTTGAATCCCATGACGTGTTTTCAAGTTATTGGTCGGAAACTCAAAATTTCATGAAATTTGATTTTTCAACGTGGCCTATCTCGAAGGAAATCGAACTTCACCTGTATTTTATTGTACTAAAAAGCTGTGCAAAATATCATTCAAATCCTTTGACGCGTTTCAAAGTTATTGGTCGGAAACCCTCGGGGACGGACCGACACCGAAAAAAACTGAGGGTATAACATAATACCCTGCCACTTCGTGTGGCGGGGTATTAAAAGGAGCGACCCCCAAAATCCATCCCATCCATCATTTTAAGATTAAGAAGATCATTGCAATCAGATAGTTATTGTGGGAACACTTAAGTTAACAGACAACACAGACGACGACGAAAGCATAATACCATTACACGTCCGCAAATTTTTTGCAGTCGTATGAAAAGGGGGACCCCCAAAATCCAGTATATGGTTTAATGGTAAGGCATATCATTGCCCAATTTCATAGCAATTTGCCAACCGGAACCAAAGTTATTGTTGGAATAAATAAAATATTTTTGTCCTATTAGGGCCCCTAATTTCTAAACCAATGAAAAGGGGGGGCAAAATAAATCCTGTTCCTCCTTCAATAGGTAAAATTTCACAGCATTTGGTAAACCAGAAGAAGTTATCGTGGGAACAAACAAGAAAGTAGCATTTTTGGCCCCTTATTTCTAAACTAAACTAGGGGTGCCCCCAAAATCAATCCCATCCATCCTTTTACGGTAAGGAACACCGTCAAATATTATAGCAATCGGATAACTAGAACTAAAGTTATCATGTACAATGTATACACTAAGTCAACAGATTACGACGACGACGACAACGATGACAACAGCATCATACCAATTTTTTTACGGTCGTATAAAAATGGGATGTTAATGCACCAAAAGCTACTGTGGTATGTGCAAACCAATTTTGATCAATCTAGGACTTGTAGTTCTTTGGGTATGAAGATGTCCATAGGTCATTCAACTGAGTTACGTCGCTGCAGACCTATATCTAGGTATAGTCACGACGTTTAACTCCTGAGCGATGCTACTCCTTAATCACACAATATCGTCTATGTATGAAGTTTAATTCTTGATACATGGTGGAAGTTTGGCATGTACCTACAAAGTTTCATTTATCTTAACAGAGCTCCAGAGCATATTAGTATTATAATTAAATCTTAACAAGAACAAATTCATTCTAGTCCCCAGTCCTTGCATACCCGTAGCCAGAATTTTTCAACAGGGGGTTCGAAAATGTGAAGAGGGGGGTTCGATTTCCCAAATTTTTCTGACTTTAATAGTGCTTAACCAATTTTTCACCTGATTACATAGGCGGATCCAGGGGGGCCCGGGCCCCCCCTTTTGGCGGAAAAATTTGGTTGAATATATAGGAAATCATTGAAGCGTGACCAAAGCGGGCCCCCTCTAAGGCCAGTCAGTGGGCCCCCTCTTTTCAGATCTGCCTCTGGATTATTCCCCATTTTGATCAAATTTTTTGTCCCCCGTTCGTCCGAACCCCCCTGACTACGGGTATGCCTTGAGTAGACATAAGTTGGCTTGTTCAACAGGAAGTAGATGAGGGACAGATCTCAAAACGCACCCCACCATATGGGAATCCTACCTGAAGCTGCATATATACCGAATTTCGGAAGCTGATGATCAACAGTTACCGATAAAACTGTTATGAAAAATGTGTGACCTACGAACGGACACCAGCAGCATTTCTATCATGTCTATGTCCCCACTTTGCGGTGGGGAACAAAAATGGGTCCAAGATTTCCTCAAACACTGATTATTGCAGGAGGTAGATGAGCAACAGACCTTAAATCGAATCCCACATTATGGGACCCATGCTGTTGCTAAATACAATATACCAGTATTAGTAGGCTGTGACTAGTAGTTGCTAAGAAAACTTACGAAAATATTTCAGTACAATAAATGTATTAACAAGTGTAGCCAATAAGAGTGTGTCTAAATGTCTTAAATATCAAATTAGGAAAATCTTATCTGGCATTAGTTCCAAAGATTTGAAAGCACTCCTAAAATTCAGCTATTGTAATGGTTTGAAAGTCTAAGTCACACAGAAGCAAAATTAATGTCAAGGTCAAATGGTGTGGTGTTTTCGTAGTAGCACATTTATTGATTGCATTGTTGATGTTTTCTTCTTGCGGAGCCCTCTATATATTAGTATTCAAATAACAAATAAACCATTAACACATTTTAATAGCATATCAAGATCTTGCATGTCTTACTGCATCTTGTACAAAAGTAACTTTTATTAATTCCAGTTTTAAAGGTATAGTGTCTACGATTTTGGCAACATTTTCAAAGACATTTATTTCAGTCATTACAGTTTGACTTCCCCCAAAAAATAAGATGAATACATGAAATTTTGCAATTCATTTAATAATTAGCTTATATTTTGGATTTAAAATTTGGTCTTGAATTATTATCTTCCAGACGAAAATTCAAGTGTTCCACCCAAAGGCATGCCAATCAAAATGCACTAAGCTGCCTTATCCAATGGTTTTGACCTATTTTCAAAACAATTCACAGCATCATAATTACCTCTGACCAGAGCACACATGTTCCTTTGTTATTAATTTGATTGACAGCATGTGGGGAGTTACACAGTATATTAGATTCCATTTTCTTTAAGCAATTAATGGCTAATTAGTGTACCTGATTTAAAATTTTAAGTGTTCATCTATCATTATTTATAATTTTATAAGTTGCAAGTACAAAATGCAAATAAACAAAATTTTATCAAAATGGTAGACACTATCCCTTTAAATATGTAAGTAGTAATTGTAAGGGTTATTTTCTTAGGAAATTGTTTAACATTGAACAAATTTTAAAAAATCCCAAAATATAATAGTTATTAAAGTGTACAAGAGGAACATGTATAATTATAATCATTAAAAAAGACAAGATTAAGTCAAATTAAGTAAAACATATACTACAGGTCATATAATTTTATTCAGTTGTTCATCTTTCTTGTAGATAAAAACTACAAATGTATGTAAGCACTATTGAAAATAAAATAAAAAAAATAAGTAAAAAATTTTGTTTGAAATTCTTTTTTCCAATTGCACTGTCCTTTACAATTGTCCACAGTTGGCGATGACAATTTTGGCGGAGGTCTTTCCTGATTGTGATCCATACTTCTCAATTGCCTGGACAACATCCATTCCATCAGTAACTGATCCAAACACAACATGTTTTCCATCCAACCTTTAAAAAAAATTAAAGTACATGTATCAAAATGATCTTTTTACAAGATTATGAATAAATCAACACAAAGAGGCCAATATGTCAAGATCATAGATCCAGCATACAGAATCCATCATTGAAGACACAATATTGCCATAGAAAATGTTCAACAGAGCCACAAAAATTTGGAAACATAAGGTTAAAAACACTCAGATTCTGTAGACTCCGCAGAGAAATGGTAGATTTTCTTTGAAGAGCAATTTAATCTAAATTATATCTTTCACTGCTCCCATTTTCTGATATGGGGAGCATTGATAGATCTAATTTTAATTATTCAACTTAACAAAAGCATTTATAAAAAACATTCGGTTAAAACAAGAAGCTCTTAACAGCCTTCATTGCTTAAACTGGTGGTCTTCTATAAGGGGTCATATGATAAATTTAATAACCTGAAGATTTAAACTAGCAAAAGTTTATCTCTATCTGCAGTGTTCATTCTACAATAAAAGTCATCCCAGGGGTCATGCGACAACTCTTACCCAATAGAGACCTTATTTATCTTAATAAGGCCATTGTAATTTTATCTTAGTTTTACAAACCCACCAACCCTGAATTTTTATGCCCCATCTACAAAGTAGAGAGGCATTTAGTGTTCGATCAGTTCTTCTGTCCGTCCCAAATCCCCATATTTCAAAAGTCCCACTTACTGACAAATGCCACATCAATCATATTGGTATGGTTGGTGCATCTAGTGATGCTAAGCACAATTCATGCTTGGGATGCTGGCTGTGACCTATATTTTCTGCATGGATGACCACTTATACAATAATATAGAAGAAAGGTTCAAGTCCATTCCTTCTTACTGACAAGTGCCATAGCAACCATATCAGACTTGGCGAAATTCGTTGGTCCTACTGACATGTCCGGTGATTTTTTCATCAATCCGACCAATGTCAGTACTGCACTGGACCAGATGTCCGTCAATTGGATCATAATGTATTCAATTGCTATTTTCATTGTTAAATTTCTTCCAATCTTTTGATATTGACTAAAATATCACGATTTTACTTGCTATTTATTCACAGCTGGTTAATTTTACTTTATTTATTAACAAACAACATCGACAAATGGATGAAACTGTCAACAAAATTTGTTGTACATGCGCAAATTATCGGAAGTAGTGAAATCATGTGTTGAAATCCGGAAAAAAACATCAACATTTCCAGAATTTGACGATAATATCAAAGTTCAATAAAATTTTGGTCCGATCTTGTTTAGGTCGGACCGCAAGTGATATGTTATCGGACAAAAGTCCGGCCTATTCCAAAACATGCTTTGGATGCTGGATGTGACCTATATTTTACTCGTGGATGACCTCTTACAGGAGAATGGTTTAAGTCCATTCCCACTTACTGACATGTGCCACAACAACTACATTGGTATGGTAGGTGCACTTAGTGATGCTTAGCACAATGCACGCTTCCCATGTTGGCTGTGACATATTTTTCGCATGAATGACCTCTTATAGAAGAATGGTTAAAGTGCATTCCTTCTTACTGACATATGCCACATCAACTATATTGGTGTGGAAGGTGGACCTTGTGATGCTAAGCACAATGCATGCTTCGGATGCTGGCTGTGACTATTTTCCCCATGAATGACCACTATATAGAAGAATGGTTAAAGTCCATTCCTTCTAACTGACAAGTGCCATATCAACCATATCTGTATGGTAGGTGCACCTAGTGATGCTTTAGTGATTGCGGAAAAAAATAAATGTTGCGAGATGGAGAATTATGTCTTTTGGACATATTCTTGTTATTCTTATTTCTATTCTGAAATGTGGTGCTTTGTTGCAAATTTTGTTTTGTCTTTAGATAAATCTTGTCTCGTACCAGAAGAATGCTTAAAATATATTGATTTTTACCAGTTGTTGCGTGTTTGAAAAGTTCTTAGAATAATTGTTGTGGCCTGGGGTTTTGTTGGTTTGACTTATAACAAGAGGCTCCCAGGAGCCTGAATCGCTCACCTGACATATGTGCCTGAAGTAAAGGTTATAAGGCAAAATCTATTTAACGTTGAAAGGGTCATAAGATTAATAAGGGGGTCATCTGACAATATGGTGGATCTATAGGTGCTGGTCACTTTTGTTCTCAATCAAAATCTAAAAATCTGTCACCCTTTTTGAGTTATTTGCAAAAAAATGCAGTTTAACCTAATGTTCTATTTTTAGCCACAGCGGCCATGTTTTACAACCAATCAAGAATCCCCACAACAGTTCTATACACCTAATAATAATAAACAATAATACCAAGTTTGGTTCCATTTGGACTTAAAGTGTCAGAGGAGTTAACATTTTCAATATAAGGAAATGCTGTTAAAATGCTCAATTTTGACATTCCAAGGGCAATAACTCCTAAAAGGAAAGGTCCTACAACGTTGACCCTATTACATATTTTGTAGATCTTGATGTGCTTAACAATATGCAATTTAAATTTCTCAAATATCTAGTATAGTTTTCAAGATATTGAGCTAAACAGGTGCAAAATTTGCAAAAAATCCACAAAAAGGGCAATAACTCCTACATGGGTTGTTGGATTTTCTTCAAAATTTCAGAACTGTAGATCTTGAGGAGCTGATCACTTTTGTTCCCAATCAAAATTTTGAAATCTGTCACCGTTTTAGAGTTATTTGCAAAAAACTGCCATTTACCTCTATGTTCTATTTTTAGCCACAGTGGCCATGTTTTACGACCAATCAAAAATCCCCACATCAGTTCTATACACCTTATGCTAATAAACAACTATACCAAGTTTGGTTCCATTTGGACTTAAAGTGTCAGAGGAGTTAACGTTTTCAATGTAATGAGGAAATGCTGTTAAAATGTTCAATTTTGACGTTCTAAGGGCAATAACTCCTAAAAGGAAAGGTCCTACAACGTTAACCCTGTTACATCTTTAGTAGATCTTGATGTGCTTAACAATATGCAATTTAAATTTCTCAAATATCTAATATAGTTTTCAAGATATTGAGCTAAACAGGTGCAAAATTTGCAAAAAATCCACAACAAGAGGCTCCCAGGAGCCTGAATCGCTCACCTGACATATGTGCCTGAAGTAAAGGTTATAAGGCAAAATCGATTTAACGTTGAAAGGGTCATAAGATTAATAAGGGGGTTATCTGACAATATGGTGGATCTAAAGGTGCTGATCACTTTTGTTCTCAATCAAAATCTAAAAATCTGTCACCCTTTTTGAGTTATTTGCAAAAAAATGCAGTTTAACCTAATGTTCTATTTTTAGCCAGAGCCGCCATATTTTACAACCAATCAAAAATCCCCACAACAGTTCTATACACCTAATAATAATAAACAATAATACCAAGTTTGGTTCCATTTGGACTTAAAGTGTCAGAGGAGTTAACGTTTTTAATGTAATGAGGAAATGCTGTTAAAATGCTAAATTTTGACGTTCTAAGGGCAATAACTCCTAAAAGGAAAGGTCCTACAACGTTGACCCTATTACATATTTTGTAGATCTTGATGTGCTTAACAATATGCAATTTAAATTTCTCAAATATCTAGTATAGTTTTCAAGATATTGAGCTAAACCGTAGCAAAATTTGCAAAAAATCCACAAAAAGGGCAATAACTCCTACATGGGTTGTTGGATTTTCTTCAAAATTTCAGAGCTGGTAGATCTTGAGGTGCTGATCACTTTTGTTCCCAATCAAAATTTTGAAATCTGTCACCGTTTTAGAGTTATTTGCAAAAAACTGCCATTTACCCCTATGTTCTATTTTTAGCCACAGCGGCCATGTTTTACGACCAATCAAAAATCCCCACATCAGTTTTATACACCTAATGCTAATAAACAACTATACCAAGTTTGGTTCCATTTGGACTTAAAGTGTCAGAGGAGTTAACGTTTTTAATGTAATGAGGAAATGCTGTTAAAATACTAAATTTTGATGTTCTAAGGGCAATAACTCCTAAAAGGAAAGGTCCTACAATGTTGACCCTGTTACATATTTTGTAGATCTTGATGTTCTTAACAATGTGCAGTTTAAATTTCTCAAATATCTAGTATAGTTTTCAAGATACTGAGCTAAACAGGTGCAAAATTTGCAAAAAATCCACAACAAGAGGCTCCCAGGAGCCTGAATCGCTCACCTGACATATGTGCCTGAAGTAAAGGTTTTAAGGCAAAATCAGTTTAACGTTGAAAGGGTCATAAGATTAATAAAGGGGTCATCTGACAATATGGTGGATCTAAAGGTGCTGATCACTTTTGTTCTCAATCAAAATCTAAAAATCTGTCACCCTTTTTGAGTTATTTGCAAAAAAAATGCAGTTTAACCTAATGTTCTATTTTTAGCCACAGCGGCCATGTTTTACAACCAATCAAAAATCCCCACAACAGTTCTATACACCTAATAATATTAAAACAATAATACCAAGTTTGGTTCCAATTGGACTTAAAGTGTCAGAGGAGTAAACATTTTCAATGTAAGGAAATGCATTTAAAATGCTCAATTTTGACATTCCAAGGGCAATAACTCCTCAAAGGAAAGGTCCTACAACGTTGACCCTGTTACAAATTTTGTAGATCTTGATACGCTTTACAATATGCAATTTAAATTTCTCAAATATCTTGTATAGTTTTCAAGATATTGAGCTAAACAGGTGCAAAATTTGCAAAAAATCCACAAAAAGGCAATAACTCCTACATGGGTTGTTGGATTTTCTTCAAAATTTCAGAGCTGGTAGATCTTGAGGTGCTAATCACTTTTGTTCCCAATCAAAATTTTGAAATCTGTCACCGTTTTAGAGTTATTTGCAAAAAAATGCCATTTACCCCTATGTTCTATTTTTAGCCACAGCGGCCATGTTTTACGACCAATCAAAAATCCCCATATCAGTTCTATACACCTAATGCTAATAAACAACTATACCAAGTTTGGTTCCATTTGGACTTAAAGTGTCAGAGGAGTTAACGTTTTCAATGTAATGAGGAAATGCTGTTAAAATGCTAAATTTTGTCATTCTAAGGGCAATAACTCCTCAAAGGAAAGGTCCTACAACGTTGACCCTATTACATATTTTGTAGATCTTGATGTGCTTAACAATATGCAATTTAAATTTCTCAAATATCTAGTATAGTTTTCAAGATATTGAGCTAAACAGGTGCAAAATTTGCAAAAAATCCACAAAAAGGGCAATAACTCCTACATGGGTTGTTGGATTGTCTTCAAAATTTCAGAGCTGGTAGATCTTGAGGTGCTGATCACTTTTGTTCCCAATCAAAATTTTGAAATCTGTCACCCTTTTAGAGTTATTTGCAAAAAACTGCCATTTACCTCTATGTTCTATTTTTAGCCACAGTGGCCATGTTTTACAACCAATCAAAAATCCCCACATCAGTTCTATACACCTAATGCTAATAAACAACTATACCAAGTTTGGTTCCATTTGGACTTAAAGTGTCAGAGGAGTTAACGTTTTCAATGTAATGAGGAAATGCTGTTAAAATGCTTAATTTTTACGTTCTAAGGGCAATAACTCCTAAAAGGAAAGGTCCTACAATGTTGACCCTGTTACATATTTTGTAGATCTTGATGTGCTTAACAATATGCAATTTAAATTTCTCAAATATCTAGTTTACTTTTCAAGATATTGAGCTTAACAGGTGCAAAATTTGCAAAAAATCCACAAAAAGGGCAATAACTCCTACATGGGTCATTGGATTTTCTTCAAAATTTCAGGGTAGGTAGATCTTGAGGTGCTGATCACTTTTACCCTATGCCAGAATTTTGATATCTGTAGCCGTTTTTGAGTTATTTGCAAAAAACTGCATTTTACCCCTATGTTCTATTTTTAGCCATGGCGGCCATGTTTTACGACGAATCAAAAATCCCCACATCAGTTCTAAGCACCGAATGCTAATGAACAACCATACCAAGTTTGGTTGCAATTGGACTTATGGTGTCAGAGGAGTTAACGTTTTAAAAAGTTTACGGACGACGGACGACGGACGGACGACGGACGCCAAGTGATGACAATAGCTCACATGACCCTTCGGGTCAGGTGAGCTAAAAAGGGCAATAACTCCTACATGGGTTGTTGGATTTTCTTCAAAATTTCAGGGTAGGTAGATCTTGAGGTGCTGATCACTTTTACCCTATGCAAGAATTTTAATATCTGTAGTCGTTTTTGAGTTATTTGCAAAAAACTGCATTTTACCCCTATGTTCTATTTTTAGCCATGGCGGCCATGTTTTACGACGAATCAAAAATCCCCACATCAGTTCTAAGCACCGAATGCTAATGAACAACCATACCAAGTTTGGTTGCAATTGGACTTATGGTGTCAGAGGAGTTAACATTTTAAAAAGTTTACGGACGACGGACGACGGACGGACGACGGACGCCAAGTGATGACAATAGCTCACATGACCCTTCGGGTCAGGTGAGCTAAAAATCCACAAAAAGGGCAATAACTCCTACATGGGTTGTTGGATTTTCTTCAAAATTTCAGAGCTGGTAGATCTTGAGGTGCTGATCACTTTTGTTCCCAATCAAAATTTTGAAATCTGTCACCATTTTAGAGTTATTTGCAAAAAACTGCTATTTACCCCTATGTTCTATTTTTAGCCACAGCGGCCATGTTTTGCGACAAATCAAAAATCCCCACATCAGTTCTATACACCTAATGCTAATAAACAACTATACCAAGTTTGGTTCCATTTGGACTTAAAGTGTCAGAGGAGTTAACGTTTTCAATGTAATGAGGAAAAGCTGTTAAAATGCTAAATTTTGACGTTCTAAGGGCAATAACTCCTAAAAGGAAAGGTCCTACAACGTTGACCCTATTACATATTTTGTAGATCTTGATGTGCTTAACAACATGCAATTTAAATTTCTCAAATATCTAGTATAGTTTTCAAGATATTGAGCTAAACAGGTGCAAAATTTGCAAAAAATCCACAAAAAGGGCAATAACTCCTACATGGGTTGCTGGATTTTCTTCAAAATTTCAGAGCTGGTAGATCTTGAGGTGCTGATCACTTTTGTTCCCAATCAAAATTTTGAAATCTGTCACCGTTTTAGAGTTATTTGCAAACAAGTGTGGCCACTAAAAGTATGTCTCGTCTGCCGGCACCATCACTGAAATCAACTACCTAAGCTTCCATTTCTTGATATAAATACAAAAAGTGAATGTATGCCTAATAACAGATGCCTAGTTATTATACTATTCAAGCAATCCATTGTCCACACAAGAATTACAAAAAGTTTTCTGTCTGAAAAAAAGACCTAAGTTCACAGAGTCACTGGAGCGTAAAAATGGGGTCATGGTCACATGGCATGGTGACAGTTGCATTGTCCATAACCGCAACTGTCTGTTTACCCAATATCAGATGCCTAGCTATTATAACTTTCCAGCAATTCATCATCCACAAAAGTCTTACAAAAAAGTTTTTCAGCCTGAAAAAGACCTAAGTTCACAGAGTCACTAGAGCGTGAAAATGAGGTCATGGTCACGCAGCATGGTTACAGTTGCGTAGACCATAACCTAAACTGTCTGTATACCAAATATCAGATGCCTAGCTAATATACTTTTCCAGCAATTCATCGTCCACAAAAGTCTTACAAAAAAGTTTACGGCCTGAAAAAAGACCTAAGTTTAGAGAGTCACTGGAGCGTGAAAATGGGGTCAGGGTTATACGACATGGTGACAGTTGCGTAGACCATAACCTGAACTGTCTGTATACCAAATATCAGTTGCGTAGACCATAACCTGAACTGTCTGTATACCAAATATCAGATGCCTAGCTAATATACTTTTCCAGCAATTCATCGTCCACAAAAGTCTTACAAAAAAGTTTAAGGCCTGAAAAAAGACCTAAGTTCACAAAGTCACTGGAGCGTGAAAATGGGGTCAGGGTCACATGGCATGGTGACAGTTGCTTAGACCATAACCTGAACTGTCTGTATACCAAATATCAGATGCCTAGCTAATATACTTTTCCAGCAATTCATCGTCCACAAAAGTCTTACAAAAAAGTTTAAGGCCTGAAAAAAGACCTAAGTTCACAAAGTCACTGGAGCGTGAAAATGGGGTCAGGGTCACATGGCATGGTGACAGTTGCGTAGACCATAACCTGAACTGTCTGTATACCAAATATCAGATGCCTAGCTAATATACTTTTCCAGCAATTCATCGTCCACAAAAGTCTTACAAAAAAGTTTAAGGCCTGAAAAAAGACCTAAGTTCACAAAGTCACTGGAGCGTGAAAATGGGGTCAGGGTCACATGGCATGGTGACAGTTGCTTAGACCATAACCTGAACTGTCTGTATACCAAATATCAGATGCCTAGCTAATATACTTTTCCAGCAATTCATCGTCCACAAAAGTCTTACAAAAAAGTTTAAGGCCTGAAAAAAGACCTAAGTTCACAAAGTCACTGGAGCGTGAAAATGGGGTCAGGGTCACATGGCATGGTGACAGTTGCGTAGACCATAACCTGAACTGTCTGTATACCAAATATCAGATGCCTAGCTAATATACTTTTCCAGCAATTCATCGTCCACAAAAGTCTTACAAAAAAGTTTAAGGCCTGAAAAAAGACCTAAGTTCACAAAGTCACTGGAGCGTGAAAATGGGGTCAGGGTCACACGGCATGGTGACAGTTGCGTAGACCATAACCTGAACTGTCTGTATACCAAATATCAGAAGCCTAGCTAATATACTTTTCCAGCAATTCATCGTCCACAAAAGTCAAACAAAAAAGTTTAAGGCCTGAAAAAAGACCTAAGTTCACAAAGTCACTGGAGCGTGAAAATGGGGTCAGGGTCACACGGCATGGTGACAGTTGCGTAGACCATAACCTGAACTGTCTGTATACCAAATATCAGATGCCTAGCTATTATACTTTTCCAGCAATTCATTGTCCACAAAAGTCTTACAAAAAAGTTTACGCCGCCGCCGTCGCCGGAAAGTAATACCTATGTCTCGCCTTCCGCGACTATTCGTCGCAGGCGAGACAAAAACTGCCATTTACCCCTATGTTCTATTTTTAGCCACAGCGGCCATGTTTTACGACCAATCAAAAATCCCCACATCAGTTCTATACACCTAATGCTAATAAACAACTATACTAAATTTGGTTCCATTTGGACTTAAAGTGTCAGAGGAGTTAACGTTTTCAATGTAATGAGGAAATGCTGTTAAAATGCTAAATTTTGACGTTCTAAGGGCAATAACTCCTAAAAGGAAAGGTCCTACAAGGTTGACCCTGTTACATATTTTGTAGATCTTGATGTGCTTAACAATATGCAATTTAAAATTCCCAAATATCTAGTATAGTTTTCAAGATATTGAGCTAAACAGGTGCAAAATTTGCAAAAAATCCACAAAAAGGGCAATAACTCCTACATGGGTCGTTGGATTTTCTTCAAAATTTCAGGGTAGGTAGATCTTGAGGTGCTGATCACTTTTACCCTATGCCAGAATTTTGATATCTGTAGCCGTTTTTGAGTTATTTTCAAAAAACTGCATTTTACCCCTATGTTCTATTTTTAGCCATGGCGGCCATGTTTTACGACGAATCAAAAATCCCCACATCAGTTCTTAGCACCGAATGCTATTGAACAACCATACCAAGTTTGGTTGCAATTGGACTTATGGTGTCAGAGGAGTTAACGTTTTAAAAAGTTTACGGACGACGGACGGACGACGGACGCCAAGTGATGACAATAGCTCACATGACCCTTCGGGTCAGGTGAGCTAAAAAGGGCAATAACTCCTACATGGGTTGTTGGATTTTCTTCAAAATTTCAGGGTAGGTAGATCTTGAGGTGCTGATCACTTTTCCCCTTTGTCAGAATTTTGATATCTGTAGCCATTTTTGAGTTATTTGCAAAAAACTGCATTTTACCCCTATGTTCTATTTTTAGCCATGGCGGCCATGTTTTACGACGAATCAAAAATCCCCACATCAGTTCTAAGCACCGAATGCTAATGAACAACAATACCAAGTTTGGTTGCAATTGGACTTATGGTGTCAGAGGAGTTAACGTTTTAAAAAGTGTACGGACGACGGACGCCAAGTGATGACAATAGCTCACATGACCCTTCGGGTCAGGTGAGCTAAAAATGTTGTAAAAACTCGACAAATATCTCTGATCATGATGAAAATTGATCAGGGTCCAAGAGGAGCTTTTATGTTGATGTGGGAGCATCCTGTTTCCTGGACTGGGGGTGGAGGTTATCATGAACTCTTATGCAAGTGAATAATAATCAGGGATGATTCCATACATTTTCAAATGGGTCCCTTAAACCCAAATTGGGAATTTTGACCACAATTGGGATTTTTTTTTAAATGGCATCATGTTTTCAGAATGATATAAATCTGATATTTTCCTTCGACCATACATACACTGATTTAAACTATAGTCTGGTAAGTGCAATAGTTGTTAACAGTTCTCACTCTTGCCTAGCATCAGATACATTTATGTCGCTTTTAAAGTTTAAGAAATTTAAAGCAGGTAAATTCAAGAAAGTAGGTAGCAGAATAACACAGATTGCAACAAGCTTCAGTTACCTTGATGCCAGTGTGGCAGGGAATCTAGGGAGCACTCAGGGCCCAAGAGACTCTGGACATAAAAATTGCAAAACTCCAGCATCCTGGGGTTCTCTTGTACCTCCTTCACACCTTGGCACTTTCTTGTGTCATAGAACACTTTCATAACAGTTTTTATGGCGTTTCAGTCCCCTATCAAAATTTTCCCCTTTAAATAAATATGGCTGGCGATCTTTTTCATTAAACTTTCAGACTGATTTTAAAATAAATTCAGGAGACTTTGACCTTTTTAAGAGTAAAATTACATTCATTTAAGTTTTGAAAGGTAATTGTAATTGTCTATAATAATTTTCCTCCCATGGAAATCTTGAAATAGTCATTTTTAATTTTCACTACACATTGGGAATTTCTCATTTTCTTCAATTTATTTTGGGGCCGCTGGAACTTCTTTGGGGCCGTTTGGCGGCCCTAAATTGTATAGTAGAATCATCCCTGAATAATATATGAACATATGATATATTTAATCATCTTTCAAATATAAGGCATTTTTGTGCAGAGAGAAATGCACTTTAAGATTTTTTTTTCATACATTGTACATTTGTAAATATGAAAATACTTTAAGTTTTAAAAGCTCATGACCTTTTAACTTTTAGACTTGTTTTAATTTTTTTACTTCGGGAGATTTTTTTCCAGTGTATTTTCAAGGCAAAATAGATGAAATCAGTAATATTGGGAAATGTTATTCAATTCAATATTCTAACAAGTGGCTCCCAGGAGCCTGAATCACTCAGGCCAAAAATAAAATATTTTTTGTTTCCCCTTTTACCACCTACCCAGAAAAATCAGCCCTACTGGAAATATTTTTTGGACTTTTTGAATTCAAAAATGTTTTTTTTTATCTAATTTATAGGATATGACGGGTTACTCATTCAATAAAGTTTTGACAAATTTGTAATTATAATATAATTATTCAAATACCCCTTCATATTTGCTAATGTCAATTTTGACGATTAAGGGGAAATAACTCTTACAAGGAGTTGTCCCACAACTTAGACTCAATAGAGACTTTTGAAGAGCTTTTGATGCTGAAGATGGAAGGTCAATTAGGGTTTTCTCTATCTCTTATACTTTTGGAGTTCTGGTGAGCTAAAAAAAGTAATTTTTTTAGCCCCTTTTCTCTAAACAAAATTATAAAATGACCCGTTTTGGGGTGCACATCTTTAATATATGTATCTGTAATCACTGTAAAATTTCAGAAAGATCTAGTGTGGTTTTCGAGATTCAGATTACACAAGACAGGCAGGCACCCCACAGCGTGACGGACAGACGGACTGACCCTACTACTAGACCTGCTTCTGCCTTCGGCAAGGCAGTTAAAACATTAAAAAAAGCTTTTTTTTAACTTTAAAGAGCTACAACCTCTACATGGAGGTCACTTTGATGACTTGGCCAAATGAAGATTCTTGTAGAGCATTTAATGTCCCATCTGTTGAGTTTCTGAGTTTTCATTTCAGTGAATTTAACTTGTTCTATTTTGAGTAACAGTGGCCCAATCTTTTCATAATGAAGATTATTTGTTGCTAACATGTTATGCACATGTATCAATCCTGCAAAGTTTCAGCAAAATTGGTTCAGTGATTTTTTTTAAAAGACTTTTTTTTTTAATTTACAGAAATCAGATGCATAGTGATGGGATAAGATCACTTAGCCTTTGGCCAGGTGATCTAAAACATAGATAAGATTATAAGTCCGTAACCTCAATGGTACCAACAGAGTTCATTTTAGTTGTAGTATGTAACAGTCATCCCAAATCGAGAGAGAAAAGATTTCAGTTAACCATTTACTTACCATCCTGTCTTTGCTGTACATAAGAAAAATTGTGATCCATTGGTGTTGGGACCTGCATTTGCCATGGATAGTATACCTGGCAAAGAAAATAAGTTGTAACCAATTTGCTACCTCATGGAGGTCAAAGATGACAAAATACAAAATTTTACAGGTGAATTCCAGACTAGTACAGTGTACATGTTTAATAGAATGATAAATAAACAAAGTGAAGACAATATCATTTTATAACAGGGCCTAAAAAAACACAAAATGTAATCCATATAATAACTTGGCAGACATTCTTACCTGCTCCAGTGTGCTTGAGCTGGAAGTTTTCATCAGGGAATTTGTTGCCATAAATGCTCTTTCCTCCAGTGCCATTGTGATTAGTGAAGTCTCCACCTTGACACATGAAGCCTGGAATTACACGATGGAAACTGCTTCCCTTGAAACCAAATCCTTTCTCACCAGTACACAAAGCCCTGAAATTTTCTGAAATAATAGAATCAATAATTACATATAGACTATAAAAACAAATGATGAAACAGCTCCATGTTGACCTCACATGGACACCGTCACACACAACAAACGCATGGATTATTTTATATCACATTATACTTAAAAACTAATTAGAATTTGTTGATGAATATAACCTCAAGAGAATGTTATTCATTGCTGCTATCTGTTGAAAATATTCAAAAATTGTAAAAAGGGATGTAACTTTTTTTTATATTTTTTTTTTAAATAAGTTTTTTTTTCTACAAACGTATTGCTCCCATGCCTCAATGACCATGTTAACCCTGGTTGACCTGCGACCTTGTAATACTCATTTAAATACATAAAATCTTGATGTAAACCTGATTATGAAATTTCTATAAACATTGTACAAAATAGAAGACACAATATTAAGAATGTTGTTACCTGCAGTCTTTGGTACTACATCAGCCCTCAACTGAAAGTAAATAATAATAATTTGTTAACAGTCTCAAGACATATTCATATGCCAATGGGCATCTAAAAATTACATGTTCAAAAAACATAATTCCCCCAACAGTCTGCAAAATAAGCACTGGTCTGCTCTCTTCTGGCCAGTAGAAACCATTTTGGGCCAGTGAATTTTGGAGGAATATTTTTTTATTGGATAAAAAATTATATCCTAATTTTCTAGGCTGCCCATCTTACATTTTCTCCTGTTATCACTAATTATCACTGACCCATACAGTTGATGCCAAGGGTACAATTTGATATTTGCATGTAATTATGTATCAAGTTTCATGTACAAGTGTATTAAGTTGAATGATGCATATTTAATTACATGTACTTTTTACAGTGTACCCTACTTCCTCCATGATTCATGGTATGTATAGTAATATTTTATATGTTCCTGTCCTAAGCAAGGAATCCTTGTCCAAGCTTTTGTCCACGTCAACTATCTGTTTTTTGTTCTATATCCAGAAATGGGTCTTTCGTTGATAATTTTTTTGTTTGAATCTTATGAATTGTATTTTAATTATAAGTCTTGGGCCAATATAAGACGACGACCAGCAACCTCTGGTCTGAAGACTGCTGGCTGTTTTCCATTGCAATTTTTTAAATTGCCAGTTTTTTTATGTTGGTTGTCTTGCATACACTTATTCCACATCAATTTATTGTCTATTGAAGCTGCAAGTAAACCTGATTTGGGACACATTTACACCCCCCCCCTATATGCCCCTCCACCTGGTCCTAAAGCTATAAGGGTCTCTTCTATGAACTGTTACCCCTGTAAGTGGTCATCTGACATCTTTGACCCGATGGACACTTTTGAAAAGCTAAATAAGCTGAAGGTTTAAGCCACCTAAGGTACATATACACACTTGGTCACTCTGTGGGCTGAGCACTGACCAGACATCAGAATCTAAAGACCCTTAGTTGCCTCTTGCGACAAGCTAGGCTCTGCTGCAGGCATATTCACCACCCAGGCTCTGCTCAGGACCTTAAGGTTCATCTGTACCTTTCGTTAATAAACTGTTAACACAGAGACATGTCTCGCCTGTGGCAACTGGACACAGTATAAAATGAAGTAAAAATCCTCCTAAAACTGATCTTAACTGATGCTTAAGCAGCTGCATACAAAATATAAATGGTGAACAATAACTGCTTTATATAAAACACTCATGACATACAATGTAAGTAAAAAGTTAAAAAGTGTAAAATCTCAAAGTCAGTAGACTGTGACTGCAAGAGCATACAGGTGAAATCCTTTTAAAACTAATCTGTACTGATGCTGATGCAACTGCATACCAAATATCAATGGTGTAACATAACTGCTTCATGTTAAACAGACTTAAGAAAAAAGGTTAACATCGGCCAAATGCGTGTAAAATTTCAAAGTCAGTAGACCGTGACTGCAGGTGCATACAGGTGAAATCCTTTTAAAACTGATCTGTACTGATGCTGATGCAACTGCATACCAAATATCAATGGTGTAACATAACTAGTTCACACAAAACAGACTTAAGCAAAAACTTTAATCAATTGTGGACGCCGCCGTCGCCGGAATCGCCATACCTAAGTCTCGCCAGGCGAGACAAAAATAGCAAAATTTTCTACCTATTTTTTAGTATATGCAGAACAAAAACTACAAATAAAATAATACAATAAAGCATAGCTGGACCTATTGCAAGTTGCATCAAATTTGAGGCCACAAGAAAGGGTGAAAGTTATATTAGCCTTAAATCGGGTATTTTTAAAAGCGGAGAAAAAGAGATCTCTAAAATAAAGGATTTTTTCTGGAAGAATTCATAGAGAAAAGATAAGAATAATAGGAATAGTAAGAAACGGAGTAAAAACAATATGTTCCAACACTTCGTTTGGTGAACATAAAGATAAGAATTTTTAATATCTAGGTCAAGCTACACTTTGTATTTCAATTTTATGTGCAGTTTTGGCTGTGCATATACTGAAAAAATTAAAAATAACGCCATGTTTTAAAGAAAGGTACATGTACAGATGAACTTTAAGTAGCGATATCGGACCATTTTTAATGAATTATCATTTTTCATTAAAAAGATTATATCTTAAAAATTCAATCTTTTAGAAACATTTTCCAATTTATATTTTACAAATTGGTTGAGAAATAAAGAAGTTATGGTAGTTTGAAGATAAGTGGTTGGGGAAATCTATCTGTCAAATTTATCCATCGGCCACGATAAAATATTTACCTGGAATCAGGCGGTGTTTTCCTAACAAACTACTTAATTACAAAATTTCTCCTAACAGTGCTTCTATTTTACTGGTTTGCTCTAAATTGTACAATTTAACTGTTTATATGATTTTGTAGATTAAAGATCAAGCTTTAAAATTATTTGGTCAGCATCTAGCCTAGGTCAACAGACTTGTGCCAGTTTTGGGGCTCAGCACACCCTCTTCAGTCTTGCTGCGAACATATCACACGATTCAGCGCACCCTCATATAGCAAAGTAATTGATTGATAAACCATAAATCCTCTTAAAGGAAGTTTAACTGTTATGCTGCTATGTAACTTAGTTTTCGGTTGCGGATACAAAAATTTTCAAACAGGGGGCGCGCATTATAAATAAACCTTCTGGGACCTCTTGTTTCATACAGTTCCTAACCAATTTTTTCTGCCAAACGGGGGGGGGGGGCACCCTGTACGCCGATCCTAGATCAGCCTATGTTTTTTTTCCGGTCATATTTTATCTTTTTTTATTTGGCTTATTGATACCATTGACATTGTTTAAGTATATTATACTGGAGTTGTCCCCCTTGGCCTTGGAACTAAAACTTACCTTATGGATTGATATTTTATCAATGGTATTGTTCCTATAATTGTAACTTTTATATACATGTTCATTTATGAGCTTTCTTTCAATAAATAGATTTCTATTTACGGTCTTCCCTTTTTTATGAAAATGGTGTCGTAATGAAAAATACCCGCATTATCAATGAGTCATTGGCGATGTCGAATAAAATAAGAAGTGTTATCATATTTACCTCCATGACAATTCTCCCCAAGGGTTTGCCGTCAGCTGTCACATCGAAAAAACATTGAGGTTTTGCCATAGTTGCAAACCGTCTTGCAAAGTGTCTTAAAGTGAGAGTGAGTGGAATGATGGCGGTTAAAAGGAAATGCCGGTAAGGAAGCACGTGGGTTGCGCACCGGTAAAAGTAAATGAAAACGAGGCTTTTATGGCTCTATGCATAAATTTTATAGTCTATTTCGCAAAACAATCTAAAACATAGACCTGTATTACTCTATTTTATTCACAAGGTTGGGCGGAGCTTAAATTTCTCGGTCTTTAAGGTAGGATTTAAATGAAGAAGTCCGAAATAATTGACCCGTGACCAACGCGGTCAATAAAATAGAGTAATATATATGTGTTTATTATACAGGTCTATGATCCTGAGAAATTACAAGGTCATTCGTTTGGTGTTCTTAAAGGTCTATGATCCTGAGAAATTACAAGGTCATTCGTTTGGTGTTCTTAAAGAATAAGAATTATTCAATTAGACAAAATAGTTTATGATAAATGGTATTTGATAACGTTTGAAAGAAATGAAATACGTATTTGGGAATTGACTTATTAAGGGGGTACTTATTATTGTTCCTATAATTGTAATTTTTATATACATGTTCATTTATGAGCTTTCTTTCAATAAATATATTTCTATTTACGGTCTTCCTTTTTTATGAAAATGGTGTCGTAATGAAAAATACCCGCATTATCAATGAGTCATTTTTTAACACTATTTTCTTTCTAAGTTCAAAAGCTAAATGTGTTACTTTTAAGCACCTAAAGCACTTAGAGAATTCAAATGTACTGGCGATATATCACTACAAAATAAATTTTACGTTTCATTAAATTCTGTTTAAGGAGTGTAATAAAATGTTCAAAGGGTAATACCATTCACAACAAAAAATGATGTGCTTACTACAGTTTGTAAAATTCTTAGTTATTTCCGATGAGTTGTATGGAATGTAACTGATGGTCAGATTGACAGTGATCATCTTTTGTTATAGTGTTTTTTAAACTACTGCCGGTTTACCATTAAAGGTGGCGTCAAGAACTTGCTCTATATCTGAACATTTAAAGTTGAACTTCATGATATTTATGTTTGGGATACTTTTTTTTGGCTACAGTTTCGATGATTACTTTTTCATACAAAAATTCACAAAATCCTATCTTGGACCGATCAGTCGATTTGAACTTCTAGCTCTCTGTTGGTTAAATTAGAATGATAGTCAATTTTCGATATTGTTGTAGTTAGCTTCTTATTTCATCATTTGAAATTCCATAAAAAAAAGGTATGTGACCATAGTACACAGATGTATGGAACGCCATATCTGCCTTATGATGGTACTTTTTCACTATATGATGGTACTTTTTCACTATATGATGGTACTTTTTACTATATGATGGTACTTTGTCCCTATATATATGATGGTATTTTGTCACTATATGATGGTACTTTGTTACTATATGATGGTATTTTGTCACTATATGGTGGTACTTTGTTACTATATGATGGTACTTTGTTACTTTATGATGGTACTTTGTTACTTTATGATGGTACTTTGTTACTATATGATGGTACTTTGTTACTATATGATGGTACTTTGTTACTATATGATGGTATTTTGTTACTATATAATGGTACTTAGTTACTCTATGATGGTACTTTGTTACTATATGATGGTACTTTGCTACTATATGATGGTACTTTGTTACTATATGATGGTACTTTGCTACTATATGATGGTACTTTGTTACTATATGATGGTACTTTGTTACTATATGATGGTAATTTGTTACTATATGTTGGTACTTTGTCACTATATGATAATTTGTCGTTATGATACTTTTCCCGCCGGTGAGATCTACCCGAGTACAAATTTTCAGGAAGGTCTGTTGACTAGTGTAAGAGTTATGGCCCTTAAAGTGTAAATTTTTGCCAATTGTCAAAATATCTGCAATTTCGTTGATATTTTTGCTCAGATTTGATAAAAAGGGTTTTGAGAGGAAATGTGGTATGTCAGATTGAGAGAAAATGATAAAATTTTCATCTGAGGAGTGAGGAACTTTTTCCACATTGGCCATCAGGTACCAGGTGAGCGTTTTACATATACTTTATTCAGTTCATTGTCTAACATGCATATACTGTAATATTAACAGTAATGTGGAGTAAATTATGTTAATATACTATACTTCTTCCTCGAATTAAGCATGAAGCATGCACAAACTCAAAACCTGAAATCCATGTGGGACTAAACCGAGATTATGCCAGAAAGCACCAAAAAAGCCCACACTGACTTTAGTGATTTCCCGTTTATATTGAACCAAATATCCATTTCATAGGAGGGACTCCCTCTTAATCCCATTGTTTAACCTCGCCACATTTTAATCATGTGTACATAAGGCTGTCCAGGGTCTGGAATCTTAGTCAAAATTATGTTTTTCAGTTATACGTTCTTTTTTTCAGTGTTATGTAAATAGAACGAGTTGGTTCATTGTTGATTCAAAGTTTGGTTTTGAACTACGAGTATTTGCATTATATTGCATTTCGGAAGGGGACATGAAGACAAACCCCTGGTTTCACTAAATGCTGATGAGTGATTTCATTGCAAATATTTTAACTGCAGTTGATGTATGGAGGTCCCGTCAACTGCTTGTAACAAAGTTGCATAAAAGTTAGGCTTCACATGCGCATTTATATGGGAAACAACCAAGCAAAAGATAAACGATCTTTAAAGGCAAAAAGGAAACGAATACATAATTTTAGACCGGACCAAATATTATACGATTAAGGTTAATACTTCCTAAACCTAGGAGTGGAAAATATATTGTGAAAACAATTTAAATCAAAATTTATAATATATTTGGTATATTCCCAACAGATAGAACGAGGAAACTTTACAGACAGAACGAACCATGGTCTCAAGATAAAATGACGCGTGTTTCATCTAAAACTAAACAGTGAGAAGAATTGATTTTAAAAAAGATAAAATTACACTGAGCGCAGTCGTTTTGTTGTTATGGGTATTGATGCAAATGTTTTTTTCTAACATATAAAACATAAAGTTAAAATATTTAAAGGTATTAATTATTCCCAGGTCATACACCGACGACTGCACTCTTCCTGCTCAAGGAGCTGATGCATGGAAAAAAGTCAGTGTCTTTATTGTACCGTTTATCTATCTTATTAAAAAACGAGATCATGATCGCTTTATTTCTACCTGAGTAAACTCTATAGAGAATTATTTTAAAAATTTCTAAACATCACATACATAATAACATACATTTAAACTTTTATTTCGTCTTCCTGGTCTCACCCTCTTTGTAATTTTTGGTTTGTTACTGACAAAAAATGGACTATACAGTTGGCTTGATTTTGATATTGCATTGTGCAGGTATGTGTTCCTTATTGTCCTTTTGTAAGGGGGTGTTCTTCCATGTGAATGAAAGTACAGACTAATATGTCTAGCGGTCAACAATCATTTTAGTTAAAGGGTGCTTGCCGTCGTCTTTTTCCACTTCTTTTTCGAATCAAGGTTAATTGATCAAAGCTAGATGTTAATACGATTCGTTTGTTCAGAAAGGACTATTGAAGCTTTTTAACACAACAATAGTATCTGTATGTGTGACTTTAAAACAACTAGGCCTTACTTCTCAAGCATGTCGAAATCAATAGTGATGCAGTGTTTGTTTTTATTCTTGCATTTTACGTGCAACTGCATGCACATCTAAATGACTGATTATGAAAAATGTACATATTGAATACAGTGCTAAAATCAATTGCAAATAGGTATTCACGATTCTGGAGGGGTCTTTCTTAAAATTGTATGACGGACTTCGTATTGAAGGCTATAACAACGAAGATAGCAACTTTGACGAGCTAAAAATCATCCGTGTTTGTACCATACACAATACACATTACCGAAAACGGATAGAATTTTGTTTTTTGTTAGATTTGTTAATTGTTCCTCATTTTGTAGTTTCTTTTGTACATCATTTTTGCTGATTTTAGTTTTAAATATCAGTTTTAATCGATTAAAGGATCAATTAAGTATTGATCACTTGAAAAATCTCAGATAAAATTTTTATACACACTTTAAAATTTAACAAAGTCCTTTACAGTTAATGTTTCACCGCACTGATAAATGAAAGAAACAAAGAAATGTGAAGTACACACAAAAAGTCTATAACAATCATGATCATCATGGTATCGAGGTGCATGACATATGCAGAGTCTAAGTTAACGAATGTTCCTCGATATCACCAACAGCGGATTTAGGACCGCGTCCTCCCGTTTAACATAAAAAATGTTAAGTCAGAACTGTATGAAACAAAAGGCCCCAGAAGATTTTTTTTTAATTGCGCGCCTCTCGTTTGAATATTTCTGTATTCGCCACAGATAACGAGGTACATGACTTTCACAAGTAAAAGGACAATAGGAGAAAATAATAGACAGCGATCTAGTCCTAGTCTTCTGTATACATTATTCTCATACTGTTCTTATCTTTGTCAAAAATCATACACCTTAAATTGTCTGGACTGTTTTTAGTTTGCCAGTGGTAAACGATAGCCGACAATACCACGTAGATATGTCTCTCCGAATTAAGTTGAAACGAATTCCACTTGAACCGGTGCTGGCTAGGGACCGTTTTCAACTTGCAGTGAGCAGTGAGCTAGGTGCGAGTGCTTGCTAAATGTCATCTTTGTGACTTTTGGATGAAGGCTTGAACATCGATTAAAGCTCTGTACCTTTGATTTGACTGATTTCAATATTTATTGATTTTTTTTTGTTATGCATTTATGCATATATACTCCATATCCATTCTGTTAAAATGATTTTTTCTTACTTTTAATCGTAGAAAAAAACGCATGAAAATCAATGAGCCGCAAAGAACACAGAACACAGAAAAAAGTATCTGGTACCTCGTATAGACATGACAGACTTTCAATCATTAAATGATAACCTCGTGGCATAGAAAATCTATTGCATTTTTATTTATTTATTGTATTTTTTCCGAGATATTTAAACCAATTTAATTGGTTTACATATTCCTAGTTTTGCGGACGATGTGTCACGTACATTTATCATTTGACGTCCCATTATTTGTTATACGGCACATTTTCTAAAGCAATACCGTGACAAAATCATGCGAATCCAAAAGCTATGCATTTTCTGTGTCTGCTTTGCCGAAAAAAAGAAAACCTTTTATTAGACAGGAAGAGAAATTGAAAATCGTAAAGTCTATAAAATAGTAGAACATGCTTTAACCAGTTGCTTTCATTAGAAAAAAAAACGCACAAAAACAGCTTAAATCATTACCCGAAGATAATTGTGTTTTGGTTCAAAAATCATCATATAAATGAAAAATACCATTTTGACATGCTTATTTGTAAACGTTCGTGAATATATGTTCAAGATTATTTCATACATCGAGTTATTTTGAATGTTTTTGTTCGAGTTTATTAAATGTATAGTGAAATATATATTCAATTTGTATTATATGACAAATCCTACCAGCCATTAGTAACAATTACGTTTTACAGCGTTAACTGTTGCTACGACAACTGAAAGTACAACTCAGGGCACTACTGAAAGTACTGCTACAGACACTACCCCAACTACACCAACAGCTGAAAGTACAAGTCCAGCCACTACTTCAACTCAAGGCACAACTGAAAGTACTGCTACAGACACTACCCCAACTACACCAACAGCTGAAAGTACAAGTCCAGCCACTACTTCAACTCAAGGCACAACTAAAAGTACAAGTACGGCCACTACTCCAACTCAAGGCACAACTGAAAGTACAACCCAAAGTACTGTTGTAAGTTCTACTCAAGGCACAACTGAAAGTTCAACCCAAAGTACTACTGTAAGTTCTACTCAAGGCACAACTGAAAGTACAACCCAAAGTACTACTGTAAGTTCTACTCAAGGCACAACTGAAAGTACAACCCAAAGTACTACTGTAAGTTCTACTCAAGGCACAACTGAAAGTACAACCCAAAGTACTACTGTAAGTTCTTCTCAAGGCACACCTGAAAGTACAACACAAAGTACTACTGTAAGTTCTACTCAAGGCACACCTGAAAGTACAACACAAAGTACTACTATAAGTTCTTCTCAAGGCACACATGAAAGTACAACACAAAGTACTTCTGTAAGTTCTACTCAAGGCACAACTGAAAGTTTAACTACAGGCACAACCCCAACGGCACCCACAACTGAAAGTACAAGTACAGCCACTTCTTCAACTCAAGGTACAACTGAAAGTACAAGAAAAGTTACTACCCCAATTGAAGGCACAACTGAGAGTACAAGTATAACCACTTCTCCAACTCAAGGCACAACTGGAAGCACAAGAACAGCCACTACCCCAACTCAAGGCACAACTGAGAGTACAAGAACAGCCACTACCCCAACTCAAGGCACAACTGGGAGTACAAGTGTAGTAACTACCCCAACTCCAGGCACAACAGAAAGTACAACTCAAGGCACAACTGGGAGTACAAGTGTAGTCACTACCCCAACTCCAGGCACAACAGAAAGTACAAGAACAGTCACTACAACCACCTCAACTCAAGGCACAACTGAAAGTACAAGTACAGTCACTACCCCAACTCAAGGCACAACTGGAAGTTCGGCAAGAATTCCAACATCTACGGGATCAACAACCACTGATACCACAAGAACCGAAGAAGCAAAAACAACTGCGACAGAGAACACTCTACCAGCTGTTACAACAGGATCAACACAAACCACATCAACTAACAGTACTGGAAATGAATCAGCGGGTAGCGATTCAAGTACTGGTATATCTACAGAAGGTATGGCTTTATCTATATGATGTTTTATTGCACATTAATGGCAAAGGATAGCTCATTTAAAAAAAAATAGAAGTCCGCATGATCTTTTTCATGGATTAATTTTACAACATCAAACAACACTGATGTGAATACTAGTATTTCTTAGTAAAGTTATTTACCTAAAGATATAAATGCTCAAGTCAAAGTATTCAAAGTGAGTTATAACTAGGTTATAACTGAGAGCCGGTGGTGTAGTGGTTAACGCGTCAGGCTACTAACACCAAGGTTCGTGGTTCGATCCTCGTCCGGGGTGAAAATTTCATGAACCAATTTTCCGACTCTCTCTTGACACCATTTGCGAGGATGGTCTCAAGGAACGATGCTAGTCCTTCGGAAGGGACGAAAAAAGGTTGTCCCGTGTATGTGGAGAGCAATACCCCGTGCACGTTAAAGACCCCTTTGTAGAGTTCGATAAGAGTAGGCTCTATGGGGGCCGCTGCAATGGCCACACTCGCAAACTGCTAGCTGGAGAGGGATTTACATAAGCATTAAGCTTGTTTCCCAATCCAGGATAAATAAATATGTTTAAATTAACTAGGGCCTAATGAGAACCCAAAGGCATGAATTTTGCCAAATGCCAATCGTTGGTGGGCTCCAATAAAAAACTAGAGGCTCCCAGGAGCCTGAATCGCTCACCTGATCTCTTACGCCAAAGTTTGAATTAATTACACAACCTTTCAAGAATACAAAGTTGCAAAACAATCCTTTCAGTAGTTTCAGAGAAGATTTTTTGAAATCAGTTTAAATAAATAGAAAAAAACAGTTAAAGGGCAATAACTCCTATAAGGACCATAGCAATGGCGGCCTTGTTGGTTGGTCGACATGTATATAATTCACAAACTTGGTAAAGACATCCTAAAGATCAAGTGTTCCAAGTTTCAAAGCAATCCCTTTAGTGGTTTCAGAAGAAGATTTTTGAAAATCAGTTAAAATCAATGGAAAAAAACCAGTTAAAGGGGAATTACTCTTAAATGGCTGATCTGACAATTTTCACCCCGAAATCATTTTTGTAGATCTGAATGAGCTTAACAATTCTGCAATGCTAACTTTTCCTCTAGCTTTTACGGTTTTCAAGATATTGTCCAAAAACTGCAAAAATGGTCAATTTTGACGATTAAAGGGCAATTACTCCTATAAGGAGTCGTTTCACAATTTTGACTCAATGGAGAGATTTGTAGAGCTTTTGATGCTGAACAAGGATGGTTGCTTCAGATTTTCTCTATCTCTTATACTTTTCAAGTTATAAGCCAAAAACAATGGTCTGACCCCCTGTTCTATTTTTAGCAACGGCGGCCATGTTGGTTGGTCAACGTGTATATAATTCACAAACTTGGTAGAGGACATCCTAAAGATCAAGTATACCAAGTATCAATGCAATCCCTTCAGTGGTTTCAGAGAAGAAGATTTTTGAAAATCAGTGTAAATTAATGGAAAAAAACAGTTAAAGGGGAATAACTCTTAAACGGTTGATCTGACAATTTTTACCCTGAAATCATTTTCGTAGATCTCAATGAGCTTAACAATTCTGCAATGCTAACTTTTCCTCTAGCTCTAACGGTTTTCAAGATGTAGTCCAAAAACTGAAAAAATGGTCAATTTTGACGATTAAAGGGCAATAACTCCTATAAGGAGTCGTTTCACAACTTCGACTATATGGAGAGATTTGTAGAGCTTTTGATGCTGAACAAGGATGGTTGCTTCGGATTTTCTCTATCTCTTATACTTTTCGAGTTATAAGCCAAAAACAATGGTCTGACCCCCCTGTTCTATTTTTAGCAACTGCGGCCATGTTGGTTTGTCGACATGTATATAATTCACAAACTTGGTAGAGGACATCCTAAAGATCAAGTATACCAAGTTTCAATGCAATCCCTTCAGTGGTTTCAGAGAAGAAGATCTTTGAAGAAAAGTTAACGGACGGACGGACGGACGACGGACGACGGACGCTTAACGATGACAATAGCTCACATGACCCTTCGGGTCAGGTGAGCTAAAAAGTAATATAGGAAATCAATGAAATGTGAAACCCCCGGGCCCCGCTTTGGACAGTCAATGTCCATCCTTTGGAAAATATCTGGATCACGGGCCATTGCTTTAGTAGTAATATTATTAACTAGAAATTTACCGAGTATTGCTATATTATCATAATTTTCAAAGCAATTGTGTGAATCATCTGTATTCTTTTGTAGTGATAGTAGGGATTGCTGTTGCTGGAATACTTGTTTTGCTGCTAGTTGTTGTGATTGGTGGTTTCTTATTATACAGGTAAGTGTGACTCTGTAGACTTGATGGTTTCAGCTGATCTTTATAATACAACTTTAGACGTAAGAGCAGATTTTAGGTACTGAGTATTTTTTTTTTAATTGACAACATTAGTCAGTAACCGATTATATACCATGCCATCAATACAAATTACATGTAGTTATGTAAATATGAATCAACGATAATTTTCATAAAACAGATGTTTTTTGTGTGTTTTTTAGCCTAATGTAGTTTATGAATTAAAAATACATTTATTTAGATAAACAGTCAGGACCAGGTGTCGCTGCTCTAATCATTGTTATTCAGGCCTTCAACGAAAGTTGCAATATATACATTATATAGCTAGCCTTATAACCAACCTTATTTGAATCTTTTTTTATTGTGAAAAACAATACTTTTTTAGGCACAAGCATAGACAGGGGTACAAAGAACAAAAATATACAGATGTAAAAATATACATGAACGAAAGCCAAGAGGATTTTAATTATGACAATTTTATAAGGAGCGCCATCGGCGAGCATGACTACGATGATTTGAATACAGCGCCAAAGTCTCCAAATGATATAAATTTAGAACTTTCTGCGTACGATTCTATAGCAAGTCCCTCCCAAAAGCCGAAAGATAAACCAGAAGGCGTCTACGCCAATACAGGATTCGAAGGGGATAATCCTTATTCAAATGTGGCGAATGTACAGAATCCTTCAAAGCCCAACTTTTCATCCTTTAAGGAAGAGACGTGAACGCTAGAACAATATAATAGGCACACTTTGTATATATCTTAAAATATTTATACATGTACATATGTGTTAACAGGAGCATATACATATACATTGGATTTGCTTTACCACTTGAAGGTGCTATAATGTATTAGTTAAAATCCATGTCGTCGTGGCGAAAGTCTGAGAACAAGTCACAGTGATGCAATGTTTTGTCTTTGAAACAAATTATTTAAGGTATAACCGTTAAAATAGATCACATAAACCAAGGGGGATGGGTAGACATGGGGAGAAGGACAAAATGACCCTTTTTATGAAATGCCCCTCGTTCATGTGATTAAGAAATAGGGCCATTGAGCCTATATCATATATAGAGTGATTTACTATATTTTCAAGCACATATAAAAAAAGCCAAAAATAAATGGCTACTGGAGCGATTTCGATGCTTTTACATCTTTATACATTTACTGCCATAATGAACGATATTTGTCTCAAAGATGTATTCTATTAATTTGATCATATCTTGTATTATTAAACCTGTGTCAATCAGAATTATAATTCTTTTTATTGAAAGATTTACATATGTTTAAAACACCATATTTGTCCTGTGACTCTTAAGACAATGGTTTTTTAATACAATTTGCGTGATAACCCGAAAATTTAAGATGATATTTCAAAAAGAACAATAGCAAACTTGAATTTATCTGTTATAGAATTTTATAAGAATTAGATAGTGATCAAACAATGACACGTCGTATTTCATATAAAATGTACTGTTACATTTAAGCCAGATGTGTTTTAAGAAATCACACACGGGCTGTATGTCCCCCTTTTCTACTACCCTCTAACAAAATAAAAGCTATAGATTGAGGTTATGTAATTCTATATTTTTTCTTGTCATTTCTTACCATATCATATAAAATACTACTGTTTTATGCAATTCAAAATTTGTGTCCACTGGTGTACATACCAGTAGAGCAAAATTTGGGGGTGGTCGGGGAAAAAGGAACAAATGTCTAGTGAAGTCGAATGAACATTAAGATAAAACAATATTTCTGGTTCGCATAATCTTCTATGTTTAATGCACATTTGATTGAGTCAACAGCAGTGATTTCGTTCCGAATTGGACGGACGAAGTTTTTTACACGTTCTGCAAAACTTTCAGATCGTAAACCATTAGCCAGAGTGTAATATATGCCGTCAATGAAAGAAAAATAAGCACAGATTAATTATATCAGTAACCTAATAAATTGCTTACTACTGAAAATAAAGAAATGTGGAATAAGTGTACGCGACACAGCCCACAATTAAACGGCAATTTAGAAAAACCACAATGGACAACCGCTAGCAGCCTTCAACGAGGCCAATTGGCACTGCTCGCGGTTCTGCAATTGGAAGTTGTCAGATAACCCTTTAAAGGGGTCATAGCGTTTTTTAGGGGGATTGCCAATAGAATGGAAACTGTTGCAAATAAAGAAAAGCTCTTGCTTGCTTAAACTTACAGTTTATTTGACTCTTCAAAATATTCTTAGACTAAAGTTGTCAGATGACCCTTTATAAAATTTATGTCCCCTTATTGTGAAATTTTGTGTTTTTGCCTTGCAGATAAAACCTAGCATAAAAAATTGAGAAACACCTTTGTTTTCTTAAATGATCAACGATATGTTGAATCTTTATTGGTGTTTTTGCTTCAGATGCCCCAAAATATTTTTATTCCATTAGTCATTGAAGTCAGGTGAGCGATTCAGGCTCCTGGGAGCCTCTTGTTTGCACTTTTTAAGATCGACATCTTGAAAACTAAAATAGACAATTGAGAAAGTTTACTTGCATATTCACACAGAAATATCTACAAAACATCCAACGGTCAAAGCTGTAGGACCGTTCCTTTTAGGACTTATTTTCCTTAGAACGTCAAAATTGACCATTTTAAACAACAGTCTTTTCTTGTTCCTTAAATTGTTACCACCTCTAAAACCATACACTGGTTAAACATGGCACAGATGTCTATTGGCATATGTGCTACAAAACTGTCGTTCGGATTTAAGGTTTGTTGCAAAAAAAAAATCACTGCTATTGCTAAAAATAGAACATAATGGTAAAGGAGTATGTTCACAAAGGCCTATTTTTGGCCCTGTAATTTGGTTGATTTTTCATGTTCAAGTAATCGAAATGGATGCTTTAAAAATAACTAGCAGAATGTCTATATTTAACATATATAACAGTTTCCTAGTGATAAAATTTTGTTGTTCCTTTTGGTAACAGCCTAAATATTGGAATAATTAGGAAAATCTTCATTTTTGTCGATTTTGACCCCTTTTCACCACTATTTTGCCAAAACCAAAAGTGGCCGCATGCTCTGACCAACATAGATTTTTGTTTATTTATTCATTACTTAAAAGAGAATATTTTAACCCAAAAATAATTTTGGTCAGAATATGCGGCCAACATTATATGCATCATATTTTACCCCCAAAATGGCTAAATATGTCAAAAATAGCGATTCTCAAAGAAGTTCACTAACTTTAAAGGTCTCTGCAGTTCATTAAAGTAACCAATTCATGCACAATCTATGACATTTTATAAAGTATAGAGTCTTATGAGCATTTTAGCAGCATTATTTTGAAGCTGTCTCGAATTTGAAATTTAGGGCCGTTTTGGGCCCTTTCCGAACATACTCCTTTTATTTTTTTGCAAATAGCTCCAAAATGGTCACAGATATCAAAATTCTGATGGAAACAACGAGTGTTCAGCACCTCAAGATCTACCTGTCCTGCAATTTTATAAAAGATCCAACTACCCATGCATGAGTTAATCCCCGGAGTTAAAGTTCTTTTTTCCTAATTTTTTTCTTCTTCAAATTTTGCACACGTGACATTTTAAGCTTAATATCTTGAAAACTATAAACATGATAAAAGATATTTGAGAATTTCAATTGCATATGGATTAGAACGTAAAAATCTACATTTATGCAACATGATCAAAGTTGTAGGAATATCCCTTTTAGAGGTTTTCACCCTTAAAACGTCTACTGGCTTTTCTCGTTATATTGAACACCGAAAATCCTAGATTAATTACAATATTGCTCAGCTATTCAAGTCCTGCAAAAAAAAGCTCAGTTCAACTGAAGCTTTTAAATGGCCCCTTAGAAGCGTTATGGTCCTTTTCAGTGTAAAGATAACTAAAAATGATGCCTTATAGCTGGCAAACTGTAGAAAATAACGAAGAGCTATGATAAACCGATTGAACTCTACACTGTCCTGCATGATAGGTTAATCGATGTTGTCAGATGACATCATTTAACTTATGACCCTATAAATGTCAAAAAGTTGTTTTTGCACTAAAGCCTAAAAAAATCAGGAAATCAAGTCAGGTGAGCGATCCGGGCTTCTTGGAGCCTCTTGTGTTGATAAGCTATTTTTTGGGTAAAGATACTAAATACTGCGATTCTGAGAATATGCTTGGTTCCGTTAAATTTGTAATGACAACAACTAGACATACAGGAATCGCATTTATCGACATGTCAATACAGCAAAAAAAGCCAATATATCGTATTGCACATTTTTTTTCTAAACACGTCATTTCTCTTCGATGTTTAAAATTTTATCTATTTAAAATGAGATATTTTCCTAATGATGCTGTAAAGTTTGCCAATTATGCATCAGAATCATATTTATACGACACGAACAGTAAGATAATGATAATAAAATACGTGCCAAACAAAATCTTCGCTTTATATAATCTATTAAATACGAGCCTGATACTAAAAGCAGACACGGAATCGTTAAATAATCTTTAAATTTTTCAAGAGTTTATATAATCTTCACAATATAGAGTACATATTTGTTAAATTGAGATTGCATTTTTGTCTTGTATAAGTCAAAATACGACTAACTAAATGCTTTTAATTTAAAATGCATAGTTATTGGATACACATATACGGTATAGATACTACATGTACATTAAATTAAAACAAAGGGTTTAAGTAAACGTGTAGCTGCATGGAACATAAAATGTACATTTACTTACAAGCATTTGCTTAAAAGAAGTTTTGACTATTATGCGATTTTAGCAAAGAATGCATGGAACGAGCGAAATAAAAAAATATGCGAGAACGATCGAATTACGATCAAAAACATAGTATTTCACACAAATACTTACAGAATAAGTAACTAAACCGTATTGATAACTACATGTACTCAAAAATAGATGAAAATTTCAACTGAGAAACAATGCAAAAATCACAAAGAGTTATACAAACGTTTTCTGTACAAATGGCATGTCTCTTTGTTGACTCCAAGCAAGCTTAGGAGTTGAGAATCGATTTAACTGATCATTAACTAACATCTCTGAAGATTGGCGCCAAACTTTGTACTCTCGAGACGATGGTCTCAATGGCACGTTATTTTGTTGAACTCCTTTTAGAGCGCTGTCAGGAAACCATAATGTGTCGTCCTTAACAAAGTAAGTTTTTCCTCTTGTCATAGTCCTTTGCGAGTTAAGTGGAGGTAGTCCTATTGTATTAGAGTTTAAGGCTTTTTCTACAGATTGTCCTCTTCTCGGAGTACCAAGCTGTAGCACCGGAGACTGGTACCTGTTTTTGATATGTTCTCCGCGGGTTGATGCTCTCGATACCGTGTCTCTTACAGATCTTGGTGTGGATTCCCTCGTTGCCCTCGGGGTTGTTGCTGATTTCGAATACGTTTTCAACCTTATTGAGTCATTCGTTTTTCTATTGTTGGATACGTACGCACTAAGTCTTTCATTGAAACGCCGCCTAGTACTAATATGGACATTATGCTGAGAAGCATCTAAAGACAGCTTGATAGTTCTTGGACCACCGTCTCTGTCATCGCCTACGGAATCTATATCATCTCCGCGATCAAAATGCGTATGGTGGAGTGTCTTTTTCCCCAAAAACAAATGCCTATCGTTCAAAACTTGATCACTAAATTTATAGATGCTACCTACAGTAAATATTGGCGATGGTGCAACAAGCTCTTTGTGTTCTAGTCCGTCCTCCCTCGGTAAGTAAACATTAATAAATCCATTACCATAGTTTCCAATATCCGAATCTTCGCGTTCCTCCATCTTATTTTGTGGCATGATATTGGAACCTGTGGTCAATTTCACACGTCCATGTTATGTTGACCAATGTTTAATATCTTTCGGAAGTGATAAATGACACTAGAAATTGAATCAATAGTTCATCTCAAATTTCCATTGTCTTAACAACAGCACAGAATAAACAACAACAAGAAACAAAAAATCGAGCTACTAAACCTTACAAATGCAGCAATATCAATAATAATATGGAGAAGTTGATATCACTTCGATAACATTCCCATATATCCTAACTTTAATATGAATATTATAGATATTTAAATATGTCACAATATGGGTATCTTATAATATGCCTGTCATTGTAAGATAAAAGACACATCCTAAGATCAATCAAGATATAGACTGCACGGATATAAACTGACCCTAAACTAACTCAACGTATAAAACTAACTATATACTCTTTTAAAGCTGATACCCGCTTTATTGTGAAATATGAAAAGATTTTTAAATAACCAAGTTCTTTGGTATTTTAAGGTATTATTAAATAAATTGAATAGATAATTGGTAACTTTAAATGGACACAGTATCGTTGTAAAAAGGATAAATATACTAGGATTAACAGAGCTTTTAATGAGTCTTTGATTTTACTTAGATATATATTGACACAGTTTTATACATTTTCTCTACTTTAAATGGTAAACTTTCATTAACTAAAGGCATTTTGAAATGTATACCGGTACACAAGTTACAATTTTCATAAAAATAAAAACTGGATTAAAATTCCATTTGCATGCTTTCAAGTGTTAGCAAGTAACGACCTAAATGGGCATGTAATAGCTACTTATTATATTGGAAAATGAAATAATATTAATGGAATAATATCTAGACGGCGTTTCCCCTTCTTTTTACAAATTCCCCATTTATTGTATGATAAAGAGAGTATACAAAGTTTCAAAAAGACTTGATTTAATTTTCTATTAAGACACTTTTAAGATCTTTTAAGATTACAAAAGCCGGGTAAAAACAAAAAATATGTTCAGAAGACCTGATGTTCCGCATCACAACATGTTTCTTTTTCAGCAATCACTACACCATAAAGAAGATGTTAGGGATACAATTTTTTGATGATTTTTGTATCCTGATTACCTGATGTGTATATAGTTTCATAATTTTTTCATACTTCCTTGATCTTCCTTCATTAAAAAGTAACTTAAACCTGTACGTAAACCGGGTGCATTTGGTTTGTTCGAGTCCTAATGCATTTGTCTAGTCTACAAAGTGTTTTGATAATATGATACTTCATCATGAAATATAGTAATTTCAAAGAAATAAAATATGTTGCACTGTGGCTTTTGTATAAATAAAAAAGATAAATAAATGGATGGTGAAGCCACATTTAAAAGGTAAAAACCAAATAAGAAATATAAATAAATAAAACCTTTAAAACAACTAAAACAGGTGAAGCCACATTTAAAAGGTAAAAACCAAATAAGAAATATAAATGAATAAAACCTTTAAAACAACTAAAACAACAAACCTTTAAAACATTGTTTTAAAGGTTTTATTTATTTATATTTCTTATTTGGTTTTTACCTTTTAAATGTGGCTTCACCATCCATTTATTTATCTTTTTTATTTATAGTAATTTCAACCTGAAGGTAAACCTGTTTTAACGGGTAATAAATTTGTCTTTTGAAATATCAAGCGTTTATTGAGTTATTTCTCTTTACACATAAAACTTTTAATATTAAAATCTGACCATTTAATTTTAATTCAAAATTTTACCGAAAAAATATTTTGCCAAATGAAGTCTTCACAAATTAGCTTTCAAATTTCGATCCAAATAACATGTTTTAAAAACACCGGTTTTTCCATTACCAATAATCATGTTGCTCATTTTGTTTGAAATTCGAATCATCAGAAAAGATTTAAAGAGTTGTCTAAATGGAGCATATTTTCGATCTGAGAAATGATTCCGTTGTTTTTTTGTTTTTTTTTGTTTTTGTTTATATAGGTCATTGTTTTTATTTATTTCGATTCTGTACTAGAACATTTTGAATCCAGGGGCAGGGAGCACATGGGCCCGAGGTTAGTTTTGGGCTAATGATATATAATATACGATTGCGAGTATATTATAAATCATTAGCCCAAAACTAACCTCGGGTCCCTGTGGGAGGGAGTGTTTCGAGGGTTGACCCCTCTTTACCTCTACAAATTTTGTAATTTTTGTGTGGATTTTCTGCAAAATTGGTCTAGAACCTCCCCCCCCCCGATTTCGCCCCCAGTGGCCTGTAGAATTATATTGAAGCAACACTGTGTAAATGTTAACATCACTGCAGATGCCATATCTTTTGTGCGTAAATAACTGAATTGTCGGTTTTACTAGGAGGATATGAGATTTACATAGCTGTTGTTAATTTTAATTTATTTTGTTGTTGTTGAGTGTCTTTCAAGTTTTACATGTACACGTATATTTAATCGAAAATGATTTAAAGATTAGTAACTGAAAAGCTTTTATGGAAAGCCTCAAGTTTTTGTCCGTCATTCATTGTGGAAGTCAAGTTTGGAAAAGACTAAGGGAAAATGGCAGCTTGCTTTATCCTTTTCTGGTTAGAAAATTTTATTTTTCAGTTTTACCATTATTTTATTTGGCAATATCCTTCTTTAGAATGATTGTTTTTCTTAACCTTTGCTGCTAGAATTTTTTTCATCTGAAATATAAAAAAAACAAAACAATTAAGGCCCCTTATAAGTTAAATGGTCCTTCCAACTTAAAAACGATGAAAATATGCTGGACGCCCTCTTACATATGAGCTTGAGGTGAATATATTAAAATCTACTGACCACAGAACGTAAAAAAAGTCTTCCAGAATCCGACCAGTACCTCCCCGTGGTGGAAGACGGGCACTGCTCCAGCGACAGCAAATGATACTCTGGAGCAGCTAACATTGGCGGTGGTGTGTCATGGGCTGGACGACCCATGTCACACAGCGTGATAAATAGTCGCTGCAGACTATAGACACGACTATTATAACCCATCATGAGAACGTAACAAAATAAGAAATGAGGAAACGGGCTAGCACATTGAAAAGATGAGTGACACCTTCATCATCAGATGGTGGAAATGGCTTGGACATGTGCTTAAGATGGAGAACAATATGTACACCAAGGTAGCTCGTTTATGGACTACAGATGGAAAAAGAGCGTCCTCGAGACACCTGGAGAAGAACTACGGACCAAGAAATGAAACAACTTGGTTTTAACGCCTGAACTAAAGCGACAAAAGTCACATTTGAAGAGTGTGTGTGTGGGGGGGGGGGGTGTTAACGGTCGGCCCAATTCTCCTAAAGGATAGACGGAAAAAAAAGTCAAAACAACTTAAGTGAGTGAGTGAATAACCTAATAGGTTTAATTTATGTAACTTAAAGGCCGATGAACATGAAAAGGATGATAAAATGAACATGAAATAATGATGACAAATATTCTATAAATATAAATAACCAACATATTTCTAATATTTTTGTCGCTGAAATTTCCGATTTTTAAATTCAAAATTGTTTAAAACACCAAGTTTCTTTCCTTGTAATGCACATGGTCGATATCCTCGGTGCTGGATTTGGCTTCTTTGTTCGAACGTTTTGGTTTTGAGTACTTTCGTTTTCAACAGTTTGGGAATTTGACCTTCCAATGTTTTGATAAAAATGCTACTGATGAGAGGTTACTCCTTGAAATATCGATATATAGCATATCCAAATTAACCGTTTATACCCGCATTTTGGTATTTGTAATGGTAGTGTGGTGGGAAAAAAGAACCGTAATTTGGAAGAACACTGGAAACGGTATGGAAATTGGTAGGGGCGGAAATTTTAGCCTTTGTGATGCACTACTTGGCGGTCCACAAATGGGATCTTTTACGTGCACAAAGCACTTTCACTCTTCACTCACGTTGGTCCATATTGGTCAGAGATCAGGCTTTCCGTAATATAAAATTTACAACCCCCACAAACGAGGGCCACGCTATTCAGCCAACTAGGGTACACACTAGGTCGCACTGTGGGCTGAGCTCTAACCCGATGTCAAAATGTCAGGACCATTAGTTGCCTCTTACGACAAGGCAGGCTCTGTTGCGGAACTATTACAACAGGCCATGAAAGCACAACTCGAGAAAATTCATCTGCATAAGAACACATAGAGCGAACACAGCATTTGTTTTTACATCTTCCAGCGATTTTGCTTATCTTTCTAATTATGTCACGTTATGCTAGATCAATGGCTACACCAGGAATTCTTTTGATCTTAATTAACCTCTTCGATGTTCCTGACGATTTCATTCTAGAGTATGCGTGTCTAATATTCATTCCTGTGGTCTTTTTTCATTTTGTGAGATTGAAGTTGAAGTGGGTGACGATATCAAAATTGTCATTCATTTGCAAGACATTGGTGATTTATAAACTTGTCTCGATTGTAATCTATACATAAACGCAGCGCTACATCTTTCTTTTTAACAAGTACAATAAGTTACATAATTGAATATAGAATATTAGTTCTGATAGATAGAAAGATACTATATACCTTTGTTTTTATCACAATATTACATAATTCACAGGGACATTCAGTGTCTGTATGATAAAACTTGAATGTTTCTTTTGTTTGTTATATATACAAACTTATATTCTTGCTTCTGTTGAATTAATCATGCCATGTGCATGATCAGTGAGCCTCCTTTAGTAGGTTCACCATATGTGGATTTTTTCTACTATTTATTAGTTTGGGGAGGTGATAAAATGACAAAAATGATAAAAAAAAATAATTTTCATGCAACAAAGCTCAGAGTACATTGAAATGCGAGAATTAAGAAAAACACAGTTTACGTTTGTAAAAGTAAGCATTGATAAAGTGTTTTCATATAACTAGTACTTTCTAATGTACATACAGTTGAGGCCAGTTCTAACATCTCTTTAGAACTGTCAGAAGCTTCTAGGAATCGGTTGTAATTCTGTTCTGTCGACAGTTCTAGGACAGATAATGACCAGCCGTGTCCGGTCATAGAACAGTTCTGGACAGTTCTGCCCCATGACATATTAAGAACTGTTCTGTGCACTTTTTATTGAAACAACCAAGCGGGCATATAGCTCATAGTTACCTCATTTCGCTAGCAGATCAATGATTTTTTTTATTTTGTTGAAGACATGTCTAAAATTTACACCCTTGGCCTCTCGCCCAAAAAAGTGACAATATACAGCAACAGATTATCATGAAATACGTATTTTAACAAATGTAGTCATTTCTACAACTGGCTACATTCTCTTGTTATTTAAATAAGGATTGGAATGACCAAAGGAATAACAATATAAGTGAAAAATTCAAGCACACTTTTCATGAACTGGATGTTCTCCAAACGAATTTCCTCGCATAACCTTGGGTTCTGATTTAAGACATTGGTGGCCATGAATAAAAAGTCTGCAATGTAGCAGTGGTCTTCAAGGTCGATCATTGGTCATCGCTCATCGTCTTGCAATAGAGCCTAGACAAAACTATAATACATATGATTCACACAACATTTTAAGTAACTAAGGTGCTTTCAACCTTAGGGCACTAACATTAAACATCAAGTAAATTCGATACCATTATCAAATTTAAAAAAATCATTTATTTTTTTTAAATTTCTGTTTTATTTGAAATTGATTGGGCATTTAAACATATTGCTTATCAGATTATAAAAGTACTGTTACATTAATTACGTTGAAAAATTTGTTCTGGATAAATAATACAAACAGGTTACCAATTGTACTTCGTTTCTAAAGCTGTGTTATAAACTACAAAATTATATAAATTTATAAAAATAGAAAATGAAATAACAAAGATTGTACATGTGTCTGTGGTTTGGATTAAAATCCCCCACTATGAAAACGCCAGCTTGAAGATTAAATAGGCAGTTAATCGTCTCTAGACCAAGAAGGTAGGTTTAGCAATTATCATTTTAAGTTCTAAGAGACCGACAATTTCACTTGAAAAGGGGGGCTTGATTTTTTTTCCAAAAAAAGAATTTGGAACCTGATTTTTAATAAAAAAAAATATTTTGGCAGCATTGAGTAAGAACAAAATATTCTGATGAAGGATTTTTGCCACATAAATTATAATGCTAATAGTTGAACACATTCTCGACTCCTTTAAAAAAATTCTTCGAAATACAAATGACAACAAAGTTCCAGACAATAAATTTTGCTACGCCTGACGCGCGTTTCGTCTATTCAAGACTCATCAGAGGCGCTCTACCAAAAATATTGAAAATGCCAAACACTGTATGAATATGAAGAGCATAGAACAGTATAACCAAAAATACCAAACTTGGAAACCAAATTATTACTAAGATAATCAACCTATGTCTGGGGTAGGAAGAACCTTAGGGCTTAGACAATTTTGAAATTTAGACGGATAATTTAAAGCTTTGATGTATTCTCCAACTCAAAAGTGTTGGTGCCGGAGCGGGCTAACCTCGGGGAATTTAAACTGTCACCAGCAGTGCTAACCTTCACGTGTGTTCGAAATACAAATGACAACAAAGTTCCAGGCAATAAATTTTGCTACGCCTGACGCGCGTTTCGTCTATTCAAGACTCATCAGAGGCGCTCTACCAAAAATATTGAAAATGCCAAACACTGTATGAATATGAAGAGCATAGAACAGTATAACCAAAAATACCAAACTGGGGAACCAAATTATTACTAAGATATTCAACCTATGTCTGGGGTAGGAAGAACCTTAGGGTTTAGACAATTTTGAAATTTAGACGGATAATTTAAGCTTTGATGTATTCTCCAACTCAAAAGTGTTGGTGCCGGAGCCGGCTAACCTCGGGGAATTTAAACTCCACCAGCAGTGCTAATCTTCATGCGTGTTCGAAATACAAATGACAACAAAGTTCCAGACAATAAATTTTGCTCCCCCTGACGCACGTTTCGTCTATTCAAGACTCATCAGAGGCGCTCTACCAAAAATATTGAAAATGCCAAACACTGTATGAATATGAAGAGCATAGAACAGTATAACCAAAAATTACAAGCTGGGGAACCAAATTATTACTAAGATATTCAACCTATGTCTGGGGTAGGAAGAACCTTTGGGTTTAGACAATTTTGAAATTTAGACGGATAATTTAAAGCTTTGATGTATTCTCCAACTCAAAAGTGTTGGTGCCGGAGCGGGCGAACCACAACAAAAAAGCGAAGCTAACCATTGCTAAAGATGTTTTATCAATTTTCTGAACTCAAACAATTTTAATATTAATTTTGATATCCATCTGAGATGAAGCAACTGTCGTTTCAATCATTTATAGAAGAATACATGTAATGTGCTGATTTTATGTAATAAAAACTCCGAGTCTGATCATAACAGGTATACAGAATGATTAAAAACAAATAGATAGTAAATATGCTACTGAAGGTGATCCAAGTGATATTGGAATTTAAGCACAGAAAAAAAAAGATTTCAAATACTAGTACAATACTAAAAACAAAAGATAATGGAATTGAGATAAATCAATATCGTTTTACCAACACAGACAATATCAGTTAAATACGAAAACAATCAAATGATTAGTGAAGGTATCATTTAGTAACGGCATAGCAAAACCTTTCTTCTTTCAAGCACGAAATCGATGCTAGTTTCTAAACAGTCAGAAGACTATAGGTGATGACGTTTAATAATCTGTCAATTTATACAGCCTATATACATTCCTATAGACGTTAAACGATCTATAACCGCTTAGATTAGCCAGATTATCCTAATACACTAGAAATAATTTTAATATTTAATGTACTTATAACCACCAGCGTGAAACGGGAGAACAATAAGCGTTGTTAACGGCGGTATACTGATATATCATATTCAATATTGCAGTTATTACGGAACTTACATTGTATACAATGATGTGGATCATCGAATAACATCGGGCTGTCTGTTAAATGGAGAATATCTGAAACTAAACTAAGGAGTTATCAGAGCGGGGCGATCAGCCAGGGCCATAACTAACACTTGCAATGTTATGAAACGCGTGTTATTCCGACGCCCTTTAGATGGAATCTTAGGAGAAAATCTCAGTCTGGCTTAAGGCTTAGTCATATGCTTAAGGTAGGCAACTTGTAAACAGTGTTTAAAACAGCTGTAAGAATTCATGTTTAACTTTATGGGAATATACTAGAAATAACCGAAAAGTGCAAAATGACTCTAGCAAATTTTAAGACAAACATTCAGAAAAATGTGCCGTTCGAAATTTCCAACGATCTCTTGAGCTATGAGCCGGGTGCTGATACAAAAAACATTAAGTTAAAACAACATTTGTGTGTCCGACATGCCATGCCTAAAACCAATCTTTACGGGACTATTCTACACGAGAATGTTAGTCAGGATAGACACTTGGAACGCCAGCTATCAAACTTATCAACTAGACAGCTGAAAAATTCAAATTCGTTTGACCTCTCTGCTAGAACTTTTATGAAAAATCAAGAGCGTAAACAGGCGAAATGGAGACGGGAAGATGAGTTCCGGTTGTCAGGGCTAAATTTACCGAACGTACAAATTGCCGAAGAACACAGGCGCCCTAGTTTCGATGTGATGTATCACGCACCTGAATACAGTTTTAGAAGTCAAAGCACAACGAGTCCATCAAAACGAGAAAAGCTTCCAAAAATGCCATTCAGCATAAGACGAGAAAAGACCGAAATTGTCACACACAGGGAGCGAACTTTCATGACGCGTTTACCAGAGGTTATGGTAGTGGACGAAGACGCTTTGAAAGTATACAATAAATATCGCGGGAAATCCCATTTAAAACCTGGAGGTCCGACTAGAGATGGTCGATTCCAAAAACTACGTTCATCTTTGTCAGAAGCGTTTACGAAAGGGAATAGTGATGGAAAAGGATGGCGTTCTAGATTAAGTAGTGAATCCCAAGAGGAACAGAACAGTGAACATCTTGAGGATATTCCGGACAACGAATCCGAGGATCTCAGCCCACCAAAATGGATGCTTACACGTGCACAGACTGATATGATTATAAGCAAAAGTAAACAAAAGCGTGATGAAGATATGGTAAGCGTCCATCAACCGGCACGAATGAAAAGTGAAGCAATCTTGGAGACATTTAAGAAAGGAAATGTAAAACAATTGGCAAAATCTTTATCAAAACATAAGGCAGAAAGAGACAAATCTGATAAAGAAAATAAGTTTGTTCCGGGAGTTAATGTGTACTTTAGTAAATGATGTGTTCATTTGAAACTTTAATGTATTTCATATGAAAAGTGTTGTATATAAATATTCAACTTCCTTTTGTACAAGAGGGTGTATAACATCAGCCCTATTTTGAATACCTTTTTATAATAGGGGTTTTCGGCAAAAACACTTCTTTTATTTAGAACCCATTTAACTTTGTAACATTTGAATCATTATTAGATTTTCTACCACCACCCCTTGTACCTTCCTAAAATAGCATACTTAATAAATCTAATGAACATATTTTAAGATTATTACCTAACAGTATTTTTTCAGTTCCTAAGATTATTAGGAATCTTGTTTTATATTGAATGTCTACAATAAATAAATCTGATTATCTTAAAATTAGAAGACCTAATGGATTAGTACTAGTGCCGGTTGGATTTGTATATAATCTTTTTGTGGACCAAAGAAACATCTAATATTGTTTAATGGTTAATCCTAGCTTTCGTTTGGTAAAAGAAATATATTTAAATGTAATCGTAAAAATACCCCTTTTAACCAGAGAATTAATTAAAACACCCTTGATGATTTTTATAGTTTATAAATATTACAGAAAATGGAAAAAAAATGTTTTGAAAAAAGTATAAAAGCTCCTGATAAAAGTATCCCTTTCTCGGATATGTCATGTTTTTTTTTAGAATTAATATGAAAGCCTCTATGAGAGTCGTATGTATTTGTAAAGACATTAAGATTAAAGAACAATAAGAATGAAGAAAGAACGGTTAACTCTGGATAATGAAGTATTCATCATGAGGCACCAATCATTTTTAAAAGGTGGTTTGGTTTTTTATTTAAAAAAATATATATATGTTTAATTATCGAGCCTAACATTAATGAATTTATGCAGGGTAGGGTAAAAAAACATTTTTTCTGCAAAATTGAAATTAAATATTTTTTTCAGCCAACTCTTGGTATAGGAATCGGATGTTGCTTACTGTCTACCAATTGTCTGCTAGAAGTACTTTTTTTGTTTTGATTTGGAAAGTGTCCCAGTTATCATAATTAAAATATTTCACAGATTTAAATATCAATATAAAATAGATAATGGAATATTATTATTGATCCAAAGAAATAGATTTCAGAATCATGAGATGTCTAAATTTGAGTGCTTTAACACAGGGAAAATCATTCTACTTGTACTCTTAATTCGTGCATAAGCATTTGTATATAAGAATTTATTGTAAACCCTGATAAAGTCACGGTAATCCAAGTTTATGGACAAACCTTAAACTTAGGTTACAACAAATTACATAAATAAACAAGAGGCTCCCAGGAGCCTGAATCGCTCACCTGAACTACACAGATACATATATATTGTAGATATTAATGTGCTTAACCATATGTGATTTAAATTTCTGAAATATCTTGGTTAGTTTTCAAGATATTGGGCTTAATAAGTGCAAAATAGGGCAAAAAGTACGAAAAAGGGCAATAACTCCCACATCAGCAGTCAGATCTTTTCCAAAATTTCAGGACAGGTAAATCTTAATATGCTGATTACTTTTGATTGCTGCACAATTTTGATATCTGAAACCAGTTTTAAGTTATTAGCAAAAAAATGAAATTTACCCTTATGTTCTATTTTTAGCCATGGCGGCCATGTTTTTTTACGAATCATAAATCTGAACGATAGAGTTGTAGCATATAAGCTATTAAACAAGTGTGCCAAGTTAAGATGCAGTTGATATTAGGGTGTCAGACAAGTGAATATTGAAATTCAAGGGAAAAGTAATGAAAAAATTACAAGTTTTGTTGTTTTGTTGTTTTAGGACAATAACTCCTAAAAGAAATGGTCCTACAGCTTTGACCTAAATACATTTAATGTAGATTTTGAAGCGCTTAATCATATGCAATTTAAATTTTTTGAATTTCTTGTCTAGTTTTCAAGATATATGGCAAAATAAGTGAAATTTTTTGAAAAAATCCAGAAAAAGGGCAATAACTCCTACATCAATTGTTGGATCTTCTTGAAACTTTCAGAGCAGGTAGATCTTGAGATGCTGATCACTTTTGTGACCCATCAGAATTTTGATATCTGTAACCATTTTTGAGATATTAGCAAAAAACTGCAATTTACCCCTATGTTCTATTTTTAGCCATGGCAGCCATATTTTTTGATGAATCAAAAATCTGAACGATAGAATTGTAGCATGTTTGCTATTAAACAACTGTGCCAAGTTTGGTTGAAGTTGAATGTATGGTGTGAGACAAGTTAATCTTTGAAATTCAGGGGAAAAGTAATGAAGAATGGTAAATTTTGACGCTTTAAGGGCCATAACTCCTAAACGAAATGGTTCTACAGCTTTGACCTAATTACATGAAATGTAGATCTTGATGTGCTTAATCATATGCAATTTGAATTTTTAAAATATCTTGTATAGTTTTTAAGGTATAGGGCAAAATAAATGCAAAATTTTGAAAAAATCCAGAAAAAGGGCAATAAATTCACATCGGTTGTTGGATCTTCTTGAAAATTTCAGGGCATGTAGATCTTGAGGTGCTGATCACTTTTACCCTAGCCAAAATTTTGATATCTGTGACCGTTTTTGAGTTATTTGCAAAAAACTGTATTTGACCCCCCTGTTCTATTTTTAGTAAAAGCGGCCATGTTTTTTGACGTATCAAAAATCCGAACGCAAACTTTTTGCACAATACCCTAAGGAACAACCATATCAAGTTTGGCTGCATTTGGCCAAGCAGTTTAAGAGAAGATGTTTGAAAAAAGCTAACGGACGACGGACGGACGGACGGCGGACGCAAAGTGATGGCAAAGTTGTACTCTGGAAAAGTATACTTTTTAGCTCACCTGACCCGAAGGGTCATGTGAGCTAAAAAGTATACTTTTCCATAGTACAAATATACTAATTCTGATGACATAATGATACTTTAGTTCTTTAATTTTCAAAAGAAAAAAATCAAAGCAATTGGATAACTAGCATCCAGGGTTGGGTGGAAAATAAAACAATTATGGCAACCACACCATGCAGACCTTTAGGAAAACCATCATACCTCTGTACATCCACAATATTTTCTGTCATTCTATAAAAACTTCATCAGCAGAAACCACAAAAACATCTTTTTTTTACAGGGGTATAACATAGAAAATATTGATGACAAATACTACTTTCAAACTTGTCCAAGGTGTTTTAGCTACATACAAACATTGGTCAAGATTTGTAGGTGTATGAATTTGATGGATGCACTTATGAATAGACTCACACCTAGCATTTAATGTGTTGCAAGGAAACAAACAAGAGGCTCCTAGGAGCCTGAATTGCTCACATGGCTTCAATGACTTGAAATAACAATATTTAACAATGACAGCCTGTCATGACATGAAACCATTGGAAATCTCTATCAAGTAAAATCGACTATGGGCCGTAACTCCTATAATGCTCGTCTGAAAATTTAGGCCTAATGGAAAATTTTATAGAGTTCAATTATCTGACCATTTAAGCAACCAAAACCTTTCCCCTATCTTTTATGGTTCACAATCTACAAGGCCAAAACCTCTATTTGTTGGTTTAAGGAGCCATAACCCCTTTCAGTGGTCATCCTACAATTTCAACCTAATGGACTAATTTGAACAGCTCAATTAGCTGAGCAATTAAGTCAGCAATTGTCAAGAATTTTGATATCTGTCACCGTTTTTGAGTTCCAGTAAAACCTGCCTTAAAGAGCATTTGTATATAGCAAATCACTGCCTATAAAAGGCACCTTAAAATATCCTTTTTAAGAACAATGCAACCAAAATGCAACTTTTTATAAAGACACCTGCTTATAAAGGGCATGATTTTGTCGTCCCATGGCCAGCCATCATATACAGGTTTTACTGTATTTGCAAAAAAAACTGCTGCTTAACCCCCTTGTTCTATTTTTAGCAACGGTGGCCATGTTTTTTATCAGATCACTTTTAAATTAAAATCATTTGTAGCCAACATGTCATATATCATTCCTATCAAGTTTCAGTCAAATTAGTTCAGTACTTTCAGACAAGAAGATTTTGTAAATTGTTTACAGACAACGGACGACGTCTGACACATAGTGATGGCATAAGGTCAAGGTGAGCTAAAAACTAGAGGCTCCCCGGTGCCTGAATCGCTCACCTAGTTTTCAATTACACCTATAATCATATAATGTAAAGGGTCTCTTACAACTCCCTGGATGAGCTTTGACATGAAATGAAAGTTCATTCAAGCAACAGCTTTTCCCTACCTTCAAGTTTCCATTCTCGTGAGTTACTTTTGACATACAAATTTTCTAAACTCCAAAAAGAGGTAATGTGACAACATTTTTCATATGAAGGCATGCTACATTGTAGAAAAAACATGATTTGTTAAAAGAAGTCATGTGATGGAGACTTTTGTTGTAGAGTTTCTAGAGTTGAATATTTAAATAAAGAACAGCCTTTCTCTTTCAGCAATTGTTTTTATTCTATTATATGCAAGCAACAGATTTTCTTTTATTTTTTATTCTATAAAGCAAAACATGAAAACACATATATTTTTTTACATATAAAATGATGCCAAAATAAATTCAACTCAATGGAGACTTTTGTAGAACTTTTGATTCTAAAGATAATTTTACCTAATCAGATTTTTCTGTTCCTATTTGTTATATTTCTTGAGTTAAAAGAGGTCAAAGGTGAATCCACAAAATGTTCTATATTGAGTATGGTGGCCATGTTTTTGTCGAAATAAAAAATTCAATCAAGAAACCCCAAATCAAATTTAAGCAAAAGTCATACAGAGTTTGGATGAAATGTATCATGTGGGTTAAGAAAGATTTGTAAAAATTTGAACAGGCAGAAGTCGTATGACAGACATACTGATGACAAATGTCAAGTGATGGCAATAACTGACATGCCCTTTGAGCTTCAAACCAACGAGGGGCTTAAGTTCAAGTCAGTTTGATACATGTACCTTAAATGGCCAAAGGTAAAACAAATAATTCTGTAAAAGTTTTATTTTTATAGAATGTGCAAAACCTCTATACAGTATTGTCCAACCATCTTGTTCTGTGGTATTGCACATTTTGATTTTAATTGTTGGAGTAATGCATCTAAACTCAGCAACTCATCATAGAACTCAACCTGAAATATAATAAACTGATTAGAAAAAGAAGATCGAAATTACTCCTTGAGGGTGTGAATCTTGGCAACAAATAATGAAATGTAAAATTTTACCTCTTTAAAATATTTTGTATTACTTAAGCACAGCAAAATGATTGGTAAAGTGATAGTAATGGACATTTATACACAAACTATTTCTCATTGAAAATATCATTGAAATATAATGGCACCTACACTTTAAAGTGGCCAATTAAATCTTGTTTTTGCCTGCAAAAACGATGTCTCCCCCTGTTTCCCCAAAGAGTTCTAAGTTTAAAGGTCCATAAACCCAACAAAAAGGATCAAAATTTCATAGTAATATGCACAGCATATGGTGACCTTCCATCATATGAAGTTTCCTTGAATTCTGTTTAGTAGTTTCAGAGAGTTGTGCTGACAAGATGAGAAAGGATTTTCATTACATTTGAAGTTCAAAGGGCCATATCTTCCACAAAAATTTAAGGATAAAAATTTACTGGTAATATGCACAACAAAATATGGTGTCCGTCCTCTATACCAAGTTTTGTTAATTTGGTTCAGTCGTTTCATAGGAGTTGCACTGAAAAACTTTGTGGCAGACAGCAAACCAATGGATGAAGGGACAGACAGGACATTGAAAAAAAATGTCTCCCCACAAAAGTGGAGGAACATACAAATTTTTTTTATTCATGACATTGTAATTCTCTTAGTTTATAGTTCCCTTTTTTCATGGATTTTGACCTGAATTTAATAAGGTTTGTCTACGTTTATTATAGGTCCAAGGTAATGGTTTTCTCTAAGTACTACTGTTTCCTCAACCATTTAATTAGACTCATGTGCACCAAAAAAGGTGTAAAACCCTTACATACATACATATTTCATCAATTTCAAATTTGAATGCTATGTATTATAAAACTACAAGAATTATTTAGTCACTTACATTTATAAGTACTCAACTCAAAACTACTTTCAAAGTAAGAATAGAATTCTTATTAATTGGGTAGAAAATTTCAATGTATACCTGAGATTGTACTACAGTATGTAAGTGAACCAGTACAGTCCTGGCATCAGGGGAAATAATCAGCTGTGTAAAATGGCCGTCTAACAAGGCACATAACCAATCAACAACCTGAAATACAAAACACATAAACATTGAGGTTAAATGATAATCTAACAAGGTAAAACCCTATCTACAAAACAAATACAAAACAAATCAACATTAAGGTAAAATGGCTGTCCAACAAGGCACATAACCCATCTACAACCCAAAATACAAAACACATCAACATTAAGGTAAAATGGCAGTCCAACAAGGCACATAACCAATCTACAACCTGAAATATAAAACACATAAACATAACAGTAAATTGATCATCTACTGTAACAATGCACATAACCAATCTACAACCTGAAATACAAAACACATCAACATTAAGGTTAAAACGGCTGTTCAACAAGGCACATAACCAATCTACAACCTGAAATATAAAACACATAAACATTAGAGTAAAATGATCATCTACTGTAACAAGGCACATAACCAATCTTCAACCTGAAACACAAAACACATAAACATTAAGGTAAAATGACCCTCTAACAAGGCAAATAACTGATCTATAACCTGGAATACCATACACACAAACATAAAAGAAAAATGATCATCTAACATGTCACATAAGCACTCTGTATCATGAAATATTAGACAATATTTCATCATATTGACAAAATACTGAGAATGGTTGGTTAAGATCCATAATACACTAAAAAAAAACTTTTCTGACATTGTTACTTTCATACTTCATAGAGTTGACATATTTACATGTATCTAATTAGGATCATCAAATCAAAGGAGTAGGGGGCGATAAGGCCTGTTTTTGGCCTAAAATTTTACCAAAATCTCAAACTTTGAATACTGTTGTCAGATGCTGATAAAACATTTATTACATGTCAAATAAAAAGCTTCGCCGAGCGCAGCATGATACGACCGCAACATGTTGAACCCTGTACGTTTTAGGCCCAATATGGATAGTCTATTGCTCTGGACACATGCAGCCCATGGTGGACTGACAAAGGTTTTTGACACATGCTTCTCTGATGGACTTTCGACCCAGGGGGTAAAAATATAAATTTTCAATTTTGTATTCTACTCTTAAAAAGAATAATGTTTGGGGAACAAAATAAAAAATCGAAAATAAAATTATGATTACATGATTATAATGAGCGAAAAAAAGGTGGGGGTCACAAAAATTTATTCTTAAATTTAGAATTGCTACTTGGCAAGGATGAACTTGTTAAAAAAAATTTCTTAATCCGACCAGAAATAAAAAAGTTAGGATTTTGGCCCCTTTTGGTCCCTAATAACATAACAGAAAAAAAAGGGGACACAAAAATATATCTGCTACTTGACAAGAATAAACTTGCAAAAAAATTGTCAAAATCTGACAAGAATTAAAAAAGTTTTGATTTCGGCCCCTTTTGGCCCCTTATTACGTAACAGGTGAAAAAGGGGTGGGGTCGCAAAAATAAATTCTCAAATTTGGATTCGCTACTTGACAAAAATAAACTACAAAAAAAAATTTCAAAAACAAACCAGAAATAAAAAAGTTTTGATTACGGCCCCTTTTGGCCCCTAATTACAAAACAAGTGAAAAAAGGGATGGTCACAACACTTAATTCTCAAATTTGGATTTGCTACCTGTCAAGAATAAACTTGCAAAAATTTTTTTCAAAATCGGACCACAAATAAAAAAGTTTCGATTTTGGCCCCATTTGGCCCCTTGTTACGTAATATGGGGAAAAAGAGGGGGTCGCAAAAATTAATTCTTTATTTTGTATCTGCTATTTGACAAGAACAAACATGCAAAAACAAATTTCAAAATTCGTCCACAAATAAAAAAGTTTTTATTTGGCCCCTTTTGGCCCCTAATTACACAACGGGGAAAAAGGGCGCGCAAAAATTCCTCAGGTTCATTCTTTTATTGTAAGAAACATTCTTGACAAATTTCACATCAATAGGCCATCTAGGACCAAAGTTATGGTGGAAACAAGTAAAATATTTGAATTTTTGCCCCTTTTGAGCCCTTAATTTCGAAACAAATAAAGGGGGGACCCCCAAAATCAATCCCATTCATCCTTGTATGGTAAGGAACATCACTGTCAAATTTCATAGCAATCGGATAACTAGAACTAAAGTTATTGTGGAAACAAACAAAAAAGTAGTATTTTTGGCCCTTTTTTGGCCCCTAATTTCTAAACGAAAAATGGGGGGACCCAAAAAATCAATCCCATTCATCCTTTTATGGTAAGGAACATCATTGTCAAGTTTCATAGCAATCGCATAACTGGAACTAAAGTTATTGTGGAAACACTAAAAAGTTAACAGACACCGACGACGACGACGACGACAGCATCATACCATAATACGTCCGCAAATTTTTTGTGGTCGTATAAAAATGAGAAACTTATTATATTTTTGAAGTTATAAATGATTGTTTTGGCGGGAAATATGAAATTAAACTGATCTTCATTCAGAAAATCGTTAATTTAGTACATAGATTTTTAGTATTCTAAAGATACATTTTGGACAAGAAAAGTGTCTCCGCACACAAGAAACAACTAAATTTTTTTTACTGATTGTTGATATGGCTTATATAAACCTTCTCTAAAAGTATAAACTTGTTTCTCGTGTGCGGACGATGTTTGCTGGTTCAAAATATACCTTAAAAACTACCAAAATTTCCCATTTTTTTTTAATTTTTGCTAAAATCACTAGAATTATGACGTCATTATGACGCTTCAATATCAAATTTTTAAATATTTGGACATGTTTTCCTTTAAGGCAGAGTTAACACTATATTCTTGCCAGAAATAGACACTTTTGTATAACCTTCATATTTTTAGGCTAAATTAGGGCCTCTACTCCTTTGTAAAGGAACAATATTTTTTGTTACAGTCGAGCATAAATTGTTTCGTTAACTAACCTGTGGTAGAGTAGGATTGTTTTGAACATCCTCGATATCTTTGTAACCCAGGTTCAACAGATAATACAGATATTCTAATAAAACCTGAAATAATAAAATGAAAAGGATCTAATTCACAGTTAACACATGGTGTCACCAGCAAAATGTATAAACACAGGAAATTGAAGCAGGTATCAATAAAAAAAACCCAATAATATAGGTGTATATTTTTAGAAAAGTACAAGAATATGTCCAAAAGACATGATGCCCCACATGGCAACCAGGAAAAATAACTTCAAGGTAAACCTGATTTGGTTTGGCTTGAAAAACAAACCACACACTATATGCCCCTCTATTTTCGTTAATAAGAGATAAACAGGAAATAGTAGACAACAGTTTATCATTAAAAAAAGAAAATAGGTATACACACTCCTTTTTGTTAAACAAGCTATACAGATCAACTTACTAAGACTTTCTGAAATGAGATAGTTCTGATACACTCCACCAGGAAGACATCATTTAATGGCATCTGTAAAATCTGGTTACTTTGAAACAATTAAGGAAGCAAAGGATCCAATTTCAGCATATCTTTGATTAACAGAAAATATCATGCAGGAGATGCTCAATACAACAGAAAAAAAAAGCTACGCCGAGCGCAGCATGATACGACCGCAACAAGTTGAACCCTGTACGTTGGAGGCCCAATATGGATAGTCCATTGCTTTGGTCACATGAAGCCCATGGTGGACTTACAAAGCTTTTTGACACATGCATCCTGTGGTGGACTTATAGAAATGCATTTTTGACAAATATATTTACATCAACATCTTATACAAAAAGCCTTATTTCTATACATGTATTAATTTACAATTTTGGCCCTTTGACCCCTAATTCCTCAAAAATGGTAAAAGATATTGCTAATCCCATAAAAAATAATAGGAAATTGTGTACATGGAATCCAATGAAAAAAAGATTTTGAAAATCGGACCACAAATAAAAAAGTTGATTTTATGGGCGTGGCCTGTCTTTATCCCCCTGTAACAATGTAATGGTGAAAAACATATCAAAATCATTGACACATTTTGTTGACAGAATTTAATGATGAATTCAACAAAGAAAGAATTTTCAAAATCTAATGAATAATAAACATTCTACAACAGTTTTGTCAATTCACCCGTTTTAGCCCTTTTTTTCTAAAACAGTAGGGGCCACAAACCCCAAATACAAAACCAAGATTCCTTTAGTGGATATAATCATCATATATAAACTTCATAACAATTGGCAGGCCCACTACAACTTGATTTTTGGTATAAACTATTTGCATTGACAAACTTTTAAAAATGGCGTTTTGGGCCCCTTTGAGCCCTAATTTCTCAAAAACGGTAAGAGATATTGCAAATTTGATTGAAAAACGCAGGCAGGGATTTTCACAAGGATTCCAATGAAAAAAAGATTTTGAAAATCGGACCACAAATAAAAAAGTCGATTTTTGGGGTGTGGCCCCTTTTTGACCCCCTGTAGCAATGTAACGGTGCAATAAATATCAAAATCATTGACACATTTAGTTGACAGAATTTAATGAGGAATTCATTAAAAAAAGAATTTTCAAAATCGAATGAATAACAAACATTTTACAACAGTTTTGTCAATACACCCGTTTTAGCCCCTTTTGGCCCTTTTTTCTAAAACGGTAGGGGCTACAAACCCCAAATACAATACCAACCTTCCTTTAGTGGTTACAAACATTATATCAAAATTTTAAAACAATTGGTCAACATTTACTCAAGTTATCGCACGGAAACCAAATGTTCCCAGACGACAACGACGACAACGACGACGACGACGACGACGACGACGACGACGACGACATCGCCATAACATTATACGATCGCAAAATTTTGCGGTCGTATAACAAAAACAATGACAATTGCACTTTAGGATTGGGCTTGAACCCTATGTAGTTTATTATCAATCAAAGGCCAATTGAAAACCAGTGAGCAGTGACGACTGGTCACATTGAAGGCTGCTGGCTGTTTATGTATTTTTTAAAATAGTGGTTTATATTGTAGGTTGTGTCATGTACACTTATTCCATATCTCATTATTTTCTATTGACAATATCCAGCAATACTAATCAAAACAAATCAAAAGTGGCAAATAACAAGTCTCTGGTGTTTACAGTTTCTATTAATTCAGATGTTACTGATCTGAAATCAATATTTGTGATGAAGGATCTCGCACAAACTCACATATAACTAAAAAGTATTCGCTGGTAAAGTTACAAAAATTTTCAAACGTTGACCAATATTGTCAAATCAGTAAAAGACCGACCATTTAACTTGAAAAGGGGGCTTCGTTTTTTTTTCCTGAAAAAGATATTCTGGAGCTGATTTATAACGAAAAATATATTCTGGCATCACAGGTTGAGTACAAAAATATTCTGAAGAAGAGGATATCTGTCACACAAGAGAATACTAATGATGAAAAAAATTATTATTACACCTTTTCAAAATAAATATTTTTTATGGCCAGATCAAACTACCAAGACTAATAATTCAAGTAAATTGGTTCCCCCTAAATGTGAGTGGATATGGGATAGACCTAAAACCTTACACTTAAGTCAAATGAAAATTTCTATTGACTTTGATAAGTAGTTTCTGACAAAACTGTTATAATAGTTCATGTATGTGTTGTCCACAAATGGATAGACAGATAGACAGAGCCAAATCAGTTTACCCCTCTTCTTCAAAGTGGGAGCATAATTAAATGCTTTAATATTTTCATGCATAAGAAAATACAATAAAGATCAAATACAATTAGTATAAGTTAAGGATACACATAAACTATATTAGCTTCAGATAAGGGACACTTGATGGAATCCTCTTTGCTTTCCATGTCTGTACTTTCTTTCTTTTCTTCATGACTGAAAAAAAAGGCAATATTGTAAATACAGACCTAGAAAAAAGGTTATAGGTAAAAAACATAATTCATGTAAGATAAAACACCGACTATGTTAAAATAAAAGCTCAAATTAGATTTTTAAAATTTATTGATTAATTAAAATGCCTTTGCTTTAAAAGTTGTTTGAGTGGCCATAAAAAGTTAAGACTGTAGAAGCAAAAAAAATGGTGGGGGATTACATTTCGTTTATTTTGTGGGTAAGAGAAATCTACGAAGTTAAATCCCATGAATTCAAGATATTTTGATGAATAGTGTATTTCAAAATCAAAACTCTTCAAAAAAATTTGTGCCCACCAAATCAGGTTTTGCTCTTAACCACAAAATTTAATCCCCATGAAAATAAATTATTACATAGATGCATATGAAATACCGATTTTTCCCAGTGAAATAAAATCTGGTAAATTCACAATGTGAAATAACAAAAATATTTTCACTCTTGCGTCCTTTCCGGTCAAACTCAATTATGACGTCGTGAATTGTATTGCGTTGTCGGCATGACTCCTGCGGTCTAAATTCATACGCCATTCAAATAAATTTATTAAAAACTATTGAATAGCGGCATTTTATCTATGTAATAAATACGATAATCAATTAGGTCTCATGAATAACCAAAATATGATCACTCGTGCGGGAACGCACTGAGATTTAACTCGTGCGCGAAACAAGTTCCGCGCACTCGTATAAATCTGTGTGCGTTCACCGACTCGTGATCATATTTTGGTTATTCACTCGACCCAATTAATTATCCTATAAAGATTATACAGTACACATGTATTTGCTTTCACATAGAATCCACTATAAAATCTGACAAGATCTTACCTTAGAATATATTCTAAAGCTTTACACAGACAGGATTCTGGTACATTGTTGAGATACTTCATCATACAATGTAAAAGTTCTGTATCTTTATGACCAATAATATAATCTGTTAAATGGGGCACTAACCTGAAACAAATTATCATAGCTATGATACGGTTAATGAGCTCAAATACCCTTGGTGCAGACAAGATTAATGAGAGAAGTGAGTAAAATAATATACAAAATGCATAGGATTTAAAGTGTATATGATCTAGTGAAAAATGCTATAAAATGGCTTTTTTTTGTGTGAAAAAAGTTTGGTAAAATGTTTTTATGTGGAATGTTTGTTTTTTTGGTTATTATATTTTTTACAAATTTCACACCATTCATTGCAATTCCTTGGGCATGTATCAATTTTTTTATCTTATAATTAACTTACACATAAGGAATGAATAAATTCACCCCAAAAACTGAATTTCATTCTCACACCATTATAATTGAGGGCGTTTCAAACTTACACAGAAGGAATAAATAAATTCTCCACCAGAAACTGAATTTCCTGTTGTGGATAGAACTTTTCCTGCGACAGACACGTCTGTACAAACTGTAACATGAGACTTCCTGTACCGCTATAGTCCTTTAATAATGGTTTTAACTTGGTAGAAAATGTCTGCGAGAATTCTTTTTTATTTGCAAAGTTTTTCTTATCACACATGGTCTTTATCAATTGTTGAATCTTTTCTTCTTTTTCTGTATCTTTTGTCTATCAAAACATACAAAAATTAAATGAATTACAGATTAAAATAGAAAGTTTCAATAGGGAAGAAAGCTAGTTGTAAGAATTATCTATCTACTTTTTTCGTCAGTGACTACTATCAAATATTTTCAAGCTTTTCCCCAAAATAATAATCTTGAACTTAAAGTTGGCCTACTTTTTCAAATTCTTAAAAAGGAACCTATTGCAAGAAGGAAAACACCACCAACAGGTTTATAATAATAGCTAAGGGCTCTTTTCAATTGCAAATTCTATAACAACTGTATGGTTTTTTAGATGTTTGCCATGTCATGTAATTAATGAACTTCATACATCATTATTAATATCTGTGCATAAATGTACATTTTCAAACTTTTTTCAATTGAGAATATTTAAGCCAACATTTTTGTGAATTTTGACATGTATATCGTTTTCTGTAGTCTTAAATTCTTAGTCAAAAGTAGCTATAATTGTGTGTCCAATTTTTTCAACATATTCATGGCCTTTTATTTTTTGCACTAGAATCTGGACAGAAACCCCAAAATACTGTGGATTCATTTATTTTCGTGGGTACCAATTTTCGTGGTTTGGTGAAAAGTATCAGTTCGTGGATTCTTAAATTCGTGGTTCTTTAGTCTACAGTATACACACCAATGTTAAATTTCCTTTTCGTGGGATATCAAATTTCGTGGTTCAAGGCTACCCACGAAAACCACGAAAATTGATACCCCACAAATAATAATGAAACCACAGTACTGCTATGAGAATTTCATGGTTTACAATACCTTGGACTGTTTGTCAGGCTGCTGCTGAATTTTACGATTTTCTAGTCGATCTATCAGTAGACTTTGTTTCCCCAATATAGATGCCACAGTTGACCTTTGACAAGAGTATGGATACATGTAAATAGTTTTACCATATGATGCAAACAAACAGTCATTACAGTGGAACACCTGGAAAATAAAATATGATTTTTGAATAAGGAAGTTATTTTGGCAATATTATTTCCCATTAAGAAAAGAAAACACCAAGTCTACACTTGCAAAATAAAACTCCAAAACACAAGGGGATAATACTTCTTCTTCTTTAACAGAAAATAATGTCTAGTGGGAAGTTTCAATACACAGAGTTCGTGAAACTTAAAATTTCTTTGTCAGACATAGGTCCGTCAAAATTGAATCTTTGGTCGGACCTATTTTTTTTACTGGTCCTGTCTATTACAACTATCTTAATAATTACAACTAGATGGAGCCTTCCCCGGAAGGCATATGTCGCCTGCGTATCTATGTTTGTCCGCCAAACAGGAAGTAGTTAATTTTCAGCCATAAAATTGCCTTACACCTTATAGTACTATGCGATGAAGCTACATACCAAATATCAAGAGGCTGTTGCATGTAGTTGCCTAGAAAACTGCAATGAAAATTTGGCATCTATGTCCATTATACATGTATATAAAACATTAAGAATTCGTCAAACAGGAAGTAGTTATTTTTCGGCATAAAATCCTTTTACACCTTATAGTACTTTGTGATGAAGCTACATACCAAAGAAGCTACATACCAAATATCAAGAGGCTGTGGCATGTAGTAACCTGGAAAACTACAACCAATTGATATCTATGTCCATTATAAATAAAATGTCAAGTATTCGTCAAACAGGAAGTAGTTATTTTTCTGGCATAAATCGCTTTACACTTTATAATACTATGAGATGAAGCTACATACCAAATATCAAGAGGCTGTGGCATGTAGTTGCCTGGAAAACTGCGACGAAAATTTGGCATCTATGTCCATTATTTATAAAACTTTAAGTATTTGTCAAACAGGAAGTAGTTATTTTTCGGGCATAAAATCACTTTACACCTTATAGTACTATGTGATGAAGCTACATACAAAATATCAAGAGGCTGTGGCATGTAGTTGCCTGGAAAACTGCAACGAAAATTTGGCATCTATGTCCATTATATATAAAACGTTAAGTATTCGTCAAACAGGAAGTAGTTATTTTTCAGCCATAAAATAGCTTTACACCTTATAGTACTATGTGATGAAGCTACATACCAAATATCAAGAGGCTGTGACATGTAGTTGCCTGGAAAACTGTGACAGAACTTTTTGTGACGCCGCAGGACGACGATGCAGGACGACGGATAGTGCCAAAGTAACCCCTATATGTCGCTTCTGCAACACGTTGCAGGCGACATAAAAATCTACCAGACATGGGTCCAGTTAGTATGTTTAAAATGCCGGACCTGCTTAAATTTTACCAGTCAGGTTTGACAGGTCCTACAAATTTCGCAAACTCTGAATACATCGTTGTCAACTTCTTGAAAGTGAGTTGCACTAAAAGGATAATGCTGTAGTTCTACTGATTTACTTTAATAGCGAGCATCGCAGATGCGAGCCCTACGGCATTGTGCATGTGTTGAGATGTGCCAGAAATATACTGACGATAAAACCGGAACAGGTTTACTTTTACGGAGTGAAAAAAATAATAGGCACGGAGCAAGTAAAACAATCAACCCTCTGGGGTTATAAAAAAATACATCATAATCTGTTATGCAAAATTATAAAAATTGAAATTCAAAAACAGTGATAAAACCCTCATTCATCCACTTGTTTATTTTTACACACAGATTTTTATTTAAACACCATTCGGTCTTTTCCGCTAAAAAACGATTTTCCGGAAATTACCGACGTAACTGAGCTAGCTTTTGGCATTATAGTCATACCAAATGCATGATACTGACCAAGCTTTGTTAAATTCTAAGTAAAATAAAATAAGATAAAGAAATACATAAATTAACTGAATAAAACCTACTCATAATGATAAATAAAAGGTTCTTACCTGAAAATGAAAGAAGAGTCCCATCCTGTGGGGTTTCATTCACTTTCCTCAATCCTGCATGATATTTTTACTTTACTGTTTTTTTCGTCAGGTTTCTTAATGTACCTTCTATTACCAATGCTTCAAATAAAACACTGATACTCAGAAAATCTCACAAAACCTGACAAAATCTGAATGTTGTTTTGGTCTGCTGAAGAACCGCGAAATACTCTGACAAGGAAATGACGTCACGTAACCCAGGATAATTTCGTCCCGCTTAATGTCGTCCCAGAATGTTACAGGATTTATTATTTGCACAAATAATTGAATTTTTGATAAGTAGTTATTGATCCCAGATATTTTAACAACAACTTTCTCAAGTGCATATGTTTGGGTTGGGTGGGGTCAGACTTTGCTACTATTTAATTCCTTTTTTAAAAGTTCCCTCTTTACGTTAAACTTAGCCGGATTTATGGATTTATTTTTAAAGGGTACATGTATATAGATTTTCGATGCTCGCTAAAAAGGCAGGGCCTTAGTCATATTATAAATACTTTCAAGAATTCTGGTTGGAATTCATTATCACTTGTCAGATACATGTAATTTTTGTTAATAATGTGCACATTATTTCTATTACCATAACATCATCTGTGACTTTCTCGGTAAATGGTCTGAATGTGTTTAATACATCAAATCTGGTATCATAGATTCCTATACCAACTGAAATATATAAACATATGAAAGTTAAAAAATAAAAAGATAACAACTAAATATTTGATATACATGATATATGTACATGACACAGTAATAAAACCATTAAAATCTGAGTAAGAGATTACGAACGGTCTTCGTTCTGTTGTTGGCAAAATTTTTTGTTTTGTTCTAAATAATCTTGTATGTTTTTTTTAAGCATGGGAAATATGATTTCACTTTAAGGCCTTGCATATGTTAAACTTCATTGATGTTTAACACACATTAATTGATGTATTTGTTATTTATTTCAGATTCAAAATTATATAGAAAATTCATTTATATTTCCGATCTTTTAAAAGTATATATGCCCCATTATTCTAATCCTTGAGGAGGATGCTTGATCTTGTTCAAACTTAATCCATTTTTGACTGTTACAAAAAGACAACAGAAAACACATTTGTTACCCAAAACTATAGAAACTTCTGTAGGAAAACATATTTGATTTAAAATGTTCAAATCTAACTCTAAGTCTTAGTAATACATGTAGAAGATAATGTAAAGCAAGTCACAAACCTTGGTTATCCCTCTGTATACCAGCTACAGCTATGTGTGTAGAACTTAGTGTTACCATGGAAACAGACTTGTTTATACCACTTAGATGACAAATTTTACTAGTACTGATATCAGCCACTGGTTTCGATATGGTTGTGCTGTAAAGATCTCCCTGAGTGTCTACAGATAAAAAAAAAACATTTCAAGTTCAAGACAAACTGCAAAACATTAATAATGTTATTTTTTTAATAGGAGCTCTTATAAATTTACAATATCAATAAGATGTAAGTTGGTTTGTCACTGAGTGTACAGCAGTCTAAGAAATTAGTACAGGAGATGCACTTGCCTGAATCCTTGATGTTTTTGTTCTATTCACCAAACACGAAATTCCTCTGCATTTTACTTGCATTAAATGATTCTACTGGTCAAGGGCAAGCGGCCAGTGCTAATTTCATAGACTGGTACAGCAGCAACAGAATATAATTGTCTAAGACTGATCTTTTATTAACTAAATGATACACTATGAAAGTATTTTGTTTTTATCGATCAGTGAAAAATATGACTTAAGGTGTCTCAGGGCTATTAGAATTCTACTATAGATTTTTTTCATTTTTGGCACATTGATAGACCTTAATGCATAGATAAAAAAAATCAAATAAAAAGAGGGGGTCACCATTCATTTTAGAGCTCTAGCAGGTTTCTAAAAATAGCAAAATTTCAACATTTTATATAGAATATATAGGGAGCAAAGCAAAGAAGAGTTCCTACTATAGAATCAGCTCAAATTCTGAAGGAAAGTCCCTTTTCTAAAGCTCTTCAAAATTGTATGAAAAAAACAAAGGGTCACCCTTCATTTTTTCAAGATATTAATGAAAATTAAAAAGTTTCCTAATTATTCTATATAAATTATCTCCCTTTGATTTAGTACGGGAATTTCTAAAAATGATTAAAAAGACTTTTTTTTGTCTTACAATTGCTCGTAATTTGTTAAAATATATCATAATATATAGATTTTGTGTTCCATATTCAGTTAATTTATCAATTCTATACAAAATACCAATATGTGCAAAAAGATGCTCAGTAGAAAAGCCTCGAGCCACCTTAATATCTACAATAAAGAAATTTCTGTTGATTTTTCAAACGATAGATCACAACTTTGAATTTTGTTTTCTCTCTGGTGTCAATCTTACTCAGTATGTAACATTTGATAGTTGACCCTATCTTTGTAATGTCACAGGTACAGACAGGTATATCTACAGGTAAAGTAACAGGTATTATGTCATGGCTCCATCTAGGCTCAGCATCTTCCCCAGAGTAAATGTACCAACAAACAACCATTTCACCAGTCTGGAAAAATCATAAAAATTTGTTTTTATAAATGTGAATTCACCCTGAATATAATTATTGCTAAACCATAAAAACAAAAACCAACAAAAAACAAACAATACCCAAATTCTATGAAGTTCTGTGCAAACAATTTTAAATGTCTAACACATGTATGCATTTGTTTTGTATACATAGATGATACAAAAAGTTTCACATTTATTTGTAATACGCGAAAGTAAATACATTTACATAAAAAACTGATTGATTTGTTTTTTTCATTTTTCATGCCACAATGCCAGAAATTGTTATTACACATGTATGCAAAATGTATAATTTGATTTCAGATGACAATAACCTGATAAATACTGTATGAAAATTCCCATCACATGTAAGGTTAGAATATGTTCAAAAGACATTATGCCAACAGACCCAAACACTACACGTGTATATGCCCCTCTACTTTAAAAAAACATGTTCATATTCACATATATGATCTTACCTTCCTCTTTACAAGACAAACTACATTCAACACCTCTTTGATTGAGAAAGCTGCTGCCTTCAGGATGACATCTGATTCTTCTAGACATCCATTGGAATGTGTTCCTTTAATATTTGCCAGGAAATCCACTGCACCATTTTGACACAGAATTATGGGATCAAAACCTTTTACAGTCAGAATCTGGTGGATATCAAACTTGAACTGGAAATGGAATGTTAATAGCTTTCAAATCATAGTTTTATATTTGGAAAAAGTTGATTGATGCCAGCATAAAGCAATTATTATGGATTCATTTATTTTCAATGTTTCCACGAAAGACCTATTGTATGAGTTTTATTTCATAGTTTGTACACAATGCTTAAAGGAAGCAATATAAAATTAACTTTGTTTGTTTTATGTTGGCGACTATCTGTCATCAACAAAAACCACAAAATTGGGTACTCCTTGAATAATACTGAAACCACAGTACTTTCAAAAGCAGTTCTTCAATGTATACATATAGATTTTAGGTTTGTATTGTTTCTACTAAGAATATCTTGATAATATACATCTACCTCCAATATATAACACTTTGCCTGGTTAACACAAATTGTGTTTAACAATTATTATCATCCATAGATGACAAATTTGTTGCCAATGTACCATAAGGCATAAATTAAAATTTTTCCTATAATGTTTGTTATATTGAACTAGCATTATACTGTGGATTTGTTTATATTCGTGGGATACTATTTCCATGGTTTTTGTGGGTATCAAAGAAGTCCAAATTTAGTATAGACTTGTATTCAGACATTTGCTAAAGTATACCACAAAATCAAATATCCATCATAAACACATTTTTTTCACAATCCATCAAAATTGGTCTGATCTTTTAAAAAAAATGAATCCACACTGAGTATATCATGAGCTTACATGTTTCTTTTGGCATTTCTCTAAGCTGACTTCATCTTTTTGCCATATCCTGACTTCCTGAAATAAATTGTTTATAGATTTGACTGGACTAGTGACTTTCTTTAAACATAGGATAAAAGTTTGGTTTTAACATGATTAATTTCTCTACAACAAATTAAGTGATTGAACATAAATAATATCACAACATTGATGAAATCTTTTCATATACAGTACAATGAGCTTGTTATAATTATATTTCAATGAATTCTAGTCTAAAAATCAAATTTCATGAAAACAAGCAGCAGCTGTGTCAAAGGTACAATTTTTATTCTCATAAAACTGGATTTTAGTACTATCTACCTGCTTTTTTTTTATTTTACAGATTTTAAATAAGAAGGTAATGAGATGTGGAATAAGTGTATGCCAAATAACCTACATAATTATGTAAACAGTGATTTCAAAATCCACAATGGAAAACAGTACTTGTCTACTTTTAAATGCTATTTGTTCATTGTCAAGAAGGGGGTCTTGGATTGGTATTTAATCATACAATCATATCTTTAAGACCAATTGCAAAACAGCAAACAGAGACCACTGGTCACACTGAAGGCTGCTGGCACTCTTCTATTGCGGATTTAGTAAATTGTTGTTTTGAGTTCATGTTGCTGAATGTGGTTTTGTTGTTGTATACATGTGTGTGTTTGTTGTTGTTGAATGGTTTGTTTCGTTATAATGATTTTCTGTCTACCGATTTTGTCTTTGTCTTTTCGGTTTTATGATGTTGATTACCCTTTTGGTACACCTTTACTTCTTTTATATGTCGTACCTTGTGATGCATACACTTATACCACACCTCATTATCCTCTTTGTTTGTATACAATTATTATTATTAACTTATAGTGAATATTTTTCATATGAAGTAATTTTGGATGTTTTCATTCATTTTTCTTCGAAATGACGTCAGTGTGTAACAGTTAACTGTTTCACTCCTGGAACGAACTGTTCCATGCGCGTGAACGATGCGCAGTACAGAGCGACGTCAAGGGTATTTTGCGCTTTTAAATTACTATTTTTCTATATATTTCATATCAATTAAAATTATAAAAATTATTCCCATGCCATTTCTCAACAGATTTGCATGCATAATTATCTGTAGTTTGTTTATTTGGAAATCCGAAAGAGAACCTCTTGATGCATTTTTATGCGGTAGAACACACAGGAAAATTATGGAAAAGCGTAGGAAAAACATAAAGCGCAAAATGTATTCTATAAGTTAATAAAACAGTTATTTAATGCCTGGTCATGGAGCAGTCAAACTATTATGCCCTCGGTGCGCAGGAGATGATTTAAGAACTGTTGCCTTCGGCCTGCGGCCTCATGCAACAGTTCCTTAATCATCTCCAGCACCTCGGGATAATAGTTTTGACTGCTCCATGACCAGGCATTAAATAACTGTATATTATTACCTTTTTATCAATAACTGTATAAAAACTGTTATCACAATAAACTGTAGGGGAGGTAATTTGTTGACCTCTTCTAACTGACCAACTTTTTATAGTTTTCTGAGTAGCTATCTAAAAAAAAGGTTAAAGTTTACTAAAAATAACGAGTCTCTATGTAAACTGCCAGAAATTAATCTATAAATCATAATTGTTAGAATGGGTATATAAAGTTTACGATTGAGGAGGAGTTAGGTGAAAGTTGTTGGTAGATGGGAGCCCGGGGGTTGGAATGAAAGATAACACCCCTTGTCCATCCCTTCAATTTAGGAAGTGATGTGGAGCTAATTGGAGCCTGTAAAGCAAACACATTGTTTTGATAAAGTGTAAAAATATCTAGACCTGTGAATAAATTCATCACTTAAAATACAGTGAAAGGTACCTTTCTTTCAAATGAACCCTTTGTAGTACTACATGAGAATCAGTGTCATATAGATAAAAATAAATGAGAGGAAGACATCAGAATATAAAAATTGTGTTACATGTATATGCCAAAGCTCTTAACTATACATATTCTGCCAAATGTCTCATGATTTATAATATAAAGGAGAAAAAAATGTCTGTGTGTGTGACCAAAAGCGGTTGGAATAAAATAGCTGTTTGTCCTTAAGTATCTCACTCAATCAATCCATATTTGAATTTTCATTTCATCTACATGAACCTCAAAGGTCATGCTTTTTTTTCATTTGGGAGCATAGAGAAGCTCTTAACTATGCACATCCTGCCAAATGTCACACGACTCAAAATATGATGGCTAAAAAAACATTCTGTACCAGAAGTCTACCACTCATTTGGTTTTCAGACGTTTTTGAAAAATCTGGACATGATGTGCAGAAAATGGCTGGAAATAATAGCAAATCATCCCTTAATCCTCTTCCGCTGTTCCATATTATGTTCGGCTGATGGATTTCTTTTACATGAGCTTTAAAGGCCTTGCATTTTCATATTAATTATCATCTTAACACATTCACATTACACTGTCAATTTTGAGTTCCTATGCCCTTTGGAATGGGCCCATGATTGGATTTAATAAAAATTTGAATCTTTGATATCCTAACTATGTCATGGTTACCATTTTGTGTTTTCATAACGGTCCACATTTTATGTTGAATTTGGCTACTGGTTAGTTAAGCATTGAAAAAGGAGGGGGGCATCACAGGTGCTTGTTTCATAAATTAAAAAAAAAAAATCATTTACTCTTCCTGGAAATAAGTAGAATATATGATATGTAGGCGTAGACTGTCATATTGCAGGAGACCCAAAATTTGATGCCTGATTAATTTTCTTGTAGATTCTATTTAAGGAAACTTTCAAAAAAGTCTGCACATGCGCAGAATATGGCAAAAAATACTATCTCATCCTCCCTAACTATCCCGCCCTATCGACTCACAGAATGGATTTTATTTTGTTATTCTCACAAGCATTTAGGGCAATGCCATCACTGACATTTCATTTTTTATTCATGAAGCAAGTGTAGGGGGCATGCCCATGATGGAAAACTTTCAAATAATCCATTCACTGTGATACATTTTTTAAAATAATTTGTGCACCCCACAAACAGGCTGACAGGTTACAAAAACACTACAGAATCAAGACTACTGTAGACTCACTGTAGTGTAGGAATGAAAGGATGGAGTTTATGGTCATGTTCTTAAAATTATTGACAATAATTGTGTCTAAAATGTTTTTAACCTCGATAAGAGATATGTATTTAGTTCTGTATGTAGCTGTGACATGATCATTTTGAGTTGATTGGCCAATATCTTGTAAATTTGCATCTTTCACGTGGGAAATCAAAACAGGTTCGCTGATGGTCGCCATGTCACTGCTCCGCATAAATTAAATTTTTATTTTGTTTATGAAAGATAATTTTAACAAAACAATATTCAATATTAGAAAGAAAATGAAATAACCACAAACTTATATTTTATATTGTCATTATTTTATTGATTTTTATTTACATTGGTGCGAGACTATAAAGATAAATTTAGCAAGAAAATTTCAGTTACAAAATCCTAACGAATTAACATTTACACCAAATAAGTCATGATTTAAATGTAATGAGTGAAAAGTCTAATGGTGCTAAGGGTAAACCACCTGATAAACAAGATGTATTGGAAGGTGGGACAGATAATCCAAAAGAAAAGTCGGGCAGTACTAGCAACGTAAACGAAAACGCAACTAGCAAAGCAAAAGTGGAGAAGGTTGAAAAACCTGATAATTCGAAAACTAATGAAAAGCCAAAACTGTCAGACAAGAGGGTAGACGGAAAAGCTCCAATGAAAATAAATGGGGTTAAAACAGGAGTGTCTAAGCCAAGTCCTAGACGTGAAGAAGGTAGTGTTGGTAGCGGAAGGTTTCACAGAAGTTCAAGCAGAGGAAAAACAGAATTCCACTCCTCAAATTTGTCTCTTGCATCTGGTTAGTTTAATTTGGGTAACCTGAAAAAATATAAACGCCCAAATAAATCATAATAATGGGATGTGGAATGATAAAGTACATGACAGTCCTCAATTGCTTTTCCCTGAATCCTATCTGTACACAATTTTTTCTGCTCAATACACGTATATAGATATATTAAAAAAAGCTCGGCTTTAAAAGCTTCCGTAGATAAAATCCAACAACTGAATCAAATATGGATCAATTGGACAATAATTTAGAGACGATGTGCTATTACATGTATTTCCAGCTGTTTTTCTGTGCATGTGCAGACTTTTTTAAAACTTCAGATATTTGAATGCATGGTGGATTTCTGTAAACTGTTTTTATATCCATCATATTTTGAGTCCCATGGCATTTAGCAGAATGAATACAGTTATGAGCTTCACTAGGCCTGCATATAAATCTTTTATAAATATCAATGATTTGCATTTCGATAAAGTGTATTTCTTACACAAAATGGCAAATTCTTATTCTAAATTATAAAAGTATTTCAATTGAATGTATGAAGTATTAAGTAAATTACCTTTGCCAATGTAATTTTAACTTAAAATTCAAATTAATTAAGACTTTACATTTGATTTTATTCTTTATAGGTGATTCCAGCAAAAGTTTTAGTGATGAATCTAAATTGTCTAAGCTTGTTAGAAGAGTCAGTCGAGATTCAGACAGAGAAAGAAGGCTATCATCAGCCAAGCAATTAAAAGATTATCTCAAAACGCCAGAGGGTGCTAAGGTAAAATAGTTTGCAGAAATGCTTAAGATAAAAAAAATTTCAAAAGGGTGCAAGTTAAATTCATTCTTACATTTTAAATTCTTCTTTCTGGTATAACTTTTGAAAAAGAATGAATCCCGTTCAACTCAATTAAACAACAGAAAGTAGATTTTATGTCACATTAAATGGCAACGGCTCTTTAGAATACTGTAACATTTTTCTATATAAAAAAAAAATTCAGACCATGTAGATTTGTTTAACTTTTGCCCCTTTGCTGTGCCCCTTTGCTGTTTGTTCTTTGAGCAAATAATATATTTAGAACAACAAACTTAAAAATCATACTTAAAAAACCGTGACATAGTTACTATAAAAATAAAAAAAAGAAACATGAAAGAATGTACAGGTTAAAATAAGAATTCAAAGGCCATGCTTTTTATCTATCTTTTTGCATTAGAATTTAAAATACTTAGAATCTTTTCAAAGAAGATACAATTCATATGAATCAATACTACTGTTTTGTAGGCTGTTGTTAAAGTGGGAGATGATATCTTAACTTCACTTCAGGATGTTTACTTTGAAAGGTATGTTATAATACACAAAGTATATAGCTCAACGTTAACAATTTTATAGGTAAAAAGGTATGCAAGACAATTTTTGAGTTAATGATAAAGTCTGGTAAACTTTAGTAGATTTACTTCCATGATAGTTCCTGTTAAACAGAAGCAAAGTGGTATCAATAAGGACTTCAAATGTCCTAAGTCTAAAAGGGCAAAGAAAAAACAATAAATACAACGAAGAACAGCATAAAGAAACACAGAAACAACTTAATAAAAATCAGCATCGTGACCTCAAGTCGTAAAGAGAGAAAAGTTAGGTGCTCTGGATGAGTAAGAAGTTCCTGCTTGCTATTGCACACCCATCGCATTGCCAACGTCAACAATTTAGCATTTGATATTTTAAAGGAGAACAAAACAAAACCTTATGACAACCAACATCTGCACTCAACTGAGAGATAGAAATGAATACAAGTACAATTTATATTCAAACCCAAACTAATTTTAAGCTCTTTACGTGAGATGAAAAAAAAAATTGCTATAGAATTATTTTTATAAGTATCTTTTGTTTTTTTCAGGAGTGGAAGAGAGTTTAAACAGGATGTAGCTGTCTGTGTTGGACTGGTAGGGGGCATCATGGGACAAGATGGACAAAGGTACGAGAGACAAAAAAATGATGTCGAACAAGTTTTATAGGCAAAGAAGCAAACATTGTCTTATTTTTCTCATACTCACATACAACAGGTCAACCATTTGATATGATACACAAAATGTACACGAAAATAGCAAGGACAAAGCTGACGTTGTTTGTCTGTGGTTAACATGACTGCACCGAACAATTCTAAATTTTAAACTTCTAAATATGAAACCAGATTTGAAACACAATTCATAATTACTAAAAAGAATTTTATGGTTACTAAAAAAAGAAAACAGACATATTTTCTTGAAAATTTATTTGAAGAAAATTTGGATTGAAAATACATGTATTAAATACATGAAATACATGTATGAAGTGTAAAAATAGTAATGATATAAATACACCAAACCAATTATTATGATGGAATTTTAGGCTAAAATGCATAGTTTCTGCTTACTATGTCATAGCATTTGGAAATAGCACAAAAAGATCAGGTTAACTAAGAAAATCACACTATATATATGCAAGAAAGTTCATTAATGTAGAAAGTCTGCAAAATTTCATGAGACTCATAACATGATAAGCAAAAAAAAAGCAAAAACATTATGTCCCTTTTAGGTAATGTCTTTCTCATACTTCGATTCCCAATAAAACAACCAAACATTGGTTGTGTGTTGTATCTATAAAACTTAATTGAAGTATTTGGGGTAAATGTTTAAATTTGTGTTAATTGAAAAGAAATGCTGTATTCAAATCAGATCTATACTTACTACAAATTTTACATTTTTTTTTTGTTTATTTCATTTGTTTTTTTATTGACAGATATTACCAATGGTTATTTGGACAAATCAACAATGTGATTGATGATGATAACAACAAAGTGAAAATGTTGTTTATGGATTCATTGTTTGAGGTATAGTCACAAGACTCAAATCTTGTTTGGTAGTCAACATCTTGTAGAAATTAAAAATCAGAGCTAATTGGACTTTTTATTATTTTCCATATGACAGCTTAACATACATGTGTAGTTTTGATAACATTTTAACAAATTATTAAAGCTCAACTTTAAAATAGATGCCTTTTAGAAACCATTAATGACACACAAAACCTATCATATTTTGAGTTTGGAAATTTTTTTTTTATAAGTTTAAAAGTTTATAATGACTATGCATGTTAAAACTTTTCTCTAATTTAACTTTTATTATTTTTATTAGCTTTTTACCTGCGTCGCCGAAGGCGAAAGCAGGTCTAGTAGCCGGGTCACTCCGTCCGTCCGTCTGTCCTTCCGTCCTGCTATGGGGTGCCTATCTTGTCTAATATGAATCTCAAAAACCAAACACTAGATCTTTCTGAAATTTTACACAGTGATTACAGATACATTGTGTATATTGAAATTGTGCACCTCCCCTTTTGGGGTCATTTTATAATTTCGTTTAGAAATTAGGGGCCCAAAAGAGGCCAAAAAAGTGACTTTTTAATTTTTTTCCACAATAACTTTTGTTCTGGTTGACCAAGTGCTATGAAACTTTACAGTAATGTTATTTACCATAAATTGAAGGGTTGGGCCGATTTTGGGTGTCCCCTCTTTTTTGGTTTAGAAATTAGGGGCCCTAAAGGGACCCAAAAAGTGACTTTTTTATTTGTTTCCACAATAACTTTAATTCTGGTGGACCAAGTTCTAAGAAACTTTACAGTAATGTTACTTACCATAAAAGGAAGGGTTGGGCTGATTTTGGGTGTCTCCTCTTTTTTGGTTTAGAAATTAGAGGCCCTAAGGAGGCGAAAAAAGCAAATTTTAAAATTTTTTCCACAGTTAATTTTGTTCTGGTTGACCAAATGCTATGTAACTTTACAGTAATGTTACTTACCATAAAAGGAAGGGTTGGGCTGATTTTGGGTGTCCCCTCTTTTTTCGTTTAGAAAATATGGGCCCTAAAGGGGCCAAAAAAGCAATTTTTTTATTTGTTTCCACAATAACTTGTTTTGGTTGACCAAATGCTATGAAACTTTACAGTAGTGTTACTCACCATAAACTAAAGGGTGGGGATGATTTTGGGTGTCCCCTCTCTTTTTGTTTAGGAACGAGGGGCCAAAAAGGGGAAAAAATGTGACATTTTTATTTATGGTCCGATTCAGAATTTTTTTTTTTACAAGTTGATTTTGGTCGTATATTGGATACAAAATGAAGGATACAATTTTCTTGATCCACCTTTTCTGTTTAGCAATAAGGGGACCAAAAGGGGAAAAAATAGAAACTATTTTTTTGTCTATTTTTAAAATATTGGGTGGCATGTGACAAATATGTTTTGTAAGTCCACCATAGGATGCAAGTGTCAAAATATTTTGACTGTCCATATTGGGCCTAGAACGTACAGGGTTCAAAGTTTTGCCGTGCGACGTAGGGCCAGACATCGATTGGTCTTGTTTAAATGAAATATCTATCTTTTGTTATTGTTTCAGTTCAGTCATTTAAATTATTTAGCATCACATATTATGTTTGATGATTGGTAATAATGTATTTTTAGTTTGATTGTTAGTAAACTAAACCATATAGAGAAAAATATAGTTTGTTTTTGTTTGATTATTGTTTTGTCATGACATTTATCACGTTTATGGTTTCTGTATTATTGTAGACTCTGAAGTATGATGAAAAGAAACAAGCTGCTGCCAACCTCATGCCAGTTAGTATATTATTTTGAAAAAAAAAACATGATTCAACGAAACCTTCTTTAATTATACCCCCACTCGTAAGAGAGGGGGCTATATTGCAATCACCTTGTCCGTCCGTCCGTCTGTCCGTCCGGTTCAATATCTCTGCTAATACTGGATGGATTGGTTTCAAATTTGGTACACAGCTTCAGCATGATGAGTTATACCGTGCCTCCCTTTTCCAGGTCAGTCCATCATCTACTTCCTGTTTTTCGAGCCGACTTAGACTTTTTAGGGTAAAAAATTTGAAAAGTGAAATTTTTCGTAACAGATTTCATGGCTTCTACTAGATGGATTGGTTTCAAATTTGGTACACAGCTTCAGCATGATTAGTTATTCTGTGCCTCCCCTTTCCAGTTCAGTCCATCATCTACTTCCTGTTTTCTGAGCTAACTTAGACTTTTTATGGGTCAAAAATAGACAATTTTTCGTAACAGATTTCTCGGCTTCTAGAGAAGGGATTGATTTTAAATTTGGTATACAGCTTTAGCATGATGAGTTGTATCGTGCCTCCCCTTTCCAGGTCAGTCGGTCATCTACTTCCTGTTTTCTGAATGGCCGAGTGGGGGTATGCTTAGCACGACTTAGTGCACCCCCTTGTTTAAATTTCAAATTTTATCCTTCATTCTGTGTAATAAAAGATATGGGATTGATATCACTTTACTTGATCATCAGTCCATTTCTAATGGATTTTTAAAAAATTGTTTTGGAAATGATTCTTCAGGATGTGTATCTGTTAAATGAAAAAAAAAACAACTTTAATTTCTCACTTATTTTACATGTATATCACTATATTTTAAACATATTTTTTTGACAGTTTTATTGCCTTTTAAAGACTGTGCCTACATTTATTTATCTTTTTTTTTGTAGATGGTTATGGCCAATGTACAGACCTTGCTAGAAAATGCAGATACCCCTGAAGTGTTGATGGCAGTTGTCAACATCATTCTGCATATTTCAAAGAATTACAGCAATGTTTTCTCCTCACATTTTATGGTAACAATTACAAAGACATTCAAATAAATTTTGTGCATATCTTTACATATACTGATTCATAGTATGGATTGTGAACAGATGGAAAATCATACATTTATAAAAAAAAAAGGATCAAAGTTCTTGTTTAGTCTGTAAAGTCTAGTTTGATCACTACTAGTGATGGGCAATCGGTTTTATTTAATAATCGATTATCGGAAATAATCGAAAGATCACAATCGATTATAAAATCGGACTTAATTTTTCATGAAAATAATAGAATTTACTCTCCAAATTAATGTTATTCTCGGCAATATTTGCATAAATTCAATAAAATCTATTATATTTCGATTAATGGATTATTGATTTAATAATTGATTAGTAGCATCGGCAGCCCATTTCGATTAGATTTTCTATTAATCGATTAATTGGAACATCACTAATCACTACTATAGACCAGATGAAGTAGATGACTAAAATAGTACTTATTCTTTTAACTGCAGGTTTACATATCTTTTGCACTTTAACACCTAACATAATTTTGATATTTTACACATTAGAGAAAGACTGGAAGAACTGACAACACATTTTGTATAACACATTTACATGTTTTTGTTTTCAATTGTAACAGTTAAAAAATCAAAGAAAGAGCTTTCTCTAATGGCATTTGATTTATCTATTTATCTATGTGCGACAAACCAGTTTAAGCTTTATAAAGAAAATAAAGTTTTACAAAAATATTTGTTAAAAAACCCCAAAAGGTGTCATTCATACCTTTTCAATCTCATGAAGTTAAAATGGACTATCAAGTTATTAATCTATCATTTTTCCAGGGAATTATGTTTTATTTTTATTTCAAACAAAAACGCTTCTACAACTGAATTATCTCTCACATAATTTAACATCAGCATTAGTCCTTTAGTCTGACAGGTCAGAAAATCGCTAAGGACGTACATGTTGTCATTCTAAACCATCCTACCAAGTTTTAAATCATTCTGGAGTACAATTGCTGAAAAAAGCTTGACGGAAATTTTCATATCATGTACACATATTTTTAAATCGGCTTAAGTCCCAAACAGGAAGTAGATGTCCGACAGGTCTGAAAATTGCTTAGGATGTACAGTTTGGCATACTGAACCATCCTACCAAGTTTCAAATCATTCTTGTGTACAGTTCCTGAGAAAAGCTTGACGGAAATTTTCATATCATGTTCATTTATTTTCACATCGGCCTAAGTCCCAAACAGGGACTACTAAAATTCTAAAATCTTAGAATTTGTTTATTTTCAGAGCTTGGCAACCCTGGCTATTGAAATACAAGTAAAATATATATCTCACAAGATAAGAAATTATTAGATCAAATTAATCATGATGTAGAAACTTTATTTATTTTATCATTGTTATTCTATAGTAAAAGTAATTTCACTTTTTTTAGGACACTGTTGATATATTGGTTGGTTGGCATATAGACACAACACAGAAAGACAGTCTAACCAGTTTTACATCCAAGGCCCTGATTGAGATGAGCCCATATTGGATCACAGACTACAACTTTTCTGTTACACTACTGGGACAGTTTCTGGAAGATATGGAGGCATATGCAGAGGTTTGTTTAAACAGGTTCTGGAAATACTGGTGTAGATATTGGTACAATCCTCCACCAAAAAATGAATTAAATCTGCAAATTTTCAATGATTTATATTGTGCAAAATACAGATACTTTTACAGCATATCTACAATTTAAATGGTTTTAGCAGATTATACAGTTACAATGTATAAGCTGTGAGACACATGATGTTGTCAAAACAAAAACTCACATGTTGAGGCTGATAAAGATACAAAGGATTTTTGGCAATAGGGCCAAATAAAAAAAATGTGTGTTTCAGGTTTTCCTACCTTCCCTAGTTTTTCCTGCCCACCCTAGCCTTTGTATAGCCATTTTTGCTTTTAAAGCACCGTTAACTTTGAAATTTGCTCCCCATTTACTCAAGGTAAAAAAATTAGATAAAAAAAATCAATGCCTACCTACCGACCCTATTTTTTTCAGGCTTGAATCCTATAACACACAAAAAAAAATTTGGCCTCGGCTGTCTAATTCTGTAAAAATCAACTGTCTTATTTGTTTAAGATTAGCTCTCTAAATATAAGGGGTATGCTTAGTGTTATGTTATATATGTAAATATTTTGCGTACAGAGAGGTCCTCCTTAAACTTATCATGCAATTGCCATAATAGCTAGTTAAGGTCTTTCCCTTCCGTAGGAAAGACCTTATTGATTTCGTTATGATTATTATTATTCTTTTTTTTTTTCTGCCGTCCGTGAGCAAAAAGTTTCTTAACCGATCTTAACCAAATTTGGCACACTTATTTAGCACTGCCAGGAATAGAAATGACTAAGGGCCTGACGCTAAACTTTTTGTAGTTTCGGCGCAATAGCGCAAAACGCTGTTTACCCTTGTTATCAGGTGGGCTCAGAAACGGTAATAGTTATCAAGATTCTGTTTAGTGAAAATGGTAGCTTACATCCTGGTGATGATTTATCATGCAAAAAGAATGCTGTAATTTACTTCCTGGTTGTGCGCGTATGGCGCAAACTTGGCGCAAAATGTCAAAATTGTCCGATTTTGATGAAATTTGGTTTCCTAGTAGATTTAAGGGTCCTGATAACGAATCTGTGGTCAAAATTTTTTTTGCGTTTACCATTGCCAAAATGGCGGTCGTCAAATGGTTTTTTACTTATAACTCGAAAACCGTAAGAGATAGTATAGATATTATATGAACAAAAAATGATTGTCTTGAAAAGACCTACAATTTGAGTCCAAGAAGTGCATGATTCGGTTGAGCGGTTACGAAATGGTGGCCGAAACAGGATTTCGCGAAATACGTTTTTTGCCAATAACTTGAAAACCGTAACAGATAGTATAATAGACATGTGTATAAAAAATGACTGTCTTGACAAGACCTATCATTTAAGCCCAAGAAGTACATGTTACGGTTGAGTGGTTTCAAAATGGCGGCCAAAAACCACATTCTATGCATTATTTACTTGTATATAACATTTAAACGGTTACAGATAAAATAGTAAATATATATATATTTATGATCAGTAATTAAAGAGCTTGACTTTAAGACAAAGGTCAAAGGTCATAGGTCAACTGAACGGGAAAGACCTCTCATTTGTTCTCTGAACAAATGGCACTTTAATTAAAATTATTTATTTTGTTTAGGATCTGACATACACATTCTCTGGACAAGCTTATCCTGATGAAGAACTACCTCTACCAGAGGAATGTATCATAAAAATCACAGCCCTTCTGAAAGTCTTCACAACAGTAGTCAAAAGTCTTGGAGAGAGTTTCAATGGACAGAGACCTGAACTAAACATGGATGAAGTTTTAGATGTAAGTGCATTTGCAAAGAAGTGTGTTACTTAAAGTTGAATTATTTTTAAAAATATTGACATCTTTAGATGAGAGTTTAAAAATTAAATAGCAAAGTAAAATGAAATTATCCAAAAACTAAAAATCGATAGATATTAGATGATTCAAGTTAATAATAATCAGCTATAAAAATGTAGGAAAAATTAAGAAAATTTTGGGATTTATGTAAAAGTCTTTAGGAAAAAAAAACTTGTTTACATTATTTTTCATGTTACTCTGAAAAGGTTGGAGTGAGTTCGTTTTATGCCTAAGCAACACTATATACTATTTGAGGGTGATTTAAAGGTTGGATAAACAGTTTAATAGTCAAATATATGTAAAATTAGAAGTATTTTTTATTGAAAATAATTAAAGCCCAGAAGATAGAATTTTCTCATGAACACAAACATCTGAGGAATGACTACCAAAGTTCTGTTCTTTGTTAATACTTTTTAGATTTATTTCTTAAAACTAATTTCTTTCTTGTTTTGATGCATGTAAAAGTTAAAAGGGAAGATGTCACAGAATCTTAGAGTTGTTTATTTCATTTTCAGATTTTAGAAAGAATAGTAAAAAGTGTTGATACAACAGTCAAGCATTATTTCTCTGAGCATCTCCTAATAGCAGGTAAAGAGTGACTGGAAAAAAATTCTCTATACATGTATATATTTATTTTCATGTGGTATTGTTTTGTTTGTAATTGAAATTTCTCTAATTTTTGTCCGCTTTATCAACCTCTCAACCAGTTGTGGGAAAATATTTGTCACCTCTAGAGAAAATTTTGTTCTCAGTGTAATTGCACGTGCAATTGATGATAAACCTTTTGCAATTTTTTACCTGTAGACATTAGCATTTATTAGAGAAAAACCTACAACTAAATTCTTGATGATTATGGAATTTTTAACATCTCTGGAAAATAAATTTGATATTTTAATCACTTGGCAAGCTTCGCCATTAGAATAATCAAACTTATTTCCCTTGATATTAGAAATTCCATAATCACCTCCATCACTTTGTAGAAGCTATATGTCTTTCATAGGTTTTTTTTCATACATACTGAGGCATATTTTACAGGAGTTAAGGACTTTTACTCTTGAACTCTATTATATAATTTAGGAATTACACAAGAACAGAAGATGTCAATGAAGTAGTAAAAGCAAACTTATTATAGAACTAAGTAATGTATAAATGCAATTATTGTACTAAGTATTTTGCCATCTACATGTAAAAGCCTGGTTTTGCCCATCATTTCTATGTGTTTCTTTATAGGATCATTGTAGTTTTGCATTTCTCTATTCTGCTATGGAACTGCCTTTTTCTGCCTGATTTTGTTTGACTTTTTAAATCTATTATCCATGTCTTACAATTCTATGTTTACCTTAATTATGTTCATATATCTTCTTACAGCTCACAAATGTATCAAGTTGATAATGAAGTTGATAGGAACTGAGAGTGTACACACAATGGACACAGTCCTGCCTTATATCCTCATACAGACATGTACAGTTAAAATGGTGTCCCATGAATACCTTATATCTCTACTATCTGTCACAAAGCAGGTGAGTTCCTTTAAGACCCTTGAATTAATTTATATTTATGATGTAACTTATGACATTTTACATCTTTTAAGAAAGAAGCACAGTGGTACAAAATAGGCATTTGAATAAGATTAAGAAAAAAAATGGACATAAAAAAGAACAACAACAAAAGATGAAAATAAACTGAACAATATTCTTAAAACATGTACAACAACCTTATGCACATAAATAAAAACTTAGCAGTAGGATGTCTAAAAAACTCTTATTATCTGCAGTCATACATTTATTTCTAGTTTGGCAGAGTGTTATTATACTGGTAATTGAACATCTTGCAATTGTCTTTAAAAATGATTTGCCTTCTCTTAACCTAGGCAATTGAATGTTTTGGAACCAGTTTACCAGTGAGTTTTGTGTCTCAGCTCCTTGCTCCATCTACATTGTTACAGCACACAAGATTCTCTCATAATGAAAAGGTCAGTAACTTATGAATGTATGAAAGACATTTCTATAAAAATCCTTCTTTTAATTGTCTTCCAACTAGTCCACTTTCCTCAGTACTGCCACATGTGGGTTACATACGGCTGTAAATGAAATAAAAGTGTAGTGCTATCATATTTCTTAATATTTTAGGTCATTCAGCTGACAGTTACAATTTATCATGAGTTGATGGCACTCAAGAGTGTACCATTACTTGAGGAGTCCTACAAGTAAGTATACAAATGTAATTCCTATATTAATATTTAAATATTTATTTAGCTTATACTCTTACTGAACCAGGGTTTTGATGGTCTATTGATCTTTAATTTTGGTGAAAGATAATATTTTTGTATTAAATATATAAATGTTGAAATAAACAACGAAAAACAGCATCTGAAATTATTGCAAATCCTTCATTTGATCTTGTTTGGTAGGTTTGTGGTAGGTGATTTACAGAGGGCCTACAACATACTGCTTCAGGAGGCTGGGGTGGAGACAGAGATAACAGTTATACCAGCTAATCCATTCGATCAGGAGAACTACCCTGTCAAACAGGCTGAGGCAGTCTGTGTGTTTAATCTGTGTGCCCTGGCAGAAATCTGTAACACGAAGACTAATCTTATTGCTGTAAGTATATCCAGTGGGGAGATTTTATGTGATACTCCTGTGTTTCATTCTGTGTCCATCCATTGGTCCATTTTCCCATGGTTTTCTGATGATAACTTAAATTTACCTCATTTTAGACCAATGGAAATGTTCAGGATGTTATATTGGAACATTCAATTTAAATGTAAAAGCTGTGTCTAGTTGTCAAAATTTGATGAAGTCTTCTTGGTTGCAATAAAAGAGTAGAATATGTGTAAATAAATATTTCTAAATATTTTGATTTTGAAAACAATAAGGTTATACATATTGAAAAAATGCACTTTTAATGGTTTCAGATGTGGGCTTTATCACCTAGCTTGTACAATCTTATCAGTCAACACTTTAATCCAACAGATGAAGACATTTGTGAGATGTTCCCTGCTGTACATTATGCAATGCTTAACACATTGTACTCACACTGTACAAGGTAAGAATTCATGTTTGAAATGTTCCCTGCTATTCTTCTACATTGATGATCACTTTACTAACACTGTACAATGTAATAATTCATGTTTGAAATGTTCCCTCTTTTCCATTTACCTCGCTGAACATTATACTCACACTGTACAAGGTAAGAAATCATGTTTGAAAAGTTCCCTGCTTTCCATTTACATTTCTAAACACTACTAATCACTGTACAACATAAGAATTCATGTTTGAAATGTTCCCTGCTGTCCATTTACATTGCTGAACTCTTTATTCACACTGTACAAGGTACGACATCATATTGTACCCCCATTCGTAAGATGTAAAATTGAAAATTTTTGTAACAGATTTCCTCTGCTTGACTAACACAGCTTAAGCATCATGAGTTGTACTGTGTCTCCCCTTTCTAGGTCAGTTGGTCATCAACTTCCTGTTTTCCGAGCCAAATTAGACTTTTTTATGGGTCAAAAATGGAAAAAAATTTGTAACAGATTTGTCACCATCTACAGATTGGATTAATTTCATATTTCTTACACAGCTTTAGCATAATGATATGTATCTTACCTCCCCTTGCTAGGTCAGTTGGTTTTTGTCTCGCCTGCGACGAATAGTCGCGGAAGGCGAGACATAGGTATTACTTTCCGGCGGCGGCGACGGCGGCGGCGGCGGCGTCGTAAACTTTTTTGTAAGACTTTTGTGGACAATGAATTGCTTGAAAAGTATAATAGCTAAGCATCTGATATTTGGTATACAGACAGTTCAGGTTATGGTCTACGCAACTGTCACCATGCCGTTTGACCCTGACCCCATTTTCACGCTCCAGTGACTCTGTGAACTTAGGTCTTTTTTCAGGCCGTAAACTTTTTTGTAAGACTTTTGTGGACGATGAATTGCTTGAAAAGTATAATAGCTAGGCATCTGATATTTGGTATACAGACAGTTCAGGTTATGGTCTACGCAACTGTCACCATGCCGTTTGACCCTGACCCCATTTTCACGCTCCAGTGACTCTGTGAACTTAGGTCTTTTTTCAGGCCGTAAACTTTTTTGTAAGACTTTTGTGGACGATGAATTGCTTGAAAAGTATAATAGCTAGTTATCTGATATTTGGTATACAGACAGTTCAGGTTATGGTCTACGCAACTGTCACCATGCCGTTTGACCCTGACCCCATTTTCACGCTCCAGTGACTCTGTGAACTTAGGTCTTTTTTCAGGCCGTAAACTTTTTTGTAAGACTTTTGTGGACGATGAATTGCTTGAAAAGTATAATAGCTAGTTATCTGATATTTGGTATACAGACAGTTCAGGTTATGGTCTACGCAACTGTCACCATGCCGTTTGACCCTGACCCCATTTTCACGCTCCAGTGACTCTGTGAACTTAGGTCTTTTTTCAGACCAAAAACTTTTTTGTAAGACTTTTATGGAAGATGAATTGCTGGAAAGTTATAATAGCTAGGCATCTGATATTGGGTAAACAGACAGTTGCGGTTATGGACAACGCAACTGTCACCATGCCATGTGACCATGACCCAATTTTTACGCTCCAGTGACTCTGTGAACTTAGGTCTTTTTTCAGGCCAAAAACTTTTTTGTAAGACTTTTATGGAAGATGAATTGTTGGAAAGTTATAATAGCTAGGCATCTGATATTGGGTAAACAGACAGTTGCGGTAATGGACAACGCAACTGTCACCATGCCATGTGACCATGACCCCATTTTTACGCTCCAGTGACTCTGTGAACTTAGGTCTTTTTTTCAGACAGAAAACTTTTTGTAATACTTGTGTGGACAATGGATTGCTTGAATAGTATAATAACTAGGCATCTGTTATTAGGTATACTGACACTTTTTGTGTTTATATCAAGAAATGAAAGCTTAGGTAGTTGATTTTAGCGATGGTGCCGGCAGGCGAGACATACTTTTAGTGGCCACACTTGTCTATTTCTTGTTTTCTGAATGGTTGAGTGGGAGTATGCTTAGCATGACTTCATGCAAGACCTTGCTTCAATTGTTCCCTTCTATCCATTATGCCTTGCTTAACACGCTGTATTCACATTGTACATGGTAAGAAATCATATTTCAGATGTTCCCTTCTATCCATTATTATATGCTAAACACATTGTACTTGTGCTGTACACATATCTTAGTATATAATTAGGATATTCAATCATAAGTTAAAATATCTTGATTTTAATTCTTCATTTTTCAGACATGGACATTTTATATCCAGTAGCCATTTGACCCAGAGTAACCTACAGGAAGGATCTGTGATGGCTAATGCTACGACCAGTGGGATCTTCTCTAACATACTACATCTTCTGTCCACACTACTGGCTAATCCTAGTTTGTCCTATGATAGCAGGTAATTTCGTGTTACTTGTCTGGTCTCCTCAGCTGCTTATGCCAGTGGCAGATCCAAAATTCTGAAAAGAGGGGGCCCACTGACTGGCCTAAGAGTGGGTCCGCTTTGGTCACATTTCAATGATTTCCTATATATTTAACCAATTTTTTTCCGCCAAAAGGGGGAGCCCAGGCCCTCCAGGCCCCCCCTGGATCCGCCTTTGTATGCTAAGAGGTAAAATTAAAGCCTGTGTACTAGCTTGTCTTTCTTCATCATATTACATTAACTTGTATATATTTTTTCAATTTTGATTATGTGACTGTAATTTTTTGTCTCGCTATACCAATTTTTGGGACTTGGCACATGCTGCAAGCCTGGTTGTAGAATTATGATAGTCTGGCCATAGGTGGGTGTAGAACTATTTTCCAGTTTTTGACCAGATTTAACCAAGTAAAAATCTGGGTTATCAAATGGTGAGTGTTGGTTGTGCAGCAAGCTTGTGCATGGGATAATTACTTTTGTAACAATTTTCTCAGCAATAAATAATAACAGCCTCTTGATATTTGGTATGCAGCATCACCATGAAGTTCCATACAATGGGATTCAATTTCAGGTCTGTAGCTTACCTTCTTCCTGTTGGTATGTTTGGTGCACCTTGTGATACTTAGCACAATGCATGCTTTGGATGCCAGCTCTGATCTACTTTTTCCGCATGAATGACAACCTAAAGAAGAATAGTTTTAAAAAATTGATTGATGTTGCCACATCAACCATAATGGTATGCACTTAGGGAGACTAAAAATTATGTGTTTTTTGGATGTAATAGAAAATAATAAGATCAAGATACAGCTCACATAACAAGTGGTTATTTAGAAAAACCACAATTGACAACTGCCAGCAGCCTTCAACGAGGCCAGTGTGCGCTGCTCGCTGTTCTGCAATTAGCCCATGGTCTAAATAAAATACATATAATTCAAATCGAGTCCTGAAATAGTCACAGATAGACCCCCTTTCTCAAACATGGAACAAAAAACATCAAAAAGACAAGAACCTACGAAAGATACCCCTGTTTATTTGTTTATTAAGAATACTATGGAGGAAGTGAGATTTGTAATCAATGTATTGCCCATTGTTAAGTTCAACAGAGAAAAAAAAAGTACTGTTAAAAGTGTTTCAAAATCACAAAACCAAGATTTTGTAATGACTTGATCATATTTGGTAACATCAACAAGTATTTGCCCTTCAATAAGATATTTTATCCCCTCAAACAAAGTTTAGCGGGTATATTGAAATCACCCTGTCTGTCTCTATACGTCCTTCTTCCTGTTCACGTATCTGTTAAGCACAACTTCTTAATCACTTTAAAGAAACTTTACTCAAAGGAGGTTCATCAAATTGAGATGTACAGAAAGAAATTTAATTGCTCATAGCCTCTTAGAAATATGATCTTTCAAGGCATATAATTTGGGCATGTGGGTAGTGAAGAAATTTGTGTAATAGCTATCTTAGCAACTACTTATCCCAGCCACATTACATTTGGAATACAGCATCAGGATGGGATCATTAACATGGGATTGTATTTCAGTCTCTCACTGACTTCATGCGAAACAAAATCCGGCCATTTTTTACTTAAAAGATTTTTGTCGACTATTTTGCTGCTTGTTTTGGGAGCCTGTCAGCATGAAAATAGATTGAAAGTCTGCACAGATATATGAAACACCTTTGTAAAACATCATCCATGTCAACATGCTTCCATTATGTCACCTACAACGTGGTGCAAAGCCACAGAGAGCTACTTTGGCACTATTATTATGTCTACTCCACATCTTGTCAGCACAACTCCTCTGAAACTACGGAACTGAATTCAACAAAACTTGGTAAATAGGAAGGACACCATATGTAGTTGTGCATGTTTCCAGGAAATTTTGTGGCAGTTATGGCTTTTTGAACTTAGAACTTTTTGGGGAAACTGGGGGAGACACCGTTTGTGCAGGCAAAAACAAACTTTAATTTTCTTGGCTTCTGATTTGTCCTGGTGCATCACAAAAATTTTGTTACATTATTTTTGTCTTGCCTGCGAAGCAGAGCAGGACATAGGTGTTACTTTACCGGGGGCGGCGACAGCGGGGTTAACTTTTTGGAAAAGTTTTATGAGCACCTCAATATCTCAAGAACTATAGGTCCTAGATTGATGAAACTTGGTATGCATATGCCCCAGTTGTAACTAGCACAGTTGCATCCCCTTCTTTTGACCTTGACCTTGATTTTCTGGTTGAGTGACTTTGACAATTTTCAATACATATAATAACAATGGAAAAGTTTTGCAAGCACCTCCATATCTCAAGAACTATAGGTTCTAGGTTGATGCAAGTTGGTTTGCATATGCCCCAGTAGAAGCTTATCACAGCTGCATACCCATCTTTTGACCTAGACCTTGATTTTGTGGTTGAGTGACTTTGACAATTTTCAATACATATACATGTAATAGCAATGTTAAGGTTTTTGCAAACACCTCTATATCTCAAGTATTATTAGTCCTAGGTTGATGAAACCTGGTATGCATATGCCCTAGTAATAGCTTTGCACAGTTGCATCCCCATCTTTTGACCTTGGTTGAGTGACTGATTATTTTTATTGCATATATTAGCAATGTTTAAGTTCTATAAACATCTTTTGATCTCATATACTGAAAATCCATGTAAATTTAAAATATAGTGGAAGTAAGAAGGAATAATTGTTTCTGATGGTGCCGGCAGACCAGACATACTTGAGTGTTAACTCTTGGTTTTTTTTTATGCCATTATATGGTGTACAGTACATGTAACTTATTTACTTGATTTTTACTGAATATATGTACTTTAAACATGTTACTAGTTAAATGCATGTGATATGTCTGTTAATCTAGTAAATGTTTAGATTTTAAAAATATGGTAGTATTGTTGAATGGTTTCATATATGTGTTCGTTGTACAAAAGGTTGTTTTAGGCTGTGAATAAATACACTCATATTGAATCATTTGTTTAGCATACTATGAAAATTTTGCGGTAGGTTTACTCTAAATAGCCAGTATGGCAGATAAATATGGTATTGCATTTCTAGCAAAGTTTCATTTACTAAACATTTATAATTTATAACTGATAAAATAATACTTTTTACAATGCATTTATTGTGAAAGCATTGCCATTTCATGATTTGCTGTCTTTACCATAAGGGTGTCCTTTCTTAAATCCCCTTCAAAAAGATATATATATACATGCTTGAAAAGATGTCATATGTGTTGATCATGTCATTTGATAGGAAATTCTTTTGAATTTTGTTTTAATTTTGAATGAATGAATGGTATAAATACTTGTTTAGTGAATGAAAAGTAATAATTGGTTTACAAACTTTTTACATGAATGAAAATTAATAATAGCTTTTTATGATCAATTTGTGATTCAATTGTTTGAAATGATATGGTAATTACACAGAGATATCAGAAGAACTTTAATAGTTTAAATATATCTGTTATCAGATGGCCTATAAAAGGTGTTTTTTTCAAAGTTGTATTTCTACTGTGCATATTTGTAAAGACTATTTATATACATACATATACAAGATAGTCTTTAATCATGTAAATGATTACTTCAAATTTAGTTTTTGATTGGAGATAGAAGAATTATATTTCATATAGGAAATCTATATTGGAAATTTACATGTATATAAGAGTGTTGATAATACCCTTGCTCAGTTTCAATGTCACAATGTAAACTGTTGAAACTTTTTAAAAATTAAAATGGGTTTGGCTCAAAGTGTATACTCACTATACCGTGATCAAAGTGTATACTGTGATCAACATGATGGATGGAAAAGCAATTTATTTTGCCAAGATTGTCAAAACTTAATTTGTCTATTATGTGCTGTTTCTAGTCACAATAACCATGCATGTGTTGATATTGCCACAGAATGTGAGAGAAAACGACATTCCTCTGTTGATTTTAAAGAAGAACTTAAAAATAGAATAGACGACCTGAAGGACCAATCATGTAAACTGAAAATCTTGATATCAGAAAAGCATGAAAAATATATTGAGACTGGGAAAAATATTGTTAAAAATGAGGAAATTGCCATTGCTAAAATTAAAAGTCATACCAAAATATTAGAGGAGGAATTAAATGATAAATGGAAGGCAATTTCTGATTCTTATGAGCATATACAAAAAGACATTAATGATAAGATAAAGGATTTAAATTCAATTTATGACAAGACCAATGAAATAATATATAAGTCTGTTGACAGGAACAATGAGATTGGTGAAAGTAAAAGATTTCATTTTCTACAAGAATCGATAAACTTACATCAACGTCTTTCTGAGAATTATGAGTTTTCTTTACCAACATATTTATATGACATGAAAACTCAAGACTATATTTCTGGATCATTTAATGAAATCGGATTTATAATCGGACATTTGCATTCGTATGATGGATTTGCATCCAAGAGTAATGCTTCTCAACCAATCAATGACTGCACTCTGTGTAAGACCTATCATGTGGAATCCACACAAACTGAAATTAACTTTTGTGATAAATTTTCACAAACCAATATTATTATTTGTGATAAATTTATACAAACTGATATTAACTTTTGTGACAAATTTACACAAACTGATATTAACTTTTCAACACAGAATTCACTTGCATTCAGAGAAAAGTCAACCCAATATGAAGAAAGCAAGAATAAAAAAGTCTTTCAACCAGATATGAATCTACCAGTGCCTGAAAAATATGTAAATCCAGTTGCAAGACCCAAGGAAAAAAATATGGATAGACAAGAATTTAAAAAGTTGAAGAGTAAATCAAGGGAAAATATAGTTAATCCTGAATTCTGTATACAGAGGGATACTCAAGTTGAAAACCTAGGAAGTCAGATGACATGTCTAAGATCTTATCCCACCGCTTTTGTAATCAATGATATTGAATTCCCTGCTGGAGATTTCATGTGGTTGCGTTCTAATGGAAATATATTGAAAGTGACAACTGAAACGGGCATCACAGAGGTAAAAGCTACTCATGTATTTGGTGCAGTTAGTATGACGGAAAGTCAGTCAGGTGGACTTCTTATTTGTGTACATGGTGAGTCTCGACTCCAACATATGAACACTCGCACTGAGCTTAGCAAGAGCATCATGGTAAACACTGCCAAAATGTCTCCGATATGTGTCAAGACATTTGATGAAATTGCCTACGTCTTGGCTGGTAATAAAACAAAATCACCATTAGATAGTCATCAAGCATTGTTTAAGGTTGACTGGTATGGAAAATACCTTCGTGTGTACAAAATTGACAAAAGTGGCAAGCCATTGTTTAGAAATGCTCAGAGTTTTACTGTCATCCATGAAGAAACTTTATTTGTATGTGATGATGATAGAGTTCTGATTTTAATAGATGTGAATGAAGTTATAGATATCACAAAATATACTGGCCACCCTGCAATTAATGCCTCAATAAAATTCAAACCTTATGCCATTGAAAAGACTCCTTCTCAAAAGGTTTTAGTCTCTGATAAAGATAGTAAAACACTTCATGTCATAGACAAACATGCAAAACTACTAACATTTGTCAAGTTGGATTTCCCAGTACAAACAATCAAATGTTCAGCTGGCCATCTCTTCCTTGGGTCCTATACATGCTTCTCTCAACTTCCACAAGGTCATGTACAAGGCAGACCTTATCAAAGCAACCTACCAGCATCAGGCAGTGAAATGGAAAACTCTAGTGACTGGGAAGACACCGCAAACATATCAAAGTGTGATGAGAAAACTGAAGAGAGTGTTGAAGGATGCATCTATGATGTGGAAATCGTAGGAATTGACATATACAAATAGACATGTTAAAGACAAGATTTTACAAATTTTTGTGGAACTTTTGGCCTTTTGGACTTGAAAATTTGCAGAAAATTCTGCTTCGTTATGTTGTGGACACAACATCTCTGAAACTACTGAACAGATTTTTATTGAACTTGGTTTGCAAGAAATATACCACATGTAGTTGTGCATATTACCAGTTTTTTTTTATTTACAAAATTTTGTTTGAGCTATGGTCCTTGGAACTTAGAAATTTGCCAAAAATCCTGATTCATCATCTTGTGGATGCAACTCCACGAAAATACTGAGCAGATTTAATGGAACTTGGTATGCATGAAGTATACATGTACCATATGAACTTTGCATTTTGCCAGGAATTTTTTATCTGCAAAATTTTGTGTGAGTTAGTCCTTTAAACTTAGAAATTTGCTGAAAATCTTGATTTTCCATCTTGTGGTTGCAACTCCTCTGAAACTACTTAACAGAATTTAATGAAACTAGGTGTGCAAGAAGTATAACATACAAAATCATATTTAGTTGTGCACCTTATTTCACAAAAATTTATCAGCCCAAGAAGCAAAGAGGCATTCCAGTGTTAAAAGATTGAAAGGGCAATGACAAAACCAATAAACATGAATGAAAACAGCAGGAAGAAACACAAAACATAAAAGAACACAAGATTAACTCCCAACCCCCCTAAAAAAACAGAACACAAAAAAAATCTAGAGAAATTAAGAAAACAAAACAATGTTAAAATGACAAGACAACAACTCCAAGATGATTGTTTTGTTCATGTCAGCATTTTAATTTAAGGCTATAGTTGTTTAATATAAGACATTAAATGAAAGGTGGAAGAATTCAAAAGCTCAAATGGATATTTAGACAATGAAAAGTATGTTACAAAAAAGAATGTTTGAAACTAGGTATTCACAGTGAGTGCCAAGTACCCAGATGACTGGTTTGGCACTTTGCACGCTAGTGTTTGTTCCCGAGATGGTTGAATGGGGTTACACTGTCATCTTGCAAGTGAGGTTGTCAGAAAAACTTCCTTTTTCCAGTGACTGTCAAAACTAATGTGCCTGATTGGCATAAAGGTTCATGCAATCAATTACCAACACTAAGCATCTCTTAATTGGTTGTCATTTGTTCACTGTTTACACACACAAAAAAAGTGTCAACTTACTTAAAAATTATTACATGTATTGTCAATCATAATAAGAACCTCAAATAACATTGCAACCAAGGCTAAAAGTAAAACATACATTAAAATAGCATTAAAAGGCTAACAAAATACAGTTATTGTCCCCCGCCGCAACGCGTCGGAGGGACTTAGTAATGGTCTCCGTCCGTCTGTCACATTTTTTGTGGGTGCAACTCCTCGGACACTACTGAACTGATGTTGCTGAAACTTTACACACTGATAGGGTACAATTAGTAGATGATCATCCCATATTTGAAATTTTCAAAATGGCCGCCGTTTCCATGGAAACAGGGAAGATAGGTCAAAATATAGGACATTCAATATCTCGGTTATCTAGGTGCACAGGGTTCTGAAATTTTGTAGGCTGATAGAGCAAAAGGTACTCTATAATAATACCAAAAAATTTTGAAGCGATATTTACGGTTTTCGAGTTATTTACGAATTTGTGATTTTTCAGTCCAAAAAATGGGACTTTGTCAAACGTTTTTGTGGGTGCAACTCCTCAGACACTACTGAACCGATGTTGCTGAAACTTTACACACTGATAGGGTACTGTTAGTAGATGATCATCCCATATTTGAAATTTTCAAAATGGCCGCCGTTTCCATGGAAACAGGGAAGAAAGGTCAAAATATAGGACATCCAATATCTCGGTTACCTAGGTGCACAGGGTTCTGAAATTTTGTAGGCTGATAGAACAAAAGGTAATCTATAATAATACGAAAAAAAATTTGAAACAATATTTACAGTTTTCGAGTTATTTACAAATTTGTGATTTTCCGGTCCAAAAAATTGGACTTTGTCATATCAAACATTTTTGTGGGTGCAACTCCTCGGATACTACTGAACGGATGTTGCTGAAACTTTACACACTGATAGGGTACTGTTAATAGGTGATCATCCCATATTTTGACAACCTATTTCTATCGTTTCTCAGAGAATATAGTGCTTGAATTGACATACCACACAACTTTTATGCGGCGGGGGACACATGGCTACGCGTAGAAATCTTGTTACAGTACAGATAAAATAAATCTGATAGATATAAGGTACTTCAGAAGCAAATTTTCTGCAAAAGCCTTCTTTAAATCAAAATTGTTTGATAACCCTTATTTAAAGGTAACAATAACAAACGTGTAACCAGCAACATGAAACCTCACTGTAACAAGAGTGAACTCAGATTGATCAAGAAGGAGAAGCATCCCCCCTGTTCACTTCATATTAACCAAATACAACATTAAGCTTATTTCATTCTGTTTTCAAGATGTTTTTTTTTGCTGTTAGAACTACGATGGTTTATCTAATATTCATGGGGTATCAATTTTGGGGGTTGTCTGAAACCCACAAAATTTGATACCCCAGGAAAAAAAATTTAACATTGATCTGTATGCTGCAGATCTCAGAACCACAAATCTGACAATCCACGAACTAATCACTTTCCATCAAACCATAAAATTGTTTCCATGAAAATAAATGAATAAAATTAAAACTATTGCAGATCGAGAAAAGTTGTTGCTAGTTCATTTCTTAAACTCTTCTAAAGTCTCTGTTAAGTTGAATATAGCAATCAAATTTAGCATTTGTTTATGTTTTGTGTGAAAGCATGAAAACTATTGCCTACAAAGTAAACAGGGTACAAATGTATTTATACATGTAGTATCTGATGGACTAATAAGACTCATGGAGATGTGTAGCAATCTTGTTTTTCAACAGTCTTAACATAACATAACAGGTGTGCAAAAGGGTGTTAACACTGGGAGAATCTCTCTACAGAGGAACTTTCAAACATGTGAGAGGGCTGCATGAACACATGAAATTAACAAGGTTCCAGATGAACATGACAACCTTGAAAAATTAAACATGAAATGATGATGTGGAAAGATTCTCCCAGTGTTGACATCTTATTGCCTGACTGTTTTGTTATTTGATGTATGATATTTTAAATAACTTTTCATCTTATTTTAGATCCAGTCTGCTTCTCAATGGTTTAGTAAAAGTTTTCAGGGTTTCTTTAGATTCGAATCTTGACTTATATATACACATTTATTTTTAGGTGTCTGTGCTTGAGATGGGTATCTGACATCATATCTAACTTGCTGACTAGTTCCTTTATATTTGGTGGAAAAGATTTTGAGACCCTCATAAAGAGCCTGATTCAGTTAGGTATGTATTTGTACAGTAGAATAGAGAATAATGGGATGTGGTATAAGATTACGTGACACAACCCACATAAACAAACCGCAATTTAAAAAATTCACAATGGAAGACCGTCAGCAATCTTCAACAAGACCAGTGGTCACTGCTTCTCATCTTGCAATGGCCCTAGACTAAAAATATGTAAGATTCAATACAGATCCCCAAATTATCACCAAAAGACCCATTTCTAGACATAGAAAAATAAACATAAAAAGAACAGAGACAAACAGAAAGACATAGAAAAATAAACATAAAAAGAACAGAGACAAACAGAAACTTTGACAAGGATTCCTGGCTTAGGACAGTCACATATAAAATGTGGCGGGGTAAGATAAAGTTCTTTGGGGTCCAAAAAAGCTTCCCCCTATTTAGCCTTTAAGCAATTAAAAAACGGATAAAAACAAGAAATTGAAACAAAAACAGCAAAACTAAATAAATGTATAACACTCCAGTAAATGAAAGCAGCACAATGTCATTATTTTATGGAGGTGCAAATATTGCTTATATAAATATTTTGCTTTTATTACAGGCCACCAAAAAGACTATTACATTGCACTGACTGTTTGTCAAAGTTTGCAAAGTGTCTTCAAAATCACCAGTAAACTGTCGCTTCCAGTTATACAAAGGTTTGTATATTATTATTATGTGGCTATAGTTATGCCCTATCTACAAATTCAATCTGTCCCACCAGGTTTACATTCAGGCTGAAGTTTCATTACCATCAAGGAAGTGTGGTACCATCAAGGAAGTGTGATACCATCATGAAACTTAATACAATTATACATCAGGTTATCGATAAACAAAAATCACCATGAAATTGTACCTTCCTCATCAACTTCATGGTTGATTGACCAAAGAAAAAGGGGGAGTTATACCTAGGTTTACCTAATATCAAGGAAGTATGGTACCATCATGGAACTTTATACACATATACATCAGGATATGGACTAACAAAAATCATCTTAAAATTATACCAGCCTCATCAACTTCATGGTTGATTGATCAAAGAAAAAAGGGGAGTTACACTTAGATTTACCTTTAAGGTACTTTACCATGAAGAGAGTATGGTATAACCATGAAATTTCTTACAGATATAAATCAGGATATGAACATATAAAAATCTTCATGAAATTTTAACTGTCTCTTCAAATTTAATGGTTTGGTAATTGTGAGAAAAATAAATGTTCAGAGATAGCGTTATGTCTTTCGTGCAAATTCTTGTTGTTTTGTATTTTACATGTGTGAAAATAGTGTACAAGAAGAGAAAATTGCAATCCAGAAATGACTTTTATTAATTATTTTGATATGTTCTCTGTACTTTTAGCAGCTCTTAAAAAATAAGAATGGCCTCATCAAAATGAAATTTGAATAAATAATTGAACAACTTGAGTTCATCAATTGAGTTAATAAAATCAATGGCAATGTGACAGGTGTGCTATAGCAAGCAGGAATTGCCTACACTTCACTCTCGTTTTGAGTTCATGTTGCTTATTGAGGTTTGGTTGTTGTATGTATTTTTTGTGGTTTTTGTTGTGATGTTTTTATTTCTACAGATTTTGTCCTTGTCTTTTCAGAATAACAATATTTGATTGCCCCTTTGGTACACCTTTGCTTCTTTCACAAAAAATTGTTTGCCTTCAACAATCTTGAAAAATCAATAAAAGACTTTTGTCTTGTTTTATATGACTACTGAGTTCAAGAAATTCATGTAATTGCTTCAGCAAACTGTGTGTATACACTGAAAAAAGACCCACTAGTTTATTTCTTATAAATTTTGACTTTCAGTTGCCTGAAGTTAAGTGTTTACAAGCTGACAGATAATTCTGAAAGAGTGAGGAACACTTACTTTGATCTGTTGAAGATTTTACCAATGGACATCACTATTAGGTAAATATATACATGTATTCAGTATTGGAAACTTTGACTCTACTTTTGTTAGAATGTTCCAAAGATTAAATGGAAAGTACAATTTGTTGTTGATGTATAGCTGCAATAAAAGGACATGACATGTTTATTTTATGATGTCCAATAAAAAGATCAAAGGAAAAATAGAAAGTAAAGAAAATTGACACTGACAAATTCTTTTGCAGATCAAAAATATCACAAATTTTGTTGGAATCATGTAATAGATACAAAAATAGGAAGTGTTTATCCTTTTGCAGAGTTTACTATCATTTATCCATAAATTGTTTAGTAATAATGACATGAAAAAGTACTGGAAATATAATATTCATTACACAGTCTTAGAAATAAACATCTGAGTCTATGAAGACCTATCTCCAAATTTAAAAGAATTCTTGTATTAAAAGGAAAATTTTATAAAAACTATGTAAACCTACTCAGTTTTACATGGAATTAGTCTGTGGTCTACTGCCTATTTCTTTCACGGAATACAAAATGTATCTTTACCAATATCACAAATGATTTGCATGTTATTAAACAGGAACAACAACCTTCTACATTTGTGTGATGACGACGATCAGTCTATCAGTATTCAGGAAAGTGCAGAGGGTGTAACGGCAGCTTGGTTAGCCAAGCGTAACCTTATCAACAAAATACCAACCATGTCCTTTCATTCACACAGCTTCAAACAGGTCATGGCATTCTTGTTACAAAAAGCTTCTCCCAAGTAAGTTTAAAAGAATTAGTTTTAAATATTTTAATGCTTTAGATGCAACTCCATAAGTTGTTATGTGTGAAGAAATTTTTTTACTACATTTTGCAAACTTTCAGTGTATCACATCACTGTATTGAAGTCGTATATTTAGTAAGGTGTCAGCATAGAAAAACCAAAAAAAACTATAAAGACAAGTCTTTTTGATATGCATGAAAATGGTTACTGATAGATGTGATTTTAAAGGTCTTTTTTTTACATGATTGACAAAGTTCATAAAAGAACACTTATAACATTATTTAGATATGAAAGCAATAATTTGAAAAAAATTTTTGATGAATAGACAAGCTCACCATTTATTTTTATTATGTTTATGTATGATGTGAAGTAAAACATGCATTTTAAAAATTTTCATTAGAATTCAGTGCTACGAGTTTGTTTTTTTACGTTCCCATTTCCATGTATTTATTGTCAAAAGAAAATAATATTGAATATTTTTTCTTGAACAGCCAATCAGGTAGCTGGCATTGGTTGGAGGCCATGTTCTATTCATGTCAACATGAGAACAAAGACATCAGATCAGAGGGAGCTTTCAAGATCTCAGATTTTGTTAGTAGACTATGGATATACATGTGTAAACTAAAAATGTTACTATTCAAATACTCTTTGGCTACAGGCTTTAAATGTGAACATTTTCTCAGGATGCTATTATCACAATTTTACAATTGAAACCTTTTTCAGTGGGGAAAAGTTGTGATTCTTTTGATAGTTTGTTTTCTTTTCTTACAGAATTGCCATTCTTATTTACAGTACTGTTAAAATAGAAACTTTAGCAAGGGATTTATTTTTGCGAATTTCACATCATCGATTTACTTATGAAAATAAAACCACAGAGGATTGACTTCACTGCCTATAAAAAATCAGATGTTTTTCACACAAAAACAAATTTGTGAACACATTCCAGAACAGAAAACAGGAAATTAAAACCACAGGGAACTATGGTCTTTTACATCATTATACAATGTACTGTAAACCAACTAATTTTTTAGAGCAATTTATTTCCGCGAATTTCACGACTTACAGAAATTCGCAAAAATAAATCGTCACGAACAGACTCTTTTCTATAGTTATATAATTGGTTTAACCAAAAAATCACAAAAATAAAATATCTGCCAAATTGCCCTCTGATATAGAAACGCGAAATAAAGTACTTGCGAAAATAAGTTGTTTACAGTATTTAGAATGCCATTGTTAATATATTTACAGGTTGATGGTAATGAAGCAATGCTATGGTTCTGGGCAACATGGGAAACTGCCCAATACTGTGTTCTGAACAGGTTAAGGACTCCACTAGGCAAGGCTCAGGACACATTTACCTCCATAGAGGGAGTGCTGAAGACCCTTGCATTAGAAACACAGCACCACAACGAGGAGAGGTCAAGAGAAGAAGGATCTACTGGTATGATATAGTTAGGGCTTACAATATCCTTGCACATGCTATGACTTAAAAAAAAACTGGTACCCTTCTTGTTTTACACATCGATTTAGTGCCATTTATTCAAAATGAAAATACATGACCTAGAAAGTTCAATATAGGGTTAACCTAAACATGCTAAAGAACTATGAGATAAAATTATTTAGAGATATAATGTTTTGTTTTTCCAGGTAAAACAAGTCTGAAGGAGTCCCACATACACCTTCTGCTACAGTTTATGGAACATCTAGAGAAGCTTCTCTACAATTCTTATGAAGGATGTGCTGTAGCAATGCCTATGTCACCTAAGGTAAAAAATCTAAAACATGTTACAACTTTTACCAAAGTAGAGACTATTTGACAATCAAAGCTCTCAAAGAAACACTGTCTTAATTATTTTTTTTATTCTTGGATAGGCCATATTGAGAATCTGATTCTCTCCCGCCCTGATTTTTTCAGCTGCCTGGAAAAAAATCATTTTGATTTTTTTGCAAGTTATGTTCATATTCAAAATGAATAAAGAATTAAATTTGACCTCCTCCTCCATATTTTCTAGAAATTTTAATGAGAATCTAGGAATTATTTTATTATGGCTATAATAGAACTATCATTGACTTATGATGATTATTTTCAACAATAGAATGGGACCAGCACTACTTGTGGTATTTGTACAACTACTGGAGAATGCAAGTGTTTAGTGCTTCAGATTCAAATTGCACAAAACAGACACCCATGACAGAAAGACAGATGACTGGACTCTGCTTTCCATTTTGCTGTGCAGGTCAAAATAGTGTAATCTTTCTACCAATTTTAGGTTGTATCTGTCTCATACAGGGTAGTATATTTCAGGCTGTGAGAACATTCTTTAGAATCAACAAAGGAACCTGTTTAGAATGGCTGTCTAGAATCAGAGGTCACATGATTAAGATAGCTCTGAACGGTGGACTGCCTGCCTTGGCTGTCAGACATGCCCATGAACTTTTGAGAGACATGAAAAAAAGTGGAGATATTCAGGTATGTTTTCCATATGATTTAAAAATTTTCATAAAACACTGCCATAGATAGTTAGTAAATAATAAGAACAACTTACTTAGTCCTCTTCGCCCTGGCTTGCACATAAGTCCTGCACCAGAGACCTCCAGTATGCTCTATCTTGAGCCTATGTCAATAAGAACAACAATATCATTAAAAAGGCTGATCTAGTTTTTAAACTTTCATCTTTTTGTATTAAAAATTTTAAAGAAATATTGATAATAATTATACCCCCGCTTCGAAGAAGAGGGGGGTATACTGTTTTACCCTTGTCCGTCCGTCCGTCCGTCCGTCCGTCCGTCCGTCCGTAACAAAACTTCTGTCACAGTTTTCTAAGCAACTACATGAGATAGAGATCTGATATTTTGTATACAGCTTTATCCTATAGTACCATATGGTGTATACCGATTTTATGCTCCTAGATAGTCTACTTCCTGTTTACCGAATACTTAGGTTTTTACACATAATAGACATAAATGCAAAATTTCCGTCACAGTTTCCCAAGCAACTACATGAGATAGAGGTCTGATATTTTGTATACAGCTTTATCCTATAGTACCATATGGTGTATACCGATTTTATGCTCCTGGGTAGTCTACTTCCTGTTTACCGAATACTTAGGTTTTTACACATAATAGACATAAAAATGCAAAATTTTCGTCACAGTTTCCCAAGCAACTACATGAGATAGAGGTCTGATATTTTGTATACAGCTTAACCCAATAGTACCATATGGTGTATACCGATTTTATGCTCTTCTGTAGTATACTTCCTGTTTACCAAATACTTAGGTTTTTACACATAATGGACAAAAATGCAAAATTTCCGTTTCTCAAGCAACTACATGAGATAAAGGTCTGATATTTTTTATACAACTTTATCCTTAAGTCCCATATGGTGTATAGTGATTTTATGTTCCTAGGTCAACTACTTCCTGTTTACCGAGTATTTAAACTTGTATGCATGGCTTAGTTTTGGGAGCGGGGGTATCTCTAGTGAGCATTAGCTCACAGATTTACTTGTTTAACTTTGTGTACTTCAGTGGAATTTTTTAGATAAAGCATAAGTGTAATATTATTCCACAATCATCTAGTAGACAATAACCAGCAGTGGAATCCGCCAATTCCAAAATCTGTTTGTATAATTTACAAAAATATTTTCTAAATTCCAAACACAATTCCATTCCTTTTCTTGTATCAGAGTACAGAGTTTGAGCAGACAGTGCTGTTCCTTGTTAAAGGTCTATTGATGATGAAACAATCAGATGCTCTGTCTGGTGTATACAACTGGTGTAGGGATGTGATGGGGAAGAAACTACTGTGGATAAAGGCTGCCATGGAGAAGGCTTCTGGCAGGTTAGTGGTGTTGTAGTACATGTATTTAGCGTGGTATGCTCTATTGTTATGTCCCTTCTACGAAAGTAGGGGGCATATAGAGTTCCGGTCCCTTTGTCCGTATGTTCGTCTGCTCGTCCCAAACATTGCAAGATGGGACATTATGTCATTTTGACATATTTTTGTTTAAAACAATAACCGCAAAATCTGTCCATAGCAAACCTGTTTGGGGTGGAAGAAGGTGTTTGTTATAGACTGATGTTCAGTTTTATAGTTTTAAAATTAATAGAACTATAAAGATAGGACTTTTAGATCCAGTTCGGATTAGGCAGGTTTTCTGTATTAGAAGGGGTTGATGTACACAGGATTCAATGTGTAAAACAAATAAAAATGTCACAAATCTGGAAAAAAACCTTTAAATGTACACAATCTGTTTCATCTAAAAATAGAACAAAACTGAATACATTGCTGAATTGTGACTTAACCTTTCACTGGAACAAGATCAGGTTTAGCGCTTTCTCAAATTAGCAATCCATTCAAAGATCTGGTAAAAATATCTGTTCAAAATTTATTTTACATTTTTAAGTCATTCTTCTATAAAATCTGTAGATCACTTATCTTAAACTAAGACTAGTTGATTCAGTCCTTCATTAACATTTCAGGTACGAGAATGCAGGAAAAGAGTTTAAGAATGCCCTGACAGCATTACTGAGTTCTGATTCTGAAGATTTAGATGGTAAACCAGATGTTACCGTGCCTACTAAGATAACTGGTATACTCAGTAAACATAACACACCACTCAACAATACCACACATGTCACTACAGTACAGCAGGAGAACCATCTACCCAGCGTTAGAATAGGATTTGTCGTTGATCAGGTAATAGACCTTCTCTTTCATTCCTATGGTTTTATCATTGTTGGTGGGAAACAATTTTCTTGGTTTTCATGGATTACAGCCAGCCACAAAATTATGAATAAAGTGTTAATTTTACATTTATTTCTACTAGCAACATGTGCCAACTTAAAAATTAAAAATCTGAAGAAAAAGACGAAAGGATAAAGGAATTTTTTTGTTTTGAATTACCTCTAAAACATTACCATTGAGTAGCATTAACACAGAACAACTTCAAATATATGACACAAAAGAATGAAGGAGTCATTCCAAGAAAAAATAAAGGTTTTCTTTAGAAAACACCTGAGAATCTCAGATAACTAGATAACAAAGGGTGTGGAATAAACACTTCATCATAACAAATAAACTTGAATAAAATGAAATCTTAGTAGAAACACCAAGTCAATTTATATACATTGTTCAGGTTGTTGAGTGTTACCAGAGTTTAGGAGATTGGCAGTCAGTTATGGACTGGCAGGAAACCGTCATGGAGTATCGTCAGGACCCATCACATTCATCTGTACAATCTGCATTCCATACACAGATGGATTCTAACTACACCAGGTCAGAATTTAGGTCATCGGAAAAAAATTTACTTTATATATACATTATCCATGTATTAATAGTAATTAATATGACCACCGTAAAGATAATTTGACATTTAAGGAACTTATCACAAACAAAGGTATGTCTTTTAAGCACATTTCTAATTTTGGGTTTTTTATGAGATTTAACATGAAGGAAGAAGTACAACAGATGGAGATGTACAAGAAAAAAAGTCATTGCTCTTGGATATATTGGTTAAATATAGAGCTGGATATCCTTTAGTGAACTCGCTCACAATATTCCTAGTTACTTATAGTTATTTTTATTTTTATATTGGCAGAGCTTTCAAATATTTTTTTATATTTTACCTGTGTTATTGATTTTTGTTGTCATTCAGGCTATCAATTTGTTTCCTGTAAAAAGGGAAATAAGTCATTATGTCGCCTGGAACTTGTTGCAAAGCAACATAGGGGTTACATTGACACTATCCGTCGTCTTGTATCGTCTTCCTGCTTCTGCGGTGTGACAAAAATTTTCGACACATTTTTCCAGGCAGCTACATATCACAGCCTCTTGATATTTCGCATATAGCTTCTTTCTATATTACTTTATGGTGTTAAGTGATTTTGTGCCCGTTATTCATCTACTTCCTGTTTACTGAATATTTTAAGACGCAGGCAACATACGTCTTCTATGGAAGACCAACATTCTAGTTGTCAAGATGTTTTTTTCACGGTAGTATGTGCTGAACATTAATTTTAACTTTTTCAAAATTTTTCAGAGCTTTGGCTGAGTTTGATATGTTCAATATTCCTGGTGTCAAGGAGTACATGGAACTGGTTCCAGGAGGCTCTTTCAATGAGGTTACCAAGGAAGATTTAGGAGGGAATAAATTATGGGGAACCAGTCAGAAACTGGATCATGTTCACCAGCAGTTCATCAGGGCAGCTGCTGCATTAATGGACCAGAAACAGATCAAGTATGTGTAAATAGTTCAATAAAATATTATTTGTTTGGGGGTGAAAATCCAGTTATTTTCTTTACATAAAGTTCATAAATTTTATAAATAGACAACAATGATTTAGATTTGTGATTTATACAATTTTGATCATTTTCATTTACTCTTTACAGATTTTTTAACTCCATCATTTATTGTACCCCCCCCCTTTTCAAAGAAGAGGGGAGTATACTGGTTTACCTTTGTCCGTCTGTCCTTCCGCAACAGTTTTCTCAGCAACTATAGTCCGTTTGAGTTTCATATATCAACGAAAAATGGCTTGTAAATTTACGTCTTGCAAAATAATTTAACTATTTTAGTATGTCATGACTTTTTAATGGCATACGAACTCAGGCAAAAAATTTCAAAATTTTTGCATGATTAATAAGAATGTTTTCTATAGACCTTAATAGTAAAAATGAACAAAAAATTCATAAAAATCCATGGGAGTACAACCTAGTGACCAGGAACAGCATTTGCTCCGTTTACCTTTAAAAATCCTTTGTGGAGCTACTTGGTCACCTAATCTCTTATTGTTAGTCCTTTCAATTATGTTCAGGTGGGCCCAACACCTGGCTGTTCCGTCAGATAAACACACCATTTTAGGTTTTATCAAAATTGGTGAATTATTTAGCATTAGACCATATGGAAAACTTTTTTGTTTTAGAAGATAACATCTTGGTTTTTGTTAACAGAGTTTGTATACTAATAAAAAGTTTATTTGTGTTTAAAAAATAAATTTTATTTGAGAGACAAAAAAATTTAAAAGATTTTTCGTTGATTTATAGAACTCAAATGGACTATATATATCACAGTGACTTGAAATTAGGTATATGGCTTCAGTATGAGGTCATTTATTGGGGGTACTGAAATTAGGTCTGTCTAATATCTACTTCCTGTTTACCAACATAGTTCATTTTGGGGGTAGCAGGGGTATACTTAGTGAGCAGTAGCTCACAGATTCCTTGTTTGAAAATGTTTATTTAGAAAATTTGATAATCCATATGCACCTATTACACATTTTGAAAATAGCATCACATGGGTATGTTTTTTGAAAGTGCATATTTTAATAATAATTAAAAAGAACAATGAAAAATCAAATAGATAGTTTTTGTTGATGAAAAATGTGAATATTTTCAGGTCTGACTATGCTGAGTGTTTTGGACAGCTGGAGAAAGTAACAGAAGATTTACTAAGAGTAGATTCCTTTGAATGGCCACTGCTATCTTCTCAGAGAGTACTAACACAGCTGTATATAACACATTATACGAAGAGACAAATAGAAGACAAGGCTAGAAGGGTAAGGTTTAGAAAAAAAACCATAGAAACACTGATTTCGTTTGACATTGTAACCTGCTGTGATAAATATAGATTATTACACAAGGTTTTTCATATCAGGTCCCATATCATTCTGAAACTCAATTTAGTTCGAGGCATGAGCCGAGACCATAATATGGGTCAAAGAATTATATGGGACCTAACAAGGAAAACCTTGTGTCATAATCTCTTTATCACATCATTTTCCACATTAATGTAAGACCTTGAAATGCTCTATAAAATCTTATCTAGTCTTTTACATACTAAAAAAAGAAAACATGATATAAAAATATTCAATTTGCTTTAATCAGCTTTATTGTTTGATTGTCATTTAATAATATTAAATTAATTATAATCTGAACATTATCTCATGTTTGTTAAAAGGGTGGAGATAATGATGTGACAAATGCATGCAAGCCTGATATGGCACAGGAAAAAGCCATATAAAGCCCTCTTAAGCATAGAAAGATTTATTGCATGGAACTTTGTTGTCATTTAGATTTCAAAAATACTTGAAAAACTATATCTACCAAACTGGTTGTTTTGGGGTCTCTTTCAGATCTACAATAGTAACAGTATGTGAAATTAGATAGAATATAATACCTCAAGCCAACTTATAGACTAAATGTGGTTCTCCCATTTAACAGGATATGAAAAAGTCAGAATTTTGACTAAATACATGACTGCATTATATGAGTAGCACAAAATCATTGTGTAATTTGTTAATATGCAATTATAAGTGTTTTGATTGCTGTTCATTATCCTAAACTATGTTAAACTTACAAGAATTTAATTTTCTATATGTTCTCATGTCTCTTTATATTTTATACAGCCAATCCTTTTACCACTCAGCGGAGACCTGAAGCTGGATACAGATCATCATGACATCAATACATTTCTTCAAGTCCTCAGATTTGTTAATATTCAACGACATCTTCCAGGCATTGAGAAAAAGTCTAGTGAGTTTTGTATTTATGCTTTATACAGTCAACCCTCGCTACAACGACATTCGATTTAACGGAAAATTCGACATCCGACAAAACTTTAATGGGAACAAACGTGACCACATGTTATTTATACTCGAAATAACGGAATATTCGGTATCCGACTCCGACAGTGAATGTCGGTAACAAAAGATCATAATCAATCACAAATCGATCCGTTATAACGACAAATTATCAAGATTTACCTGTGATTAATTGTCCTTGTGTAGAGTATTGATTTTATAACGGTCCACTGCACAGGTGAACACCTGTTGCTATTATGTAATTAACCTCGCATGACATTTCCGTTATATACAACAAGTTGACAGAAATATGGTTTCAATTAAAGGTGTGAAAGGCATTTTGAATTTTAATCTTTTGATGTTTGATATTTATCAAAACATGTGGACATTTACATGGTGGTTGAATACGCATGTGCGGGAACATATTTATTTTGTAAATACTCTTTCATTGTTCAAATTGTTTTATTAGTTTGATACTAATAAAAACAACAATTGTTACCAATTTCACTTTAAAATAATATTTATCAGTCTTGACATTTAATATGTTTATTTGTGTTCCCTATTTATCAATCCACATACGGGCATTGTACTTTCACTTTCACTTTTTACACGAAACGTGTTTTGTTTACAAGGAAAACAAAATAATTTTTTATCTATGAAGAGACTCTTCCTGAAATAAAATTCTGTTCTGGATATCAAGTTTGATGTCAGAAAATGTTATTCACAAACAAGCACTGCCTTTGTAGATTAAAAGATGGATTTGAAAGGAGGATAAAGGAAAAGGGGGGTCATTGTTATGTTTAATTATGTACGTATTCAGCACAATCGGACTAAAATGACCCAAAATCAGCTCAAAAACTTTCCAAACCCTTGATTGAGACTGACACAAGAGGAAGCCAGAATTGTTGAGCTAGTCACCGAGACCATAACAACACAACAAATAATCTTTCACAAGGTCGAAAATATTCCATGCACAAATAAAATAAAAAACAATCAAAGACATACTAATGTATAAAAAAATCTTTATTAAAAAACATAACAAAATCATGTTTATTAAGAATATTTCACGCCTTTCTTCTTGCTGTCAATTTGTCCTGAAAAAAAGACTAGAAAGGGACATAATAATGATACAAAATAAAAATTCATTATAACAGCAAATTCAGTTTAACGTCATTTCTGACTGGAAACTAACATGGTCGTTGTAAAGAGGGTTGACTGTATTTAACAAAAACTTCTCTTATCATTAGCTATAGGTTGCTTGCTTCATTAATTTTTATGCCTTAAATTATCTTCGATAGTAGGGGGCATATAGTGTTCAGGTCTGTTTGTTTGTTGTCTGTCTGTCTGTCCGTCCTACTTTCCAAATGTTAGAAGATGGGGCATTATGTCTTTCAGACATATTCTTGTTTATTCGACAATAAGATATATTAAGTGACCGCGAAATCCGTGAAAATTAATACCACGCGAAAATAAGTACGTTTACAGTAATTCTATTGAAAGAATTCAGTCAGAATTTTTTTTTTCTTCAAAATATGTAAAACTGATTTAATGAAATGTTTTACAAATATATCAATAATAGAATGATTGTATATTTGGCTCTCCAAATGATTAATAACACTTTTTATTTCTTTTAGATTTGTTCAACCAGCAAATGAAGTTGCAACTTGGAATTGCAAACCTTGCCAGGAAGCAGGAAAATTATATTTTGGCAGAAAAACTTCTTCTGCAGCAAGTTTACATGTTGTCTGATGGAGCAATGGAGAATGGTAGGCTTTCAAGGAAAGATGGACTTCTACCGGCCCTTACCCAGCTTCGAGGGTCCCAGCTTACTGCCCCTCAGCTGGACATTTTGAAGGTTGAAAAGGCTACTGCTAAGTTGCTACAAGCCACAGGACAACTTAGAGATGGGATAGACATTCTTAGTAACAGCATCGTCAGCCATGTTTGTTCTGACCTTCACAAAGAGGTCAAGGACAAGAGTATGTTGTTGAGTTGTAATGATTTAAGTTCAAGGTCACTGTTGACCTTGGTGAAATGGTTACAGATAGAACATAAGACATTGTCAAGCTTGACTAGTCAGTTACAGAGTGATGCAGATGTGTCCGTGCTGGCACATAATGTTCAGTTGTTGTTGGAGGTGGAAGGACAGGGAAGCAGGAAGAAGTTAGGGATTATCATAGAGGATTATGATGCAGGTGTGTTTAAACATTAATAGATCTATTATTGTAAACCTTCAAAAACAACAACACAGATTCCAGTGTATAGTGTTTTCAAACATTTTATCATAGCATCTAAAAAATAAAAAAAACAAATATTCATAAAGATAAACAACTTGGGGATTAAGAGTAACATGTATCTGCCACAAATTACTTAAAATAGTAAAATGACTTGCACATTGTTAGTTTGATTTTTTTTAAAGTTGATGATTCATCAGTTGACTGTTAGAATGAGTTTTTAACAAAAAAAGAATTGAATTATCTTTTCCTAGCATTACAGTTTGTTAAATTTCTTTTACAGATTTGAGGATTGGTGACAACCCTATTCTATCACAGAGTGACAGGGTCATAGGTCATCTCCTTCACCTGAGTACAATGGAATGTCCTACACTTAGTAAATCATGGTTCACACTGGCAGGATGGTGTTATAAGTGGGGCAGAAAATCAGTGGATAATGCCAGGTTTGTACAGATCAAAATTTCACATTTGACAGCAGGTTTTTGATATAAAAAAATATCAACAAATTTATATTATTAATAATAAGATTAGCAACTGGAATCATCAAACAACTGATCACAAAAATATGCAATGAAATAAATAGTTACTTCAAAGATATTTACTTTAAATATGTCAATTTGAAGTTAGTTTTATGAAAAGGTTGAAGAAATCAAGCAAAGTCTTTGTTTTGTACCAACTTATATTTTAACTATTAGCTTGTATTATTTTGTTTAGTCATGGAAGTGTGGAGTTATTAACAGATGAGAAAGCCGAGATCTTGTCATTACTGCCAAAGGTAATATTTGTATTTGCATAAAAATATGAAATTGCGTTTGATCACAAAAGTCATTTAAACCAATGAACTTATTGTGTATTGTAGCTAATAACATCTTATAAGATTATCTAATATTAAGTGCATCTGTGCGGGTATTTTCAAGAGAATATGATCAAAGATTCATTATAGGCCAGGCCTACCTAAATGGAAAATGGTAGAATAGGCTTAAGCCTCTGTGTGAAATTGTTAATATGGATGAAATAAAAGATTTTAACTATAAAATAATGATTTGTGGAATAATTGTATGTGACTCAACCTAATGTGACTCAACCTACCTTAATAAACAGCAATTTGAAAATCCACAATGGAAAACAGCAGCAGTCGTCAATGTGGCCAGTAGTCCCTGTTGTCATTTTGTTGTTGTAAAAATATGATTTTACCGATTCAAAACCAATCGGAATTTCCACATTTCATAGTTGTTCACATACTTTGAAATCCTGTAGTCAGATACATGAAGTAGACACATAGTGATTGATGGTTTTGATTTTTGTAGGGCACCAGTAATGAGGAAACAAACAAAGTATTGACAGTGCTAAGTCAGATCCACACTACATTTAGTAGTGAAGAGGACATTAGTGAAGAACAGGTAAAAACATTTAACATGATAAAAGTTTTAGTCGGATCTTATTCATTGTGGGAAGAACTAAAAAAATGTATTAATAGGAGGTTCACAAGATATTGGGTTGTTGCCAGGACATTTTAAACCAAGAGACAGAAAAAGCCTTATATGATCCTATGAACTAAAGTTTGTAAATAGTGGAGATGTTTAATCTTGCAACAATTAATGGATACTTGTACAAGTGGAGAGTACAGAATTCCATTTGCCATCTTCCTTTCTGAAATTGGTTTTTAGTTGCAAACTTTTGAAGTACCTTTTAGAAGTATGTACATGTACATGAAACTTACACATATTAAAGGCAGGGAACTTCTAGCATTGTGCATTTACTATAAATGTAAGGATGGAAAGAATTGTTTAAGCTCGATATTTGTTGGAAGAATGAAATAAATGAAGAAGATAAAGATTCAATGTAAGCCTTTTGCTTTTTTTCTACATTGCCATATGGGACTTCATGATTTTTTTTACATTGACATATAGGACTTCATGAATTTTTTTTAGATTGACATATAGGACTTCATGAATTTTTTTTAGATTGACATATAGGACTTCATGAATTTTTTTTACATCGATATATAGGACTTCATGAATTTTTTTTAGATTGACATATAGGACTTCATGAATTTTTTTACATCGATATATAGGACTTCATGAATTTTTTTACATTGACATATAGGACTTCATGGATTTCCCCTTTAATATTGAACCATTTTGTTGTTATTATAGAATGAGATAGATGAAGGGGCCGAGACGACCAGGAAACAACTGTTAGCCTGTTGTCTGTCTCTACAGATAGCTAGTGAGGACTGTATTGACAAGCTGCTGAATGTATGGAAGTGTGTGGTTCAGAGAGTGTATCATTACTACCAGCTGTCAGCCAAGTCTTACTTCACATACCTACAGCTTAATGGAGAGGTATGGTGTTAAAGTCAGTGAAATATCTGGCTTGGGAGTTTTTATATTCTGTGAACTAAAAATGTTTGTTGCTTTTTTTGGTCAAGTTTTGACACTTAACTACAATATGCATATTGTGTCTGTTTTAGTTTTTCATTGTCACAGACTCCAAGATTTGTATCACACTTAAACTTTTAAAATGGGCCTGGGTGGCTGAGTGTTTAAATACCTCACTATTGATCACTAGCCGACCACATCTCCGGTGGTGTTCATGTCCCGTTTGTATTTAGCAAAAAAGGGAATTCCCCACTTGTATGTTATTAGGTTTGTCAGTTATCTGCCCAAGGTCGGTGGTTTTCTCTGAGTACTCCAGTTTCCTCCACCAATAAAACTGACCTTCCTACATGGCCCAGATGCATCAAAAAGGACATTAAACACCAAAAACACACACACACACATAGCCTTTCAAAAAAGAATAAAAGCAAACTGAACTATATTGACCTTTAACAGCAGACTATTTATTTATTTGTATTAAAACTAAAAATGCTACCATCTACTATTCATTTCATTTTCTGGAATGTGATATCTATTAAAATATATTAAAAATATTTATTAAACCATTATTAAAATCAGAAATTGTGATATAAGTTATGATAAAGTTCAAGATTTTTTGTTTGTATTTACAGAGAACAGATAGTGATGAAGATGGTAATGTTATAGGTACACTAAGGTTACTTAGGCTACTGGTCAAACATGCATGGGAGCTGAGGAATGTCCTGGAACCTGGGCTAGCTAAAACACCTACTGCTCCTTGGAAAGGTAATGTGATGGATTTTAATGAAACTTAGTATGTTGGTGATTCAACATCTCTGAGCATAGAACCTTTTTTGTATCATTTTCAGTTACCTCTGGTAGTGTTTAACATCAGCTGACAAAATATCTATTTTTGAACTAATTGAAGTCATAACTTCTAAATTATTATTGTATGTAAAATAATGCACCATACTATTGCTTGCGTTCGACATTCAAACCCAGGGAGTCATAGGTAGGAAAAATGTCGCTCACATGGGGAAGAACGAGAACAACCTGGGTAATGACGTAGTTATATAAAATGTAACCTAGATTGTTCCAAATGTACACTTTTATTTGTTACAAAGATCATTGACCCATACCGAACAGAGGTCAGCCGCGTTCTCTTATATATTTCAATGCGGGAAAAAATAATTTACCCAGGCTGCCTAGGAAGGGAATGTTGAACGCTCCCATTATCTTACAAGTTGTGAGTTATTGTTGTTCATTTAACACATGTACCTGATTAAAATGCCTCTGGGATATGAATGGCTTAGAGACACTTATAAAAATTCTTTGCAGCCTTACTGATCATCTTAGAAAATAGAACAACAGGCTTTATGAAACAAGTGTGAGACATTAGTTTTATGCCCTTCTAAAGACTTTCAACAAATTAATCCAGAAATCATAGTGTTAAAGAATATTGACACATTCTCAATTTATTTTTATTCAGGTATCATACCTCAGTTGTTTTCTCGTCTGAGTCATCCTGAGTTGTATGTACGACAGAGTGTGTCAGATTTACTATGTAGAGTTGCCCACGATGCTCCACATCTGATAGTGTATCCCTCTGTAGTTGGCTCTTCGTCATTCAAATCTGACAGTAAAGATTCCAGCAGGGAAGGTATGTCTTAAAATCTTGATAGTTATACCCCCGCAAACAAAGTTTGGGGGGGTATATAGGAAACACCCTGTCTGTCTGTCTGTCTGTCCGTCCATCTGTCCACATATTTTGTAAGCACTTCTCCTCCTAATCCACTTGAATGATTTTGCTGAAACTTAATATGAAGGAAGTACATCATATGTAAATGTGCATGAAGAATTTTTATTGCACGCTGACATCATTCAGGGGAGATAATTGGACTTAGACTTTTTAAATACATTATTCAATGGGAGACCCATAAGCGCAACTCCTCCTAAACTGCTTTATGGATTTTCACGAAAATTTACATTAAGGAAGTACATCATATGTAGATGTGCATGAAGAATTTTCATCGCACTCTGACTTCATTCAGGGGAGATAATTTGACTTAGACTTTTTAGAAACATTATTCAATGGGAGACCCCGTAAGCGCAGCTCCTCCTAAACCGCTTGATGGATTTTGATGAAACTTTACATGAAGAAAGTACATCATATGTAGATGAGCATGAGGAATTTTCATCACGCTCTGACATCATTCAGGGGAGAAAATTGGACTTAGACATTTTAAATACATTATTCAATGGGAGACCCTGTAAGCACAACTCCTCCTAAATCGCTTGATGGATTGTGATGAAACTTTACATGAAGGAAGTACATCATCTGTAGATGTGCATGAAGAATTTGTATAGCTCTTCGTTATCATTGAGGGGAGATAACTGGACTTGAGATTTGAGTCCAATATGAAGCGTGGGGTATCCTTTTGTGAGCTCGCTCACAGTATTACTTGTTTTGTCAAGTGTTAGTTTTAAACATGAACAGTTTTATGCTTTAAAATAATACTTGCTTTGTTGGATTTGATATTTTCCAAATTTGTACGAGTTTTTCAGTCAGTTGCAAAATCTTCTATAAGTTATATAAAGCTAAGAAATACCGTAAAGAAAAGATTTTTTTGATACTGATTACAATAGTTTTTAAAGAAAGAGACAATAAATAATTGAACAAATGAATATCTTTTTGTTTTTTTTTAAGTAAAAATAGCCACTGTAATGGAATTTAGAACTAGTCTGTATATCCACCTGTCTTTTCTTTTGTCCAAGTTTTGTTTCTATAGTATAACTTTTTTTAGATGCTTTCAAAGAAATTTACTCATAAAGCTTCATATTACTGTAAACGTACTTATTTTCGCGTGGTATTTATTTTAACGGATTTCGCGGTCACTTAATTTCAGCGAAAATAAATACCCGTGAAATTAAATTCCATATTTTTGGAAGAAAATATTAACTTTTGTTTTCATGTAATGCTTATTGGCTAGAGTGTATGTTGAAAGTAACGGTTCTATGTGAATGCCAAAAATCAAAGGGATTGTTATCAAAACATCTTTACAATCGACCCAAGCTAACCTTGATTTAAATTGACATTTTTATTGTACATGTACACAACCTTTGACCCTTCCAATACACGCTAGAAGTGAATGACCCAAGCTGATCATCCTTTTTGTACCTGATCTTGAACCATTCAATTGTGTGATAATCGATAACAGTTTTAAATGACAGACGGATTATAGAATTGTAGCCACAATAAGTTTTGAACGTTAATTGGGCTTCCGAGTGATTAGTAAATCAATAAAGCGCTTCAATTTATAATTGACCAACAAACATATTTACAAATACGACATTTGAAAGAAATTAAATTAAATATTAAAGAACTTACAAATTCATAGCCTAAATCAATTAGTCAGTTGTCGTCAGTATTTATTTTTAATCACGAATTATTAAGAAAGGAGCGTTATTTTAGGTTTATATTTACTTTCAATCATTAATCCGCGAAAACCGTGAATGGTCAATGAGAAAAAACGTGAAGTTAAGTACCCGCGAACTTGTTTCAAATACGGAAATCGCGAAAATTAGTACGTTTACAGTAATTTGGGGTTAAATAGGTAATTGTGAAGGTCAAGTTTTTGGTCGACCACCAGTTTGTGTGACTGTCATAATTTGAACAATGTACCTGTATTTATTTGGCTTTCTTTACTTCCTTTTCTCTCTCTCTCTCTCTCTCTAATCTCACTTGTACATGTATATTTTAGGTCTGTTGACTACATACTTGACAGAACAGTTAGATGAGGATGAGGATTGTGGCTCACAGGGGGACGAGGATGTCGAGGATGACCCCTCCAGTAAAATGTTACAGGGGTGTCTGACAGCTATAGTAGAAACACTGGCATATAACAATCCTAAGTATGATATAGCTTTACACTGAAACCTGTACTAACTGAACCCCTTCATCCAGTATAGGCAGTATTTGTAAAACTTTGTTAAGGCTTCTTTTGGTCTTTCTTTCTAAAAAAAAATAATGTACAAGTGTTAATGTTCTTTGTGTTTCTTTTTTCAATATCTCAATATCATCAATTAATATGTTAGCCAGCTGAAAGGAATAGATTTTGTGTTAAAAAGTAATTCACAACCAAGCTTTTACAACAAAAAAAGATTAGAAATTAATATTCGTTAAAATCAATATTTTTGCATACTTTATGTTTTCATGAATTGAACATTGGTCATTTAGTTTCTTTTTATTATTTATTGTCAGAATGATATCTGAGGTGAAACATTTAGTCCAAGAGTTGAGAAGGATAACTTTATTATGGGATGAACTATGGCTAGGTACACTGAACCAGCAACACCCTGATGTCACTCGTAAACTCCAGCAGCTTGAGAGTGAGGTCAAGAAGGTCAACACAAACTCTACTCTGACGAAAGATGAGAAGATGGCTATAATCAGAGAGAAACATAAAACCATAATGAAGCCTGTGAGTTTCTGAGGTCATAGTATTAGCGTATAGCGGATTATTTTCTTGGTGGTTTAATTTTTGCTTATTTTTTTGCATGTTGATGGAAAATTTCGCGAAAATATCCATCTAATGGAAATCAAATACAAACACACATTCATCAACAGTGAAAATAAAACCCACAAAATTTTTCACATAATCTATGACATAAAAACTACGAAAATTTACCCCTGTGAAAATAACTACTGTGGTTTCATTATTATTCGTGGCGTATCAATTTTCGTGGTTTTTGTGGGAAGCCTTCATCCATGAAATTTGATACCCAACGAATAGGAAATTTAACATTGATCTGTATGTTGGAGACATCAGAACCACAAATTTAAGAATCCACGAACTGATCCTTTTTCGACAAACCACAAAAATTGATACCCACGAAAATAAATGAATCCACAGTATACACGGTATCTGAATCTTCAATTTTTATCAAAAACCCAAATAATTTTCCTTTAATACTAAAGACACAGTATTTTTATTAACTTTAATGTAATTTAGTGTATTTTATGAATTTTTATATATTAGTCTGTAAATATGAAAAGTTTAAACTATTAGTGGTGGTTGGTTATTTTGTTTTGAAGTATATGAATGTCTGACATCATATTCAATTTAAACCTAAAAGGTAATTATTCTTTATTCTTGTCTTATTTCCTACAGACGCTGTATGCTTTAGAGAAGTTACAGGAGATAACATCTCAGCCTCCTGAGACACCACATGAGGTGTGGTTTAGGGATACTTACGGAAAGCTGATCGATGCTGCAATGGAGAAACTGAGAAATCCTACCAACCCTAGTCATCCTAATAACAGCTGGCAGTTGTTCAAACAGGTCAGAAAATATATAGATAATAATAACTACAACACGTATTAAGCACTTATCTAGAAAACATTACTCTAACTGCTTGACAGTACAATAAAATGCATAGATAATTGATATGAAGTCAAAACTATAAAGTGTAATAAAAATATTTACTATTTTAAAATGAAATACGTAAGCAAATAAAAAGATGTAAAGGAAAATAATAATTGTGTTAGTTTCTATAAAAGTTTGATAAATCATGTAAAATTTGATTTCTTGTTCTTGTGTGCAAGATATAAATCTGAAGCTTTTATCTCACTTAATGATTATTGCTTCTGTTTGAAAGAATGGTAATAGACTTTGATATAATAAAACGGTAATTTTAAACCTATCAGAGTACAGTATTTTTATTTGAGTTGGTGTTCTGCTGACAGATCAACTTTTTTCAACTAAATCAAATTCCTTTAATGGTCTTAATGCACACTGTGGTCGATAAAGTGTTGATACAATTTTAAGTAATCCTGATTTTAAATGTAACTATTATGGCTTTTTTCAGTTACATGCTAGTTTACAACAGAAAGCCCAAAAGAGAAGCAGTTTGATTCTGAAAATGGAAAAGATAAGCCCTGGATTGCACTCCCTGAAAGGGACTGTTATAGCTATGCCTGGATTAGGGATGTCAGGAAAGGTAAAATTGCCCATCCAATTTAATATCATAACAAACTACAATCTTATCAAGATTATCTGACTAAAGATTTATAAAATTGACACTCGAGGAGTTTGATAAGGAAAACTTAAAGAAAATCTTCATTAGTTATCACTATTAAATTATATTAAAAATACTTTTAGAAGTCACATATATCAATGTTTATTTTTCCTATGGACTATGTATGATTTTTGTTATTTAGATGGTGTCAGTTGAATCTGTGTCCAACACAGTACAGATCCTTCCGACTAAAACTAAGCCCAAGAAACTGGTTCTCTTAGGATCTGATGGCAAGAGGTAAAGTTATAGTGCTCTAAATAATAAAATGGTTTCAGGTTTTCAAGTCAATAATAATTAAAAAAGGATTTTGACATGAAAATAAGTTAGAAATATGACATCGATTTTAAAGTAGACAAGCGTCCCGTGCCTGGCCTGGGTGGCGAATAGGCCCGCAGCAGAGCCTAGCTTGTTGTAAAAAGCCACTAAGGGTCTTGGGATTCTGATGTCCTTCAGTGCTCAGCCAACAGAGCGACCAAGTGTGTACCCTAGGTGGCTGAATAGGGTGGCCCTCGTGTGCGGGGGTTGTCAGGTCTATAATACGGAAACCCTGACCGCCGACCATAGTGGGCCAATGTGTGTGGAGAGTGCCACGCTTCATGCACGTAAAAGACCTCTTTGTGGACGGCTAAGTAGTGCACCATAAAGGCAAAATTCTCCGCCCCTACCCACCTCTCCCCTTTTCCTGTGGTTCTTCAAAATTTACTGTTCCCTTGTTTCCCACCCCATCCCCATATTTCATTTATCATCATCATTTCATGTTCATTGTATCATCCTTTTCATGTTCATTGTATCATCCTTTTCATGTTCATAGCCTGTAAATAACCTATATAGCGTTGCACAGGCGTATAACACCAACTCTTTCACTCACTCACTAAAGTAGACTAGCAAACATTTTTAAAATTTAAAAATAAGTCTATTTGTTTATTGTAATATTATGTTAATTGAAAAAGATTTGCATTAACTTTGAATAAAAAAAAATATTCTGAAATAAATAACATTTTAAATAGCTGTTTTCTACAAGCAGTTTTAACACAATGTTAAAAGACATTACTTTGTTTAAACTTTTTGTTCCTAGTACATGTTTCTCTATTTTCAGGTATCCATACTTGTTCAAAGGTTTAGAAGATCTACATTTGGATGAAAGAATCATGCAGTTTCTTAGTATTGTCAACAACATGTTTGTTAGCAACTCCAGGTAAGGAAACAGCTTGTTGAATAAGTAACTTGTAGCCATAAGTTGTCCAAAGTGTCTCATTAATTGTTTATCATAGTTTTCCGTGCAAGTACATTTAGTATGCTGATATCAAAGCTTACAGCTTTATCTGATGGAACTATCAGTTGTATCTTTGTTCCTTTATTTCCTCTTTATGAATTTCTCAAAACACAAATGACATATTTCTTTATGAAAACTGCAATCATTTTTTACACAAGATCTGTAAATATTCAACCAGACAATATATATTTAATAACTGTACATGTTGTTTCATTATTTTTCATGGTGTACTTATTTTCCTGGGTGACAATCAACCATGAAAATTAAGGAAGAATTTTTTAAAAAGTGTTCATTTAATTCTTTGGTTCCTTCACAAAAATTGATCCTAACAAAAAAATAAAGTGCATCCTTTATTTTTGCAGTGGACAGCAGGATCTGTACAGAGCTAGACACTATTCAGTAACACCACTTGGTCCCAGATCAGGACTCATTCAGTGGGTTGATGGGTCTACTCCTCTGTTTAGTTTGTATAAAAGATGGCAACAGAGGGAAGCTCTTGCTCAGTCTATCAAGGTTTATAACTAAATAATTTGTCAGATGTAAATTTTCTTAAAGATTTAGTAAAAATGATATTTTTTGTTGACAGATTTTTTAAGTTTGAACATGCCAAACTGTTTTCTCCAATTCATAGTGAGTTAACTTTCCTGCCATTTCAAATTACACTTGTTTTCTATTAAATATCATGGGAGGAACTTGAATTCCCTAATGAAAGATATGATTTATGAATTTCTCCTCTCTGCATATTTAAAACTACATTTTAAAATGCTTACTTAACTTTTATATTGAAATTTAGATTTAACTTTTTTTGGGGAAAAGGGGTGGGTTAACTCTATCAAACACTTAGACATGTATCTGAAGGAGAAAATATATTTTTATGTCTCCCCTTCCCAGAAGGGGGAGACATATTGTTTTTGTGTCAGTTCTTCTTCTTCTTATTCTTCTTCTTCTTCTTCTTCTTCTTCTTCTTCTTCTTCTTCTTCTTCTTCTCATACAAAGCGTGTCCGGGCCATAACTTTTTTATCCTTAGAGATAGGGCTTTGATATTTGGCATGTAGACGTATCACCATGAGACGATGTGTCGCGTACCAGAATGACCTTCATATGACCTTGACCTTTGACCTCAAGCTCAAATTAATGCTAATTTTACATGCAAAGTGTGTCCGGGTCATAACTTTGTTATCCTTTGATATAGGGCTTTGATATTTGGCATATGGATGTATCAGCATGAGACAATGTGTCACGTACCAGAATGACCTTAATATTACCTTAACCTTTGACTTCAAGGTCAAATTAATGCTTATTTTACATGCAAAGTTAGTCAGAGTCATAACTTTTTTGTTCTTTGACATAGGGCTTTAATATTTGACATGTGAATGAATCACCATAAGACAATGTGTCCTGTACCAAAATGACCTTGACCTTGTACATGAAGGTCAACTCGATGCTAATTTTATATCCAAAGTATGTCAGGGCCATAATTTTTTTGTTCTTTGACATTGGGCTTTGATATTTGACATGTAGATGTATCATCATGAGAAGATGTTTTGTATACCAGAATGACCTTCATATGACCTGACCTTTGACCTCAATGTCAAATTAATGCTAATTTGACATGCAAAGTAAGTCAGGGTCATAACTTTTTTGTTCTTTGACATAGGGCTTTTATATTTGACATGTGGATATATCACCATGAGACAATGTGTTGTGTACCACAATGACCTTCATATGACCTTGACCTTTGACCTCAAGATCAAATTAATGCTAAATTTACATGTAAAACATGTTTGTGCCATAACTTTTTTGTTCTTTGACATAGGGTTTTAATATTTGACATGTAGATGTATCACCATGAGAAGATGTGTTGTGTGGCAGAATGACCTTCATGTGGCTTTTACCTTTGACCTCAAGGTCAATTAATGATAATTTTACGTGCAAAGTGGGTCCAGGTCATAACATTTTATCCTTTGATATTTTACATGTGGATGTTTCACCATGAGACCATGTGTTGTGGACCAGAATGGCCTTCATACAAGCTTGACCTTTGACCTCAAGATCAAATAAATGCTAATTTGCTATTTTATTAACATAATGGTGTGTCATCATATGAACAATGTGTCGCCAACCTTAATGACCTCGACCTGTGACTTCAAGGTCAAATACATGTTAATTTAACATGCAAAACCTTCCAGACCATTACTTATTTATCCTTTGACATAGGGCTTTAGAATGTAGATCCATCATTATTAGCAATTTTTTGTACAATGTATGTCATTGTGACTTTGACTTCTGACCTCAAGGCTGAAATTATGTTATTTTGGCAAATTTAGGAAGGGGAGACATCCGTTTTAGTGTGCAAAAACAGTTTTTCCTAGTTAACTTTGTATTTTCTTTTTATCTATAGAATCAAACAAGTGGAACAAGTAACAATACAACTCCATCCATTCTTCGTCCTAGTGAGATTTTCTACAACAAATTAACACCCGCCCTCAGGGATAAGGTATGTTATATGTCAAGAACTAAGATCTTTTATAAAGCTAGTTAAGGTATGTTGAATATCCAGAACTAAGATCTTTTATAAAGCTAGATAAGGTATATGTTGAATATCAAGAAGTAAGATCTATTATAAAGCTTCTTATACAAAGGTTTGGGACATATAGGAACCACACTGTCTGTCTGTCTGTCTATCCACATATCTTGTTTAAGTGCTACTCTTGTTGAAACACATGATGGATTTTGATAAAAACATAGTCAATTATTTCTGACTTCTTCATTTTGATTTTGTCTAAAAAACTGAGAAACTAAGGCTTCTCAAATTTTGACAATAAGATAGAGGAAAAAAATAATATTTATTAGTGTATGCAAGATTCATATATCCCTTGCTATATTTTTGGTTGCTATTAAACAAGGGTTTGTTCTGTTTTCTTTAAACATTTTAATATTCATCTTTTAGGGTATTACCAACCTAGAGAATAGGAAGGAATGGCCTCTCAGTGTCCTCAAGTCTGTCCTACAAGAACTGATTGCTGAAACACCAGCAGATCTTTTGTCAAGGTAAAAGATATTCTTATTTCCTGAAATATTTTGAATTTTATCTGATATTTATAAATATAACTGATATAGTATTATTTTCTAATGATATTTCAGTTAACCCTTGGGCTTAAAACTGATGATTTATAAGAATAAAATGTTAATGACGTTGAAAAAAAACCACGCTACCATTTGTATATGTTTGCCTATTAAGGTATAGCTGTATTGTTGGAGCCAGTGAATGGTGGCATATAACCCAGTCCGATACCAGATCTACAGAGGTTATGTCATTGATTGAGTATAAATGTTTGTTTGTTATTGTAGGGAGTTATGGTGCTGTAGTGTAGGGGCCAGTGAATGGTGGCATATAACCCAGTCCTATGCCAGGTCTACAGAGGTTATGTCATTGATTGAGTATAAATGTTTGTTTGTTATTGTAGGGAGTTATGGTGCTGTAGTGTAGGGGCCAGTGAATGGTGGCATATAACCCAGTCCTATGCCAGGTCTACAGAGGTTATGTCATTGATTGAGTATATATGTTTGTTTGTTATTGTAGGGAGTTATGGTGCTGTAGTGTAGGGGCCAGTGAATGGTGGCATATAACCCAGTCCTATGCCAGGTCTACAGCTGTTATGTCAATGATTGGATACATCATTGGTTTAGGAGATCGTCATCTTGATAATGTCTTGGTTGACCTGGCTACAGGAGAGGTAAGTCAGACTAGTCTTTTGTCCTTACGAATATATTACATGTAACAATTATACCCCCCGCAAACAAAGTTTGGGGGGGTATATAGGAAACACCCTGTCTGTCTGTCTGTCCGTCTGTCCGTCTGTCCGTCCGTCTGTCCACATAACTCGTAAGCGCAACTCCTCCTAAACTGCTCGAAGGATTTTGATGAAACTTTATTTGAAGGGAGTACACCATATGTAGATGTGCATGAAGAATTTTCATTGCAATCAGACATCATTCAAGGGAGATAATTGGACTTAGACTTTTTAAATACATTATTCAATGGGAAACCTCGTAAGCGCTTCTCCTCCTAAACCGCTGGAAGGATTTTGCTGAAACTTTACATGAAGGAAGAACATCATATGTAGATGTGCATGAAGAATTTTTATTGCAATCAAACATCATTCAGGGGAGATAATTGGACTTAGACTTTCTAAATACATTATTCAATGGGAAACCTCGTAAGCGCAACTCTTCCTATAACATTTGATGGATTTTGTTGAAACTTTACATGAAGATAGTACATCATCTGTAGATGTGCATGAAGAATTGGTATTGCTCTCGGTTATCATCCAGGGAAGATAACTGGACTTGCGATTTTTCTTTCACAGTACAGAGTCCAATATAAAGCGGGGGGTATCCTTTTGTGAGCTCGCTCACAGTAATACTTGTTAGTTATACCCTTTCTTTTAAGAGAGGGGACTTTATTGCAATCACCTTGCCTGTCCTTCAGTCTACCTTTTCAAACTTTTGAAACAGATTTCATGGTTTATACACAAGAAATAATTTCAATACAAATTTAATACACAGCTTTAGCACTTTAAGTTGTACTATGGTTCCTTTTTCCAGGTCAGTCGATTCTTTACTTCCTGTTTTCTATGTATGCTAATCAAGACTTGTTCATAAATTACTGTAAAAGGGGGGATCATAACAATTTAGCGAAAATATTCCCTTGCGTAAATTACATTTAAAAGGACCTAATATTCCATGATCTAATAAAATGTGAAGCTAAAACCTCGCTAATGCATTTTGGTACTGAAAACCCGAAATTTAAATTACGCGAAATTATCCCCTTTCACAGTAGTAAAGGATTTTTTGTAATCAGTGTATAACACAGTTTTATTTGAAAATCAAATAAATATTAACTTGTATGATCATTATAATGCTTTACAAATGTTGTAAGCATAGAGCTTTCATCATTTTAACTCATAGATTTCCTTTGCATTTAAATTGATTTTTTGGAAACTGTATATCAGATCCTAATGAAATTGAGTACACTTATGCAATTCCATCAAATATGCATTGAGCAAGCTCTTAGGAGATACATTTGTTTGTTTGACTATCTGACATCTTTCAATTACAGGTTGTTCACATCGACTACAATGTATGTTTTGAGAAAGGGAAAGGCCTGAGGGTTCCTGAGAAGGTGCCTTTTAGAATGACCCAGAACATAGAAACAGCCATGGGAGTCACAGGGATTGAGGTGAGTACAATTATATGTGTTGTGTTTTATTTGAGCCTGCTTACAAAAGTGATTAGGTCTGTTTGGCGATTTGTCCATCATAATTCATGCATACAAAATTAATTACTTTTCAGTTAAAAAAGATAGGGGTAACTTTGTCTGTTTGACACATTTCTAGTTTCACATTTATAGCATTGGTTCTTTTTATCTCTTTTCAATTTTGTTTTCATGTATGAATGTTGTGCATTACATTAAATGTTAATACAGTGAAAACTGTTCAAACCGAACCCTGACAAAACCGAATTTAACATCAAACCGAACAAAATCTCAAGTCCCTTAGAAATTTTAATGAGAAGTAAAGTAATTTAACCTGTTAAAACTGAATACTGTCCAAACCGAATACCGAACTGTCTTTCATTCCCTTTGTTTCATTAATGTTGTTATAAAAACTTGTCTTTATCGAACTCATCAGAGCAAAAGGATTAATCCTTTGTAGAAACAGATCTAATATGCCAGTGTTGTATGGCTTTGATAATCTGTTGTTGACACTTATATGTTGTTTACATGTTAATTAACTGAAATGACCCAAGCTGTCAAAATAATTAAGATATTGTTAATAAAGCAGTTATATGAATAATGTTTTGATAACAATGAGTTTCACCAATCTTTAAATGTTCATATGGCTTGATTGTGACCAAAGATTTGCTTAATAATTTAATTAATATGACAATATTTTATTGTGTTGAATACATGTATAAAAAATGACAAATAATTCATTTTGTTTGTACAAAAAGATCGTTTTTTTACACTGTGCTCTTAGTTAAGAAAATGTTAATGCTTCATTTGAATCTAGAATATGTCTTTGTAGTGTTATATCCTTTCCTTTTTTAACATAATTTCAAGTTTCTTTATCTTTTGTCCAGTTCCATTTGTGATTGAACTCTGAGAAACCCGAACACCTGTCAAAACCGAACAAATCCCAAAGTCCCATTGCTGTTCGGTTTGAACAGGTTTCACTGTAGTTTGTTCCTTATATTTATATATACATGTAATAATATTTTGTGTTATGTTGTTAATAATTGTTTATGTCCAATTTGGGATTTTAAGTGGAATTTGAGAATAGTGTTAGGGTCTGATTGTCCATACCTCTGTGCCAAAATATGTTTAAATTAGAACAATGAAGCATACATGTAGTATCACATATACTTTGAGGAATGAACAAAAACAATCGTAATGGTTCTTGAAAAAAATTCAAGGCAAGGAATAGTGTACATATAATTGTAACACTTCCATTATTTTTATGTGAGGGTGTATGACACAACTGTGTGATATTGAATGAACGTAAACTGACTTCAATATCAGCTTTCACACTCCACAGATTAATGTTTCATGAAAATCAAAGCTTGCCATGTTAGGGGGTGGTAAAGGGGGGATCCCAACACAAAAGCATGTGCTTCAAAAACGCTGAAAACGAAGCACGAGTTATAAAAATCACCAAACACGAAGCACGAGAAAAATGAATTCAGATAATTGAAAACATGAAATCACATGCCTCAAAAAGGCAGAAAACGAAGCACGGGTAATAAAATTCTCAAACACGAAACACAGGACAAAAATACAGACAAAAACAGAGCACATACAACCTCCCCAACACGAAAACACGAGAAATAAAAATCAAAATCACAAAAACACGTAAAATAAAAACGTCAAAAACCAAAGCACAAAAATAACCCTGTACCACCCTCATGTTATACCATAGAATATGGAATGACAAAAGTTCTTTGCTTTCTTTGTTAATTATGGACTTTACAAGTCATAGCAGCATTGATAATGTTTTGTTGGTTGGTTAATGAATGTGGCAGCACAATGTCAATTTTTAGGAGATTGATATTTGAATTTTATAAGTAGGTGTTTGCATGTGAGATACGCCATTTATTAACTATTGTTCTGACTTAGAAAGGTCTTTAGTGGTGGTCTTCTTTGTTATATGGAAAGATCAAGTTTCATATTTTTTCCATATCTGTATTAATTACCATCAATAGGAGAAGTAGTGCTATTATTAGCAAGTTCAATTTATATAGTAAACTATTGTTATTGTTATGTATATGGTGTAACTGATATTGAAATGAAGGAACATTAAACTTTTAACCTTTCTTTTTAAAGATATGTTTGCTTAATAGTACTTCAAGTTTTAGTTCTAATATACATCTACAGTCATAAGTTTGATAATTGTGAAAATTTGAGTTTTTATTGTGGTTGAACAACATAAAAAGCCCTTGAATATAAATATAAATATGAACTATTAAAAATCTTTGAACTTACTTGGTTAAAACAAAGCTAGTGATTGACCTAATGTGTTTTTGTTTGCTTTTTTGGGGGAAAAGTATTTTTCATGAAGTTTTGTCTTGAAAGGTAACCCAAAAAATCTAGATTAAAACATGTAATGAAAAAAGTTTCAATCCTCATCATCTGAATCTTGAACATCTCTTTTATGCATGTATGTTTTGGAAATTTACCCATATATTAAATTTTTGTATCAGAATGAAAACCATATTTCTCAACTGTCTTGGTATTCTCAGACCCTGTTAAAAGGGGAAGAAGACGAAAATTTATTAGATAAAGTCAGTGATGGAAAAAAAATCTATCAATGGTTCATGTCAAACAAAGAATCAAGAGCCTTTGTCTTGATAATTTGATTTCTAAGCTGCAAATAAAATGCAAGCTTGATGTATCTATAAAGATTCTGTTGTTTTGACATTAAACATTCATTTATTGGACATTTTGATTAACTATAGAAGATATTGTTTTTAGACATTTTGATTACAGAATGATCTAACAGTGGATATAAAGAGTTTTTTTAAGCCATAATTGAAGGCATTATAACATGGAATCTCCTCCTGATTCAGTTACAATTCTTGTTATCAATCATTTTAAAAAGTGAAAGGTTGACCCTAGTGGAATAGTTGGCATATCAGACCACTAATATTTTGAACATTGTCTTGGGTTAACATTTTTTATGCCCCATGTACAAAAGTAGGAAGGCATAAAGGGTTTGGATATACAGAGAAATTTTATAGTTTGTACAATTAAAGCATTAATCTGCAGTGTTTATATTAGCCTAACATTTTGAATGGATTTATGGGAGTTAATCAAATAGCAAATTATAAAAAATTCCTACTGATTATATTTACAATTTACTATTTGGTTAACTCCCACAATCAAGACCCTAAGATGATGCAAATTGTTGTCTAAATAAATTTGTACCTTCAACATAAATTGGAAATGAAATGCTCCTTGTTTTAAAATGTAGTATTCAAGGTCTTTGGTTAGATTTGATTAAACTTTTACTATTTGAGACAACCCCTGTTCAGGTTGATAAAAGAAACGAGCACAAATAAAGCTATAGAACTCTGTAATTTTGTCAAATTTATATTATGAGTTCTTAAAAAAAAATTCAATAAGAAGGGTTGTAGTAATTTCACTTATGGCTACCTTTTAATGCTATATTGTTACGACTGTAACTGAACTGTAGGCTTAGATTTTCATAACAAAATAAATGTGGGCAGGACGCTGCTTCTTTATAATAATACTTCTTAAGGTGTGTTAATAGTGCAGGCCACTGTAAATAAAAATGATGATTTAAGGGAGTACGAGCCTGAGATTTTTTGTAATTAAAAGTTATTTAAAATAGAAAATTTGGAAAGAATAGCTCAAAATAGCTAGACTTTATGAAAAAAGTTTTCAAAACCATGGAGCCGTTTTTAAGATATAAGCACCGAAAAATATGGCGGGAAAAAATCTTCTCTGGGTTTTTCATAGGAAATACATTGAAAATTATTTTTCTGTTTTAACATAGAAATCATAATTAGAATTGGTAGAAAATTTCAAAAGGAGTTTATTAGGACCTTCTCTAATTAGTAATGAACAAATATTAGGAAACCATGTTGGAAAATTTTTAATGCATTTGAATGGATAAAAGCCGAGAATCCCGAAAATCTTCAATATCTGAGGCTCGTACTCCCTTAAGTATTTCAAAATGCAATCGAAAATTTATAGACTTGCACATAATAGCGTTTAGCCAATTTATAAATTCTATTGAGTGCATGTTTTTAAAATGCAATTACGTAAAATATGGTTCTATGAAATATAAATGACAACAAAGTTCCAGACATTAAAATAAAGCAACTGCTGTAGAAAATAATGTGAAAAAGGAGCTCAAAATATATGTTAATTGAGAGAACAGTTCATTTAAACTTTTTCGCAATAGTTGTGTTTAATTTTTCCATCATAGGTTTACCACTTTTTCAGAAGTTTTATTTCACAGTTGCACACTGTAACAGAGATATGCATGAGGTCCCTTTAAAAAAAAAGACGTTTGAAAAAAAAATATATTTAAAAATGCATAATAATGCTTATTGTTGGACTTTTTCTGATGAAATTCTGCAAAAATCTTGCATATTGTGATAAAAAGTCAAAATGATGTTATGTTTAATGATATTGTTTTATGCTGAGATGGTGTTGAAGTTTGCTTGTTTAACTTGACACTAACGACCAATGACACTTTCTATAATATGCCCATTTTAGGAATAACCTCTCGTTACAAAGTACTGGTAATAAAAGAAGAAATCCATAGGTTATATCCATAGGTTAAAATTAAGCAAAAATCTGATTTTCAAAAATTAGCAATCTCATCATTATCAGTTTCCAGTGTTTGCTATTATGGAAATCTTGATCAGAAGTTTGGTGTTATATTTTGATTCAAGTGTAAAATAAGTAGGGTCTATGATCATTGACTTTACTCACTGTACATGTGTATCCTGATATAGATTTCTTTTATTATGAATTGAATAGTATACCTTACATATGTAAATTTATACTCCTTGTTTTAGGATTAAGAAGCTAAGCAGTACCAATAGGGCATTATAATGTTGTAAGGCAGAAAAGACAGAGACAAAAAAAAAACCACTAACACGAACTGCACAAATATAAGAAAAAAGATACCACAACTAAACTGCAATTAGCAATACATACTTAAGTCCAAAACAGCAGAAGACAAAATCAATAGATATAAAAGATATTAATATTCTGCCCCAAACAAAATCAAAAGCAAAAAAAAACAATGTGTTAAAATTAAAGTCTTCAGTAGCAGACAAAGTGTATCTGTTGCACACCTTACACAATTTTTGTTAACAGAAATTAGGAGCTTATTTATTACCTTTCACAGACAGTGAGAAGTATCATATTCACTACAAATTTAAACTCTGTTTAGATTATTGATTTGATTAGTTTTTTTACCCCACTTTATGAAGTGGCGAGGTATTATGTTATACCCTCAATTTCTTTTGGTGTCTGTCTGTCCTTCCGTCACCCGAAGGTTTCCGAATGATAACTTGAAAAAGCGTCAAAGGATTTGAATGATATTTTGCACAGCTGTTGAGTACATTATAATACAGGTCAAGTTCAATTTTCAGGATGATCTGAAAAACATTTTTGAAGATTTGCCACTTTGTAAATTTTCCAAATTTGAAAATGATGAAATTTTCAGGTCTAAGAAAGATAAATTTTAACATGAGCTTTGTTGTCTTGAATCCAGTTGGAAGCCTTGCCCCCCCTTTTCAACAGGCTTTATGATATTTGCAGTCAGTTATTCTCAACCTTATGGTGAATATAGCAACAACAACAAAACTGTGATAAAGTTTCACAGATATGCAGTTTATGATTGATGTCAATTCTTCAAATGAAGAAAAGTAATATTCAATTATACCATGATAAGAAGTCCCTTTGATAAGATTTTCAACATATACATATATAATGAACATTATGATAAGGACCAAAGGATACATGAAGATAATTGATGCGCTTTGTTCCTTTTAAGATGGGAATTTCATTTGCATTTGTCATTTAAACTGAACATAATTATCATTTCAAGGTAATATTTTTTATCAAAAAATCATAAGCATCGCAATTTTCGTATCAATTGGTTTGACCTTCTTATATTCTACATTAAGTAGGCTCATTTTACATCCCTTTACTTTACCCTATTGCATGTTAGACCTAAAAAGTTACATGTATATGACACCAAAATTGCCAGTGTGATCTTAAGCCTGAAAATAAGAAATGTCACTCCATAGAAAAAAAATAACTAGAAATTGGTGTGAAAAAAACTGTAAACCAATTTATTTTCGCAAGTACAATATTTTGTTTTAGTGTCGTAGGGCTATTTTGAGACTATTTATTTTCAAGATTTGTCCAAAAAAAACAATTATATTTCTATGAAAATGAGTTAATTAGCAACAATCATTTTCGTGAATTTTAGATTCTTGAGAAATCAGTGAATATAAATCGCTCGCGAAAATAAGTTGGTCTACAGTAACACCAATATTTTAAACAATTGTAAGTTTATACATGTTTTAAATTTTCTATTAACCAGTTATGTCTTCAGAATAAAAGAGTGGATATTCATGATATATGAGTGTAAATAAATCACACAAAATTCACACTATTATTGTTAATTAAAATCGCTGTTCCTCATCCTATTTTAACGGCACCAACATTACATGAAAGTGCTCATGCTCACTGCAAGTCTAGAATTGGTTTCAAATTTTAAAAAACATGTCAGCAATTCTTGTAAAAAGTAACAAAAATATGTAAAAAGTATTCATTTTTAGGTCACCTGGACTGAATGTCGTTGTCTGTCGTTGCCTTCGTCTGTTAACAATTTTTCAAAAATCTTCTTCTCTGAAACTACTGTATAGATTTTAATAAAGCTTGGTATGATTGATCCTTAGGTGTCCTGCATAAAAGTTGTGTTTCAATTGTTGATCCTGCAAAAAACATGGCGGCTGTTGCTAAAAATAGACCATTGGGGGTCAGACTACTGATTTTGGCTTGTTAATCAAAAAGTATAGAAATCTGATGAAACCTACCTTCTTCAGCATCAAAAGATCTACATAAGTCTCCATTGGGTGCAGTGTTGCTTATTTAAAAAATCAACTCATTGAGCTTTACAAAAGTCTTAATTGGGTTGAAGATGTCTGATGATCCGTTATAGGGGTAATAGCTCATAGAAGATATCCTTAAAACAAAAGGAACAGATGAGCCATACAGGCTCCTGGGAGCCTCTTGTTTTATCGTGTTTTTCCTCAAGTAAAGATGTCCTTAACAATTGTACGAATTTCTAAAATCCTTAAATACTTCCTGATTTTATAGTGAATTTTCTCACATTCTGCTAATAAATTATATCAAAAAAGTGACATCAGACAGAGCTTAGAATTTTATATAGTTATATATATATATACATTAAGGATAGCTGATTTCTCTTAAAAAAGATATGTTCGACACTGTCTCATTTTTGATTTACATACATGACCAACATAATTTTTGTTTAAGAAATAAAAAAGAAATCTTTATATCTTCTGAAAAAATGGTGCTTCTTCCTTAAGACAATATTTTTTTACAAAAATTACCAGACATTTTTCTTTTTGAAATAAAAAAAACCCAATGTATTAGCTTTGTTTATTTCATTCAGCTGTCAAATTTATATTACTTTTAAAAAAGTGAGTTAATTGATTTAATTATTCATGCTTGAAGTATCAGTAAAGCAAAAAAAATTAAAGCCTCACAAAATAGATATCTACTATTAGATACTATACTAAAAGTAACTGAACATGAAGTATTTTCTCCTCTGACATGACTAAGGTTCTACATGTTAATACAAGATGCAACCATGGAAAAAAATTAAACAATGCATCAAGTTTTGGAATTGATACGTTTATTTATTTTAATTGGAAAAGGTTTTTTTTGTGTAAATTATCTGTTAAAATAGGGAAAAAAGAAAATAGCTTTTTGTTGTGTTCAGTACCACTGCAGTTGATATAATTTTGATTGGCTGCTGGGAGACCAAGCCTCCTATAGGTAATTACAGGTATTCCATTACAAGCGCCATGTGATTGACTACCTTCTGTGGAATCAGGTAAAAACGAGAAAAACCTTATTATTACTTACATACAGCATAATAGATTGAACGCATTACAACTTAATGGATTTCTACCGGTTTTCTGCACGACTAATGATTCTTTCATAATTAATTTGGCATAGTTTTAATATAAATTGAGACAATATTATACATGTTATACAGTTGAAATGGAAAAATATTAAACAGAAGATGACTTTTTTGATGTTATAAAATCTTTCGGGATAAGCTGATTTGTTTTTAATTTCAAGAGGAAAGAGATGACATTTATTTTTCATCGGTTTGATCGAACAAAAGAATTGAATGGATCAAATTCTGTCGACTTCTAAGATATGAATTTGACATTGAACAATACAACAGGCACCATGGGTACTCAACTGTCTGTTTTCGAAACTTTGATTGTGACATTTCAAATCATTATCATGATCCTCATAGTCAGTGGAAACATACTGGTCTTGTGTGCTTTTAAGAGATTTCGTCACCTGCAAACATCGACCGGAAAGTTCATAGCTAACCTAGCCATAGCTGACCTGTGTCTTGGGCTATCATTACCATTCCAAATGACATTCTTCTTTTGTCCAGAGCTCAACACTATACCAGAGACGTGTCTCCTGAGATTTGAGTTGATTATCTTCACGAGTACCTCATCACTTCTGTCCCTGTGTTTTACCGTCGTCGATCGCTACATTGCTGTAATGTACCCGTTACATTACCACCTGATCATGTCTGACAGACGGGCCAACATCATGATAGTAGTGGTTTGGGGGTATGCCTTTACACTTGCCGTCCTACCACTGTTGGGGATCAACACTTTCAATGGAGCAATGTTTTGTGTGTATGAGCTGGTCATGTGGAGATCTTACAGGCTTGTCGTTGCTCTACATTTCATCTGCCTGCCAGTTTTTATATTCCTCATTTACTGCAGGGTATTTCACAAGGCCTGGTCCCATAAGAAGAAAATCATGTGTCAGCAGACACCAAATTATCTTAACATTCAAGCCAGGATACAACGAGAAACAAAGACAGCCTTTGCCATGGTTGTTGTCATGCTGGCATTCTCTCTTTGTTGGTTGCCGTTCGCCACTATCCAGATGATACAGGCAGTAGAATTCAGTGTGAACAGAGCCTTCATCTCAAACTTTCTGGTATTTCTAGGACTTTTGAATTCAGTTCTGAATCCATTTATCTATGTTTGGAAGAATAAGCAGTACAAAGAGACGTTCAGGAAGATCATCTGTATGTGTAAAAACTTTAATGAAGTGCTGGAGCTGAACTCTCTGTCTCACAATCACTCAGTTGGTTTCACTCAGCGAGTTTCAAATTAACATTTAGAGAGAAGTATATTGTTAAACTGTTGCCTCCAAGTTAGAAAAAGAGGAAAAAAAGATATTCAGGCATAAACTCTTTGAAATTGGTTTGTTATGTAATATATATTTTCATGGAATGGGCAGGAATCTTTTGCTAATTGATTCATAAATTGTTTTGTAAGAGATCTGTAATTAACAAATAAAAGAACTACATGTATTTTGCTTTCCATTAGGAACCAATTTATTTGGTTAGAGTGACCAAGAAAATGAACACCCCATGAACAATAACCCTTTTAAACTGTGGTCTGTGTTGCAGAGTTAAGGTGCATCATATTTTTAAGGATCAATTCTTAATTTTTTGTGTTTTCTTAGTAAAGTAAAATGTTGAATGTGTTGTGAATTGATATTATTTTTATTTTTTATCAAAGTACATTTGATCTTTACCTTATGATTTTGGTCAGTTGGTTCTTTGCTTGTTTTAATCAATTTTTGCACTTTTTTAAGAAAATCATATATTTTAACAAAAATGTTCAATGGAAGACATGTATGTATTTATGTTAAAACAATGCCCAATCCTTTTGTAAACCATTTGTTAGTTGGCCATGTTATCATTCTTTTGGTTGCTTGATAAAAAAAAAAATATATTTTTATGTATCACATTGCCGCTAAGTTCTGTGAGGTTTAGTTAAATGCTAAATTAAACTTGTATAAATTTTGTTGAATAGAATTTTCCTATTAATTCATAAAAGAAATATTTGATTTATGTTTGTTTTTTTTTCAAATAATGCTTTGAAGTGTTCTCTACGACAGTATGTAATATATAGGTTTTTCTTTTGGTTACATTTTACAATTGTTAATTTTTAAAAACAGTTGGTGCTATTCTATAATAAGGAATAGATTTGAATAATGTTATGTCTTTGTAAAAGATGTTGTTTTGATATTAAAGATAAAATCAGTTATTTGTTGGTTGCTTTGTAATTAACTAAAAAAATAATACATACTGGTCACAGAGTGTATCTCACCAGGTAGTAATTCTTGCCACCCGATTTTCTAACATTCATTGTGAAATTTTTTGGACAGTTAGATTGGAAAATTATTGTAACCTGATCTAAAAGGAGGAAAGAATTGCCTTTAAAATGAGCTATTCCTTGACAATTTTAGCAGAAATGTAGCATAATAATCGGTAAAATGGTGAGAACTGCTTTTGAGAAAAAAGTGGCAAGATCTACTCTGTGACCAGTAGACATCAAAATTGAAAGGAGCAAAATATTAGTTGATGTAAATATTTCAGAAACCATGAAAATTACATTATTGGAAAAAAATCACCTTTTTAGCTCACCAGACCTGAAAGGTCATGAAAGCTATTGTCACCACTCGGCATCTGTCAACCGTCCAGAGAGCCTGTTGGTTTCCTAAAAAATATGAAATTTTCCACACCCCCCCCCCACCAAAAAAAAAAACCAAACAAACAGACCATTTTTACAGTAATTAATGTTGATATGAAACTTGCATAATATTTATTTCTAGTTCAGACCTCAATTTTGGCCTACATGAAAAGACTTACTATAAACCATTATACATTCATGTCATGACAGTTAGAGTTTGCTGGTCCAGAAAGATTTTAACCATGTTTCCTTTGAGATTGAAAAGCAATAGAATGGATAGATTAAACCCCCCCCTCAAAAAACAAAAAACAACAACAAAAACCACAGAAGAACAAAATGCTCAACTTTTTGAGAGACAACCTATTTCAACAGTTTGAAGTAGGTGATTTTCAGCATCAAATTGATATCCCAATGGGCACCAATTGTGCACCTTTGTTTCCTGATTCTAATTTTCATATATATGAAGCAGACTATTAAATTCTATCACTTCTAGATTTAAAGGTCTGTAATATGCCTTACCCTGAAGTCTTATATTCTCTTGTGATTATAATGATCTTTCAGTTGACAATTCTCAATCTGTTGACTAATTCTCAACCTCATATATTCCAAGAAGGCTGAATTTGAGGACATTAGTCTGCTTAATTTTTATTCCCCATCTACGAAATTTGGGGGCATATTGTGTTTGGGTTTGTCTTCTGTTTGTTTGTCCTTTCCAAATGTTGTGAGATGGGGCATTATGTCTTTTGGACATAAAAGATACCAAAATTGACAGTAAAGAAAGAATTTTTACAAAGCTCTGTTTACAACTTCAACTTTCAAATCTTTAATTTCTATATGTTCTGTCCACTCCTTGAGTCTACATGCCATAATTGATTCAGAGTCTACATGTCATAACTGATTCACTGCTCCAAAGCCTAAATTTGGAAGTATCATTATTTCTGCGATATTGAATAACATCTGAAACCAAAATTGCTAATAAAGGAGTATATTGATCCTATGTTGTTTCATTCACTCAGAAGTTTTGGGAAGCCATCATGTGTTCATAAACAAATACAGAATTTATATTTTTCGGCTAAGACCAGAAATGGGATTTGCATATTGTTGTTGTCCTTTACCAAATCTGACCTACCGGTACATTTCATACTTTTGATTGTTGTTTGGAAATGCAACAAATGTGTTCAGTTTCAATAAACATGAACTGCTTTGGCTTCATGAGCACAGGTAAATAGTTTTTTATATGTGTGGCATTGTCCTTGTGTCTTTAAGTTTTCTTTATCTTATACAATTCCTATTTATGACAAGTGAGGATTTTGGTAATTGAACCTTTAATTGAATCACATTATACTAAGGGCTTTTGTACTAGATTTGGACTGGACAACTAACAGGACAATTTGATGCCATACTCACTTATGTTAAGAGATGTAATTAGTCTTCTTAAGGATAGGCCTAGTTTACAAAGGTTATAACAGGTCTGAATAAACATGAGATTTCTTTGTCCAAAAGTTGGATAGTGTTGTCATTAAGTTTGTCTAGTTAATTGAAGAAGATAAAATGTCAAACCTGTCCTGTTTCTAAGAAGGAAGTTGTGTCTCAAAACTAAAGCCATTGATTTTACATCGTGTAGCAACCTTTTGTAATTTGTATTTTAATTGCTACCTAATTGATATTTTAATTTTGATGTATTTTCATTCATATTCTTTACCAATCATGAAACCTCACCATTAATTGGGAATATCTAGTTTGGTATGTGCATCAGGAGATATTTCCTTTAAGGAATTATCAGTAATGGCTTTATGGAATTCAATAATCTTCAGCCGATTCTTATCTTTATATGCAATAGATCAGGTATTTGTGGAAAACATTCAAAATTACAGAAATGCTATAGATTTCTTTAGATGAATTGAAAGAATTTTCAAAATGTAGACGGAAGTTTTTAGCCCAAGACATTTATTTTCTTCATTAAGATAGTGTTTTTTTTTGAAAACATTAAAACATTTGTAATAAAACAAATATGAAAATAGAAGAAAAACAAATATCTGTTGAGGGAAGAGGTAGAAAAAAACGTAGGCACATGGAAACCTAAGAAATGTATTTAAAAGTGTTTGAGACCGACTTAAAAAAAGACTTTGTTGCTAATTTATTTCTGTTGTATTTGATTAAGTTAACTTATTTAGTGAAAATAACTTTAAGGTCCTTCGATTGAGGTTGAAGAAGTCATACAGTTATCACTTTTCCATCTGTCTTCAATTTTTGAGAATGCTAAAACTCTAATACTGTAGCGCAAGTCAAAAAGGACTAGAGCCATGAACCCCTATATTTGGCCCTGTTAATACTCAAATATCAAAATTGGTTTGTTTTACACCAAAATTTGAGTATGTATAGCTGGATGTCCGTGTTAAATGAGAACAAATTTGATTATTGTGTTTAAATGAATTTTCAAGTACCCTAACCCTTCAAAAATAGCCTAAATCAGTGATTTTTCACTTTTTGGCCAAAATGACTTGTTTTTCAGTCACAATTTTGTGATTTTCTATGTCGCGCCACCCCTCGCCCATTGAATTTTTTGTTGAAATATGAAGAAAATAACATATTTATAAAATTTAAGCAAAAATATTTATGGCCCATGTCATTTTCACCAAAAACCATGTGGAAAATTGTGAAATTTAGTTGAAATTAGCATATTTTCAATTTTAGCGTCACTTTATGACATCATTACAACGTCACAAGTACAGAAAACTTTAAAATTGATTTTGTTTTGTAACAAGTAATCATTCTAGACTACTTGGCTACTTATCTAACGAATGAGTTTGAAAAAATGGCCCAATAAGGGCCAAATATGAGGGTTTGTGGCTTTAGTCCTTTTATCAAATAATTTACTACCATGATGAATTTTCATGAAAATCTGTCAAATATTTTTAATAAACTTAGATTTTTGGGGACATTGGATCCTTCATGACTTTGTCTGTATTCTAGTAAAACATTGTTTTATTTTATCCTTTCAATTAATCATATGAAAATGGAATGAAAATATATCTATATGTTTTTCTTGCAAGACTGATTATATTTGTTGTGGGATATTGGGTTTATAAATATGCGGCTTAATGTGACACCCCTCATTCTTTGGGACTGGGCTGTTCATCTCATACTTGTGGCAGATCAATCATTACATAAAGGCTGGAGAACTTCGGTATAGATTAAGAACAAAGTAGGGGATTTTCATCACCCTGTTTAATTGCATTTTAATGTTAATTGAGGGTATTAGCCTGTGTAAAAAGCATATGAGTTTAAACTCAATGTTTATGCACCATCAGGTCAACTATAGCAATAAACCTCAATTATAATATTACTTTTACCTGTTAAGTCAATGTTTACCCCATTGACAAGTCCCTAGAAATGCCAGAAATGTTGACTGAGCAAATTCTAAATGTCTCTAATTACATTTTCTGTTTGTCTGGAAAAACACAAAAATCAGGAGGGCAAGGGAGATAATTTGCAAAGTTAGACAAGATTTAATATTTTTTTTAAAGATTTCATAGATATTGGGATTTTGCAGAATGTCTTAAAGGTCAAGGTCATGAGTGCAATTCATTAAATCTGATTGGGTATTACATAATATTATACTAAAATGTCATGATATAAATAACACAAAGTTCTAGGAAAAAACAAGGTTTAGCTTAATATTACTTCCTAGAAAAAAGAAGTATGTTAATTATTGCTGAGTGGGACATCCATTTATAAGGACACATTACCATTAGCTAATGCTGATATGGTGTTCACTGTTGCAATTGATGTGATTTGAGATCAGTAAAACCTTTATTGTTTTAAATAAAAGAATAAAATAAGAGAAGTGTGTCTGGCCTTCCCAAGACAAAACCCAGCTACTGATATTCAGCGATTTTTTAAATTTTCTTAACATTTAAAGTTTGTACTAGTAATATGATTTTGTTGGTCTTGTCTTTCAAATCAGCTAATTTTGTCTTGGATCTTTTGGGACAGACCCATTGGTACTGTGCTTTATGAGGTGTTTTAAGAATGCATGTTAAGCAGTCCTCAAAGTGAAACTTGATATTTAGTAGACACTTTAGCTAATATAATGATTATTTAGGTGGCCATTTAGAAATTTTACATCAGTCGATTGATGATTCTCAGCTAGCTGTCAGTAACAGCGAGTGTTCTATAGAGAGTTCCTTTACCGTCCTTTTGTTTGTTCTTGTTTTTTGTCTTACAAAAATGTAGGTTCTCTCTAGTGGAATTGGACTCTGATTGATTTGATTTTTATTGTGTGTTTAGTTTTTGTGCTTTGTCTAGGAATATTGATAGGGGGAAGGTTGGGCCCCGCCACATATTACATGTGCCTGTCCTAAGCCAGGAATCTTTGACAAAGCTTTCATTTGTACTTGTCTTTTTGATGTTTTCTGTTCCTTGTTTAAGAAGGGGGTCTATCTGTGACTATTTCAGGGCTGGATTTGAATTATATGCATTTTATTTAGACCATGGACCAATTGCAGAACCGCAAGCAGTGCCAAATGGCCTCGTTGGAGGCTGCTGGCGGTTGTCCATTGTGGTTTTTTAGCTCACCTGACCCGAAGGGTCAAGTGAGCTATAGTCATCGCCATGCGTCCATCGTCCGTCGTCTGTCCGTTACTTTTTCAAAAATCTTCTCCTCTGAAACCACTGAATGGAATTTTTCAAAACTTGTTTCAAGTATTAATCAGGGCATGATGTTTAAAAATTGTGTTTGGCTTTATGATTTGTTATAACAAAAATGGCTGCTATTACTAAATATAGAACATAGGGTAAAATCACGTTCAAAGACTTATAACTTGAAAACTAGAACAGATAGAAAAAATCTGAAGGATCTTAGGCTCTTCAGAATCAAAAGCTCTACAAAAGTCTCCATTGGGTCGAAGTTGTCAGATGACCCCTAATAGGGGTTATGGCCCTTTTAAGGTCAAAACAGCGTTTTTTCATGTTTTTGCCCTATAGAATGAAAACTATTGCAGATAGAGAAAAGCTGTTGCTTGCTATAATGTTCAGCTCATTAAACTCTACAAAAGTCTCCATTGGGTTGAAGTTGTCAGATGACCCTTGATAGGGGTTATGGCCCTTTAAAGGTCAAAAATTGTGTTTTTTCATGTATTTGCCCTATAGAATGAAAACTATTGCAGATAGAGAAAAGCTATTGCTTGCTTAAATGTTCAGCTCATTAAACTCTACAAAAGTCTCCATAAGGTCGAAGTTGTCCGATGAACAGCCCCTTAAAGGCAAAAAAATAGTGTTTTTGGTCTACAGAATGAAAACTATTGCAGATAAAGAAAAGCTGTTGCTTGCTTAAATGTTCAGGTAATTTAGCTCTACAAAAGTCTCCATAGGGTCGAAGTTGTCAGATGACCCCTCATAGGGTTACAGCCCCTTAAAGGTAAAAAAAATAGTGTTTTTGGCCTTTAGAATGAAAACTATTGCAGATAAAGAAAAGCTGTTGCTTGCTTAAATGTTCAGTTCATTTAGCTCTACAAAAGTCTCCATAAGGTCAAAGTTGTCAGATGACCACTTATAGGGGTAACAGCCCCCTTAAAGGCGAAAAATAGTGTTTTTGCCTATAGAATGAAGACTTTTGAAGACAGAGAAAAGCTGTTGCTTGCTTAAATGTTCAGCTAATTTAGCTCTACTCAGGTGAGCGATTCAGGCTCCTGAGAGCCTCTTGTCTAAATTGCTGTTTAATTGTGGGCTGTGTCGCATACACTTATTCCACATCTCATTATTTTCTATTAGTGGTCAAACATATGTATGAATGCATGATTTTGCTAAAATTTTGGTAGCCATTTTGAAAGTTTAGTAGCCTGTGGCAACTATTAACAGTACAAACCTGAGGGCTGCTTGTCAAGGTTACTAGCATTACATGTTTATGGATCAAAATTTTTTATTTATAACTGTGGATCATTTTAAACCCTTAAGTAATGCTATTAATACATATATTTGCAGGGTACCTTTAGAATTGCCAGTGAACATGTAATCAAGACCATGAGGAAGGGAAGAGAGACCTTGTTGACATTACTGGAAGCCTTTGTTTATGACCCCCTAGTGGACTGGACTACAGGAAACGAAGCAGGATATACAGGGGCGTTCTATGGAGGTGGTACGGGTGTACCTAATACAGGAGAGATTAGACAGAGTAAACGAGACATGGAAAGGGAGATTACTGTTAGTATGTTCTCTATAAGGATGGCTGAAATGAAGTCAGCATGGACTAAAAACAGGTGAGTAGAAGAATGTTTCTGTTGGGAAGGGGGCCAATTGAGTGTTTAGTAAGTCTAGGTTGCTGCTTTATTAAGTATGATCTTACTGATATCAACTAAAGTCCCTCTGAGTTTGTATGCTGCTTGTATTATTTATATCACAGCTTATTTTTATGCCCCTGCGACGACATGTCAGGGACATTAAGTTTTACTCATATCCGTCCTACCGTATGTCTGTTCGTCGGTACAAATTTTCGTCAAGCTTTTTTCAGGAACCTTACATGAGCATGGTTTGAAACTTGGTTAGATGTTTTGGTATTACAAACTATAAGTCCTGAGCAATTTTGAGACCTGTTGGACATCTTCTTTCTGTTTGGGACATAGGCAAATGTGAAAATATATGAACATGACTATGAAATTTTCCGTCAAGCTTTTCTCGGGAACTGTACATAAGAATGATTTGAAACTTGGTAGGATGGTTCAATATGACAAACTGTATGTCCGAAGCGACCTTTAGGTCTGTCGGACATCTACTTCCTGTTTGGGAGTAGGCCCACATGAAAATTTATGAAAATCAACTTGAAAGTTCAGTCAAACTGTACATGGGAATTATTTAAACTTGATAGGATGGTTCAGTATGGGAAACTGTACATCCTAAGCGACTTTCAGGTCTGTTGGACATCTACTTCCTGTTTGGGGCCTAGCGGGGGCATCTGTGTCCCATGGACATATTCCTTCTTTATTTTAAAAGTATGTCTGTTATTTGCCCAACCTTATCAGTTTCTTTTGGGAAACTTCAGTTTCTCTCACCAATAAATCAGCCCATTATGTAACTGTTAAAAAATGCAGAAAACCTCCACCATAAAACTTTTAAAAAGAAGATCTCAATATAATACAGGTAATTAAAATTTTGCTTTGATGTTACTGCTGAAAGGATTCAGACACATATTTTTTTCATTGTTCTTCATTTCCAATATTTTCAAAGTCTACATTACTATTGATTTGGCTTTTATGCTGCCAAATTACTATGATTTTATGTTGCTATTTTCAAGTAAATCAAATGAGTCATACTGAACAAAACGTGAACAAAACTGAATTATTTTTCCGTAGTTTCACATACATCTATCAAAGTGAATTGTTTAATCTTGCATTATTTTTCTCTTCCAGAGATGAAGTTTCCAAGTCCTTACCTAAACTGAAGGACCAGATCCAATGCTGGCTAGGTGTAGCAGAGACATACTACAACCAGCTGAATAACATACACAATCTGAAGGACCTTAAAGCTCTGATTGCTGAAGCCCTTACTGATCACCCTCATCATCCCCTCTTTACACTGAAAGAAAGGTAGGAAATGTTTTAATGCCCTCCATCATGACCTGTAACATACACAGTCTGAAGGACCTTAAAGCTCTGATTGCTGAAGCCCTTACTGATCACCCTCATCATCCTCTCTTTACACTTAAAGAAAGGTAGGAAATGTTTTAATGCCCTCCATCATGACCTGTAACATACACAATCTGAAGGACCTTAAAGCTCTGATTGCTGAAGCCCTTACTGATCACCCTCATCATCCCCTCTTTACACTGAAAGAAAGGTAGGAAATGTTTTAATGTCCTCCATCATGACCTGTAACATACACAATCTGAAGGACCTTAAAGCTCTGATTGCTGAAGCCCTTACTGATCACCCTCATCATCCTCTCTTTACACTGAAAGAAAGGTAGGAAATGTTTTAATGCCCTCCATCATGACCTGTAACATACACAGTCTGAAGGACCTTAAAGCTCTGATTGCTGAAGCCCTTACTGATCACCCTCATCATCCTCTCTTTACACTGAAAGAAAGGTAGGAAATGTTTTAATGCCCTCCATCATGACCTGTAACATACACAATCTGAAGGACCTTAAAGCTCTGATTGCTGAAGCCCTTACTGATCACCCTCATTATCCTCTCTTTACACTGAAAGAAAGGTAGGAAATGTTTTAATGCCCTCCATCATGACCTGTAACATACACAGTCTGAAGGACCTTAAAGCTCTGATTGCTGAAGCCCTTACTGATCACCCTCATCATCCTCTCTTTACACTGAAAGAAAGGTAGGGATAAATTAATGCCCTCAGCTATGTCATGTATGAGCTGTCCATCAACATATAGGGCCATTAGGGGTCAATTTGCCTCTATCCATCATCTTTGTCGTCCTGTAACATCACAAAACAAATTATATTGCAGTTTTCTGGGCAACTACAATGTCACAGCTTCTTGGTATTTAGTGTGTAGCTTTGTCCTATAGTACAGCATGGTGTTAACAATGTGAAAAGAGCTTGTTGTGTAGAGGTTAATGCATCAGACTTCAAACACCAAGGTTTGTTGTTTCATCCTTCTCGGGGGTGAAAATTTCATGAACCAATTTCCCTTTTCTCTCTTTGTCCCATTTGCAAGTATGGTCTGGTAATAAAGATGCTTATCCTTTGGAAGTGATGAAAAGTGGTTGTCCCATATAAGGGGAGAGCAATATAACCCCATACATGTTAAGACCCCTTTATAAGAGATTTATAAAAGTAGGCTCAATGGGAGCTACTACAAAGGTGCAAACTCACAAACATCAAGCTTATTTCCCAATTCAGGATAAATATTTAAGATTATACTAAGCAATTTTATGTCTGTTATTAGTCTACTTCCTGTTTACAGAATAACCAAACCATGTTGTAAAGACTTTTTAATCAAATTTGAACTGTTAAAGGGGCTGAGCAATGTAACAAATCAGACATGATATTAATTAATTCTCAAATACTAGTATCAACTAGTGGCTGATTGAAGGAAGATTATTTGTGGTCATCATGATACAAACAATATACAAATTTTGCCCACTCATTGATACAGATGAGTTTTAAGCACCTCAAAATAATTATTTTGCTTATTCATTGTTCCCAATTAGTTATTCTAAAATTAACTAATAACTTTTGTGTCCCCTATGCCTTTGTGAGAACCTAGTATCACACATTTTATTCAAATGATTAAATTTTGTGCTATTTCCAGCATGGGTTTGTTAAAAAAAGTGTCAAAAAAATCTTAGTGGGGGCTTCTATTTACCCATAGCTAACCATAATGAGTTATCACTGATCATTTGAAAAGTATCATACAAATTTCATAGTGGGTTTTTAATTATCCATAGTAACACTAAACTTGGTTAATCAAATATTGGATGTTGAGAAAGGGGAATTTTTTACAGCTGGAAAAGCTGATAGTATTAGATACAAAGGACCTAATTGATTGTATTTCTGGTGTAACCTGATTTACTGGGTCTATAACATACAGCCCTACAAACATGTATAAAGTATGATTGTACTAATTTGCTAGTTGCTAATACATACTTATTTGCAGATTGTTTAGTAGAAAGGTTAAAAACTAATATGTTTGAACAATAACTTCAACTTCAAATGTCATAGATCTTTTAGATTATCACCTATTTAATGAAACTATATTGTATGTTGTGTCTGAATGATTCCCAATTATCTCAACTCCTGCCAGATGATAATCATGAAATAGAAATCTTCCAGGAATTGTTATAGGACATAATAATGGCCTGTGATTATTATCATTACCTTGACTCTGATACATTAGTATTGGTGGTAATACCTTAAATGCTCTCTCTTAAGAGAGTATTGTTACCTGTAATGATTTTAATGTACCGGTAGTAAATAAGTAGTGGGTGCTAAGACGTCATTTCAAGAAAACAAATGTCAAATAAATGATAATTAATTGTGGACGTGCCCATAAACAGGCAAGTGCTATGGAATAATAATGCTCCAAAGTGATATTTTAACAGATTTGAACTATTAATTTAACTATGTTTCAATACATGATGATGATGCCATTCCCTCGTTCTTCTGATTACTAAAAAAAAATATCAGGGGTTCAAATAAGCAAAAGGTCAAGGACTTTTCTTTTTGAAGTTCTAGGTGGAAAGTCCACCAGATGTTGTTAAAAAGTTCTCAACAACTGTTAATGCATGCAGGTCCAGGACTTTTTGTCCCCCGCCCCAACGTGATGGAGGGACCTCGTAATGGTCTTCGTTCATCCGTGCGTCCGTCACACTTTTGTGAGCGCAACTCCTCTGAGACCGCGCTTTGTTGGATTGTTTGTCATGATATGTAGTTGATCATATTGCACCGCCATTTTGATTCGACTAATTTTATAGGAGTAATGGGACTTGATTGACTTAGTTCATTTTAGGTCATAGGAACACTTTGTGAGCGCATCTCCTTTGAGACTGCTCAACTGATTTTTATGAAACTTTGTAGGATTGTTTGTCATGATATGTAGTTGATCATATCGCACCATCATTTTGATTCGACAAATTTTATAGGAGTTATTGAACTTTATCGACTTTGTTCATTTTAGGTCATAGGAACACTTAGTGTGCACAATTTCTCTGAGATCACTCAACAGATTTTGATGAAATTGTCATGATATGTAGTTGATCATATCACACCCCCATTTTGATTCAACAAATTTTATAGGAGTTATGGGACTTTATCACCTTTGTTCATTTTAGGTCATAGGAACATTTTATGAGCACAGATTTTGATGAAATTTTGTACAATTATTTGTCATGATTTGTAGGTTATCATATCGCATTGCCATTTGAAGTCTTTAAATTTAAGTTTAATTCTCAACTTCAATGTGGCGGCGGGTGACATTGGCTACGCATAGCAATCTTGTGTTAATAGAAGGTCAAAGATCCTGAATAAAAAATTGAAGGTCCCAGACCTCGGACCAGTGCTAATTTGAACCCTTGGTAATAAATAGAGGATTATGATTTTCTGTAGTTTTTATGCCAATCTTTTGAACAATGTTTTTAAAATATTTTACATATGAAGTTATGAGATTTTAGTCAGTGGTCATCGAGATACTATTGGTTCAAATCTTGTCGTTATAAGTACATGTATCAATTTTGAAACCTACTTCATTTTGATAATTTTCAAACTTATTTCTTTATTTAGTTTTTACAATGATGTGGAACATGTTTTTTTGAGTCAATGTTTATATTTTTGTCACTCTGAAGTTTACCCAATGGCTTTAGATGATGTGAAGTTGATGTTCTTGAAACTTTGTACGCTCCCATATCAAGGTGAAGTAAAAAGAGTAAACTATCCTTACAATTTATCACATACTCTTGATAATTTGATTGCAGCCTCAGCGTTTGATTTGATATTGTACCATTTAATTTCAGGTCCACTGTGTATCTACTTCCTGTTTTTATACCCCATTCAATGAAGTTGCAAAGGATATAATGTTTTTGACTGGTCCATCTGTGATCAAACTCCTCTTAAACTACTGAACAGAATTTAACGAAACTTGGTATGGAAGAAGTACACCAAATTTAGTTGTGCATTTTACCAGGAATTTTTTATCCGCAAATTTTTGTGGGAGTTATGGCCCTTTGGACTTAGAAATTTGCATAAAATCATGATTACAGTTTGTGAACGCAACTCCTCTTAAATTACTGAACAGAATTTATCGAAACTTGGTATGCAAGAATTGCACCATATGCAGTTGTGCATATTACCAGGAATTTTTGATCCGCAAATTTTTTTGGGAGTTATGGCCCTTTGGACTTAGAAATTTGCAGAAAATCATGATTACAGTTTGTGAATGCAACTCCTCTTAAATACAGAACAGAATTTAACAAAACTTGGTATGCAAGAAGTATACCACATTTTGTTGTGAAAATTACAAGGGATTTTTCATCCACAAATTTTTGTGGGAGTTATGGTCCTTTGGACCTAGATATTTGCAAAAAATCCTTATTACAGTTTGTGAACGCAACTCCTCTTAAACTACTGAACAGAACTTCATAAAACTTGGTATGCAAAAAGTATAACATATGATACTGTGTATGATACTACAAATATTTAATTCTGAAAAGTTTACGAGCTCAAGGTAAATTTTTATAGTCCAATAGCAGAACGTGTGGGGTATGTGAGCGTGCTCACTAAGGTTCTTTCATTCAACATGGTTAACTTTTCTATGCAGCTTAGCCATGTCTGTCTTTCATCTCTGTGTTGGACAAATCTTGGTTATTCGGTTAATATTGACCTAGAATGAATGATTAAAAAGTAAACATTGATGCATCTGGCCTTGCAATATAAAGTTTGTCATATCAAGGATACGAATCCCAACTCATTAAAGATTTTCTTGATGTATAGCATGTAAACATAAGTTATAATTGAAAAAAAAACATGAAGCAATTTAAAAGTTATACAAGGAAGTCATTATGAATATTGCTTGATGCTTATTTGGTCATAAAGCCACAATTGGATGAAAATGTAGGTACAAATGTATTGAACATGGACAGATACAATAACGGACCAAGCAAGACTTACAAAGAATAGCTAGTGGGATTCTTACTTCGGAAAAAAGAATACCCTACAGATTGATTAACTTTTGTCTTTGACTTTAAAACAAAGCAAGCTTACAAAGAAAGGATTGTTTTAATTTTATCTGGTTCCCATGTGACAATGGTTGATAAAGGGATAGAGTAGGTGTTTTTAATCTTCTTCCGCATTTGAGTTAGTGATAACTGGATCGACTCCTTTAAAACAAGTAATTAATGAATTTTACAATAGTTTGACTCCAATGTTTTTAATGTTATTAATTTTCTTCAAGTATTAGATGGAATTCTATGTTGATGTTTCAACTAGGCAAGAAATTAAAGGGATCAAATTTAGAAATGCTGCAAAATAACTCGTTACTTCCTGGCGAGGACGTAAACTTCTTTGTAAGACTTTTGTGGAAAATGAATTACTTGAAAAGTATAACACCTAGACATCTTATATTTGATATACAGACTGTTGGGGTTGTGGTCTATGCAACTGGCGCAATGCCATGTGACCCTGACCCCATTTTCATACTTCAGCAACTCTCTTTGTGAACTTTGGTTGTTGTTTATAGAGTCATAAACTTCTGTGCAAGACTTTTGTGGAAAATCATAACATGAAAAATATAATACCTAGGCATCTGATATTTGGTATACAGACAGTTTGGAATGTGGTCTAAGCAACTGGCACCATGCTATGTGACTCTGACCCCATTTTCATGCTTTAACGACTCTGTGAAACTAGGTTTTTTTAGAGTCGAAAACTTCTTTGTAAGACTTTTGTGGAAAATCATTATAACATGAAAAGTATAATACCTTGGCATCCGATATTTGGTATACGGACAGTTATGAATGTGGTCTACACAACTGACACTATGCCATGTGACTGTGACCCCATTTCAACACTTCAGCGACTCTGAACTTAGGTCATTTTTGGGGTAAAAAACTACTTTGTAAGACTTTTGTGGAAAATGAATTACTTGAAAAGTATAATACCTAGACATCTGATATTTAGTATGCAAACACTTGGGGTGTACTAAAGGCCTTGATAGATTGTGAATGATTTTCACATTGGTGCGGATAGGCCAGACATACTATTCGTGGCCACACTTGTTTAACATTTACACAGATGATATAATAGCTAGTTAAAAAAATAAAAAATTTCTACCAAAAACCCCTTTCAATTTATTAAGATAGACTAAAAATTTAGGGGGTTGACAGACAGCTCATTTAACATGAGTTATTACATAGATGCATATGAAATACCGATTTTTCCCAGTGAAATAAAATCTGGTAAATTCACAGTGTGAAATAACAAAAATATTTTCACTCTTGCGTCCTTTCCAGTCAAACTCAATTATGACGTCGTGAATTGTATTGCGTTGTAGGCATGACTCCTGTGGTCTAAATTCATACATGTACACCATTCAAATAAATTTATTAAAAACTATTAAAGAGCGGCATTTTATCTATGTAATAAATACGATAATCAATTATGTCTCATGAATAACCAAAATATGATCACTCGGTCGGGAACGCACTCAGATTTAACTCGTTTGCAGAACAAGTTCCACGCACTCGTATAAAACTGTGTGCGTTCACCGACTCGTGATCATATTTTGGTTATTCACTCAACCCAATTAATTATCCTATAAGTCATTGTCTTTGTCTTTAATCACTTGTGTGGTGCAAAAGATTTATCAAAGTTCATATCAATTTCAACATTGCTCATTCATACTGTTAGTTTTATTGTTATTCACAGACATTTATTTCAAATGTCCCAAAGATATATATGTCTGTGATAAACAGGATCGGATCAATATGTAACGTCAAACAAACCAATAATTTTATAAGATTGGTTATTGCTGTAAGATTATTTTGTTAGTACCTTAATCTTACTTAAAAGATTTTTACAAAACATATATGGAAGTCCTAAATTTTTTAATGTGTTAATTGATAGATGGAAATATTAGGGTCATTGAATGCTGTTCTATACATTTATTAGTTCTTACATATTATCAGACTAGATGTAATAAAATTTCCATCTTTATTAAATTACTTTTTGCTCCATATATTCAACCCAAGTTTTCATAATTTTCTGTCAGACCAGGTAAAATTTTGTATGACATTCATTTTAGTCAAGCAATTACCATGTTAGTATTATACAACTTGTTTAATTTTTCTAGATATGAGGACTATGCTGTTGTCAAAACCACTAGAGACAGCGTACAGGAAGTCATACAGGAAAAGATAAATGAGTTTAGTCATTGGCAGAAACTTCATAAGGTACAAATTTTGAGGGGATTTTCATGTCCTAATTCAGAAATTATAGTGGTAAATAGAGTGCAAGTCAATTTATCCGTCTAAAGGAGTAGAGCCACGAAGGCCCTAAAAATGCCCCAAACATTCAACTTTGATATATCTGCTTGTAGTTACTGCATTAATGTTCATTAGTCTTTATATTTAATGAATTGCAATATTTTTTCCTTCAATTATTTATTAATAAGGAGAGCAGTGAGGTAAATTATAGACTATTTTGTGAAAAATAACAATTTGTGACAGTTTCCTTGATTTTCATGTATAAATCGATGAATATGAAGTGGGCCACACCTGTCAACCAAAATTATTTTTTGATAGAAATGTGTATAATGGTATTATAAAGTAATTGTCAAAAAATTATGATGGTGGAGGAATGTGGCCACTACTAATTACTGTGGATTCATTTATTTTCGTGGGTACCAATTTTCGTGGTTTGATGAAAAATGAAAAGTTCGTGGAATCCTAACTAATTTCGTGGTTCTGATGTGTGTAGCATACAGATCAATAATATATTTCCTTTTCGTTGGGTATCAAATTTCGTGGGTCAAGGCAACCCACAAAAACCACGAAAATTGATACCCCACAAATAATAATGAAACCACAGTATGACGTTATATGCAGTGAAAATGGGTGAAAATGAGGAATTTTCAAATGTATGGCCTGTTTAAAGTCTTAAGGCTAAACCTGTGGTGTAAATATTTTGCTAAATTTTACAGATATGAAAAGTTTGTTCATACTTCAATATTTAAGTTAAAGGAGTAGGGGCATTAAAGCCCTTATTTTGCCCCAAAAATTTGGACACATTTTTAAACATTTGTCAAAATAGAAACTATGGTGTTATATAATAGCTAAGATATAGAGTTAATAATTCCAAAAGGATTTTTTGGCATAAATAGTTTGGCTGAGGCATAGCAGATCCTCAAACTTCGGTCAAATAACAAAACTGGTCGTTTTTGTCTCGCCTGCGAAGCAGAGCGGGACATAGGTGTTACTTTACCAGCGGCGGCGGCGACGGCGGCGTTAACTTTTTGGAAAAGTTTTATGAGCACCTCCATATCTCAAGAACTATAGGTCCTGGGTTGATGAAACTTGGTATGCATATGCCCCAGTAGTAGCTTAACACAGTTGCATCCCCATCTTTTGACCTTGACCTTGATTTTCCGGTTGAGTGACTTTGACAATTTTCAATACATATAATAGCAATGAAAAAGTTTTGCGAGCACCTCCATATCTCAAGAACTATAGGTCCTAGGTTGATGAAACTTGGTATGCATATGCCCCAGTAGTAGTTTAGCTCAGTTACATCCCCATCTTTTGACCTTGACCTTGATTTTCCGGTTGAATGACTTAGACAATTTTCAATACATATAATAGCAATGGAAAAGTTTTGCGAGCACCTCCATATCTCAAGAACTATAGGTCCTAGGTTGATGAATCTTGGTATGCATATACCCCAGTAGTAGCTTAGCTCAGTTGCATCCCCATCTTTTGACCTTGACCTTGATTTTCCGGTTTAGTGACTTTGACAATTTTCAATACATATAAAAGCAATGAAAAAGTTTTGCGAGCACCTCCATATCTCAAGAACTATAGGTTCTAGGTTGATGAAACTTGGTATGCATATGCCCCAGTAGTAGCTTACCACAGTTGCATCCCCATCTTTTGACCTTGACCTTGATTTTCCGGTTGAGTGACTTTGACAATTTTCAATACATATAAATGCAATGAAAAAGTTTTGCGAGCACCTCCATATCTCAAGAACTAAAGGTCCTAGGTTGATGAAACTTGGTATGCATATGCCCCAGTAGTAGCTTACCACAGTTGCATCCCCATCTTTTGACCTTGACCTTGATTTTTCAGTTGAGTGACTTTGACAATTTTCAATACATATAATAGCAATGGAAAAGTTTTGCGAGCACCTCCATATCTCAAGAACTAAAGGTCCTAGGTTAATGAAACTTGGTATGCATATGCCCCAGTAGTAGCTTACCACAGTTGCATCCCCATCGTTTGACCTTGACCTTGATTTTCCGGTTGAGTGACTTTGATTATTTCTATTGCATATATTTGCAATGTTCTATAAACTTCTTTTGAGCTCAGAAACTGAGAATCCATTTAAATTCAAAATATAGTGGAAGTAAGAAAGAATAATTGTTTCTGATAGTGCCGGCAGGCGAGACATACTTTAGTGTAAACTCTTGTTTATGTATTTTAACACATTTAGAGGTAGTATTTGCTTGCATCAAAAGGGTTCACACCCATGTTCAAAAAAGATATTTTCAAAAAAGATGCATAATAATCAGACACATGCTCAGTTAAAATATTTTGTTTGAACATGGGTGTGCTCACTATCTACCAGAACAAAATATGTGTCAAAAAGGCCAGAAAATCACATTTTCAAGCGTTTTAGCCAATTTTGATCAACTTTGACGTCACCATGACATCACAATGACATTGAAAAGGTCAAAATTTGTCATGTTTCTTTAAGTTCATTCACTTCTGTTTAAATCTACACCAAAAACAATTGATTCTGAGTAACTCAAATTTTGGGGCCAAATATTGGCCTTAGTGCCCCTACTCCTTTTTTTCAAGTTTAATATTGTAGTTGAAAAAATAGTGAAAATACCGGGCCGATTTAGGGCCTTTGTGGCTTTACTCCTTTAAGTTTATCTTCAAGTTTCAGGTGGAATTTTCTTTTCATGTTGCTCAGGCATAATACATGTATTTTTATGCCCCCGCGACGACATGTCGGGGGGCATTAAGTTTTACTCATGTACGTCCGTCCGTCTGTACAAATTCCCGTCAAGCTTTTCTCAGGAACCGTACATGAGAATGATTTGAAACTTGGTAGGATGGTTGAGTATGACAAATTATACGTCCTAAGCCATTTTGAGACCTGTCGGACATCTACTTCCTGTTTTGGACTAAGGCCAATATGAAAATATGTGAACATGACTTTGAACATTTCCGTCAAGCTTTTATCCGGAACCATACATGAACGTCCTACGCCATTTTGAGACCTGTCAGACATCTACTTCCTGTTTGGGACTTAGGCCTATGTGAAAATATGTGAACATGGCTTTGAAAATTTCCGTCAAGCTTTTCTCAGGAACCGTACATGAGAATGATTTGAAACTTTGTAGGATTGTTCAGTATGACAAACTATACGTCCTAAGCGATTTTGAGACCTGTCAGACACCTACTTCCTGTTTGGAACTTGGCCTAAATAAAAATCAACTTGAAAATTTCTGTCAAACTTTTCTCAGAAACTGTACATGGGTATGATTTTAAACTTGGTAGGATGGTTCAGTATGACAAACTGTACGTCCTAAGCGACATTCAGGTCTGTCGGACATCTACTTTCTGTTTGGGACTTAGCGGGGGCATCTGTGTCCCATGGGCACATTCCTTCTTTATTTTAACATCTTTTGTGTTTTAGAAATATACTTCAACTCATGAAATTAACATGTTTAGAACTATACTTCAACTCATGAAATAAACATGTTTAGAACTATACTTCAACTCATGAAATTAACATGTTTAGAACTATACTTCAACTCGTGAAATTAACATGTTTAGAACTATACTTCAACTCATGAAATAAACATGTTTAGAACCATACTTCAACTCATGAAATTAACATGTTTAGAACTATACTTCAAAGAAGCAGAGGTACCAATGGGGTATCCAAATGTCAAAACTCGTGAAGATAACATGTTTAAAAATAAATAACATGTAAGAACTATATTTCAACCCATGAAATGAACAGAGAAGATTGTTTTAGGTGAGAAGACTTTTTAGAAGTTAAAGCTTTCTATAGCATTTCACCTAAGGAGTTAAAAATACACAAGTGTTTGTGTGTGTGGTTTCTTCCACCATAAAAGCTGACTACCCTATAGAACTCAATTGTGTCAAAAGGGGCGTTAAGCCCTAACACACACACACATATCTTGACCAAGCAACACAGAAATCAAGTAACTCCAAACAATTAATAGAAACTTAGTTGTTTGTTTTAATTATTTTAGTAAAACTTGAAATTTATATTACAGCATGTGATAGAGAGAATTCAAGGTTCATCTTTCCAGAAAATGTGTGCTGAGTTTGCCACTAACCTTAACATTGGACCACCTAGTTTTGCTGCTGCCACTGAGTTTTTACAAGGTGCAGGCCAAGGACAGATAGTTCAACAGGTAAATGTATAAAATTAGAAAAAAATGTGGTGTGTTTGATGTCATGCTTAAGATAGAAGGTGTGGATGGGATAATTAGAAAAAATGATGTTGTGTAAGTGTTTGTTGCCCTGCTTATAAAAGAGGGTGTGGATCAGGTTTAAAAATTAATAGAATAATAGCAGAACAATACTGGATGTAGAATAAAGGCCCCAAACATGAAAATTAGAGATCAATCACCCTTATACTGTGGTTTCATTATTATTCGTCGGGTATCAATTTTCATGGTTTTCGTGGGTGGCCTTTACCCACAAAAATTGATGCCCAATGAAAAGGAAATTTAAACTTGATTTACATGCTGCAGTCTTCAAAACCATGAATTTAAGAATCCATAAACTGGTCCTTTTTTATCAAACCACGAAAATTGGTACCCACGAAAATACATGATTCCACAGTAGTATAAAGAATAATGAGAAAAGAGGCCATTATTAAAATAGAGAATTCAAAGAAGACAGAACTGAGGACACCTCCATTCATACCCTCAGTGAACAAGAGTTGTATGTGTATTTGTGTATGCTATTCATATGCCCAGCAAACAAGTCTGTCTGTCTGTCCACATGTCTATAAGCCCAACTTCTCCTTGTTTAAATGAAGTTAGTACACTAAATGAGAAAGTATGTGAAGAAATTTCATGGCTTTTGGATATCATTCAGATGAGATGAATTTGATATTGTTTTTCTTCCAATATTTTTTTTCTAGTTGAACAGAAAATCCTTTCTGTTTCTGTATCTATTCCTTAATGAACCTAAAAACCTGAATGAAATTAGTCAGCTTTTTAGCTCACCTGGACCGAAGGTCCATGTGAGCTATTGCCATCACTTGGCGTCCGTCGTCGTCCGTCGTCCGTCGTCGTCCGTCGTCCGTCGTCGTTAACATTTTTCAAACGTTAACTCCTCTAACACCATAAGTCCAATGGCTTTTAAATTTGGCACAGTTGTTAATTAGCATAGGTAGTATAAAACTAGCGTGGGGATTTTTGATTCGTTGAAAAACATGGCCGCCATGGCTAAAAATAGAACATAGGGGTAAATTGCAGTTTTTTGCAAATAACTCAAAAACGGTAACAGATATCAAAATTCTGGCATAGGGTAAAAGTGATCAGCACCTCAAGATCTACCTGCCCTGAAATTTTCAAGAAGATCCAACAACCGATGTAGGAGTTATTGCCCTTTTTCTGGATTTTTTCAAAATTTTGCACTTATTTAGCCCTATATCTTGAAAACTATACAAGATATTTTAAAAATTCAAATTGCATATGATTAAGCACATCAAGATCTGCATTTCATGTAATTAGGTCAAAGCTGTAGAACCATTTCTTTTAGGAGTTATGGCCCTTAAAGCGTCAAAATTTACCATTTTTCATTACTTTTACCCTGAATTTCAAAGATTAACTTGTCTGACACCATACATCCAACTTCAACCAAACTTGGCACAGTTGTTAAATAGCATTAATGCTACAATTCTATCGTTCGGATTTTTGATTCCTCAAAAAATATGGCCTCCATGGCTTAAAATAGAACATAGGGGTCAAATTACATTTTTTTGCAAATAACTCAAAAACGGTAACAGATATCAAAATTCTGATGGGAGACAAAAGTGATTAGCATCTCAAGATCTACCTGCTCTGAAATTTTCAGGAAGATCCAACAAACGACATAGGAGTTATTGCCCTTTTTCTGGATTTTTTTCAAAATTTTGCACTTATTTAGCCCTATATCTTGAAAACTATACAAGATATTTCAAAAATTCAAATTGCATATGATTAAGCACATTAAAATCTACAATTCATGTAATTAGGTCAAAGCTGTAGAACCATTTCTTTTAGGAGTTATGGCCCTTAAAGCGTCAATATTTACCGTTGTTCATTACTTCATTACTTTGCACTTATTAAGCCCAATGTCTTGAAAACTAACCAAGATATTTCATAAATTTAAATCACATATGGTTAAGCACAATAATATCTACAAATATATGTATCTGTGTAGTTCAGGTGAGCGATTCAGGCTCTTGGGAGCCTCTTGTTAAATTTGCCCTCATGATTTTTTCGTTGAAAGATTATTTATAAAAATAACACATGTCAAAAGTTCACTCCTTGGAGGCTTTTAACCCAAACTGACTTCTTTTCATGAGTTTTTAATACAATCAGAAAAAAAGATGATGGTCTAATTACTAGAAATATTCCAACAACTTCTATACTTTCCTGTCATTAGAAAAGAACAATTCATCTACAGCTAATTAAGTTTTTCCCTTTGTTCCATTTCTCTTCAATTTTTCTGTCATTCCCTCTTTGATAATGCTTTTGTATAAAGAAAGTACTCAGGTTAGATGATTAGTAAAGAAGGATTGAAAGGATTTTTTTCGAGTATTGTTTAATATAGAGTATACTAAGGAAGAGTAAATTTACTCAGAAATTTGAGCGTCTCTTATACATTTCAGTCATTTCTCTTTATGTAACTATTAGATAGAAATCTGAGTCGAATGATAGGTAGAATAAAGATTCTGAAATTTGAGCACAGATCTAAGATTACTTTCTTCTTTATTTTCCATGGCATATAATAGGAATGGATATTAGACACCAGTGCATTTACATTGCCAGATGAAGGGATCTGAAAATGATATGATTATTTTTGAAATGATATGCCATCTTCTTTTTGTTATCTGTGTTTTGATCTGTGTAATTCCACTCTAAGAATACAAATTCAAAGTACATGACTAAATTTTTAAGATTATATTTAATGTTTTAAAGTACAAGTATATTACATGTAAAAAAAAATATATTTCTAGTAATATCAAAATTGAAACTTGAATTTTAGACATATTCATAGAAAATTACATTAAAGGTAGGATGGCTTCATGACAAGGACAAAAGGTTTTCAAGTTTTAATGGAAATGAAAAAAAATTTCAGATGTGATAGTACTTGTAAAAGCTTCTTTGTTCTTTACAAATTCAAAATTGTATATGCTACAAGTATTGATTTTTTATATCATAATTTATACTCTTGAAATATTTTTTTTAATTTAAGATATAAAACTTCAAATTAGATTTACCAGTGAATAAGACAGCTAGAAACTGAAAAACTAAAACACAGATTCTTTTTTAGACAATCTAAAATTTTGCATGACATGTTGAGAATAGGACATAGTGCGATTTACGTGGCACCTCTATGTAACGTCTTAGCATTATTGTTATTGTCTATTGTCAACGTTATTGTCTCTATGTTTTGTAACTGTGTAACATAAAACCTCAGTCCTCCATTAAACACAATGTTCTATGTAGATGTAGTGCATATGAATTCACTTTTAATCCACTAAGGACAAGCATAAAATGCTTTCAAGTTGAATTTAAATACATAACTCTTTTTTTACCGAAAAAAAAGGCAATATCTATCAAAACATTTTTGTTGTGTAACAAAAAATTGTTACCCAGTTAAGTTTAACAAAAAATTATTAATTACTTAATATACGATATTGAGATGTGGAATAACTTTAAGTTATTTTCTTCTAAAATTACAAATTAATGATAATTTAGACCTATATAGTGAATGATTTTTACTGTTCTTTTAAAAATCTATATAAGAATCTAACATTTTTTTCACTTTTTTTGACAGTGTGAGCAGCTAGAAACAGAAATGTCCAGTTACTTGACCTTACAAAGATCTAACCTTCATCATGCAATAGAAGTTCTACATACATATGGCACCATTGTATCACAGGTAATACTGGCTTAAAACTTCTTAATTGTAGATTTTTGCAGTGTGAATGAAGGAAAAACATATTTGTAGAAATGCTTTTTTGGGTCATGGGTGGAGGAAACACAAATTTGTAGAAATGCTTAATTCACAGGCTATAACCAGCTATTGTTTGCATCTTGCAAACTGAAGGTCCAAAAATTTAACGTTCTATGATTATTTTACAAAGAAGATGAAAATAGGAGGAAAAGGTAGACAACAGACTATGATTAGGCTGCTGTCTACCTTTTCCTATTGTTATTAGGCTGCTGTCTACCTTTTCCTTTTGTCATTTTTGTCTCGCCTGCGAAGCAGTGCGGGACATAGGTGTTACATTACCGGCGGCGGCGGCGACGGCGGCGTTAACTTTTTGGAAAAGTTTTATGAGCACCTCCATATCTCAAGAACTATAGGTCTTGGGTTGATGAAACTTGGTATGCATATGCCCCAGTAGTAGCTTAGCACAATTGCATCCCCATCTTTTGACCTTGACCTTGATTTTCTTGTTGAGTGACTTTGACAATTTTCAATACATATAATAGCAATGGAAAAGTTTTGCGAGCACCTCCATATCTCAAGAACTATAGGTCCTGGGTTGATGAAACTTGGTATGCATATGCCCCAGTAATAGCTTAGCACAGTTGCATCCCCATCTTTTGACCTTGACCTTGATTTTCCGGTTGAGTGACTTTGACAATTTTCAATACATATAATAGCAATGGAAAAGTTTTGCGAGCACCTCCATTTCTCAAGAACTATAGGTCCTGGGTTGATGAAACTTGGTATGCATATGCCCCAGTAGTAGCTTTGCACAGTTGCATCCCCATCTTTTGACCTTGACCTTGATTTTCCGGTTGAGTGACTTTGACAATTTTCAATACATATAATAGCAATGGAAAAGTTTTGCGAGCACCTCCATATTTCAAGAACTATAGATTCTAGGTTGATGAAACTTGGTATGCATTTGCCCCAGTAGTAGCTTAGCACAGTTGCATCCCCCATCTTTTGACCTTGACCTTGATTTTCTGGTTGAGTGACTTTGATTATTTTTATTGCATGTATTTGCAATGTTTAAGTTCTATAAACATCTTTTGATCTCAGAAACTGAAAATCCATGTAAATTCAAAATATAGTGGAAGTAAGAAAGAATAATTGTTTCTGATGGTGCCGACAGGCGAGACATACTTTAGTGTTAACTCTTGTCTTTGTTTAAAATCATGCACATGTAAATCCTCAGTTTGCGTAAATAAATAACTGTAGCCAGTCATACCCTGTGTTTAATAATGAATTAAAAAACAGACATTGTAGTTAATTTTGATCCATGAAAATAATTTTGGTCAACAAGACTTGATAATGAAAAAAAATAGGGAAACTCATATTTTCTGACAGAACCGCTTGAGGTAGTAATTTCTTGTTTTGAATCTAATACTCATATACTTATAATGCATTTTATTTTGTAGTTTGGCACCAGTTTTGCTGATCAGAACAGGACCTACCACTACCTATGTTTTCTGCAAGATATTGTGTGTGAATTTACTTCAGAAAGGTATAGAATTTTTGGCCAGATTTCATGGAGTGAAAAATCCGGGTTTTAAAATGGTGAATGGCAGGCAGTGAAGAATAGTTTGACATTTTTTTCTTCTAATTTATGTTGAGTTATTTTTTTTATATTCTGCAAACTGGGGATATTTTGGAACTTTCTTTTGTCATTCTTTCTGTTTCAATGCATTGTAAGTGCATCATAAATCCTCCAGTAGAATCGACGAAACTTATGTTGCAGAACATGCTTGAAGAATATATGCTGTCTGAGATATAAGTGTCATTGATTGAAATACAGATTCCCCTCTTCCAAATATGCTGTCTGAGATATTAGTGTTAATTTAAAATTAGATTCTTCCCCCAAAAGGAAGTGAAGGGAACCCTTTGAGCTGACTTAGATCTTATTTTACTTTAATATATAGATGTCACAAGGTTGTGAATCAGTTCCACGACTTATATGGTAATCCCAGTGTATCTCCGATGAAGACTCAGCTGATCCTGAATACAGAGGTTAAGATACAGAGTATCATTACAGATGTCAATCAACGACTAATTAAGGTGGGTACCTGCCAAAGAACGGAAATGCTTGATACATTGTACTTTGTAATTAGGAAGAATTATAAAATTGATTATTCATTGCACAAATGATAAAAAACTATAGAAATTTGATGTCTTATATAGATATTTGTAGAGTCTTCCATTTATTTATTCAAAAAAAAAAAAATGTTTTCTTTGTGCAAAACTTTTATGTTTGAATAATCCAACCCTCAATGCTGTTTATCAAAAAAATATTTTAAGTGTTAGTTTTATCTTATCATCCAAAAGACACTGCTTATGATTTGCTAAGGGGTATAAGTAAGCATATTTAGTTCACAATTTAGTGTATTGAATATCAATTTATAATTTTAGCTTTTGGAGAGGAGAAATTTGGATCCCACCGAACTACAAGTTCTAGAATTACAGATTGCAGAGAATGATAAAGCCATACAAATGTTTGTTCAGGGTGAGTATAAAATTCTCTATTTTAAGGAGATGCTGAAGTAACAATGACCAACACTTTCTTGAGAAGTGAAATTGGAGGCCAACAGGGGGAGGGGGTGGTGGTGATCCCTGCTTCCCATACTTTGATAATATTTTACCCCTTCATTTTGAGCTGTTCCCCATCCACTTGACCCATGTAACTAGTTTTTGTCAGGGTTGTGCAATATGCACACCCTGGAAAAAGTTTGATGAGAGGGCATATAAGAAAAAAAAAATTCTTAACAGTTTTCTTGGAAAATGCTTATTACAGCCACTTGATATTCAATTTACAGCATCAGCATGGAGATATTTTGATTTGATTACAAGGCTGCTGCTCAAAAGCTTCCAAATTACCTCCCTTAACCATACTTTAGCTAAGAATCTATACTACTTTTAGAATACAAATTTTAATCATATTTATAAAATGTGCCTAAATTAGGTATAAATATTTTTATAAACACAAAAACTCAATATATTTTTCATTTTATTTTGGGCAAGTCACATGACCACTGTCCTTCTCCACCTTAATAAGGACACATGTTTTTATGTTGTTATCTTTGTATTAATAAGGACACATGTTTTTTTTAAGTTGTCATCTTTGTATTAATAAGGACACATGTTTTTTTAAGTTGTCATCTTTGTATTAATAAGGACACATGTTTTTACGTTGTTAAAGGAACAATAAAAGGACAATGACTTTTTAACAAGGTTTATAGAGATTGTCTGCAGCCATTGAACATTGAACAATGAATTTTATCGACGTTACCAGACTACAAAACAATAATATCTAGATGAATTGCTATTTTGGTGAATTTAAGTTGTACTTAATATCCTCCATTAGATCTTGATTTGTCTTATTTATCATAGCTTTGTTTAATCTTAACAACTTCTGTCAGTTTTTATTTTCTTATTTTCATGATTTTCACTGATTGGTTTTATATATTTAATTATTTAAACTTTTTTTCTTATTTTCTATCTTTTGACTTGATTTTTATAGTGCATTAACAGTTATTGACAGATCAGTTAGTTTAATGTCTGGAACTTTGTTGTCATTTGAATTTCCACGATCTGAACATTAGTCTTGCCGGAAATTGGCTAAATTGGTCTGATCTAGGAAATGAAGCTAATAATAACCTTATGTTGAGTATATGTTTCATTCATGAGATTTGGAAGGAGTTCTTTTATGTCCTACATTCTGTTAAGAAAAATTAATTTGTAGGCACATATTTTCATAGATTTTGAATAAAATTTCTATCTATAAATCCGTGATTTTAAAAAACTCTTTACTTATTAGGATTCAAAATTCTTGTTTTTTTTCACCCACAAATACATAGAAATTTTTTACCCTACAAAATATATTCTTTTCACAGTTCATATGAAACTGAGTCAAGGTCATAATTGAATTGGAAATTACCTTAAAGTAGACGATCATTAAGACATAAGCATCACAAATTTTGAAGTGGTGCAACAACATTTCCACAATGTAGTTGAATCGCTAATAGTTTTTTTATGGCAATTTCACATTCTTATAACATTTATACTGCTTCAAATTTGCAATAAAATTCTGCAAATGAAGAATATAAATTTATTTTCATTATCATTTTGAATTCTGGCTAGACTAAGGGAGCGACCATTTGATTTTTTTTTTGGGGGGGGGGCTATGGTGAAATTTGAAATAAAAAGGCAGGATGGCAAAAATCCAGAAATAAAAAGGCAGGACAGTGCTTTGAAAGAAAAAAAGGCAGGATGCTATCTTTGGTTGAAAAATTTATAGTAGCTTAAAAAAAAAAAAATTGTGCGGGCTAGAGCGAAAAAAATTCAGGCTCTGCTTTTTCCACAATATAAAGGCAGGACGAAGATAATCTCCATAGCCCCCCCATAAAAATCGAATGGTTGCTCCCTAACAGCAGAAGTTTGAGAGGTCATGACAGTTTCCAAACTTGACCTCACATGATGCTGGACTTCCTACATTTGAAAAAATACTTCAGTAATTGTACTGTACTTTGAAATAAAGCATGTCCATTTCAGTTAACTGAATTTTCATTAGTTTGTTCCTGAGATTTGCAACAAAAACTATTTTATTTCTTATTCATTACAAAGGCTGCCTTAACAAATGTTTTAAAATCATCTTATTTAAGAAGTATTATTAGCTCTTTGACTAAAGGTTTAGAATATTGCCTTTTGTATCGAGGTTTTAATGACAATATTGTGTAGAACAAACTGAATTTCATTTACCTTGTTCTTTTGCCCACATTTTTTATAAGATTAAAAAAAAACTCTTCAGTCAGATTAAGTTCAAAAACTGTAGTATTAATATTAGTTATTGGAGCCTATTTTTTATTAAACTTTAAAAAAAGATTAAAAGTTTAATAAAAATATAGCTTCTAGCAAAGTGAACATTTTGAGAGATACTTAAAAAACCCATGCACATGAATTTATTAAAAGGTGGAGACAGTTAAATGACATTATATATGACTGTAGTAGCATACTTTTCTTGAACTTCAGTAGATTTTTTTCTTTTAAAAGATATATATTGCTGTCTTCTCCTACTCCTTTTATACTATTTCCTTAAAATATTGACAATAAATCATGAATATTCAAACAAAAAGGATATTCTGATATGGTTTATATCTTGGTTGATTTTTTTCGGTTCAGTTTTTTATGTCTGTTTTACTTCAATAACTATGATACCACGAACCTCCACAAACATGTCTTGATGATAAAAGCCATTTTTTATACCTTCCACATTTGCAGAGTTGTAGATAATACATGTAGTTTTTAATTCCTTTACATTTCAACAGTTTTTTAGGGCTGATGTTTTAAATTTTAGTACTTAAAATAATAATAAACCAAAAATTGAAACATCTCTTTTTGTGATTTTCACATTCCTTTTCAAATAAAACTTAAGTAAAAACGGAAAATTCATCAATCTTTTATCCATTAACACGAAAATATTAATAAGAAAATTCTAAAATTTGACCTCTGAATGTTTCAATCTATCTTTAAATGCACAAGGGAGACAATGTGGAGTTAAAGTTAGGTATTTTCAAGGTTCAAAAAACCAGTTTCAGAACCATATGGTTCAAAAGTGGGAAAATGTGGTTCCTTGAATGCTAGAATAGTTAGTTTTATGCCTCCAATCATCTGAACAAATTTTAAACTATGACCAAATCATGTATTCTGAAACAATAAATAGTATTAATAGTGTGGAGAATTTGTCAAAACAAAAATGTATTTTATGGTATTTCTCTGTGATTTTTTGGAGTTTCTGTCTGGAAATTAGATGAAACCTCAAGTTTAACCAATACAAATGAGATGTCAGCAAATTTAGAAAAAAATAAAATTTGGTTAAAAACCGATTTATTATTACATGTACTTTAAATAACATAATTATTCCCCCCACCATATTGGTATATAGAATTATTGTTTTTGTCCTGTTGATCTGACTTCTTACATTGTACCTTCAACTTTTCTTAAAATACTTGGTTGATTTTAATGGAACTTGATTTGTAGCAAGCACACAATTTTCAGTTGGGATATTACCAGAAAATATTTATCCCCAAATTATGCAAGATTTATGGCCCTTATTTGGACTTGTATTTCCACCATATATAATGCTGTGGAAGGTATTTCATTATTTTTCTTTATTTGATTATAAATTAAGAATACTCAGCGAAATTAAAGATCTATAGGATACTTGTGAGTGTAATTTAAAAAAATAAACTACGTTTGAGGTTGATAATTTCACTCACCTTATGGCTTATGAAATTCTAAACCAGCCTCCCAAGTAGTGTTTTTGGGCAAATACCACTCCCTTGTATCGTATAGGTCTTTAGAACTCTTCCGAAAGTGGGGCAGGCATTGTATTTGCAGCCAAAAACAAAACTATATTTTTAGATAAATACTTTGTATATTAAATGAATATTAACTTATGTTTATTAATTGTAAGATGGGCAAGTTTCCTACAAAACTGAATAAATGTAAAGATGTGACATACATGTTTTTTTTTTTAAAACAATCCAAATAAAATTATGCTCTACCTTCAGAGAATGGAGCTTGTGGTGTAACTAGTTTGATGGCCTGGATTATCTCAGCCCTGTGTTCCCTCAACAAAAGATACAGTCAGATGGAAGCTGCTGCTGCAGGTTTGTATCTTAGGGTGGAGTTGGGTGAGGGGGTTGGAGTTTGGCCTGTGGGTAACCAGTTTGATGGCCTGGATTATCTCAGCAATAAGAGATACAGTCAGATGGAAGCCGCTGCAGCAGGTTTGTATGTTAGGGTGGGGTTGTGTCACTTGGGTGAGGGGGTAGGAGAATGGAATGTGTGTTTTGATGAGTCTGATGGCCCTGTATCTCCTCAATAGAATATACAGCCTTATTGAAGCTGCTTGATGTCTGGGGGTGGGGGGAATGGTGTGTGTGAGTCACCAGTTGTTTTCATGTTTAATTTTTAAGGGGACCAAGGTTGTCACTTGCTATAGTGGTTAGTTAGCTTTACTGCAAACAAATACTTGAAGAGCTTAATACTAAAAAAAGTTTCAGTAACTAGACTTCCTTTTTCAAAACACAAGAACGGAAAACAAATCGACATCACAAAAAAGGTACTATAAAGGGTTTTTTTTAAGGGGGAATTTTTTGCAGTATTTGTGTTATAATGTATGCAAATAAATTTTGCATGTATTATTTACACAGTTTGTGAATGTGTTTTTATATATTTTCTGTCAGAAGGATATTTTAGCAATTTAATGGCATTTTAATGTTAAAACCATTGCAAAAATAACCCTGTATAGTTATAACGTATTTAAAATGTACATCAAATGGATTTTTATTAAGGTGCTGGTGATAGACTTATGGACCTTACATCACGTGACGGGGACTGGTTCTTAGATGAGCTGTGTAGTATGAGTAGTAACGTCATACATTTTATAGAGACTCTGAAGGCAAATACCATTGTACAGGAACTAGGTCATTTTAACTCTCTACACAGAGCTTTGATGGCCACTCATAATGTTTATATAGCATTACAGGTACAAAAAATATTATTTGTTGTAAATCTGCCAATAATATTAAATTAATTAATGATAAAAATTTTCTGTTTTAAAAGTTTATTGATGTTTTTGTTATTTGATAATTTTAAAGAACTTCTAATAATAAATGATAAAAAAAAAATTGAAAAGTATGGGGGAAAATGTTATGAAAATGTATGAATCTCTGCACTCTATATCACTGGCTGTAATGGGTCATGAAAATCATAGAAATAAAAACATTTTAAGTATAAAAGCTTTAAAATCCTTTGCACCTCTATTTTGATTATGTAAAATGCAATCAGCATTTTAAGTTTTTTTTTTTCCAGGAACTGAATGTCAATTTCCGTTCCATTATTCTACCCGAAGCCCTGAAAGCCATTCAGGCTCAGGAAACAACTGTGTGTCATGCCCTAGAGGAACTGGAAAAGCTTTTCTCAGATATGTCACACCCATTAGATACCATTGTCTCACAGCTAGAGGTGTTGCACAGGAATGCCATCATGGGGATTGAGGTAAAATAGCATGGAAATGTTACACCCCCCTTTTCTCACATATATCACATGCATTACATACCATTGTCTCACAGCTAGAGGTGCTGCATAGGAATGCTATCATGGGGATAGAGGTATAAAACATTAAAAAAACCTCCCCCTTTTTCTCACACCAATAAGATATCATTGTCTCACCTCTAGAGGAGCTGCATAGGAATCATATCATGGGTATCAAGGTAAAAAAAAACATGGAAAATGTTACAACATGCCCCCCCCCTTTTATCAGTCCTGTCACACCTATAAGATACCATTGCCACAAAGGTAGTGGTGCTGAATAGGATTTATATCATGAGGATAGAAGTAAAAAAGCATTGAAATATGCCACACCCATTAGATACCATTGTCTCACAGCTAGAGGTGCTGCATAGGATACTATCATGGGGATTTAGGTAAAATAACATTATAGCCCTGCCCATTTTCTCAGATATGTCACACCCATTAGATACCATTGTCTTACAGCTAGAGGTGCTGCATATGATGCTATCATGGGGAAAGAGGTCAAAAACAAGGACAAAATTAAAAAAGAAATTTTCTCAGACCTGTTACATCCATAAGATGCCATTGTCTCACAGCTAGAGATGTTACTGGGATTGAGAACTATAGTACATGTATTTACCTTTTGATATTCAGATAAGTAGATCAATACCCTTTTTAGCTCACCTGACCCAAAGGGTCATGTGAGCTATTGTCATCACTTGGCGTCCGTCGTCCGTTGTCGGTTAACTTTTTAAAACGTTAACTCCACTGACACCATAAGTCCAATTGAAACCAAACCTGGTATAGTTGTTCATTAGCATTCGGTTCTTAGAACTGTTGTGGGGATTTTTGATTCGTCGTAAAACATGGCCGCCATGGCTAAAAATAGAACATAGGGGTAAAATGCAGTTTTTTGCAAATAACTCAAAAACGGCTAAAGATATCAAAATTCTGGCAGGGTAAAAGTGATCAGCACCTCAAGATCTACCTACCCTGAAATTTTGAATAAAATCCAACAACCCATGTAGGAGTTATTGCCCTTTTTGTGGATTTTTTGCAAATTTTGCACCTGTTTAGCTCAATATCTTGAAAACTATACAAGATATTTGAGAAAATTAAATTGCATATTGTTGAGCATTTCAAGATCTACAAAATATGTAATAGGGTCAACGTTGTAGAACCTTTCCTTTTAGGAGTTATTGCCCTTAGAACGTCAAAATTGAGCATTTTAACAGCATTTCCTCATTACATTGAAAACGTTAACTCCTCTGACACTTTAAGTCCAATTGGTACCAAACTTGGTATAGTTGTTTATTAGCATTAGGTTTATAGAACTGATGTGGGGATTTTTGATTGGTCGTAAAACATGGCCGCTGTGGCTAAAAATAGAACATAGGGGTAAATGGCAGTTTTTTGCAAATAACTCAAAAACGGTGACAGATTTCAAAATTTTGATTGGGAACAAAAGTGATCAACACCTCAAGATCTACCTACCCTGAAATTTTGAAGAAAATCCAACAACCCATGTTGGAGTTATTGCCCTTTTTGTGGATTTTTTGCAAATTTTGCACCTGTTTAACTCAATATCTTGAAAAGTATACAAGATATTTGAGAAATTTAAATTGCATATTGTTAAGCACATCAAGATCTACTAAATATGTAATAGGGTCAAAGTTGTAAAACCTTTCCTTTTAGGAGTTATTGCCCTTAGAACGTCAAAATTGAGCATTTTAACAGCATTTCCTCATTACATTGAAAAGGTTAACTCCTCTGACACTTAAAGTCAAATTGGAACCAAACTTGGTATTGTTGTTTATTAGCATTAGGTGTATAGAACTGATGTGGGGATTTTTGACTGGTTGTAAAACATGGCCGCTGTGGCTAAAAATAGAACATTGGGTTAAACTGCATTGCTTTGCTATTAACTCAAACAGGGTGACAGATTTTTGAATTTTAATTGAGATCAAAGTGATCAGCACCTTAAGATCCACCATATTGTCAGATGGTCCCCTTATTTAACTTATAACCCTCTCAATGTCAAATAGATTTTCCCTAATAGCCTTTACTTCAGGCACATATGTCAGGTGAGCGATTCAGGCTCCTGGGAGCCTCTTGTTTGTACCCCCACACACAAGAGACATGCTTTATTATAATCACCTTATTAGCTACAATTACAATTAACAGTATCAATTCTAGGAACATGATAGAGATGTTGTTCCTCATTAAAATTCTCTACAGTATTCATTGATGATAAAAACCTCAATGTACTTTTCAATACACGTGTCTGGTCACACATTAGTAGCCTGTTCACATTTCTGATTGACTTGTTATTGAATTGTAAGGTTTCAGAATTAGTGATACACTTGAGTTTGACAGATTTACATCAGGCAATTCATCTGGTAAAGTCATGATGAAGTGATAAGAACGAATATAATTGCTTTATGAATTAGAAACTAGAAAGTAGTATGTTTTCTTATAGTCACTGATAGAAAATAAATTTCATAATCATTCATTTTGACCTTTTATGACTTTCTTTAACTTCCTTTTTTCCCAGAGAGAACTTTTTGTTTATGTAAGCAGATTTTTATAAGTCTATTTCTTACTAGATTTTGTGCTTAAATGCATTAACTTCAATGACAAAATACAATTTTATTAGATTTTCATCAGCTTAACATATGTGACTTTTATAGACAGTTTACATGTTAAAAGCTCAAATTTCAAATAAGCTTATTTTGATAAAAATATATTAGGTAGTACTGCTTATTTAGGTTTTTGCCATATATGTTTCATATTTTTTTGTTAAAAGAAAATGTCGGTTGTTTTTAGTCTTATGATAAGGAGTCAAGGACACCTATAAATCTAAATGATTTATTGAAAGAGATATTGTTTTAAAGAATTATTTTGAAAATAACAATGCAAATACTCTGGTGGTGTTGCTTCTAGCTTGGCATGGCAACCATTGGACTTTTGTTTTTTAATCTGACCACAGGCATACATTTCATGGATGTAAGGTTTCCAAAATTTGGGAACAAAAATACATAAGGTCGTTGTTTTGTCCTTATTTTGAATAGTGCCAGAGTTTTAGTCTTAGGTAGTTTTTTTTTAATGAACTTTTTTAGTGCTACCTTAGTATAAAAATCTAACAATGATCATTTTTATTCCCTACCTACAAATGAGTCTATTTGGCCATCCATCTGAAGTCAGGTTGATGTTCCATGTTGAAATGTGGGACATTATGTCATTTATACGCTTTTCTTAGTGTTGTACTTTGATCTCATTGCTTTGTCAAGTTTGTAACGAAAGTGTGCAAGACTTAGCGATAGTGATTCCTACAGAATCATTAATGTCCACAATTGTTGAATTTGCTTGTCTAGGGCTTATCGAGATCCCTGTCAGGTCAATAAGTTTAAGACAATACTCAGTTTTTAAAACCATTTTGTCTGGTTTAGTCTGTAGGTGAACTGATTTAATCTCTTCATTTTGTTTCAGAATGAAAATCTGGAAATGATGACAGTTGTCAAGAGGATGCAGCTGCAGTTCCAGGAATTATTACAAGGTTCAGGGGAGCTAACTCCAGGTCAGATGTTACTGATGGGATTTAATGGACTATTTACTCGACTGGAGGAGGAGTTTACAGATTTGATGGAAGCGATTGATGGATTGGAAGTCCCAGATGTATGGAGGAAAGTTGATGCTGTAAGAGAAGGGAAATCTATGCAGGTATGTTGATTCAGTTTACTAAATAGTATGCATTCGTTTCCTTGTCAAGAGGAACAGTACATTGGTTCTCAAAAGTACTTGCTATTTTCTCAAGGTGTTTAGCACCGAGGAAAATTTTACGTACCATAGGGTAACACATTTTAAGATTAATGCCTGGTGGCAGACGGGTGAAGAAAAAAGATTATAACAGTTTCCTCAGCAACTACCATTCACAGCCTCTTGATATTTTGCATGCAGCTTCAGCAATCAGTCCTATTCTGTGAGATTTGATTTCAAGTCTGACGCTCATTTGCTTCTTAATGAAACCCCCATCCATTTATTAATTTGACAAATTTTTGTCCAAGAAATTTGGGCAAGTAATTTGATTGAGATTTAATGCTAAAACACCAACCTCATTTATGTTATTTGTGAATTTAGAATTACCCTTTTCTCTTGTAGCTTTCATCCTTTACCAGTAACACCAGGGGATATCTTTCCAGCTTGTTCTTCATCAAGAGACTACAAACCATGCAGATGTTTTTCCACATGTGTACACAGTTTGCTGCAAACTTACAAGGTAATTATCACAAAATATCGCTTGTTTTATGCATATCAAAATATTTACAATGTGAAAAAAATCAATATTAGTGAAACATTAGTAACAAGGTTGAATTTAATTTAACTTTTCACATGAAAGAAAAAGCTATGGTAATTGAACGGATATAGCTAGCAAGCTGCATATTGGTATCAAATTAATGAACGATAAAATTTTGTTAATGATTTTTTTGAGTTAATTTTAAACTGATGATGGATATCCATGAAATAAAATAGCCTGAAATTTGGTCTTGAAAAAACTTGAATTATCGTAGTATTTTTAATTTGTGTTTTAATTTTAGGACTAGAAGGAGGTAACTGTTATGATGATGACCAACTGGCTAGACCAGTCAAGAGGTTTATTGCTGAATATGTCAGAAAACAGGTATGGTATATGGTTGTTAGTTGCCTCTTATCTTTTCTTGAGATACAATAGAAATATACAATATATGTACATTGCCAGAAAATATAACATTTATTTGTGCGAGCTTTAGAAACATGATAATGGCGAGCTTTTAGCGAGCTTAATTATCATGTTTCATAGCGAGCTCAAATAATTGTTATATGATTGGCAATGTACGTATATTGTGTTTATCCTGCAACTCGAAATTGCCAACTGTAAAGCTGAAAATAGCGATTTTTGGGCAAAAACAAGTGAAGCCATCAAAGTTGGCGCTAAAGCATGTGCTGTGACGTTACTGATTCCCGACGTTTTACCTTGGCAATGCTCATACTGGGAAGTGGGACCAGTGGAAGTGATATCCTGTCAACAAAAAAGTAATATCCTGCTAATGCACAGATATCATTGAACAATATCTGTATAGCTGTATTGTACAATGAAATAGCTCATTGCAGGATAATAAAGTATTATTGTCATTGGTGCATTTGAAGAGAAGACAATAGAAAGTTTGACAGGAAAGAAAGGTTTTTAAGATTTAACTGTTTAATTTTCAAAGATCTGTCAGACAAATAGGTTTGTCGTTGGTTGACCTTAACTACTGCCTTTTTGTTCATTCTACCAGGATGATAATAATTGAAAAAAGTGAGTATTAGATTTCAAAATGATTTGTGTTGTTTGTTTGTTTTCTCAGGTAATTGGATTTCCATCACAGATTCTTGGCTACATGTTATGTGTGTTTGTCAATGCTTTGGGTGTTGATGTCACAGCTGAGATTGAGATCAAGGACATTGGTGCAGAATCTAAGGTTCCGTTAGAGGACCTGAGGAAGAAAGCCGTAGATGTTTGTATGAGGAATGGACAGTTCCAACACATGCATTTCACTCAGGCCAGTACTCTGTCATCATCTCTGGATACAGCTTGGAGAAGACATGATTTAGCAAGGTGTGTAAAAGATGATATTTTAAATTCCTACTGCTTTTGCTCAGAAGCAAATAGACCAAAACATATCAGGGATTTATAATTCATCATGATCACTTGTTTATCTTTTCTCTCTTTCTCTCTCTGTCTATGCCAACAGTATATCTGAAACCTATATTTAAAAGAAAAAAAACTTTATATGATTTACATTTTTTGTTGTTGAAATATTAAATTTCATACAGAGATAGAGATTCAAATTCAAATGTCGATAGCAAAAACTTAATCTGAAAAAAAAATACAAAAAATGTTTCAAGATTGTGCAAGGTTTAAACTCTTTGTAGGAGACTTGATTCAAACATGGAGATAATTTGAATTCCAATTTACACTGAGCCCAGTTACAACTGGCCAGGTTACAATGATTACATGAGGACATTTTTGTCCAGTCAGAACTGTTGGCTAACACTCTGACATTATAAATAGAACTAGAATATCTTATTTGTTTGTAGGAGACTTGATTCTAACATGGAGATAATGAAGTCCAGTTTACATCGAGCCCAGCTACAGTTGGCCAGGTTGCAATGGTTACATGAGGATGTGTTTGTCCAGTCAGGACGTCACCAGAGTCAAATGGGAATGCAGAATAGATCTACAATCATGTCAGAAATGAGAAAGGTATAAATAAAAACTATGATTTTAAGCTTAAATTTAAATTGGAGTTGTTTGATTATACTATTTAATTATTTAAATTATCTAAGAAAATGGTTAAACCTCTTAATATTGAATTCATATATAGATATTACACTGCTTTTTAGCATAAGCATTTTGATTGTATGTAAATTAAGTTTCAGAGCCATAAGGATATGTGCACATTTTGAAGAGAAAACTTGCATCAATGCAATTCCATAATAACTTACATGAGCTAAATTATGTGAAAAGGGAGTTAATGTGCTACAAGACATCATATATCTTTAATCTCTTACACAGAGTATGCAAGGACTATTGAGCCAAGAGAGTGGTTTAGCTACATGTCAGACCCACTATACCCAGCTAGAGGCCAGCATCATACAGAGACTGAAATGGGCTGCTGGGGCCAACCCTTCACTTAACATGGTCCTACAGCAGTTTGAGGAGTGCAGTGCATACAGAAAACATGTATTTGAGGTATAATAGTTTAATAAAAGATTTTTAAGGGACATTCTTTATGTTTGAAATGCCAAATGTAACTTTTATGTCCGAAAAAACATGTGGTTTTATCCGAAATTCTCAGTTTTCCCTCGACATGTATAAAGTTGATTTTCAGCGATAAAAATGGATATTTATGAAAAATTTCACAATCATACATCATGGAAGTACTAAACACCTGTAAGAAAAAGGTTGTTCTTTTTATCAGAATCCATGTGTTGTAGACATTTTCAATGAGTTTTTAGGTTCTTGATTCTTAAATATTTTGCTAAAATGTAAACCTTTAGTTTCATATTATTTATATTCTATAGGAGGAGATGAAATGCAGTACAGAAGTGGTCAATCTATGTCAGGGTATACTCCATCTAGAGGCTCTGAGAACCAGAACTCCTGAAGCTGTGGCCTCTGATAACAACTTCTTAACTCTTATCAACAGGTAATGATAAGTTAAATCTTTCAGATTAATAGTTTTCTATGTTTATCCATTCACTTTGAAAAAATCTCAATCTCAAGGGTGCATGTTGGCCTAGTCATGAAATAATACCATCAAAAGATTTATATTGTTCAATGTATTGAAACAGTGTGTAATTTAGATATCAATTCCTTTATTTCAGATGTATAGAGAGTTGTGTAATTACAGAATCTACACACAGCAGTGTTACTGAGTTAGAAATTCTCCTAATGGACACTAAAGTAAGAATATTATTACATGTTTGACTTTCAGATTTATCAACTCTTAACCAATTATGACTTCTCAAAAAAGTTGAAAATGCTTTAATGAAGGTTAAAACCAAAATCTGATGCCCCATCTAAGAAAGTAGATGGGTCATATAGTGTTCAGATCTGTTTGTATGTCCATCCCAAGTAAATTTTTTCTTCAGGTTGAAGTAACTTTTCTATGTAACAAGGTGGGGTATCATGTATTTTGGACATAATCTTGTTGTCTTTATTTCTTGTGTTCAAAAGTAAAAAGGCTCTATATTATACTTATGTTTGAATAATATAATTTGCAAATGCTTTAATGCTATGTTACAGCCACCAGGAGATAACAAGATAACACAGAGCTGGTTAGAGACCTGTACTATAGATATAGCTGGTGAAATAGATAAACTCAACCAGGAAAAATCAACACTAAAAAAAGAAATGGACAAATCTAGGGTAGGTTCCTTTATTCAATTTATGACCAGAACATCTCTGATGAGTCTTCCAAACACAAAAAGATGGTCAGACAGAGTTGTTTGCAGAATAGTTTTTTTTTGGAAACTGTATTAATACTTTTAAAAAAACACATGAAGTTAAAATGTTCGTAACCCATCTCAGTAGTGTCCAGAAATTTTCAACAGTTGTCATGTATTAGAAAACAGGAAATTTTTGCAGTAGGACAACTAAAATGCAGTTTTAAATTTGTGCTGTTAATTTATTATCGATATACAGCTATGGAATGCAAATATAAAAGGCTAATATATTTGCACCTTTTAATTTTCACGCTAGCATTGTCAACAGGAAAATCGTGAAAATAAAAATGCTGCAAAAATTTCCCAGTTTACAGATTTCATGTGTAGATGAAAACACATTACTTTCGATTTGACCCTCAAATATGACAGCATTTGTTACTCCTTGGAGACTGAATATATTTTACTTACTAACAACATTATTATTTTTCAGGATGGAATAAGAACAGAAGTGTCATCCATCAAGAACATCTTGACAACACATCACAAACTGATGTCAGAAATTAGGACAGTTCTTAAATCCATGTCAAAGGTCATTATAACATAAATGTTTAGCATATTTATTCTAATCTTTACTACTATTTTACAAAATTAATAGTTAAATCTTGAGAGTGAGTTGGCTAATTTCATTAAGCATAAATATTCCTTCATGTGTATCTCATTTGCATTTTTAGTTGTTTACATGTTAAGAAAGGATGATATTTGCTGGACTTTTTGTATTTCTAATAAAAAAAATGTTGTTTTAAGTGTTGTAGAAAAGAAAAAAAAAGTACTTTTGCAGATTTTCCCTTAAAGGTATGAAAGAATAAATCTTGAAATTCTAAATTTTCAATACATTTGTTCAATTTCAATATATAAAAAAAACTTAAGCATGTTCTTCTACTACTATTATAGCAAGAAGAACTAGGATTAGAAGAAGGTTACAGTACAACAACTATCGTCAGAGACTATCTCAACACATATAAAAACTTTTCTGAAAATTTTACCACTGCTCTAAAAATAGTGACATCAGAAGATATAACTAAGGATGGGATGGCCGAGGCCGTGTCAATGGTCGATTCTCTGATCGCACAGATCTCTACGTAAGTACTGGTGCTAGAGTGGATTTTGGCTGGATTTCCCCGAGTGAAAAATCTTAGTTATTAAGCGGGTTGGGAAGAAATTTTCTTAACAGTTTTCTCAGTAACTACTAATCACAGCCACTTAATATTTGGTATACAACATCAGGGAGGGATACCATAATGTGGGATCCAATATCAGGTCTGTTGCTCAACTAGCTACTTTTTATACGACTGCAAAAAATTTGCGGACGTATAATGGTATGATGCTGTCGTTGTCGTTGTCTGTTAACTTTAGTGTATACACGATAACTTTAGTTCTAGTAATCCGAATGCAATGAAATTTCACAATGATATTCCTTACTATTAAAGGATGGATGGGATTGATTTTGGGGGTCCCACCTGTTTTGGTTTCCAAATTAGGGGCCAAAAATGCTACTTATATGTATGTTGCCACGATAACTTTTGTTCTAGTCATCCGATTGCTTTGAACTTTAGCATGAATGTTCCTTGACATAAAAGGGTAAATGGGATTGATTTTGGGGTTCCCCCCTTTTTTGTTTCGAAATTAGGGGCCCAAAAAGGGCAAAAAATTCAAATATTTTATTGTTTCCACCATAACTTTGTTTCTAGCTGGCTTATTGCTGTGAAATTTGTGAAGAATGTTTCTTACAATCAAAGAATGAACCTGATGAACTTTTGGGGGGGGCCTTTTTTCCCGTTATGTAATTAGGGGCCAAAATCAAAACTTTTATATTAGTGGTCCTATTTTGAAATATTTTTTTTTCATGTTTGTTCTTGTCAAATAGCAATACAAAATTGAGAATCAATTTTTGCAACCCCCGCCCCCTTTTTTTCCCTTATTATGTAATGAGGGGCCAAAAGGGACCAAAATCAAGACTTTTTTACTTGTGATCCGATTTTGAAAAAAATTTTGCATGTTTGTTCTTGTCAAATAGTGGATACAAAATTGAGAATTACTTTTTGCAACCCCCCCTTTTTCCTCCTATTATGTAATTAGGGCCAAAATGGAAATTTGTGGTCTAACTTTAATCTCCTTTTGAAAAAAAATAATTCCTTTTAAATTGTAAGTGGAAAGTCCACCAAAAGCTGCATGTGTCATAAACCTTTGTCAGTCCACCATGGGCTGCATGTGTCCAGAGCAATTGACTATCCATATTGGGCCTAAAACCTACAGGTTTCAACATGTTGCGGTCATATCATGCTGCGCTCGGCAAAGCTTTTTATTGTTTAAAGAAATCCTGCCATTTTTTTGGCCGGATTTCACTAGTGAAAATCCGGGTTATAAAATGGTGAATGTCGGGCGGGCAGGCTGGCGGGCGGGGAAAAAACTTTCGTAACAGTTTTCTCAGCAACTACTAATCACAGCCTCTTGATATTTGGTATGCAGCATCAGTAAGGGCTCCCATAAGGTGGGATTCGATTTCAGGTCTGTCGCTCACCTACATCCTGTTTACCGACTTAGTTAATTTTTGACATAAATGTCCAATTATAGAAATTTTTCGTAACAGTTTTCTCAGCAACTACTAATTACAGCCTCTTGATATTTGGTATGCAGCATCAGTATGGGTTCACAGAAGGTGGGATTGGATTTCAGGTCTGTCGCTCACCTACTTTCTGTTTACAGACGTAGATAATTTTCGACGTAAATGTCCAAAAATAGAAAATTTTTGTATCAGTTTTCTCAGCAACTACTTATCTCAGCTTCTGGATATTTGGTATGAAGCATCAGCATGGGCTCCCATAAGATGGGATCTGATTTCAGGTCTGTGGCTCATATACTTCATTTTAAATGAAATCCGGCCATTTCTGTCTTTGACCCATTTTTGTCTTTGACAGACTTTTTCTTACTTTTCTATTCTACTTTATATAAAATGTGATGGTATCATTATGCCCCTTGTTTCTAAAAAGAAGGGGATAAACTGGTTTGTTTCAGTCTTTCTGTGTATCTATGTTACAGCTTTCTCAGAAACTATTTATCACAGACATTTGAAGCTTTATATGATACTTCAATAAGGGGTCCTATTATTACAGATACCATTTCTCTACTGCCAAACAGGAAATTTTTGTGCTGTCTTTTTTTTTGGTGGTAGGAGGACTGCATTTTAGTTTGTGCAGATTTAGATCGGTGTTGTAATGTATTGTTTATAAACAATGGGAGACTGATATATTCACACCATTTAATTTTCATGTGAGCAATGTCAACACAAAAATAACGAAAATGAATTGCACCAAAAATTTCCCAGTTTACGATATCTGTTAAATGATTTTTAATTTAAGATTTGATGAATCTAAGAAATGTTTGAACAGAATACTTAAAAAAAGGTTTAGATTTATATAATTTGAAATGACTAAGTTAAACACAAAGAGAGGCAATCCAAAACACTGTAATTACAAATCAAATGAAGTTTGTTCATAGCAACTTACATTTTAGACTTTATTGTACAGCTACATGTAAGACAGTTTTATACAAAAATTGTAATGATTTAAATGTATAAACCATATCTGATTATATTTAGTTATTGTTTTTGTAGGATCTATGATGACTTAGTAAATCTAGCACCACCATTAATTCTACAGGGAGATGGGTTAGATCAGACTGGTACACACAACTTTACACCAGGTATAATATATATTTTGGAACAGAAATGGCAGGGGCGGAACCAGAAATTTTCAAAAGGGGGGGGGGTTCCACATACTGGGTTCTGTGGGCCAAAGGGGGGGTTCCAGCCCAATTTTGCTGAAAATCTACACAAAAAATAAAAAATTTCAGAGGAATGGGGGGGTTCCGACCCCCGGACCCCCCCTCTAGATCCGCCACTGAATGGGAATAATGTATTTTAAAAAACTGTCAAGTGCTTAAAATAATCCAAAACTTTCCTGATATGTGTTTCACCTAAAAATACTCATCAGACATATATTATAGCCAAAGGTGAAACAGGTAGACTTGACTATGAACCAGATCCTTTAATTGGGAGTAGAGCATGACAATTTTTATGGTCCCATCACGTATAAGGATTGGACATATAGTATAACCCTTTTTTAGCTGAAAAGATTTAAGTTATTCTGAGGTTTTCTGACCAAAGTCTGGTTCAACCTTGTACAGGCTTTAGACTTTTTAGAACTTAATGAATTATGATTTAAAACTAAAGTTTTGTCCCCTTAAGAACTTGAAATCACTGAGAGAATGACAGTTTTTTATGTAGTAATTGTTTTAAGAAAAAATTGATGTATATTATTACCTTCATAATTTCAGTGGCTCTGAAGAAACAATCGATTGCTAAGGATCTTTTGAGCCCTGCCAGAAAATCAAGCAATCCAAGAGAATCTACACCTCCTGGCAGCCCTCATCCTGCCTTAGTGGCTAAAATGTCAGGTCAGTACCTGAGAGAATATGCAACAATTTATATATGGTCAATTAGTTTTATATCCCACCACAAAATTGCAAGATGTACTACATTAAATTTGATGGTTGTTTGTTAAGAGCTTATTGTGGAGCAAAACCATTAAATCACTGTTTTGTTTCACTTCTCGTGAATTTTCAAATGAATAAGATATTTTTATCATAGATAATTAGATTCCAAATGTCTAATAAACAATACTAATTATATTCAGATTTTTTACTTTATTTGCAAAACAGGTATTGTGAAGTTGTTAAAATTTTAGTTAGCATACTCTTGATATCAGGTGAATATCACACTCCTTATTAAACAAAATCATACCAGTCCACAGAATGGCAGCTCCTCCAAAATTACCCAATTGAATTTGATGAAACATTAAATGAAGGATGTGATGGAAGTTCAGCATATGGAGATGTGCATTGAATGTAAATTTCATTCAAGTCTGGACATCATTCAGGAAAGATAATTGGACTTCATATTTTCAACATGTAGGGCCTATAATGAAGATAGTTTATAATTCATTTAAAAAAAAAACAAATCTGTAAATAACAATACAAGATATTTTTTTTGTAGGATCCACTGCTAAGAAAGCAGAGAAAGTCACAAGGGATCCTCGAACTGGAAAAGGTTTGTAATATGAAGTCAAACTGTATTTATCAAATTTTCAACAATTCCCATAAATTCAATTAGAATGAGAAAACAAAATGAAACCAATAAGGGCATGTTACTTTAGAAAGACAGAATTGGGAGATATTAAAAAATATATATATATATATACATTTTTTGACACAATTAGACAAGGACAAGAAATCTTTTTAATCATCAGAGTGAGAGTAAAATACAGAATTTGAAATAACAACCTGACCACCAGCCCATGGCTGGCAAATTTTTGGCAGGGCTGGCTTAAATTCATGAAAATTTGACTGTTTTTTTAGTAAAAAAGGCAGAATTTCAATTCAGGGCGTGTAATTTTTTCGGCCAATTTCTTACCCTTTAAATATGATTTGAAACGCTTACAATAGTAGTTTGGTGTATTTATGGCTATTTTGAATGTCTTAAAATTGAAGAAACAATTAGAATTCCAAGGAAATAACTTCTGATTGTGTATCATTTTAGCCATTCAGGAAAGGAATTCTTATGCTGTTAGTGTGTGGAGAAGAGTCAAAATGAAACTAGATGGTCGTGATCCAGACCCAAACAAGCGATTTACTGTCGCTGAACAGGTACAAGAATCAAATATATTTATGTTTGTTTTCACAGTAACTATATTTATTATATAGATATAGGTGAAAGATCGTGATTTCCGAGTTAAATAAATTTCTAGATTTTCACGGAGTTAATTACAGGATTTATCTAACTCGCGTGCGAATTTATCTAACCCTCGTGAAGTTTCCCGCGAAAAATACGTAACTTAGATTAGTGCGCAATACATAATTCATTTATCAATTATTTCTTTCGTTTTCATTATTTGATGATCTTTTAGTCACGTTTTTCCAAATTATCTATATAATAAATAGTATAACTAATTCGGGGTGACGAATATCAATTTTAATGTCACTCGTGTCGAATAACGCTAGGGGATTCAACTCGTGCGCGGAACAAGTTCCGCGCACTTGTTGAATCCTGGCGTTATTCGAGACTCGTGACATTAAAATTGATATTCGCCACCACTCATTAGTTATACTATAAATAATAAAAAATGAAATTTCATTTGAAAATTTTTACAAAAAAAATATTCATACTGTACTACCTTGTTAATGATTTAAAGCAAATTAAGATTCTTGAGGATATTTATATCTTTGGAAAAAGTAATTGAAAAAAATCCTACTGTTGCAGACTCGTATACTTTGTTGATTTCATTATACACAAAAATACCTTAACTTCAATCATTTATTCTAACCCAATGTGAATGATTTCCTAAACCATTATAACTGATCACCCTCTATGACCCGTATGTGTTTAAAATAAAAATAACAACAAAGGATGTATCTTACTCACACTTACTGTGTCATTCAATCATCCTCTGATTCATTGTTCTAAATAATGAACTTACCATTTCAGGTGGACTTTATCCTGAAGGATGCCACCAACCTTGACAACTTGTCAGTCCTCTATGAAGGATGGACACCCTGGGTATGAAATCTGTCACAGATATCAGAAAGGAAAAAAGCCCTCATAACCTCTCTCTCGCAGAGTCAGGCGATTACTGCAGGTGAAGAGAGAGCGTCTAAATAATACCATCACATAGAAAAGCTGAAATCTCAGGGCCCGGCCAGAGGGCCTATTAATATGAGAGTTAGTTCATGCTTTTCAGTGGATTTATGTCGAAGAAACAAACTGTTTAGATATTTAAACATAGCATTTTGAGGAGTTTAAAAGAGAAGAGAAAGAGAATTTTGTTTTCAAATATAACAACATGTATTGAATAATGATTTATTTGTATATCAATTGAGTTTTATCACCTAAATTGGTCAAGAACATATTTAAATGGATTGAGGGACATCTAGTCATTTTACTCTAAAATTTGTAGATAGTATAGGCAACATGCCATCATATTTTCTCAATGTTCATACTCATTTTCTCTATATTGATTAATTTGACGTTTTTTATTTGTTAATTTTCACTGAATAAACACAAATCCTATATTTTTAAGTTTCCTTTAAAATTAATTTTATCTTCATTACCTCAGCTCATATTTGGTTAATTAAGTATAAAGAAATTAAATGTCAGAATTTCTAACAGAAGTCTATGTGCTTTCTGGTCTATTTTCAATACATTTGATGACCTTTTCTAATTGATATCATTGATCATTATTCAATTATGTTGTTATTGATGTTCAAGTCTGATTTAAAACACCAATTATATGTTATATAGTAATATGCACAAAATAACGTGAAATGAATATCTATTAACATATGTAACTAGTGTGTAAAACTTCCTCATGTGTGATTTAAATGCCATCTAAAAGTAGGTCAAGATGACCATGTTGAAATTGTGTAAGATATTTGTACATATGTTTTACTGTTTTATTTTTTGTAACTTCCTTCATTTCATGTATTAAATATAGATTTTTTTTTCATCCGATGGAAATGAAGGAACTTACAGATTCATTGATTTTTTTTTGTTGATTTTTTCTCATAATAATGACTTTATAACCAGCTTTTTGTGCAAGATTTGTAGGAGATCTGCAGATGCCTATCGCAGATCGAGTTTAAGGCATTATTATTTTGTCAATTGTTTTTACATGACTTGAACATGTTGAAGATTGAAATCATTTGTGTTCGCTATATTGATAATTGTTACAACATGTCATCTACTTGTTATTTAAGTTGTAGAAAAGATTCTGAATGTAACACTATTTAGAGTTTAGATTTGCACCTTTATCTGTTTGAAACAAATAATTAGATGATAGCTGTGCATTTATACTTAAGTTTTGAGTATTCAATAGATCAACCAAAAAGCTATCAAACGTTCTGAGTACTTTTCAATAGATCATACAAAAAGCTATCAGACGTTTTGAGTACTTTTCAATAGATCATACAAAAAGCTATCAGACGTTTTGAATACTTTTCGATAGATCATACAAAAAGCTATCGATCATTGAAGTCTGGAACAATCTTATTCTTTGCACATTGATCAGTGCTGGTGTAAAATTTGTAGAAATCTTGTACAGAAAATGTATATAATGTATAAGTTGGAGTTTTGAATAAGAATATGAATGTATATAGTGTCAAGCTTACAAACTCCTAACAAGTTATATAATGAATGTATTGGAAGATTGGATAGCAATAACACCTCTAAACATTAAATATAGCTGCAAATGAACAATCACTTGTTTTTAAGGAAAATTAGATGTATTAAAAAGTTATTTACGAACATAATTTTTTGGGTATTTCAAATGCAAAAACAAATTGATAAAGGCAAACAAATAATGATAAATAATGATAATAATTTGAGTTTGTAGACAGAAAACATACATGTACTGCTTTCCTATAATACATTTGCTATCACCATATATCATTAGATGTAATAAACAAATTTGTTGTTCATATTATGCCTAGGGTTAACTAGAGCCTAGGTACTTGCTTAAAAAGTTTATAAAGGTCAAAAGTACTGATCTTGACTATATCTGGTAACTTTTAGAACCTTAAAATCTTGGGGAACATGTACATAGAGTGAACTCATTAGAACCACCTTCAAGTATAAAGTATAACCTTTGTGTAATAATGATTGTTGTTTGCTTGTGTCTGTGTTTTCATTACCTATTTCAACCCAAATCCATGATATTTTTTATGTGTGCTTCACAAATTGAACAAAATGCATGTTTATCAAACAGTACTTAATTTTAACTTAATTTATTACCTTGAAATTAATTATTATTTATTTTTTGCACAACCTTTAACTTAAATACAAATGGATATGCAGCATGCAGCCTTAGTGTGTTGAGATTAATTATATATTTTGTTGCTATTATTTTTTGTGATTTGAAAGTGAATTTTAATCCAATTTTTTACCCATTCATATATCTTTGGGACTTGGAATTATTACATAAAGTTATATTAATTTTTGATAGCATCTGCATTTAAGAACTGAATTTCTCATTTTGTGTTTATACTATCAGGGTTCCCATGCCATCATTGAATTCAAGGAAACTCTGGAAAAGTCTTTGAATTTCATTTCAATGCTCAAAAAGCTGGAAAAATCCTTGAATTTTATCAAATATCCTTGAAAAACCCTGGAATTTTGTAATGTGCAGATTTGTTTTGTTGACAGTTTGATAAAAAAAGGCTGAACATATTGGATTTTAAACATTTTTGCAGACTATTTTAATATTTGAAAATGACCTCAATACTCTTGAAAAGTCCTGGGAAAGCCCTTGAATTTTGTGTCAAAAAAATAGTGGGAACCCTGTACTATGGTAATTTACTTGTGTTTATTTTACTTGAATGTTTTGGTGTGAAATTGTGCAAACACATTTCTTGAAAATTAAATCAGCCTATGTTCAAATCTGTTTGGTTTTTTTTATTTATTAAGGTCTTTCCCTTCCACAGAAGGAAAGACCTTACTGTTTTTCTTATGATTATTATTATTATTATTATTATTATTTTTTTTTTTCCGCCACAAAAAAAAAAGAAGAAATACTTAACGTAACATTACGAAACTTCATACCATTAACCGACACTATAAGGGCATGACTTGAGTAACCCTGCGAAACCAATCTATTTTTAGTAACGGAGTTATCTGCCCGTAACCCAAAAACCTTGTTTGCAGATTTACTCAATAACCGTAACCGTTATCAAATATCTGAAGCGGGGAAAATGTTGCTAGACTCATGGTCATGATTCGTCACGCAAAAAAAAATTTTTCGATCAACTTCCTGGTTACGCGTTTTTGACTCGAAAAGTGTCGCGACTCGTTAAAATTTTTTTTATTCAAAACGGTTAGTCCTAGAGACTTGGGACCTTCACCAATCATCCTAGGTGACATATGTTACCTCTAAAAATGTCAAGGTCAAAGGTCAAATCTCAAGGTCAGAGGTCATGGTACACCTTGTTTGAGAGTTGAGATAATATAGTAAGCATATGGGTTTTTTGTGACCGTTATTATATGTCCTTCAATTTAAGACCAAAGTCGAATGGTTATGGGCAGCCATTTTTAAAATGGCTGACACCGTAAACAGTTTTTATGAAATAACACTTAAACCGTACAAAATTGAAGCAGACAATACATGAAAAAAATGTTCGCCATGTCGAGATCTACAAAAAATATTTCAGGTGCAAAAGCGTAAAACTTGTCATTTTCGAGTTATTGCCCTTGTTTCTTATTTTTAAAATGATTTTTTGTTTATAACTTTTAAACCATAATAGATGGTGAATGAAACATAGGATTCATTTGAAAGACAATTAAATTACCTTCAATTTGAACCCAAACAGTACATGATTTGGTTGAATGGTTTCAAAATGGCGGCCAAAACAAGTTTCGCGAAACGTGTTTTTTGCCAATAACTTGAAAACCATAACATATAGTATAGTAAACATGTATACTTAAATGAATCAGTATATAGAAAGCTACAATTTGAGTCTAAGGTCAAAGGTCATAGGTCAAGGTCATATCCTAGAAACATGGTAACATTAATGAAAAGTCCATAGCAACCATATATATTCTAAACCAAGACTACTTTTTGAGTTAGAGTTATGTTTTTTCAACCGGAAGTAACCCTTAGTCCATAGCAACGGTCATAAAAGTCCTTAGCAACCATACTTTTTCTGACACTAGGCCCCTTTTTTTATTCTAGAACTAGTTGCAACATCTTATTGTTAACAAAACGACTCAATTGTCTTAAGTACTTGTATAGGATACCATAACACTAACTAGAGACAGGGAAAGGCTAAAAAAAAAGTACTGAACATATCATTACGTGACTTAATACCATTAACCAACACTACCAGGGCTCAACTTGAATAACGCTGTGAAACCAATCTATTTTTAGTAACTAAGTTATCAGCCCTTAACCGAAACCCTTGTGGTCAGATAAGCTATGAAACCATGACAGATATCAGAAATGTGAAATGTGGAAACTATGCTGGACTCATGGCCATGATTTGTCATGCAATTTTTTTTTGGATTCACCTTGTGTGCAGATAAGCTCAAACACCATACAAAATTGAAACAGACGTGTAATGGGGAAAATACTCATCTCATTTAGATGTTTATTTGAAATAAAGGGTTGAACACTGTGCTACAAACTGTTTTCAAATTGTGGCCCTTAATGCGTTTTGGCTTATAACTTGAAAACAGTTTGAGATAACATAGTAAACATATGGGTTATTTGTGACTGTATATTCATGCCATTCGATTTAAAACCAGAATGGCCGCCATGGGAAACTGTTTTTTTTTAGTATGACACAAAAACTGCACAAAATTTAAGCAGACAGTACATGGGAAAAATGTTCGTGACACCGAAATCTATAAAAAAAACAAAAGGCTCCCAGGAGCCTGAATCGCTCACCTGGTCTTCAGTCAACCCTATACATGTAAAGACTTTTCTAGAGCTAAATGAGCTGAACATTGAAGCAAGTAAAAGCTTTTCTCTATCTACTATAGTTTCATTCTGTAGCCGTAGGCTCAAATCATGAAAAATCGTTATTTTAGGGGCCATAACCCCTATAAGGGGTCATCTGACAACTTCCACCCTATGGAAACTTTTGTAGAGCTAAATGAGCTGAACATTAAAGCAAGCAACAACTTTTCTCTATCTGTCATAGTTTCCATTCTATAGGCCAAAAACATGAAAAAATGCTATTTTACACCTTTAAGGGTCCGTAACTCCTGTAAGGGGTCATCTGACAACTTCGACTCAAAGAAGACTTTTGTAGAGCTTTTGATGCTGAAGCAGTAACGTGGCATCAGATTTCATCTATCTCTTATACTTTTTGATTTACAAGCCAAAAACAGTAGTCTGACCCCCTGGTCTATTTTTAGTAACGGCAGCCATGTTGTATGGACGGCGGTCACCATTTGTGCAATCTTGGTAGAGGACATCCCATAGATGAAGTGTGCAAAGTATCAAAGCAATCCCTTCAGTCGTTTCGGAGAAGATTTTCAGAGAAAATTTAACGACGACGACGGACGCCAAGTGATGGCAATAGCTCACATTCGGTCAAGGTGAGCTAAAAAGATCATTTTTGAGTTATTTGTTCTTATTCCTATTTTAAAATTGTATTTTTTTTGTTTATAACTTTTAAACCATAACAGATGGTAAATTGAATATATGTCTCATTTGAAAGGTAATTAAAAGACATCCAATTTGATCCCAAGAAGTGTATGATTCAGTTGAACGGTTTACTGACGTGTTCCTTACCTTAAAGGCATATGGTCAATGAAAATCACATGTGTTTTAACCTCAGTTGTTTGGTGTCATTCAGACTGAAATACAATAAAGGTAATATAGAATTCTTTAAGGTAAAAAAAACTAAAACTATTAACCATGACGGGTGTGCTATAGCAAGCAGGAACTGCTTACTCTTCCAGAGCACCTGAGTTCACTCTCCTTTCGACTTGAGTTTGCGTTGCTGAATACGGTTTTGTTGTTATTTGTGTGTGTGGTTTATGTTGTTATGTGGTTTGTTTTGTTGTGATGATTTTTTTGTCTGCCGGTTTTGTCTTTGTCTCTACGGTTTTATGATACTGATCACCCCTTTGGTACACCTTTGCTCCTTCCGACACAAGATTTAATTTTAGTCATTTTAATATGATCATCATAATCTTATAAACATTTCTTACATATGCTTTATCTTAATGGACAGTAAAAATGACCAAAACAAAATAAGGTAGCCGAGCCCTGTTAGCTGCTTGTGCAAAGTTTAGAAAAAGACAGCAGTTATTATTTCTTTAACATATCTTTGTATCTACTGACGCGGGGCCACTAGGCGATCTGCCCACTTTTGCACCAGCATGGAAAATATAATGCCTAGGGAGGGAATCGAACCCTCTTACGTCAGTGTCAATGTGTGTACCAGAGCCCTGTTAGCTACTTGTACAAAGTATAATGTATTTATACTTTCCACAAGTACCCACCTCCCACGACGAGGACGTAGGGTTGGATTTTTGGGAGGCAAATTTTTTTTTTTTATGTCTTGTTAATATATACATCATAGGCTACGATCATGCTATAACTGGAAAATATTGTTTAATTGTTGATATGAATGGCTGTGATCATGCTATTACTGGGAAAAATGACTCCAAGCATTGTATACTTCTTAAGTTTTGATCTTAATCAGTATTGCCTCATGGTAACTGTAGTATTTTGGCAACACAGATATTACCATTGGACAAATTCCTTTACAGTATACATGGTCAATCAGCGTTCCTCCTTCTGTTGTTGGTTTAGTCACACATTGCCTAAATCCCACTGATTCCATATAGTCTAAGACAACTGTCTCACCTGTCAAAATGTTTTGATTAAAATCGCCTAAAATAATTATTTTATCAGATCCCAACATTAATCTTTGAACAAGATGTCTAAAATTGTCCATAAAATCAGTAATAGGGTACTTTTGAGTCCTGTAGACAGTTGCAATGATAACATCTAAACTAATAACTTTGAACACAAAGCATTCTAGATTTTCACATGGCAGTTTAACATTTTCAAACAAAATTCCTTCTTTGAAGAACACGCCAACGCCTCCATGATGCATTTGCTTCAACGATGAAAATAACAATGTGTTAGCACTAAATGCATCAGATCTTAAAATATGTTCAAATGTAAAGCCGCCAAGATTACATGTAATTTCCTTTTGTAACCAGGTTTCTGTCAAGCAAATGAAGTCCACTTTCTTGACATAAGGGTTCCTTTTCAAGTCTTCTATATGATTGATCAACCCTTCAATGTTATGGTACAAAATAGACATGCTATTACTGACAGGCATATCTTCAACCTCATCTAAAAACTTTTTCATTTTTAAGACACCACTTGCAATATCAGGATCACAAAAAATCTTTTTCTTCAGTACCTTCTCTTCTATGTCTTTAATGAATAAACCATCAAGAGAAGTCACTCTGCTTAATGCAACATAGGCCTGACCACATGAGAAGCATTTGGTTAAGTCAATGACACATTTCTTTACAGTTAAACCTTGAACTTTATGAACAGTACAAGCCCAAGCAAGCTGTAGAGGGTATTGCTTTCTACTGCCATTCCTTTTAGGAATATCTTCTGTAGATGGTTCAATTCCAACACATCTTTTCCCACTAATAGTCTTTTGTTTTGGTGCATTTTTTCCTACATTGTCATTATCAAAGTGAACAAATATAATTTGTGGCAAAGTGTTGCATGTATTTTGTATAACCTGCATGACTGTTCCTATAACACCATTTACTAGACCATCCATGGTATCTATGTTCTTTATTAGCATCACTCTGGCACCCACTCCAAGCAGCAGTGAGGATTGCAGTTGAAGGTCTTTTTCTGGAAAATGTGATACCTTTCTTATTAGTTGACCGCTGGCTGTCACTTTCTGATAGTCTTCAGCTTCAAGGAGTTTCACTTCTGTTCCAAGTTTCATTACCATATCATTGTTGTGAGATCTGATTTCATCATTTGTTGCAAAGATATGCAAAGCATCTTCTGGTCCTTGTACAATTCTACTCTTCAATACTTCTATGTCATTCTGATCAAGTTCAATATCCTTTGTCCTAATTCTTAACCTGTTAAGAACTTCTGCAAATTGGCTATTGTTTTTCTGTCTCATGATCTCATCTAGTTCAACAACTTCAAATAACTCATTCCATAATTGATTCATGGGGTTGGATGGATCGTCTACATACAATTTGTCAGATTTCTTGGTTTTAACTGGTGGTAACTGATAGAAATCCCCAACTGCAATAACTGACACACCTCCAAACAAACTGTCCTCTGGCATTTTTTTTATTTGTCTCAAACGTTCATGGATGAAAAATAGTAGTCTTTTATTGACCATTGAGATTTCATCAATAATGATGACTTTCAGAGACTCCAGTTTTGATCTCAATGTATTGATCTTGTCCTCACTCAATAGTGCATGGTCCATTGTAAGATGTTTATATATACCTAATGCACTGTGAATTGTTGTTCCTGAGATGTTGAAAGCTGCAGTACCAGTAGGAGCAGTTAGCAAAACAGAGATGTCATCAGGATTTTCTTGTATCCTAGAGAGTATTCTAGACATTTCATAGTACAGACATTTTATCAAATGACTTTTTCCAGTTCCACCTCCACCTGTTACAAAAACATGAAAAGGTTCTACATTTTCTCCATTTGCTTTCTGTAAGCACCAGTGCCTGATCTTGTAAAATACCTCTCTTTGCTTATGATTCATATTTTGCAGTAAAGGAATAACTTCATTCTTAGGAAACAAAGTGGTTGTTAGAAGATTTGTTCCAATGGGTGCATCATGCTGATTAAGATCAGGAATTGTTTCCTCCAACATATCTTCATCAGCTGTAGATGTTGGGCCTTCCAAGTTACATTCAATTCTTTCTGATTCAGCCTCAGGACAAAGTTGAGCCCATGCATCTTCTTGATATCCTCTCTGTTCTAGATCTCTTTCAGCATTTTCCAAAGCTTTACCAACTTTCACATATCTAGCTTTGTTGCTTTCAACAATACTAAGTACATCAACAATTTGTTCATTGCTGCTCAATTTAACAGACCCATTATAGTAGAACTGTTCATAACTCTCAAACTGTGCAGGTTTCAAGTGCTGATCTACTCTGTATGGTAAAAACAATTGAAGCATACTTTGAAAGTATTTCTCTGGTGCTGTTTCTGAAGAAAATCTAGGGTATCTAATTATAGCAGGATCAGTTCGAGTTCTCTTTCTGATGTATCCAAGGTTTTTGCCAAGCTTGAAAGTGGTTTCCTCATTTATTTTTTTAGGAACTTGTGATTTGGCAAGGACACTGAAGTCAGAACAAAACTCAGCTAAACACATATTTTCAAACGTTTCATTTGCAGGTCTTGCTTTGTATCGATCTACAATGTTAGTCATCCACATGGATTCATCATCTGTTCCATCTTCAGCATCATTGTTACTTTGAACTTTACTATATATTTTTTGTGCATGTTGTGCTCTTTCAATTTCTTTTAACGGAATACTCATTCTACTTGGATTTAAACCTATTGGTATAAACTCCACTTTTCTAGAACATCCCTTTAAACTTAGTCCAGTCACCCTATAAACTGCTTCTTGTGCACTAATTTCTCTATGATGCAGGTAGGCTGTGCCAACTTTCTTCATAGTCTGTTGAGCATTTAAATTTCCTTCAAAGGCTTCATTTTTAGTTTGTTGCAACAACAGTCCTAACTCTCTTTCAGCTTTGCTAATGTAGCTTATGATATATACAACACAGGAATATTCATCTAAGACATATTGAATGTCCATGTTCGCATTCCAAGCTCTAAGTAGATGTTCATTGTACTGATTAATGTAAATTTCATCAACATTCCTTTTCAGAATGACAGTATTTCTATTTGCTACAACAGAACAAATGTTTTCAAATTCTTCCTGTGTCATGCTTACCTTTTCTAGCATTTCATCAGCTGACAATGTATCATTTTCTTCATCAAGTATACAATCCCATAACTGCTTCAATCTCTTTTTAGCATCTCCAACTGTTTCTTCTGTTGTTTCTTCTACTTCAGCTATGAATGTTTCAGTAGATGGTGGCCTTGGGAAGTTAAATCTACAAGTAGTTCCTTTCTTTTTGCACGATGCTGAATGATTTTTGCTATGCTGGTGCAGAGATGTAACCATTTCATTCAATTCAAAGTCTATTTCTTTATCTGGTATTTGACAAGTAATATATTTATTAATGAAATTCACAACATCAGTGTTACTGTCTAATCCAAATATTGGAGCACCTTCAACCCAGAACAAACAATGTGCATGTGGAGAACCTCTTTGCTGAAATTCAATTCTGTAAAAGTAATCAATAACTTTTCCAATAGGATTTGCATCAGACAAAATTACTTCTTTCAGGAAAGTTTGAAATCTATGATCGAACATCCTTGCTAATGTTACTGGATTACTGTATAAGATTTTGCATTTCTCATTCCAGTCTAAATCATCGATCTTTCTAATGTCACCCTGCTGTTTCATTACAGTATCAAGCATTTCTGACCATCTAAAATCGGCAGAAGAGAATGAACAAAAGAAGGTTGGCTTCCCCACTTGTCGTAGCATTGCAAACATATCTTTCTGTGTTGCCTGCCAATAAGGTGGTGTTCCACGTATGGGTTTCAGATATTTAATGGCTTCATCCTTTTTCATAAGATCCTTCAAACATTCTTTGTTTAGAAGCATATCACTTGTCACTTTTTTGCCACCAGGTGCAATAGGTGATTGTTTTCTTAATGAAATTTGTACATTTGACAAAACTTGATCAAGCTCTGATAAGTATTGCGCAAAGAATATATATGATGTGTCTTTTGCAAATCTGTTGTCCACACCCATTAATCTCATATTAAAATACCTCAAAAGTGATAATCTCTCGTCTCTGTCTTCTTTGAAGGTATTGATGCCAGTTGGAAAGTGTGTTGGAAATGACTTAGCTTCAATTCCTTCCTCTTGTAAAACACTTACTGGTTTGTTTCCCTCTGCCGGAGAAATACTGAACACTTCATCAAAACATTGATCTAATATTTCTTGTCCAATGTCAGCTGGCTGCAGACATGTATTAAGTTGTACACCTCTTAGTTTATCATCTAAGTAAGAACCTTCGTCACATGTTAAGTCCTCATCTACTAAGGAATCATGATCAATTGACTTGTGTTCATCATCAATTCCTTTTCCATTTATAAAACCTTCTGTGTTTTCATTTGACACAGGTTCCATGTTCTGGTTACAGCTTTCATGATTGTCACGAGATTCATCTTGTTTTGGAATAGGATTTAACCATCTTTCTGCTACTACAACATCTGCATACCAAACATTGTTTTCTTTAAGATAGTGTAGAGCCGTATCAACCTTTTTAGTGCTTATGTATTGATATTCTTGGTAGCCTTTATAATTTATTTTTCTCTTCAATTTCACTGCTAGCATTCTATTTTCATCCTCAGCTCTAGGAAGAGTTGATGTTATTTTATGAATATTAGAAGGAACACAGACTACAGGACCATGAACTCCTTTTTGACCTCCCTTTGGCAATCCAAGTATTTTCATAAATGGAATATTCAAGGCTACAAGATGTTGTTCAAGAGTGTTAAGTGTGTTTAGCTCTACAGGAACATCTTCTAATTCTAGATTATTACAATGACTTTCAGCTGGTACAGTACCAACTAACAGTTTTCTATGGCAAGTAAAACAAATCCATAGAAATTTTCTGCTAGAATTTGCATTTTTACAAGCTTCTTTGCACTCATTATTGCACTCATGCACATATTTATTTGATATACATTTCCTTGCTATATTTGCTATTTCTGCTCCTTTATTGTCATACAATTTGTAGTCACAATGAGTCACTTGTTTTCTAAAGAACAATCTAAAGCAACATCCACAAACATATTCTGGTCCATTTTGTGATTCTAACTTAAATTTCTGAATAACGTTTTCAATTTTCTGTAGTTCTTCTTTTACTATTTCCCTTCTTTGTTTTGTTTGGCTCACTATTTTAGACCTATGCATTTCATCTTCAATGTATTTTTTGGTACTAGCATCTTTAACTCTTTTACGATGACTTTCATCATTGGCATACTTGTCAATACTAGCATCTTTAACCATTTGACGATGTGTTTCATCATTGGCATACTTGTCAATACTAGCATCTTTAACCATTTGACGATGTCTTTCATCATTGGCATACTTGTCAATACTAGCATCTTTAACCATTTGACGATGTGTTTCATCATTGGCATACTTGTCAATACTAGCATCTTTAACCATTTGACGATGTCTTTCATCATTGGCATACTTGTCAATACTAGCATCTTTAACCATTTGACGATGTGTTTCATCATTGGCATACTTGTCGATACTAGCATCTTTTAAATTTTGACAGTATGTTTCATTCTCCTCATACATTTCTTTTGTCCTTCTTCTAACCTTTGCACGATAGTTTGAATCATTTTCATACTTATCGCTCAAATTTCTTTTGATGCTTTCTTTGTTGGACTGATATCTTTTTATACTTGTATCATTCACATCTTGTCTAAATACAGAATCTTTTGCATATCTTTGTTTTGCTCGACTCAGCTTTCTTTCTCTTATTTCAGGTGTGCTTTTATATTTATCTTTTTCATTCTTTTTCTTTTTTGATGGTGCAAGGCCAACACTTTCTCCAAACTTAATGTCTGAGTCGTTTTCTTTTAAATGGGGTCTTTTAAGTTCATTCAAGTTCCTTTCTAAACATTTGACACTTGTTACAACTTCATAGTGGTTATTTTGAAGTTTGAGGTATATAGCTTTTTCATTAATAACAATGTCTTTTTCAATCTGTTTTGCAGAATATCTTAACCATTTACCTTCTGTAAAAGTATAAATGTCAGTCTTCATTAAATCAGCAGCGGCTAATATTTCAATAGCAGTTCCCCAACTGTCATTCTCAAGCATTTTGTTTCTTATCACATGTTCTTTTACAGACATACAGTCAACAAATGCAGATAACCTATCAGCATTTTGCAAGCTATGACTCACAATGGCTTTTCTTATGATAGAATAAAACTCCTGTCTTTGACAAACTGCAAAAGATAAAGCTCTGAACAAACAATTTCCATCACCAACAATGCTCTTTGTGTTTTCAGGATTTCCCATGCTCATAACAGGCTTGTAATTACCTGATTTGGTAACATATTTTAATGGTATTTTTAATTTAGAACATAATTTTTTTCTCAATGTCATATCAGTCGGTTTAAAATCAAACTTGACATTAGATGTTGAACAGACAAAGTGTACAGTAGGTTCAGCATCTTTGCTTACCTTAGTTTCATTTTCTTCACCATAGGTATTATGCTGGCAATCTTTCTGTGTGTCAGGCAACCTACATTTTGATGATTCTGGCAAACTAAAACTTTCTTCACTTTGGATGTAACAGTGATTTTGCAACCTATCAATAGATTGATCAATATTATCAAAAGCAGTAGCAGCAGTAGCATTTGCATGTGAAATGTGGAGAACAACACCAGTGATTTCAAACTGAACTTGTGTGTTTTGTTTGACTAACGTCATAAGATAATGATATAAATCATCAACACTTGGAAAACGCATGACTACACTTGTTCCATTGCCATCTGGAAATCCAACCTCATTTCTTGCATGTGAATCAAATAGATACAAATTGTTTTCCTGTTTTATAACTAGAGATGTAGTACCTTGTACACAAATAAAGCAACCATCTGTTTCAATCAAAGATTCTTGAATAGCTTGATCAAGAGGCAAAACACCAGGGATATCAATATTTTCATCCATATTGATTAAAGCAGCATATGATTCTTTCATATTAATATTTACCAACATGTCATTTAATTCTACTTGAGATGGCAAGTCAGAAACTAAAAGCAAATCATTGTTTCCATGAATCCAGGTGTACAAGTTATTACCCTGAGTAAGAATTGTGTCTAACATAAGAACATTCCAATGACTGACTGTTGACAACTTGCTTTGAACTAATGCTACCAAAGAATTAGCAACGCATTGTTTTCCTGCATTTAAACCAAATCTTGGACTACCTTGATGGAAACTACCTTTTACCAAACATTGTGTCAACAAAGAGTGTGGTAAAATATCACATACCTGATTTACTGCACTTAATGAATCTACATGTAGTTGGTTGTTGGTGCTGTCAAGCTTCAGGTCAGTGCTACTTGTTAAAAAATCTAATCTGTTGTCTGGGTCTTGCTCAGCTCCAAGTATAGCATCAGATTTGTTTTCAAGCATAGATTTTTGTTTATTGTCAGTATCTATATTCGTGTTAGATTTCGTAATAAATTCTGTGTTTAAATTCTGTGTTATAAATTCTTGGTGCACCATTTTGTCAGATTCCATGATTATACTGGTGGGGTGTACCACCAGTTTCGTCTGATCTGCAACGCCTAAGTTTGGCGAGGGTACACTCGGTGGTGTACAAACCCACGGCGGGGAGTCAGAGCTCGGCGGCATGTCCTTTTGGAGATGATGCAGAACTCAGGGCATTAGGACAATTTTTCTCGCTAGCAGAGCTAGGAGAAGCCATTGCCCTGGCTAGGGGTTTTTCCTCATCCCGAGGTGCCATCCCCATGGAGGCTGGACAATTTTTCTCGCTAGTTAGACTAGGAGAAGCCATTGTCCTGGCTAGGGGTTTTTCCTCAGGTGGAGGTGCCAACCCCATGGAAGCAACTGGCTTTTCATTGGCCTGGCGCATCTTCTTCATCCTTTCTCTACTTTCTCTAGCCCTTACGGCTTGGCTCTTAGCTTTACGACCCATTTCTGAAAATTGAAAAATATGTCTTAATTTCTTATATTTACAAATACTTTCAACTAATTAACATTATAAAGGCAAACATGTCATGCATGTTGACAAATATTATAATATTAAATAAAATGCTTTGCTGAGCTCAGCATGATATGACCACAACATGTCAAACTCTGTACATTTTAGGCCCAATATGGATATCCTTTTGCTCTGGTTCAGGAGTTTCAAAGGAGAGGATTTTTCAAATTGTTTACAGAAGACAGACGACAACAGACGCAGAGTGATGGCATAAGCTGACCTTGACTTCGGCCAGTTGAGCTATAAATGACAGACCAAAAAGAAACTTCCTGGTGCATTATTATATTTCAGTGGAGATGTTGGTTTGTCCTAGAATCTTGTTGCAACAGGCCTGAACTGCTTTTTCTTCAAGAGCCCCCGAGTTCATTCTCGTTACTTGAGTTTGTGATGTCAGTTGATGTTTTTCTGTTTCTTGTATGGTCATGCTTCATGTATTCTGTTGACCAATTCTGCCTTTGCTCTTTTTGGACTTTTGGCTTTAGAATGCCCATTGGTGCCTCTTTGCTTCTTTTACTAGCTATGGGTATGGGTATACACGACAGATGCCAAGTGATGGCAATAGCTCACCTGATCTGAAGGGTAAACACGTACCTTAAACCACAAATAAAGTTGCTTTACGCCAAAAAATATCAAATCTAAACAAAACAAAAACATGTTAAAATATCAAGTCCTATATGGATAGTCAATTGCTCAGGACACTTGCAGCCTCTGACGACGACTGCATCATATCACCATCATCATAATCAACCACAAACGTTTGCACTTGTATAAAAATTATTCACACTTATCTTCATATAAATTACATGTCGATTGTACATCTTTCATATAAAGTTTCATCAAAGTCTAACAAGCAGTTTAAGAGGAGTGTGCTCATGAAGTACATGGACAGACATACAGACAGGATGATAAATACATATCGACCTAAACATTAATTCTAAACGGCATAATCACACAATCTCTTTCCTCCAAATATTCATATAGTGCATTGAAATCTACTTTAAAACTAGACTTGTTTCAGTTAACTAAAATATGTCTTCCCTTCCTATATTGGTACACCACATGCCACCTTGCAGTGACTCACATACCAAATATCTAAGGCCTATTAAAAAAAAATACCTTGAAGTCAAAGGTCTAGGTCAACCATGTTGGTACGGGACAAGCTGCTTTGTAGTTACCTACCCACATACCAAATATCTAAGGCCTATGTCAAAAGACAAAAAAATATCATAACAGACAAACTTGAGGTCAAAGGTCAAAGTCAAAGATCAACATTGTTGGTATGTGACATGCCACCTTGTAGTGACCTACCCACATACCAAATAGGTAAGGCATATGTCAAATGACAAAAAAGTTATGCCCTAGACAACACTATGGTCCAAAATATCATTAAAATGACCTTGAGGTCGAAAGTCAAGGTAAAAAATTTTGGTATGCGACATGACGCCTTGTAGTGACCTACCCACATACCAAATAGGTAAGGCATATGTCAAATGACAAAAAAGTTATGCCCTAGACAACACTATGGTCCAAAATATCATTAAAATGACCTTGAGGTCGAAAGTCAAGGTCAAAAATTTTGGTATGCGACATGACGCCTTGTAGTGACCTACCCACACACCAAATATCTAAGGCCTATGTCAAAAGACAAATAAAAAGCTTCGCGGAGCGCAGCATGATACGACCGCAACATGTTGAACCCTGTACATTTTAGGCCCAATATGGATAATATATTGCTCTAGACACATGCAGCCCATGGTGGACTGACAAAGGTTTTTGACACATGCTTCTCTGGTGGACTTTCAACCCAGGGGTTAAAAATATAAATTTTCAATTTTGGAATAATGTTTGGGAAAAAAAATCGAACCAGAAATTTTTTAAAATTATGATTACAGCCCCTTAGGTAATGAGCGAAAAAAAAGTGGGGGTCGCAAATATTAATTCTTAAATTTAGAATTGCTATTTGGCAAGGATAAAAATTTTTAATCGGACCAGAAATAAAAAAGTTAGGATTTTGGCCCCTTTTGGTCCCTAATAACATAACAGTAAAAAAAAAAGAGGACACAGAAATATATCTGTTACTTGACAAGAATAAACTTGCAAAAAAATTGTCAAAATCGGACAAGAATTAAAAAAAAATCTATTTCTGCCCCTTATTATGTAACATGTGAAAGAGGGGTGGGGTTGCAAAAATAATTTTCAAATTTGGATTCACTACTTGACAAAAAGAAACTTGCAAAAAAAAAAATTCAAAAACAAACCAGAAATAAAAAAAGTTTCGATTACGGCCCCTTTTGGCCCCTACTTACAAAACAAGTCAAAAAGGGGATGGTCACAAAAATTAATTCTCAAATTTGGATTCGCTACCTGACAAGAATAAACTTGCAAAAAAAATTTCAAAATCAGATCACAAATAAAAAAGTTTCAATTTTACAATTAAGCAAGCAACAGCTTTTTGCTATCTGCAATAATTTTCATACTATAGGGCAAAAACATGAAAAAATGCTATTTTTCACCTTTAAGGGGCCGTAACCCCTATAAGGGGTCTTCTGACAACTTCGACCAAATAGAGACTTTGGTAGAACTTTTGATCCTGAAGCAGTAGGGTGGCACCAGATTTCACCTATCTCTTATTCTTTTTGAATTACAAGCCAAAAACAGTAGTCTGACCCACCAGGTCTATTTTTAGCCACGGTGGCCATGATTTTTGACGAATCATAAATCGAAACATTACTATAGTGCAGGACATCCTAATGATCAATCATACCAAGTTGCATTGAATTCTGTTCAGTAGTTTCAGAGGAGAAGATTTTGAAAAAGTTATTGTAAGAACAAACAAAAAAGTTGCAATTTTGGCCCCTTTTGGCCCTTAATTTCTAAACGAAAAAAGGGGGGACTCCCAAAATCAATCCCATCCATCCTTTAATTGTAAGAAATATCATTGTCAAATTTCATTGCATTTGCATAACTAGAACTAAAGTTATTGTGTATACACTAAAGTTAACAGACGATGACGACAACGACGACGACAGCATCATACCATTATACTTCCGCAAATTTTTTTGCGGTCGTATAAAAAGTGATGGCCTGGACAATACTATGGTCCTAAATACCATAAACAAAAGGCTCCTAGGAGCCTGAATCGCTTACCTGAACTACACAGATACAAATTTATCTACCCTGAATAATGACAGGAATTAATTCAATTAATCAATAAAATGAAGCATGTCCGCTTTTACAGGACATTGTCTTATTATTATTAAATTCTATGGAACAATTTTAAAACAAACAGCAATGTATTCAAAATAAGTTATGTACTCCATATATATATGATTAATACTGGCGTAGACCATGTCCGCTTTTACAGGACATTGTATTAAAAACAAGAAAGGCATAACTTACATTAGTTTATACATGTAAGTGAATTCTCACAATGTTACATGTATGTACATTATAACACAAAACACCATAAATCAGATAGAATGTCGGTCTTCCATCAAAGATGAATATATATGTCACCTGTGTCTGGAAAATTTGTTAACAGGAGGTAAATGAGTTACCGGTATAAAAATTTATATCATTTTACACCATACATGAAATAGTCCAATATAAAACAAGAGGCTCCCTGGAGCCTGAATCGCTCACCTGGTCTTGTTGTCGACCCTATGAATACTTTTGTTGAGCTACATGTAAATGAACTGAACATTTAAGCAAGCAACAGCTTTTCTCTATCTGCTATAGTTTTCATTCTATAGGCCAAAAACATGAACAAGAGTTAACACTAAAGTATGCCTCGCCTGCCGGCACCATCGGAAACAATTATTCTTTCTTACTTCCACTTTACTTTGAATTTTCACTTTCTGAGATCAAAAGATGTTTATAGAACTAAAATATTGCTAATATATGCAATAAAAATAATCAAAGTCACTCAACTGGAAAATCAAGGTCAAGGTCAAAAGATTGGGATGCAACTGTGCTAAGCTACTACTTGGGCATGTGCATACCAAGTTTCATTAACCTAGGACTTATAGTTCTTGAGATATGGAGGTGCTCGCAAAACTTTTCCATTGCTGTTACATGTATATGTATTAAAAATTGTCAAAGTCACTCAACCAGAAAATCAAGGTCAAGAACAAAAGATGTGGATGCAACTGTGCTAAGCTACTACTGGGGCATATGCATACCAAGTTTCATCAACGTATGACCTATAGTTCTTGAGATATGGAGGTGCTCATCGGACCACAAATAAAAAAGTTTTTATTTTGGCCCCTTTTGGCCCCTAATTACACAGCAGAGAAAAAGGGGGCGCAAAAATTCTTCAAGTTCATTCTTTTATTGTAAGAAACATTCTTGACAAATTTCACAGCAATAGGCCAACTAGGACCAAAGTTATGGTGGAAACAAGTAAAATATTTGATTTTTTTGCCCCTTTTGGGCCCCTAATTTCAAAACAAAAAAAGGGGGAACCCCAAAATCAATCCCATTCATCCTTGTATGGTAAGGAACATTACTGTCAAATTTCATAGCAATCGGATAACTAGAACTAAAGTTATTGTGGAAACAAACAAAAAAGTAGTATTTTTGACCCTTTTTTGGCCCCTAATTTCTGAACAAAAAATTGGGGACCCCCAAAATCAAACCCATTCATCCTTTAATGGTAAGGAACATCATTGTAAAGTTTCATAGCAATCGGATAACTGTACTAAAGTTATTGTGGAAACACTAAAAAGTTAACAGACACCGATGACGACGACAACAATTTTGGGGTCGTATAAAAATGTACATGTTTGTTGCTTTGAATCATGTTTCAAGGCTTTTTTAAATTAGGAATTGTCCGAAAACCTCAATTAAAATTTTTACTACACATCACAAAGGTTTCTGTCCCAGTTTTCATTTTTCTTGATATAATTGTTTTTTATTCAACATACTTAAAATGAGTTTTCACCCCGTACAACCGAAATCAAAGTTATGCTTAATTCAATAAGAGAGATCCCAATAAATTTTTGTATTTTTCATATTTCTCATAACCGGTTGTATTTACAATGATTACCTTAAGTGCATTTCGATCTAGTAAGTCAGTGTTATCATCACATAAAATTTCTGCCATTTTCTCAAACATTTGTTTGGAATTTCTTTAATAATTTACATACATGTACAAAAAAATGTATACATATAATGTTTCAGTTAACTATGGACCTTTGAATAATCATTGAAACTCTTTTAAGGGGATGGTGAAGGGGGTGGTGGTCCCAACACGAAAACACATGCTTCACTTCAATAACTCTGAAAACAAAGCATGAGTTATAAAAATCACCAAACACATAACACGAGAAAAATTAAATCAGATAATGAAAAACACGAAATCACGTGCCTACAAAAGGCAGAAAAGGAAGCACGGGTAATAAACATCTCAAAACTCAAAACATGGGACAAAAAAAAAAGAGCACGTGCGACATCCCCGGCACGAAAACACAAGAAATAAATATAAAAATCACGAAAAGGGGTAAAATAAAAACATCGAACACGTACCACGAAAATAACCCTTTACCACCCTCTTTTAATGAAGATCAAAATGCACTAAAGGTAGTCCTTGTGAAAACACCATGTTACATGTTACGAAAAATTAAAGTAATACGCTAATTTGTTGGGATTTGTCGTAATGAATTTAGCATAAATTTGATTTCGGTGGTAGTTCAGGTACACTGTTTTGTATCTTAGTTTTATGAAAACAGCTGTGGGAAGCTCTTTATTAGACAACGAGTTTATAGCCATGTTTAAAAGCTATAGAAAAAAGTACTTACATATACATTTGTACATGTGTACATGTACATGTATATTGGTCAAGCTTAAAATGTGAAACCTACATGTACAAAAAAATGATGTATCTGTACTTAAATCTAAAAATGTCGAACTCAAAACATGGAGTGTCACTGACTTAAAAATTTAGCCGTACCAAATGACAGAATTGTTTTTTTCTATAGAAATTAAGAACTATGATACAAAAAATTTATCAGCACGGTGATATCGAAGTATTTTTTCTCTTTACTGGACATGTCCTGTAATAATTTACAATGCAATGGCAAAAGTCATTATATTTTACTGGACCAAGCAAGATTTAACCAGATTTATTTAATGTAATGTCGGCATAAAAGCTCATTAGAGCTTGTGTTTTGTACTGTTATGCTTTACCGAATTTAAATAAAGCTTTTTGACTTTGACTTTTGATTTGTCCAGTGTCTGACAGAACTTCGGAATGACTGTCAGCAAAAGGTAAGTTTTATGTAAATCCACTGTTTACAAAATATCTGTAATGGTCATAATAAATTATAAAGGTTGTTTGAAATCATATATATGCAAAGGCGTATTTAGAACCAGTGCCCTCCCATCTGACAGAAAAATTTGGTTGTAATGTAATTTTCAACGACACCAGTTCAATAGATTTTCTATACAGAATTGTGAAGTATTTTTTCGAAAATATCTAGTCAGAATCAAAGCTGATAAGGATATTGGTAAATGAAAAGAAAAATGATGGCCGAGTTTACTGAAAATAGCAAGGACTTTTCATAACAGATCCTTTTCCGTTGCTTTTTAAACAATTTATTATCAATTTAATTTTGTTAAGTGTCCACCAAACATAAGTTACATAGTGAATAATACGGAAGATATTTTACTCACGAGTGATTAAATATACCAGTACACAAGAGAACATCTGTGTTGAAAGTTTATGACACTTACAAAAATCATACAGAATACAGGTTACACATTTTTGGCAAACCAGTTAATTACATGTACATGTACATCATCAATTAATATTGTAGTTCTTATTCTGTAATTTTTTGCATTTCTTGTGACTTTATAAAAAAAAATTCAGTGCAAAACAGCCTGGTATGAATCAGGAAATTATGAAGGTGGAAGTCTTGGACCTTATTTTCTGATCAGGATCAGGATTTTCTGTTAAAGAGAAGAGTTTGTTTGTATTTTATGTCCGCTTTTACGGGACATGCTGCATGAAACTTATATCATACTAGATTGGTTTCTGGGGCAGAATGTGTTACATGCATGATAAAGATCATAAACTTACCAAAATAACTCAAACAACGTGCCGGCCAGGCGAACCGATGAACTTCAGAACAGTCAAGCAATGTAGATAACAATCAACAGTAAACTTCAAACACAGAATCAGCTGTGGAATCTATGGACCTGGTTTTAAACCAGTATGCAATACTAAATTCCGAAATACGTTAGCTGGTGACACAAAATTGCACTAGAGAAATAAATATCGAAAATACAAATGGCGGATCTATGATCGAATATGATTAACCCGCATGCGCAAGGATGAAAGGTACGTAAAAACAGAGAGAAGTAGGGAGAAGTAGAGGGAACTAAAAATATAAAGTCTGTAAAAAAAAAACACGCAAATTTAAAAATCAAATATGACAGATTTAAAAAAAAATTATCTAAGCACAAAGTTTTGTTTGTTTATTTGTTAGGTATGTTTCTCCTCTATTTGGTGCACTGCCATTCAGTGTAATATATATTTCCTTAGCGGAGCCTCACATTTGATAAGAAATTGCTGACACAGAGTCATGTTGCTCCCCTGTTGCTGTCTTCAATCAAGAAATTTTACGATAGACACCTTGCACTCGTAGACAAATATGGGATTTATTTCTCTCAAATGAGTGCAGATTTTGGTTTGATGTAGAAATGTTTTGTCTTTCTTTACCGGATTTGACACACTGAATTGGAAACATGCAACACCACGGGTGTGCTATAGCAGGCAGGAACCACTTACTCCTCCGGAGCACCACAGCACATTCTTGTTACGACTTGAGTTTAAACTGTTTGCGTTGTTGATTTCCATTCGGATGATTTTGTGTTTCTTCGTGCTGTTCTTGTTTGTTTACTGGTTTCGTCATTGCCCTTTCAGACTTTTGAATGCCCCATTGGTGCCTCTTTGCTTCTCTCTTATTAAACAAATTTCACAATTGCAATAAATGTGAACATTACCTTTAAATATGGCTTCAATCTTAACCATCTTGCAAAATTAACACGCCCACTTTGCTTAGGAAACAGTACATCCAATACTGAACCAGTAAAAAATTGGACTCCAACAAGGATCCATTTTGGGCCCATTGCTCTTTGTTTTATTCGTAAATGATTTACATTTGGAATACATAACATATCAAATTGATATGCACAACTATGATAGTACAAATGACAATACACATTTCAAAATGGCCTACACTTTAAACAGTTATTAAACCATAAAAAATTGAAGCTGACAATACACGGGGAAAATGTTTGCCATGCTGAAATTTACAACAACAAAAATATTTCATGTGCGAAAATGTAAAACTTGTCATTTTTTAGTTACCAATAACTTTGCAACTGTTACAGATTATTTAGTAAACATATGTACTTGTTGTGTTCATTAAGAAAACAGCTTCAATTTAAGACCAAGATCAAAGATCATAACTCAATGTCAAGGGAAAGACCTCACATTTGTTCTCTGAACAAATGACTTTTTAATTATTATTGAGATTTGAAAGTTAAGCAGTTCTGTCAACAAAAACACATTATCCTTCTTTTATCTCAGTTTGTTAATCAAGTAACCTGTGTAAGAATAGCAAAAAATAAAGGTTAAAAAAGAAAATGAATACAATTTGAATTGACTATATATTTTGAAATTGTTGTAGCATCTTTTTACATAGGTATATCCACTGCTTTTATAATAACCTTTACAAATAATGCTTTTCATGTTAGTAAATGTATTTTGTTTCGGTGTTCATTCAAGATTATATTCTCTATGTTAAGCAAATTGAAAAAAATATATAAAAAAAAAGTAGGTGTGTATTTTTGCTTGTTGAACTTATCATTGTGTAGCTGTATAACACTGTAAAATAGTGCTTTCACATTAATAAAGGTGTTGGTATTAGTGTTATGTTATTGTCTCTCTTTATGCTTCATAACACTTTATCTATTAAGATACTTTTTGTTTTCCACTTTTGCCAATAAGAGGTACACTTTAAACATGAACATAACACCTAATAAAAAAAGAATATTGTTTATCATTGGAACATATACATATGTGTACACAGTCTATTTGTCTTACCTTTAACTCAATAATCAATGAAGCACTTATTTTTTTGTCCCCCGCCGCAACATGGAGCCAGGACATAGATATGCTTGTGTCTGTCCGTCATCCATACGTCCATGTGTCTGTCCATTACACTTTTTTCGTAACAGATTTCTCAGAAACTATTAATCATAGGCTTTTGATATTTGGTATGTACCTTCAGGTAGGGGTCCCATTTGGTGGGATGCGTTTCCAGGTCTGTCGCTTACCTACTTCCTGTTAAACTAGCTGACTTAGATTTTTTAAGGGTCATAACAAAGAAAAAATGTTCTCAGCGATTGCTATTTATTGGCCTTTGATATTTTTTATGCAGTTTAAGGTAGGGGTCTCATATGCTGGGATGTGTTTTCAAATCTGTTGCTTACCTACTTCCTGTAAAGCAAGCTAACTTAGAATTTTTGCCACTCAGGACCCATGAATCCTGTTCTTGGTAAAATAAAATTTTTAACTTAAAAGAATCCAATAAAAATCAACATTAATTTTTTATGTTGAATTATGATGTCAAAAGTTAAACAATCAAAGCTCATTTAACAGTAGTTTAGCATTAAAATCTAGCATTAAGAAACATTGCCTGTGTACAAGATTAATGTAGAGTTGCAATATTTCAGGATTATTTATGAAGTGTATTTGATAGCAAGAATGTGAATTTTAATCTAGTTATGAATGTTACAAAAAGGTTTCGCTTTACTGGAATTAGGTTTATCAGTTACCTGCCTTCAACCAGCAGAGTTGTTGTTTGGGCACTAAAGTTTTCCTATTACAAAAACCTGACTCATTTAGATACTGTTTAAATTGTATGTGTAAAAGAAAAGCAAACCAATACAACTAAAATACCTTAAAACATAATGACCAATAGTCCTGAAATTAATTCAAATGGTCAAAAGATTTTTAAATATTAAGTAGTCTCCACAAGAAAATGCACCTCAAGTCTTGCATCATAAGAAATATACAATTTTTGCAAGTACAAAATTTTTCCATTTGTATTCAAAGCCAGTTTTTTGTGGGTTTTTAATGATATTTATTTTGTGGTCTGGAAATTGTGTAAAGATACTATGTGGTGTTATATATTTTCCAAGTGTTCCCTGTAAATTGACGATATTGAGATGTGGAATAAGTGTACGCGACACAACAAACATAAACAAACAGCAATTCAAAAAATCACAACAGAAAACAGCAAGCAGTCTTCAACATGACCATAGGTCACTGCTTACCGTCTTGCATTGGCCCAAGACTTATAATACAATACAAAAGTTTCAAAACCAATCCCTAAATTATCAACGAAAGACCCAATTCTTGACATAAAACAGTTAACAAAGTTGATTGTTATTCAGTATTTGTAAGAAGCAAAGGTGTACTAATGGGGCAATTGAAGGTCATATATGGAAAAGGCAAAGACACAATTGATTGACATAAAATGGACTTGAAAAACAAATTAATAAAAATTCAAGTTTATTTTCCTGGAAGCAATCAATAATATAAAAAAAAATATCACAGGATTCTTGAAATAAATAATACTAATGATTGACTCATTGCACAAAAAGGACAAGTAGTGAACCATACTTCTAGCAAATCTAAAGTATGGCAAGAAAAATGACTACACATATGTTCAATACTTAGGATTGTTCAAAGGATGATTCTTTCCATTTGTTATTATAATATTAAAAAAAAGTATTTAACATAAAAATAGTTTAAAAAGGTTTTTATATAAAATAATATTTTTGTAGTTGTGCTGATTTATAAAGTTCATACATAAACAAATTTTGATTTTTTTCTTTTGTTATTGAGTAATACTTTTAAAACTTATACAAAGCTTCACATATCAATGGCAGTAACACAATTATACAAAAATAATTCTCATGTCACATTCATTGTTCTTTTGCAGTAAATAATCTCATTAAACTGGCAAACTGTTTCCAACACCATCAACACAGGATAGAATAAGAATTGTCTGTTAATCTGTTGGAAAACAAAACCCTGTTGCCAGATATTCTTTTGTTATCTTCTCTCCATGCTGGTCCTAGCTCTTCACCTGATCAGAAAAAAAGAATATATGGAAGATTGGTGACTTTATTCAGACTAATAAATATATGGAAGATTAAAAAGCAACTAGTGACTTTCAGACAGACTGATAACAATTAAAAATTACTAGGTGATTACACAACTTGCAACAAGAAAATACGGTTTAAATTTAAAATGTGAATGTGTCTACATCAGCAACTTTTCTAAGATGTTGAAGGATGTCAAGATAATGTTTGCTTAAGGTAACAAAGTTAAGAGGCTAATGGTGCGCATTACTCATGTTGTAGTTCAGCATAAAGATACCTTTCCATTCTTTAAACTAAACTACATTTGAACTTAGTGCTTTCACATTATCTTATTTCATTTAAGTATATCTACCTGTCAGTACATTATAGCTCTCCCTAATAGGATACCCTCTCGGTACCCCAGGCCCCAGCTGGTGGCCTAGTTTATTATGAGTTCTTTTATACTGTGTGAAGTAGCTCTGTGGTGTTGTGTCGGGCTTGACTACCTTTTTCATGTCCGACCCTTCTGTTTGGTCTATTCTGTTTCTAAGTGAGACTAGATGTAGGCGATTGGCCTGAAATAATGCAAAGATATCTTCTTGGTTGCTATTTCCGTAGAAATGTGTTTTGGTGTTCATCTTTTGTTTGAAAAAAAAAGTAATTCTGGGCAAATCAAAAAAGGGAGGGATATATGTGGTTTCAAGCTTTCATAAATATAGCAGGGAACATCATTGTGCGGCAACTATCATATATGAGTATTTATATTTGTGACCAGAATCTGAATATTTGTAAAATCGCCATCACCAGATTCCTAACCCTGCACATAAACCACAAAATACATTAACTAAAACTTAATCCGAACCATCAAAAAACTGTTTCCAGTCACCATATAATTTTGGAACATATCACCATGATTAAAATTGGTTAGTGTTGCCTGTTTCCAAATCATCAAATATTGTTGAAACATCCAAAATTTTAAGTTATTGAATTTACAGTTTCCTTTCTTATTTGATAACTTCGGGGTCCAATCAAAAAGTTACTGATTATAAAAACTTTTCCAACCATCAACAATGGCAATAATCTATTTATTATATAAGTAACTGTTTAAAAATGTCCACAATCATAAGTCCTATGTGCATTCTTAATACGATCAGTTAGATATAGGCTTAAACAGTAACTGATCGTATGACCATGTTTAAGCCTAACTGTTCAAACGATCAGTCACTGCTTAAACCTATATCTAACTAGTCATACGATCAGTCACTGCTTAAACCTATATCTAACTGGTCATACGATCAGTCACTGCTTAAACCTATATCTAACTAGTCATACGATCAGTCACTGCTTAAACCTATATCTAACTGGTATTGCGATCAGTCACTATTGAAACCCAGCTCAAACGATCGATTACTGATGAAACATAACTCATACGATAAGTAGCTGTTGAAACTAAACTGAGAGGACAAGTTACTGTTGAAACACAATTCATATGATCAGTTATATATACTTTAGAAAGCTATAACTCATACGATCAGTTACTTTTGAAACCTTTTGATCGATTTTTTACTGTTAAGACCTAATACGATCGGTTACTTTTGAAACACATATCATACGATCAGTTACTTTTAAAACACATATCATACGATCAGTTATTGTTTAAACCCTACTTATACGACCAGTTTAGATGAAATCTAACTAATACGATCAGTTGGTGTTGAAATATAATACAATCATTCATTATTAAAACGTTGCAATCCGGTCAGTTTTTGTTGAAACCGAATTCATACAATCAGTCACCGTTCGAACCTAACTCATAAGATCAGTTACTGCTTAAACCTAACTAATACGATCAGTTTGTTGAGATCCAAATCGTGCGATCAGTTACATTTGAAACCTTACTCATTTAACCAGTAGCTGTCGAAATATTACTCATATGATCAGTAACTGTCGAAACCTAACTCAAATGATCATTTAATGTTAATACATAACCCATATGATCAGTTCCTGTTGAAACATAACCCATATGACCAGTTACTGTTGAAACATAACCCATACGATCGATTATTGTGTTACGACATTATCTGTTGAAAGTATGCTCATGTATACGATCAGATACTAGTACTGGTGAAACCTAACTCAAACTATCATTTAATAATGAAACTTAACCCTAATGATCAGTTGCCGTTGACACTTAACATAAACGATCAGTTATTGTTCAAATCTTATACGATCTGTTACTGTTGAAACCTAACTCATACGATTAGTTGCTTTTGAAACCTTACTCATATGACCAGTAACTGTTGAAACCTAACCCAAACGTTCAGTTACCGTTGAAACCCAACTAATACGGTCAGTTTTTTTATACCCCCGCTTCGAAGAAGGGATGTTTACTGTTTTACCCTTGTCCGTTCGTTCGTCCGTCCGTAACATAAATTCCGTCACAGTTTTCTCAGCAACTACATGACGCAGAGGTCTGATATTTTGCGTATAGCTTTCTCCTATAGTACCATATGGTATACTGATTTCATGCTCATAGGTCAACTACTTTCTGATTACCGAATACTGAGGTTTTTACACATAGTGTACATACATTCAAACTTTTCGTCACAGTTTTCTCAGCAACTACTAAAGATAAAGGTCTGATATTTTGGATATAGCTTTCTCCAATAGTACCATATGGTGTATACAGATTTCATGCTACTAGGTCAATTGCTTCCTGTTTACCGAATACTTAGGTTTTTACACATAGTGTACATACATTCAAAATTTTCGTCACAGTTTTCTCAGCAACTATTAGAGATAGAGGCCTGATATTTTGCATAAAGCTTTCTCCTACAGTCCCATATGGTGTATAGCGACTTTATGTTCCTAGGTCAACTACTTCCTGTTTACCGAATTCTTTGATTTTTGCACATAGTGAACATGAATCGAACATGGATGCAAAATTTTCGTCAAAGTTTTCTCAGCAACTACAATAGATAGAGGTCTGATATTTTGCATAAAGCTGTATCTCATAGTACCATATGGTGTATAGCGATTTATGTCCCTAGGTCAACTATTTCCTGTTTACCGAGTATTTAAACTGGTATGCATGACATAGTTTGGGGAGCGGGGGTATCACTAGTGAGCATTAGCTTACAGATTTACTTGTGTTGAAACCTCACACATACGATTAGTTATTATTGATACCTAACTCAAACGATCCGTTACATTTGAAACCTAGTACGATCAGTTATTGTTGAAACCTATTTCATACGATCAGTTTTTGATAAAACTTTATAATACGATCGTCTACTGATGAAACCTAACTCATACGATAAGTTACTGTTGAAACCTAACTCATACGATAGGTTACTGTTGAAACCTAACTCATATGATCTATTACTGTGGAAACTTTACTCATATGATCTATTACTGTGGAAACCTTACTCATATGATCTATTACTGTGGAAACTTTACTCATATGATCTTTTTCTGTTGAATGCATATATTTAATATATAGAAACTTTGAAAAGGCTATATAAGCAGAAATAAGATGCAGGATAAAGCTCTACATATATTTATAACAGGGACGACATACATTTAAACTTGAAATCTGTAATAAAGTTTAATTTCAGTATGAGAAAACCTGTTATTCCTTTTAAATCTCTACCATAAGATATATAAAACTAATAAATTGTAAACATATATTATGTAAAATCCCGACCACTACAAAAATTGAGAACATAGAACACGTAATACTTACAGAATGCACTTCTCTCTACATGGGAATACATACATATATACAATATTTACTTTAAAATGCAATACTCTACCAGAATAGGCGTTTACAGTACAATAAAACGGATAAAAAGAACTTTATTTGAAGTTTCGTTGACACTTTTTGGAATAATGCATGAGTGCTTTTCAATTTCTCCAAATTAAAATTTTACGATGAATGTTGAATTGATGAATAGGTAGTTGGATTGAAGCTCATATTTCTTTTCCTTTTTTTACTTTTACCTGAAACGTTGGTTCTTTTAATCGAAAACTACTGTAACATTAATTTTGTAATTCTAAGTGAAGAACTAAATAATTAAAGTTAAGCGTTGTTGCTTTGTTTTGATTCATTTCAATTTATAAAATGTACCTACTTTTGTTAGTCTCATGCATGTATACTACATATTCCTTCTATTTTAACTGCCTGTAACACTTCCAAGATTTTTGTTTATATTTTAAATCTGATTTCTGTAGCTAGAAGTATTTAAATCAAAACAAGAATATGTCTAAAAAACATAATATCTCCATCTCGCATCATTTGTGACTTGATCACTATATATGCCCCCTACTTTCGTAGATGGGGCATAAAAATACAACACATTACAGACATATACTCACAGGAATAATATCTTTTTCTCTATAGGTCCCAGTATAGTCCGTGTGCCAGGTCTGGCTCTCGTCCGTGGGGTGAGACATTTTTATCTGAGATCTGTGCATCGACGGGCAGAGCGGGGGACGACGGACCGGGTTTAACGATTTACTTCCACTAAAATACTGAAATCAGACAACAAACACTATTCACAACAAAATCAAAAATAAATAAAACTTTTCTTAAAGTTATAAATTCGGTTGTAAATTTCACTTACAAAGATAAGATACGGTCCATCAATTCCTCTCACCCCTGGTTGCCAACCTTCAAATCTTGTCTTTGAATTCATATAATTTGATTTCAAAATAAAATAATACTAGTACATCGGTATTGGAACCTCAAAAGAGTCGATCTTACCTCCATTTTGGTAGCCATGATTAATCTTTAATAGGATTATCTCGTCTGAAAAGATCTATATTTCCCATACATTCATGTACATATCATTCTTGTATGTGATTACAAGTGTTAAAAACATACACAAGTTAAAACCTATTGAATTTTGTTAGTTAATGATATGTAAAATACAGTTATCTGGGCTTTAATAGATTAAATTTGATCGTAATAAAGGTATATTGATGGCACCAGTATTCATTTGTATTGGAGTGGTTTAAAAAGAATCTATAAGAAAATTGTAAGACTGAAAATGGTTGTTAATTGAAATATGGTATTATGTGGGTATAAAATCAAAGTTATGGGCTCACTTATGCCCTCGAGGTGATAATTCCACTTTAAATTCAGACCATTCTTTATTACAAACTGAAAATATAAGCGACTAGGGACTTTGCTCTTCACATTCAAGTAACCTTGGGGTGGCTTGCAATTATTTTATTTATACGGTTTCTATCCCAATATTTGCAAAATTGCCATATTTGAATCATGGATAATATGGTAATGTATGATACGTACATTTTCATTATGATGTATAAAATCTACAATTAAGACCCCAAAAAAATATTAAAATGAAAATGAATTAACATGAAATGAGGAATAATTGTACGAAATTGTACAATATATGCTAACATCGACATTTTCTTTGGTTCACACTTGACTAAAGGTTGCTGTATACCATCTTCATTTGGTCGCTCTTAGGAATATAAAGCATTTGCTATTCTAAAACTAATGTTCGGACTTTTACTAGTTTATCGAATAGGTCTAGGGTCTTGGTTATCGGTCATTGAAATTGACTTTATCAGGTGTGATAAAATGAACATGAAATGATGATGAAGTGGATGAAATGGGGACACAATTCCAATTGTAGATAAAATTGGAACAAAGGGGAATGGGAAAGATCGGAAAATGTAGACTACTGCAGGGGATCCTAAATGTCCTACTCTTAGTAAGACCAACAGTAGTATTCTCTATCGTGCGAAGAATGTTACATGTTCTCCTACACTACATTTGCACTACTAAGGTTTGTGGGCAGGGTTTCCGCATTACAGCCTTGGCAACCCTGGAATGCAAGATGACACAACTGTGCCCATTCAACCATCTGCCGCACACATCCCAGTCGCTCTTTGTGCAAAGAGGCTTCAACCTGCTTCAGATTATGATCACCGTTTAGTGGAATTTTAACGACAACCTTAAGCGTTGCTGAGTGCTTAGTTTCCTCGGCATAGGCTCTTTGGATTTTGAAACATGATGGTTGATGTATGCCTTTAAAGCCTGAATGACGGACTTAGACTTTAATATTTATTTTATATATTATTTTGTAACTAGTGACACAATTTATATTGACATAAATTGCCAGGTTTACCATAGGACTGGAGGGTATTCTAATTATCTGTAGTTCGTTATCTTATGAATGTGTATGAATTACCCATGTAGTTTAGAGAAGTGGTATTTCCTACACCTTAAAATCAGAACTAAATCAACAACCAAGACAAGTAAAGACAACATTAGGCCCTGAATTTAATCAACACTCCATTGTAAAGTGTTAATACATGTAAATATTGTAAAATCATGATAAAATTAAAATGAAAACACGGGACAACCAAAATATTTCACATCTCTGATAGCCAATAACAATAAATTAAAACACAGAACGCAAGTTAATGAACGATCTTGATGAATGACAACTCAATCCCTAGATAAGCAACAAATGACATTATAGCTAAAACGTTGTTAAAAGAAAAAAAATAGCCATCGATAAGCACACAAGATAATTGAAATATCTTGATTAGGACCAATTGTATCGGCACTCCGATTTATTGTTAAAAATAGCTGGGTCCATTCCTGTGCAGTTAAAACAAGACAATGTCGTACCGGGATGTAACTCAGTGTTATGTTTTTTGTAAAAATGTTTTAAGAAACTGTTCACCCAATCGGAGAACCTCAGTCCATTTTCGTTTTTACAGGAATCAACGCGTTCTTTATTGAAATTGAGTTGTATTTTGTGGGTTTTATTCGAATCGTCATCCTCCCAGCTTTATCCTTGTCTTTGTTGATTGCTTCTCGGTTGTATTCGTGTTTTGTTTTGTCTGTTTCTTCGTGCTGTTCTCGTTCATGTTTACTGGCTTTCTCTTTGCCGTTTGAACTTTCGGACTTTGACATTCGGATGCCCCATTGGTACATCGTTGCCTCCTTTATAGACTAGCAGATTCGAATGTCATTTTTTAGTTTTTTTAAATGGAAATGTTCTTGACAATTATTTCAATCGAAGAATATGTTTGACTCTCACCACCCCTGTTGACCAAAAACTTCAGTGCACGCCGACAATTGACTAGTAAGAAGTGTGAATAAGACAGCCATAAATTCGATCTTCCATATTTGTATGTTTTAAAAAGCACAACAAAATTGGTAGTCTGCGTTCGATTTACCATTCGAGTAGCCTAAAGAATTTTACAATGAAAGGGTCACGCTTTAAGTATTGCGAAAATATTGACTCGGGTTGTAATCCGCTTCCATTATTTGTTTATGGTATTTAAAACTAATGTCTATCGGTGCAAAATATATATTTTATCCACTCCAAGCGAGACTGAAATGTTTGACAAAGCTTTTAAAAATGTTTATTAATGTAGTCCTTATAAAATGATATAAAACATTCAATAATTTAAACCTATTTACTTAAATTAAGAACTTCAATTTACTATCTCTGAAGTAGGTATCATACAAATGTAAAATTTCTTTATTAGGGCTCAAGTATCGTTTTTGGTGCAAACAAACACAAATCTGTACATTATTTTGCATTGATTTTTAAAAAAAAGTCTAGTATAAACTAAACATAACTGTGGAGGGAACGTTGTGCTGCATCCTTAGTGTACTGAAACACAGGGGCAGGGGTTCAGGTCAATTTTGACGAAAATCTGCAAATGAAAGAAATAAAAAAAATTCAATGAAGGGGGTTCAAACCTTCGGAGCCCTTTTGTGGATCCGCCACTGATTGTACATTTAATAATGAAAAATGTCGTGGTGATTTTGATTGAATATTTTCTACATTTTTTTATGAACCGCTCAATGACTGGTGCTGCTAAGCGAAAGATTATATACTTCGTGTCAAAAAGAAACTTAAACGGTTAGAAACTGCATGACAACTGACATAAGATACTCAAGCATTTGATATTTACGGACAAAAGTCAAAGTGGTCAAATCAAGTGATCTACATTTCAGCTCACTTTTTGTTAATATTACTTCGTCGTCCAGATAGGTGCAACTTCTACATGCTAAGTGTCTTCAAGTTGGCCTTAATCAAATGTCTTCCGATGGTTCACTCTACCCCCTCCCCCTTTTAACCTCAACATTTCTTGCCATAAATATATCTGCCATGATCGATTCTCATTTTCAATTATTGTCATATTTCAGTGACTTTTAAAAGTCATATTTGCCAAATTGATATACAAGTAATAAAATGAAATGGCAAAACTATTGTACCAGACATTTAAGCACTTATAGTTTACTTATGGTTGAAATGATATCGTAATTAAATTTGATGAAATCAAAATATATTTATTAAAGTATTAGCCATTCACACAAATTTAAAACTCATTTAATGTTTGGAAGGGGAATAAAACCTTATCCGGATTTAATCTTTTAAGATCGTCATTAAATTCTTCTGCAAATGATTTTAAAATCATGGCACCGGTTGCATATTCTAATCTGAACAGAGAGTTTTCTACTCAAATAAACAAAAGTTACTATTCATTTCTTTACTTTACGTCTGATCTTATATTGCGTGAACAAATAAAAACCAATTTAGGTTTGTTGGGAAAAGAAGCAAAGTCGTACCAATTCGGCATTCTTACAAATGTCAGAGAAATGGACCTAATTAGCACAACAAATTCAAGCTTCACAAAAAAAAACGCGACAACGCAACAACAAACACAAAATAACTAAACTGCAATCAGATAAACGGTCATGACCGCTTCAGACCCTATAGTATGAAATTAGTTACGATATTATTTGTAAAAATAAACTAGGGTGGAAAAAATGCTTAATGATAATTCAATATATACGAAACAGCGAAAACACAATACCTACAATCTAAGAAAGGAGGTGCCGTATCAATGGGCGTTTTGGCTGTCAGTAGTACGAATCAGAATCAGATGATACACAAGAAAATGGAGAAAGAAAACAACATGGAAAAACATATAACATACAGCATTAAGAACAAAACACCACCAAAACGATCAAACTGCAATCAGCATCGAAAACTGGGGTTGTATGAACGAGAGTGAACTCCGGCGTTCTGGTAGGAAAAGCAGTTTCTGCTAGTTGTGAAACACAAACGACGAACATGGAGTACAAGGTAGTCATGAATACTGTAATACAATTTCGGTTATAAATGACTGCAAAGCAATGGATATACCATCGACTAGTACAACTATGAACTTACAGAAATAAATTATAGTAAATTTCAATTTAATTACAGATAGTTATATTTTAGGCCGAATGAAAAAACTTGCATACAATCTCCCTCTATAACACTCAATTTTTCAAATCTTGAGGAAGAGCTGCTAAACTTTGCACTTTTAAAGTGCTATCAAAGAAACCATGATACATTTGGTGTCAATGTTTTTTGACTTGGATGAAGAATAGTCTTAATGTTATTTCATTTCACCCAATAACATTGAAGGTCTAAGGAACATGCAGGAACAAAAAAAAACCAAAAACATATTCATCAAACTGCAGAAATATTAATGTTATAGAATTTTAATGGCTAATTTTCAATTACAAAAATAATAAATAAATAGTAATAAAAATAAAATAAATAAGTGTAGCTGTATGTGAAACAAAAAAGGCATGGGCGTTCTTAGAAACCTACCTGATTTGTTGTTGTTTTATAATCCTCGCTAGAGTTCCATGGTGGCTTGCTGAAAGTTAATGTCGTTTGATGCATGGGACGGACACCCCGCCAATGGATGTACGGGGCAGATTTAATCCTTAGTCTATCATTATAACTAGTGGATGAAACTATGGGGTAGATATAACCCCCTTCTGTCAGTAGAGTGGTAGCACTTTTCCCTTGACCGAGTCTAAGCGGAGACAGTGCTCCATTTTCTGCTTTCATTTTAATGCAATTCCAATGTTCAATCGAATATTTATTCCTTCATTATACAATTAATAGAAACGGAATTCAAACAATAGTTTTCCAAACATTTAGAGACATATAAGAATTGTCAGGTCCCGTTATTGTACAGGTGTGTTTACCTGTCCAAAATTAGTTAATACCTAACGACAATATAATCCCCAAAATACCTCTGACGTTTCAAAAACTTCTTTTTTATTACCCACAGTATAGACCAATACGATAGATTACTCCATATCATTAACAATCAGTAAATATTGATTAGTTCTTTTGTTTAATTTAGATTTCTACCATTGGCCCAGCTCGTCAAAATGACATCCGTTTTACATTAAAGGTTTTTGGAACAGATCAAATTATCGATAATTTAATTCGATATAGTCAATTAGAGTTCTATTGTAAAAGGCCCGTTTCCCAGGTAGCTTATTGTATGCTGTCTCTAATTAGACACACGTCAGTTATATATTTAAATGTACCCTTATTATATAATGTAAATAATCAACAAATAAAATGTTCTTGGCTGGCGAAGAAAAAAAATTCAATGCAACTTGCAGGGATCTAATAACTTTAGGTGCTATTCCAAAGGAATCTTACATTGCAGTGTTAAATCTTTTGACATAGAAGAGGATTTTCTATAATCAAACTTGAAAATTTTACATTAATCTTATATAATTCAATCACCACATCTGACTTGGAAAGTAATTGCATATTAAAGCTTCAGATTGATAATATTAATATTGCCCCAAATACCTTTTATTTTGTCTTGTTTTTAAGTTATTTTTATTTATTAATTGTGCTTTGCATATTCATATATAGCTTGTAGCATTTTAGTACTGGCTTGTGCTTTATTACTTGCTTAGTTTGATTTTTAGTGCTTGAATGATAAATGCTTTTTATGTGCTTCTTGTGTTTTGTCTGTTGCATGCATGTAGTCTTTGTAAATTTATATGTCTTAACTATTCTATTGTGCTCTTATATTCGGAAAAAGCTCTTGAGAGCTTGTGTTAATTGTTATTTACAAATCCGAATTCAAATAAATCTTTCTTATTCTTATCTTATCTTATATATCAAAAGTTTTGCTTATTAGACGCCATTTTTATTTCTTAATTTGATATTATATATTTTTTTTAAATGTAAAAGGTTAGAAATATAAGACAATTTACTGATTTTTACCGTTTTATACCATTAACTATTATTATTACTATTATAAAAATTATGACTAAACATCGTCTTCACTCACCATTTTCCAGCGAAAGTCGAAACTCGTTTAACCCTTCACGTTCATTTTTAAACCCATCATGCTTGGAATCAGGTACATTTTATCATCCTTTCATGTTCATTTTATCACTCCATCATGCTCATTTTATCATCCTTTCATGCTCATTTTACCATCATTTCATGTTCATTTTATCATCCTTTCATGCGCATTTTACCATCATTTCATGTTCATTTTATCATCCTTTCATGTTCATTTTATCCCCCCATCATCCTTACATGCTCATTTCATCATCCCTTCATTATTTTTCACCCTCGTCATGTTAATTTTTTTCACCCATCATGTTCATTTTATCACCTCATGTTTATCTTCTGCTAAAAATTGTTAACATTGAACAATAATAAATAAAGATAAATTTACAAAATTACCGAACTGGGATGATCAATCTCATATATTCAAGAACAAAAGACAAAGCAAGGCAAAGATATACCATAGAAATTGAAGATCGCAATGGTCCTGACTTGGTACAGGCATTTCAAAAGAAATGGTGGATTGAACCAGGTTTTATGGCGCCAAACCTCCCTATTCCATTGCGATTTAAGGGTCTTGTAACACAAAACACAACATAGTTGTGTGATCATCTCAATCAGTACAACAAACTGTCACAAACTTATTGAAACAATCACGAACCCCATCGTCGGACATAATTTTGAATTTTGCTACCAGTGGCTGATATCAAAAGAAAAACCTTTTTAAGAGACCGGATGAGACGATCACGGAGACGACGGTGTCGGGTAAAAAAATCTGAAAAATTAGTACAAGCCCTGGCATATCGAATAAATTGGGAAATATACACCCCATATGCTGGTGAGGATAAATTGAAGGAACCTATCTAGCAAACGAAGCGTTGTTGACAAAGAGGACATTGTCAATTAGCACTACAGAAAAAACGTGTGCTAGATCCCTTTGCATTTTCAAGCACACGAGAGAACATAATATACTAGTAAGTCAGTTTAATAAACTTTTATCAGTATAACTGGGAAAGGAACACCGTGTGGTCAAGACTTGAAACCAGAACAGGTGAGCATTTTTGTCTTATGTTCGAGTTAGAACTGGATGTTTCATGCAGATATAATGTTTTCGTGTTGCTTTAAATATGGGTATATTTATATTTCCGTTCCGTTTTATCAAAATACCATCCATTAATGATGAATACAACAAAAGAAACATTAGACTTATCGCTTTTACTATTTATCAATAGTACACATGTATCAATAATTTTCCCTTTAGAATCGACCATGCCTATAAAATTACGAGAAAAGATTTTCTCAGTGTGAACAATGTTGCTCCACGATCTAGGGTGGGGTGAACCATATTACACTTGTATTCATCTTTAAAAATGGCAATGTTATAGGGGCTTGGGCTTTGTATACATATTTTCCAAGTCTACCCATCACAGGTATTTTAGGGATCTTAGCATATTAGATACATCTCATCTAAAGGTTTACATTTTCAAAATGGATGGTTACTTACTTGCTCTTGTTACATTTTGTGAGCTTTTGATAGCAAATTTATTGAAATGTCAAATTATATCTGTAATAATGCCTGTAGTTCCCGTGATATCATTTATTTAGTCGAACTGCAATTTGCTATTTAATTACTCGTAATGTTGCAACCCCATTTTAACTCATACTAGTGTTTTTTTCGTCACTTCAACGATTAATCTTAATAAAAGCTTCGTGAACTTTGTTTGATTGTTAACTTTTCAATGATTTTAATTTTAAACTCTACATTAAAAATTCTTTAAATATCGCTATTTTCATAATTTAATGGGCTTTTTTTTTTGTTGCTTAAGGGTCATATTCAACACTTTGGTGTTGTGGACGAAGAGCCCATCCCCAGATGCTACGTAACAGGAATTTCATAGGCCCAATTCGTAGGTCCGTCAAATCAAAGATGTCACATGTGGTCCATTGTAAGTAATGCTTTTGGATAGCTGTCTGCAATTTTTTGATGCCACATTTGAAAATCTACATTATGTTGTGTCTAAATTTCTGACATCTGTACACCAAAATAAGCTTGCCACAGTTTTTTTAATTAATTCTATCAGCTTTTTAATTTTCATTCCCAGATCATTAAGAATGAAAATAAGCACAAACAAATAAAGTATTAAGTCAAAAAAACATTTTATTCATAACATGCATTTATATATATGAAATCTTTGAATTATATAAAGAATACAAAAATAATATAAAAGTACTAGAACAGTAGTTTTTTGTCAATATGCTTTTCAAGATAAATTATTGTCTTCCTTCACCATTAAAATTAAGTATGAAAGTTTTTATTTCCATTGGGTTAATGGTAATCTGTGGCATCTTCCCATTGGCATCAGCTCGTAGTTCATTATACACATGCCTTTCATAAGATATATAGTTCTCTACAATGCAGAAAGTAAAAAGTATGTTAAATACAAAAGAAGCAACGGGCTACCAATAGGACGGTCAAACATAGTAAGTCCTAAATAGAGCAGAAATAAAAAAAACAGACGGATGAAAAAAGAAAATAAACACACGAAATAACAAACAATACACACAAACAACTAAACTAAAGTTGAAATAGCAGAGTCAAAAGGGTGTAAAAACTCTACTTGTTAAAGTACGTATGGCATGTTGCCAACGACTTAATTGTGTAGGTCTTATTCGGTAGAAGACGAAAAACTTTCGCAAAATTTCTCAAGTGAAGACAACAATTTAGTGTGTAAGAAATTTGTGAATAAAACATATGACTCTTTTTTCACAGAAACCACAGTACACGCTCTACAAGGTTTGAAATAATAAATTAATTGCGTTGCATTTAAACTCAATAATCTAGAACAGACGTGGACGTTGATGATGGGATATTTAAATTCACCACGGCTGTCATAGAACTTTACAAATTTCTTGGGTGTCAATTTCGAGATATGATGGGGTCCTCTTAGAACCTCTTTCAAGTTCCCGTGGGATGTATGTGATGCAGAAATTCGCCAAATTATCGAGGATCATAATTATTACAATGCTTACAGCACGTTTTTTTTTTGGTTTAAATTTTACCAGGTATTAGACGACACCAAACAGATATAGCTTTCCAAATTTTGACATGACATAAAAACGATGTTTACGTCAATATGACAACTAGGAAAAGTTTCTAGCAAAAACTGACTCGTCAACCAAGGGGATTAAGGTATAAAGAATTAAAACAAATACTAAAAAGAAAAAGTTAATTTTACCTTCCCCTGGCAATACTCTCCACTGAAGTCGGTCTAAATCTGACAGTTTAAGGTTGGCTCCCAAAGTCATTTCCAAAGCTGATGATATGTTAAAAGACGAAAACATTTGCTGAAAAATATACAGTATTAAATGCTAAGCCCAGAAGATAACACTCAAAAAAGACTCAAGGATTTAGATTTTGTTGTAATTTTAAGAAGAACAAAGCAAATGCAACAAAATTTAAGTTTTATAGTGTAATAGCAAATAGTGTAATTCATAAATGTGATACTATATAGGCAAAGCTCTTACATAGTGTAATTGCCTGATTTTCGGTGACTTGGCTTGCTGTAGGTTAGTGAGCTTAAAGTCGGTCAATTTTCTTTACTAACAAGGATCATGCTCTATACTTGTATTATGACGACCTCTTATCCACCAGCAGCGGTTATCGACCAAGCGGTTTCAAAATACAAATACCAAATAGGGTGTAAAACTGGTAATTTGGTTACGCTGCATATACATATTTCAAGGAGTAACCTCTCATCAACAGCATTTGGATCAATTTCAAGCTGTGCAGAGCTGGTACAAGCGTTTGCCAAAATTACCTAGCTTCATGGATAATTTCTCCAACTATTTATATTAACACAACCACCAGGCAAATTTCGATTTTACATATTTAATGAACGTCTACCTAGTACATGTTTATTTTCAAACACCTCCAAATTCCGGAACTGATTATGAGTTGACTATAAAACTCAAATTTCTCAATTAAAATGTCAAAAATATTATAGTTTTTCGCCTCATGAAAAAGGCTGGAGAACATAAGAAACAGGGACGTGTAAAGCCTAGAGATTTTGACGGCGGGAATATCACAGATATTAAAGCGAGAGCAGGACAAATTTTATGACTATTCTAAACGTATGTATCCACATCGTACGACTAATTACCTTATTTGGTGAAATACAGTACGACACTCTGAAATGAGCTTATTACAACTAATCGAAAACGAAGTTCTGCTTGTTTATTTTTGAGTTTACCTGTTCCACTTATTTCATTCTTTAGGGTATTCATTATTCCAAATTCTTAATTTTGCTTAATTTTTCGCTCTTAACGTATGAAATCACATTTATAAATCTTTTTCATATGTATTGCATATAAATGACACAGTAAATAACATTACTTTTAAGTATTGCAGAACACCTGTCATAGTTCTATTACCATGTCGTTTCCGCAATGAATAAATACATTTAAAAACTGAAGATAAAATAGTAATTTGGCAGTGTTACATTGAGTAGAGAAAATATGTTTCGTGAACACTATTTCTTCTGCTAACACTATTTTATTGTTTTGAATTAGTACAGTTCTATTTTTTTTAGTACTTATATTTATTTAGCAAGCTTTTTATTGTGTATTAATCATAAGCTAGGTCGTCCACCAATTGCAAGTGTTCAACTTTTTAAAGTAACTGGCTTGGCAATTTTATAAATTGCTTAGCCAATTGGTTGACCAGATGAAACCAATTGACAAGGAATAAGCAGTGCAGTGCAGAAAAATAAAAAAAAAATAAAAAGTCATTTGTTCAGAGAACAAATGTGAGGTCTTTCTCATGTTCTTGTTAGTTTTATGATAACCGTTATGTTTGGTTAGGCTATTTGAGTCTGTTTTTGACAATAGTATGAAACTATTAGTTGCGAAAAATGTTCTAGAGTAAAGAGCAGTGAGTCTGAAGTCAGGAAAAGTATGGTTGCTAAGGACTTTTATGACGGTTGCTATGGACTAGGGGTTACTTCCAGTAGAAAAAACTTTACCCTAAACTCAAAAAGTAGTCTTGGTTTAGAATATATATGGTTGCTATGGACTTTTCATTAATGTTACCTTGTTGCTAGGGAATGACCTTGACCTATGACCTTGGACTCAAATTGTAGCTCTTAGTATACTGGTTCATTTAAGTATACATGTTTACTATACTCTCTGTTATGATTTTCAAGTTATTGGCAAAAAATGCGTTTCGCAAAACTTGTTTTGGCCGCCATTTTGGTACCATTCAACCGAATCATGTACTGTTTGGGTTCAAATTGTAGGTAATTTAATTCTCTTTCAAATGAACCCTATGTTTCATTCACCATCTTGTATGGTTGAAAAGTTATAAACAAAAAATCATTTAAAAAATAAGAATCAAGGGCAATAACTCAAAAACGACAAGTTTTACGCTTTCGCACCTGAAAAATTTTTTGTAGATTTCGACATGGCAAACATTTTTTTCATGTATTGTCTGCTTCAATTTTGTACGGTTTAAGTGTTATTTCATAAAAACTGTTTACGGTGTCGGCCATTTTGAAAATGGCTGCCCATAACCATTCGACTTTGGTCTTAAATTGAAGGACCTATAATGACGGTCACAACAAACCCTCATGTTTACTATATTATCTCTGACGTTTTAAAAGTTATAAGCCAAAAACGGATAAACCAAAACGCGTTAAGGGCCATAACTCGAAAACAGTTTGTCGTACAGTGTTCGACCCTTTATATCAAATAAAGGTCTTAATGAGACGAGTATTTTCCCCATTACATGTCTGCTTCAATTTTGTACGGTTTTTAAGCTATACTGCAAACAAGGTGTACCATGACCTCTGACCTTGAGATTTGACCTTTGACCTTGACATTTTTAGATGTAACATATGTCACTTAGGATGATTGGTAAAGGTCCCAAGTCTCTAGGACTAACCGTTTTGAAGAAAAAAATTTTGACGAGTCGCGACACTTTTCGAGTCAAAAACGCGTAACCAGGAAATTGATCGAAAAAAAAAATTTGCGTGACGAATCCTGACCATGAGTCTAGCAACATTTTCCCCGCTTCAGATTTTTGATAACGGTTACAGTTTTTGAGTTAATCTGCAAACAAGGTTTTTGGGTTACGGGCAGATAACTCTGTTACTAAAAATAGATCGGTTTCGCAATGCCCTTATAGTGTCGGTTAATGGTTTGAAGTGTTGTAATGTTACGTTAAGTATTTCTTTCTTTTTTTTTGTGGCGGAAAAAAAAAATAATCTTAAGAAATACAGTAAGGTCTTTCCTTCTGTGGAAGGGAAAGACCTTAATTAAGACAAAAGTAAATCGGGTAAAATTACTTGTGACAACGATGTGAAAAACCAAAATATTACACAGGGCATCTATTAAAATGTTGAATTATCAAACAAATATAGCAAGTCAACTAATATGCTGTGACCTGTGATCAAATAGGCTAATCAACATTTTTGCTTTCTGAAAAAACTCTTAATCACTTCTTATGCTTTTAGTAAATAGAATAATATTTAATTTCAGAACTTGTCAAAAACTTACTAAATCAACAGTAGCTGGTTTTGAGAGCTCCTCATCTTCTCCCTGTTCATAGATGTGCTCCAGTCGGAGTATGGCCTGGCGTAAACTGATTGGTGTAAGTGGGTTGGGAGGAATCATTTCTAATGTCAGGATGTGGACATTTGGAGGCAACAGGGTAACTAATCCTGAAGTCTGAAGAGTGATAAGGTTTAACAGGTTTACCATAAGAAGTATAATTTTTTGTTATGCAAGTTATGTAAAGGTTTGAAATTAAACAAAGGTATGATTAAAACTACAGAACTTGATAAGTCAATCTCAAATGTCCAAGAGAAAAAAAAAAAAAAAAAAAGTCAAAACTAGGCAGATTCAAGAAGAACCGACAAAATTGCAGATCTCAATTGTACTGACCTGGCACCGGCATTTTAAAAGAAATGGTGGGTTACACTTATGGCATCAAAACAAAAGAAACCAACGCGTCCTATGCATTATTTATTCTAAAATGAAACCAAATTAACTTCATGTTGTATTATACATAAAACAGCCGGTCCACATGTGTATTTGTATTGAAGTAGTGTACAATTTCCTTTCATACGTTCAAGGGAATATTTCAAATGTTCATGGAACCAGGATTCTGAAACACTAGACGTCATGCACTACTTTGTCTGTTTTACGAAGGTCTAAAAACTTTTTACTTTTATCGTTTTTGTTTTTCATACTAGTATTTGAAACGCTTAAACAAAGGGACAAACATCACTTAACTTTATTGTAACTTTAATTCTAAATTATTTTAAAATATTATAGTTCTTTTATCAAACTTTAAGTACTAGTAATACAAATTTCAGATTTAATTCTGCCTATAAGTGAAACAAATCGCAGTTTTACTATTAATCTGACCTGTGTATTATATTGAGTGTAATATTGCTCTCGGTCCATCGTTGTCCTTGCTAACATCACCACAGGTTGCATGTATAAATAAAGTCCCATTAATCTTTGTATTCGGGCAGAATTTTTTACTGTATCTAATACCAAATATTGCTTCCCTGAAATATAAACATTGTGAATTTGAACCATTAAAGTCATTGTCTTAATAAGTTTCTAAAATTGTGACTAATGCTTGTAATCCCTTAAATTAGCATGAACCAAATATGTAAAAGAGTTAAAGATATGAGAGACTTCATTATTTGATTATTGATGAAATATAAACGAAAGGGTATGACAATGCAGCTGTCTTAAATGGCTAAGTTCGTGAATCTTTCATATTTTACACATAAAAAGGATAGCCTTCATCAACACATCTGATTTAATGTAATATCTTAAATATTCATGATTTAAAAGATTGTCAAAAATTTGACACATGAAGGGGAGACGATAAACGTGCATGAAAAAAAAATTACTGGTTCAATCTTCTATTTTTTTTATTATGACAAACCTCTCACAACTAAGCCTTTCCCATCAGACCCTGTTTCATTCAGTGGTTCACCAACACCAAAGCTATCATCGTGTAACAGTCTTCTATGGACCTGTACAAATAATGTATATATTTTTGTCAGCGACTATAGGGTTTCAATTAAATGGCCTCGACTTTTACTCCATATTAAAAACGTTGGTTTAATAGAATGACAAAAGACATCAAATCGAAATAAGAATAAAGCCAAGTAGACTTATGCCCCTTTTAACATATTTTCATTGCCTGTATAAAATGTTAACGTTTTAGAAAGCAAAAAATTGTGACTTGCTATCCTGATTTATATTAAGATTTATCCTTCTGAATAATTAAGAATACGATAGTTATAGGTTACAACAGCAAAAATGACCTTAACATCACACCTCTGTAATAATTTAGCATCCAGCATCGGTTTACAAATCAAAACTTGGTAGATGAAACAAATATTTTTTAAGTGGCCACTTGGTTCTTAGGTTTCGAATACTTTCTAAGACTGTTTTTATTAACTATTTTTAATTTCAATTATTATATAAATTGATTTGGTTTCATCATCTATCATAATTAAAAATACGCCAATCCATAATTATTTTATTATAACCTTACAGATCTTTACTAGAAAAATAAATACTAATATGTTGCGTTTTTACCATGAGTTCTACTTGTCCGTCATTGATACTGCTTCCACCTAGCGATCTATCTGTCAGCACTGTAAACTGGGCATCAGAACTACCATCCTAAACAAGGTAAAAACAATTAACTAGACATCGCTATACATGTACTAGATTAATGAGAACTACCATTCTAAAGTAGTGAACAGAACAGTAAACTGGGCATCAGAACTACCCTCCTAAAACAAGGAAAGGACAATATACTTGACATCGCTATACATGTACTAGATTTTCTAAAGTAGTGAACAGAACAGTAAACTGGGCATCAGAACTACACTCCTAAAACAAGGAAAGGACATTATACTAGACATCGCTACACATGTACTAGATAATTTAGAACTACCATTCTAAAGTAGTGAATAGAACAGGGCACTACACTCCTCAAACAATGAGAGGACAATATACGAGACATCGCTATACATGTACTAGATTAATTAGAACTACCATTCTAAAGTAGTGAACAGAACAGTAAACTGGGCATCAGAACTACCATCCTAAAACAAGGAAAGGACAATATACTAGAAATCGCTATACATGTACTAGATTAATGAGAACTACCATTCTAAAGTAGTGAACAGAACAGTAAACTGGGCATCAGAACTACACTCCTAAAACAAGGAAAGGACAATATAATAGACATCGCTATACATGTACTAGATTAGTGAGAACTACCATTCTAAAGTAGTGAACAGAACAGTAAACTTGGCATCAGAACTACCATCCTAAAACAAGGAAAGGACAATATACTAGACATCGCTATACATGTACTAGATTAATGAGAACTACCATTCTAAAGTAGTGAACAGAACAGTAAACTGGGCATCAGAACTACACTCCTAAAACAAGGAAAGGACAATATAATAGACATCGCTACACATGTACTAGATTAATGAGAATAGTGAACAGAACAGTAAACTGGGCATCAGAACTACACTCCTAAAACAAGGAAAGGACAATATAATAGACATCGCTATACATGTACTAGATTAGTGAGAACTACCATTCTAAAGTAGTGAACAGAACAGTAAACTGGGCATCAGAACTACCATCCTAAAACAAGGAAAGGACAATATACTAGACATCGCTATACATGTACTAGATTAATGAGAACTACCATTCTAAAGTAGTGAACAGAACAGTAAACTGGGCATCAGAACTACACTCCTAAAACAAGGAAAGGACATTATACTAGACATCGCTACACATGTACTAGATTATTTAGAACTACCATTCTAAAGTAGTGAACAGAACAGTAAACTAGGCATCAGAACTACACTCCTCAAACAAGGAAAGGACAATATACTAGACATCGCTACACATGTACTAGATTAATGAGAACTACCATTCTAAAGTAGTGAACAGAACAGTAAACTGGGCATCAGAACTACACTCCTAAAACAAGGAAAGGACAATATAATAGACATCGCTACACATGTACTAGATTATTTAGAACTACCATTCTAAAGTAGTGAACAGAACAGTAAACTGAGCATCAGAACTACCACCCTAAAACAAGGAAAGGACAATATACTAGACATCGCTTTACATGTACTAGATTAATGAGGACTACCATTCTAAAGTAGTGAACAGAACAGTAAACTGGGCATCAGAACTACCATCTTTAAGATAAAGAATAAAACAGTAAATTGGGAATCAGTTCTAACATCCTGAAATAAAGAACAAAACAGAAAAATTGGGATTCAGATCTATCAATCTTAAATAAGGAACAAAACAGTAATCTGGGCACCAAACCAACCATCCTTAAATAAAGAATAGAATAATAAACTGAACAACCATCTGAAATAGGGATGAAAATGGTTACTTGGGAAACAATCATCTTAAAATAAGGAACAAAACCGTTATCTGAGCATCAGAACTACCACCCTTAAATAAAGATTTTAACAGTAAACTGTGCATCAGAACTACAATTCCAAAAACCAAAGAAAAAAAACAGTAATCTGGACACCAGAACTACCATCCTTATATAAAGAATATAACAGTAAACAGTACATTAGAACAACCATCCTGAAAAAAAATGATAAAAATGGTAACTTGGGAATCAAACTACCATCTTGAACTAAGGGACAGTACAGTAACATGGGCAACAGAACTAACAACCTAAAATAGGGAACAAAACGGTGGGCAACAGATAGAAGAGCGGAACAATAAAGCAATCAACAGAATTGCCAACCTACAATAAGTGACAAATCAGTAAAATGGGCTTTTGCGCTTCAGAGCAACCGTCCTAAAATAAGGAACAGAAATAATAAACTAGCTGGGTATAAGAACTACCATCCAAAATCAAGGAAAAGAACAGTAGACTGTGCATTAGAACTGTCATCTTTAAATAAAGAATAAAACAGTAAACTGGGCATCAGAACTACCATCTTAAAATAAGGACCAAAAAAGTAAACTGGGCATCAGAACTACCATCTTAAAATAAGGACCAAAAAAGTAAACTGATCAGAACTACCATCTTAAAATAAGGACCAAAAAAGTAAACTGGGCATCAGAACTACCATCTTAAAATAAGGACCAAAAAAGTAAACTGGGCATCAGAACTACCATCTTAAAATAAGGACCAAAAGAGTAAATAGGGCATCGAAACTAGCATCCTAAACCAAGGAACGGAAGAAAAAAAGAAAATAGTGCATTAGAACTACCACCTGAAACAAGGAACGAAAAGAGAAAAAAAAAACGAACAGAAAGAGAGAAAAATGGCATAAGAACAACTATCCTAAAATAAAGAACAAAACAGTAAACTAAATATCAGAATTACCATTATTAAAAAGGCATCGAAACCGACATTCTGAAATAGGGAATCTTTTAAAAGCTTGTTGAAAGCAACTGGATGGACGATGGAGAAACAATTTTTTTCTATCCATACTGTGTTTTTGATATATTAACAATGACTTTGACTTTTTCCTTAAGGAAAATAGCATCAAGAATAGCCAAGCTATTCAAAGTGGGAATTGTGGTAGGTATTCAATAGTTTATCTACTGAAACAAAATACGTCTCAAACGGTGTCTAAATAAAAATTCAAGGTTTTTGTGTTATGTGTTACTACTTGACCCTAAGACAGCAATGGAAGACAGCGCAGTAAAACCTGGTTTAAACTTTCATTTCATTTGAAATGCCTGTACCAAATCAGGACCATTGCGATCAATATTTTCCGGTATGTCGTACATGGTTTTTTTCTTTTAATTTAGACATTGAGATTGATCCTCCAAGTTCGTTAATTTTGTTAGTACTTTTATATTTGATATTTCCAAATATTTTGTTAGAAATAAAGATTTCCGTTTTTCCTGTTCAAACTGTAAATCGAAAAAGTACAAGCTATCACAATATTGCATTTCTACATGGAACAAGATGAACACGATAAGCATTTGTTGTTATACCCTTATTAGAATTGCATGAAATTTTAGGCAACAAGAAACGGCAAAAGTGATTTTAGACAAAGGCAGAGGAAAAAAGAGATCTTCAAAATAATGGAATTCACCACGAAGAACTCATGAAAATGTGTTGGAATTTATAATATATCAGTCTAACTACGCTTTATGTTTAAATTTTTGCAGTTTTGCTGGGAATACAGAAAAAAAGTATGTAAACAATTACGCCATATTTAAAAGAAAGGTACAGATGAACCTTAAGGATGGTCACTCCTGAACTTTTTTTTATATCAAAGATTTTATGATTTATGGTGGAAATGGTAGATAATTGTTCACTTAATCAAATAGCAAAAAGAAAATGATAGGTCCGTGTGCTCGTTTCCGTGTTATATGACGTTAAAAATTTGGCGGGAAATCAGACTCCTCTAGATTTTACATAACTTTAACATTGTTACGATTTTTGCCTTAAAAACCATGAAGTTGTATCAAGATTTTCAAGATATTTTATCAACTCTGTAATTAAAGTCTATACATGTATAATAAGAAAATACCATATAATGTAGGGGTCAGTGTGCAATTTTTTTTCAATGTTTAAAGGTAAAGTCTAGAGAAGTTCCGAAATCACTCATTATTCAGACTGAAATTCTGAAACATGAAGAGTGACCATCCTAATGAAGGTTTGTCCGTAGTTATTATTCAGTGGTATCTCTACTTACCCTGATGAAAATCCTACTATTGACCGGGAAATAATTACCAGCTACTGGTTCAGTTTGGTTCAATGTCCAGGTTTTTCTAAAATTGCGCCTAAAATAAATGACAAAATAGATAAATAATGTTATTAAGATTTCGTGTTAAACTTAAAGTCATTATGCGCGTTGATCATAAGTCTGTCAATAATAACCACTCATCATTTTGTTATGATCGAAGCATCATTTTTTACTAGTTTATTTTTAGTTTATCTGTTTCTGATGTAGTGCAACTGAACGAATATTGTTGAAATTATTGTTACTTTTTATGATAATACTTTTTAAATTAGGATAAGGTTAGTGAAAAAACAAAAACAAAAAACTAACGACGAATTCAAATTAATCAGTTTCGTCTATGTGAAATTACAATAGATTATAGATAGCCTCAAATATTTTGGCTCAGAAAAATAATACCAATAAAATTCTACTTTGTTATCAAAATTTACACTTTTTAATAGTGAAATTATTCTTGAAAATTAAAAAATTGATAAAAACGATAGTAACAGCTAAAATTTCCTCTATTTTTTATATACATATTTTTTTCTTCATTTGTAATTTAATGTCAATTTTTGTATAAAGTATCTCTCTGCCAAATTAAAAAAAAAGAGTTTTATGAATTTTTATCAAATTTCACTTCAGCAGAAGCTTATTATAGCTTTTGAATTGTCTAAAGTTTTGCTTTTAGTTGTCCCCGTTAACCTTCAAATTCTTTTCCATCATAAAAAAAACGTAAACCGTTTCCCACGGTGGAAGGATAGTTAAATTATAGTTGATAAAACAGATATAAATTTTCTTACAAGCTAAAACCTTATAAATGTTGACAGTTTTAGTAAGACTTCCAACAATAAAAAAAATAAGAATTGTATAAAAATCTCCAGCAATAATCTTACTTTCGTTCCAAGATTTCCCTTCCGTTGGCGTCAGTATAAAACATCCCATTAGTTTTCATAGCTGTATCATATCTGAGAATTACTTCCTTTCCGGCTTTATCTCTATACAAAAATTAAGAAATCATACGTCAGTTCTTTATATTGAATAAGACCTGAAATAGTTCTTTTTTTTACATAATGTTGATCCAAGTCCTTCAGTCAAAAAGGGTGCAAAGAGATATCAATAGAGAATTCGAATGACGGAAGTCCGAAAACTCCAGATCAAATCAGTTGACACAAAAGACAACATAAAACACACAACAAAAGTGTGTTTTGATTAAATTGCTGATGATGATGGGTAAGTTTACCTTTTTTCTATACCGCTTTATAATTAGTATTTTGTTCACGAAAACATATTTAAAACAACTTAACCACGATCAGCATTAGTACCTCACGTCTGGACCAATATTTCATTATATGATGCCATCTGTAAAAAATCCTGAGTTATGTTAACAACCGAAGAGGAACATAACCACGTGGATCAGACGTGACGTTAAATCAAAGAAATCATGATATAAAACATATCTTCAACAAGCTCTTGAATAATGAAGCAGTTGTGATGCACCCCAATATAAGCGTTTCATGAAAGTTTTCGGCTGTTTAATAAATTCAACATCATTAAAACTCCATTTTTCCCCTGTTTTGCACACGGTCGATATCATCGGTGCTGGTATTGGCTTCCTTTTTCGAACATTTTGACTTTGGTACTTCTCTATCGATACTTTAGGTTTTGTACCTTACAATTAACTAGTATTTTGACTCAAATGATGCTGACGGGATGATACTGATACCTGCTTAACTCAGACCATTTGAAAACAATAGAAAAGTTTTCATATAATTAACCAAACAGGGGTTCATATTTGTCCAAGAAAAACAGATAAAATATCATAAAACAAGTTAACTGCTAGATGTAACACACCAGAGAAAGATAACCCCCAAAAATGTTGATTCAGGAATATAAATAGAAATGGTGAGTAATTAATTATAATTTATTGTTATTAATATGTTATGTTTTCAATCTAACTGAACCAATTAAACAAACAAAAGATTAATAAAGTGTGCTGGATTTGGAAGTCATACAGATTCAGAGGCTGAATTTAGCAAGGTAGACACTGTACATGACAAGCGATATGACTTCAACTTTCTTTTTTGTGCAATATTTTGTCTATCCAGCCTATGCAGTTTATGTATCAAATATGGTACGTTATTCCAGTGCGATTTCCTTGATAGAGCGTCACGTCTGACCATATGCGGCTCGAGGGGGGGGGGGGGGGGGGGGGGGCTTGGTGGAAAAATTTGGTTGAATATATAGAAAATCATTGAAGCGTGGCCAAAGCTGACCCCTTTAGACCAGTCAGTGGGCTCCCTCTTTTCAGAAGTTCTGGATCCGCCACTGCTGACACACAAATTAATTGCTTACACAGAGTTCTGTTGCTCTTCGTTTGTTGTCGTCACTCAAGACATTTTATGGAAGACATCATTTGCTCATAGACCAATACGAGCAGATGAGTACAAATGTTGGTTTATCAAAGAATGACTGTTTTGTCGTCCTTAACGAGACTTGAACCCATAAGATTAATCGTTGGAAACGTAACGTATGTTATAACAAGCAAAAACTGTTTACCCTGACTCGATATTCAAATGCCCGTTTGGTACTCGTTACTTCTTTAGCAACTCTGCGTACTTAAGCATATTCTTAATTCAATCATTGGTTCGATCCCCGTCAGGGGTGAACATTTCATGGACCGACTTTCTTACTCTCTCTCTTGATACAATTTGCGAAGATGGCCTCAAGTATTGATAGGGACAAACAAATATTTCTCGTGTATGGCGGAGGCCAATACCCTGTGCATGTTAAAAACCTCTTTGTACTTTTTAATAAGAGTAGGCTCAATTGGCGCTGCTACAAAGGCAACACTCGTAAGCTGGAAACCTGAGAGGGATTTATTGAAGCTTTAAGCTTGTTTCATAATCCAGGATAAATGAATATGTTTAAACTAAATCATTGGATAAACATGAAAAAATAGTTCTTTATTAGTGTAAAAGGTATTATTTTTCATAAGGACACTTTTGGAATGTCTCTTTTGAAAAATATAATTAAACGAAAAAATCTTGTTTAAACAAGGAAATCATATCTAGAAATTGTTAATATCAAAATTGCAATAACAACTACGTTCATTAGTAATTGTGTTCTCAACTAAAGTGAAGCTTTCGTCGATACAGAAAAAGAAAAAAATTAGAAACTAATATAGAAACATGTTTGAAAAGTCTTTTGATATGAAGAATTTGGTTAGTACAAGTAACCTATGCTGCTTATATAAGAAAAAGAGATTAATAATTATTTACATGCGTCAGAAAATAAGTTAAAAATGAGTTATAAATGAAGAGATACATGTAATAACTATGTGTTATTTGGCATCTTATTAAACAGCACTAAGGAAAGCCACATTTTGGAGTAGTGATTGTAATTTTGTCTACCCTCAAAGTTATGTAGGTGATCATTTAAAATCGAAATAGAAAATCAACGTATGCTTACGATATGTCAATGGGTCCAACTGTCCATTCCACTTCAACATTATTGGCCCCTTTGTATAACCGGAAGACTTGGCTAGCCCATGGAAATACTTGGTGAACTTCTTGCACCAAATCTCCCTAGAGGACACAAAGTTTCTACTTTGAAATATGTCTTTGTAACAAAAAAGCTTTTCAATATCCTCATGGATTTGATTGTATTTTAGTTTTTTTATTTATCTTAACTATAATGATGATATCAAACATTCGATTAAAATTAAAAGAGGATGGAAGTATTAAACATAGCTATATTCCCCTAAGGTTCTTCATATAAGTTCATAAGATCGAATAGATATAACATCAAAATGATCAAATCAGGGTTATTAAAAATATCTAAGACACACAAACAAAATATTATCATATCGTCTACTAACAATGGAAAAAATCTAGAAAAAAATACAGGGTAATATAGATGTCTTAAATTTTTACAGCATCAGGTAAAGATTTTGGCATGTAATTATTCACTATATGATAAACCTGTAAGCTTTTAAAGTAAGCTACCTGTACAATATAAGCAGACGTCGCCATCATCATTCTTGCATCAGTTTCGTTTGGACGGAAACAGTAAGCTCCAGAAGAATGGAATTCATCCTTGGAGTTGTTGCCTTGGAAACCATAATAATGCATCATGATTTGATGTAGTGGAATCTTGAGGCTTTGCACTAGGTTGGTAATTTCCACTAATTGTTTAGTCATGTGGTCAAACGTCAAAGACACGAACTATAAATTAAAACCAACAAATTTCAAGGTATGACTTTAATACTTTGAAAATATCATGAATACTAGTGTTACATTTATGAACCTAATTCAATTATTATCACTAGCTTGGACAACCGAGTGATCTAGTACCACACTACTGACTAATAGTCAATAACATCTCAGATGATGTTGGAGACACGCTGTGATTTAAGCTCCCGTCATACAGTTCTAGTACGATGCTAGCACGACCATCACGAATGCAATACGCTGCTTCAGCGACTAACCTTCGACCAAACTACGATTATACCATGACCAGTCACGACCTCCCCACTCATCCTTTGCGATTACTACGATCGTTGTACGCTATCACTACGCTGGTACCACTCTCGGAACGATTTTTATTACGCTTACAAAGACTGTTCTACAATCTCGCAACCTTAAAATTCAAAATTCAAGAAGGGGATGCATTTAAGTTAAGGGTCCAAGTGCTAGGCTAGCTGGATGTGAAAATATAAATGAATTCCCTTTATATAGCGAGTAAACCGTTCCATTCTCCCAAGCTGAAGAAGAACCTATCAAGGTACTTTGGAGTACCCCTGCTTAATCCTCCTATAAAATTTTGTATTATTGGAAGCTATCTCTTTGATCGGTAAAACTCACACCGTCATTAAAAATGAAAACTACTCAAAGGTAGATGATTTTTACCTGAAGGAAAAAAAAATCCTATCTCCAAGAGATGTTGCTTAAGGATGTTCACTCTTCATGTTTCAGGATTTCAGTCTGATTTCGGAACTCCTCTAGACTTTGCCTTTAAATATTAGAATATTTTTGCACACTGGCCCCTACTTTTTATGATATTTTCTGATTATATAGACCTTAACAACCAACTGTATAAAATTTCTTGAAATTTCTTATACAACTTCATGGTTTTTAAGGTCAAAAACGTCCCAATGTTAAAGTTATGTAAATTCTAGAGGAGTCTGATTTCCCGCCAAATTTTTTGACGTCATTTATCTCGAATACGAGCACACGGATCTATCATTTTCTTTTTGCTATTTGATTAAGTAAACAATTATCTATTATTTCCACCACATATCATAAAATCTTTGATATAAAAAAGTTCAGGAGTGACCATCCTTAAATCTATGATTTTTGTAACTAAATAGTTATTTTTTATGAATTTTATGTTTTAAACAACTCTTTGACAATTATTTTGCACATTTCCGTTTTTTATAAATACCATATTTCAGCAAGTATAAAGACTCACTGAAAATTGGTTTCCAAATTACAGATCAATATAGTGTTCTATTAGAACTGAAATCTACGAGAGGCATTTGCTGCCAATGGATATAAGGCGAGGTAAATTGATCCTTTTATGCATTTGATTGTTGTCAGTGAATCAATTGTTACGTGTTAAACGTCGAAAGATCTTGGTATGATCGTACTGAGAACGCGAAGGGTGTGATAGCGTTGTAGCATTGTAGCCTGTGTTGTAGTTTGACCTTATAGGTCGAAACTACAACCTATGGTCTTATAGGTCGTAGTAATATGAAATAGGCAGTCCCTAAATGCGAGCACAGCATAATTCTGTTCAATAAAAAAAAATGATTTCGAATCGATGCAGTCAAATAAGATCTGAAACCATCGTAGTTATTTTTGTTTTGGTTTATTTTCTAGAACGTTCAATTTGGGACGAGATCCTAGGGGCGATTGAACGTTAAATAGAAACGTAAGAAAAAATCGATTAAAATTTGGTTACTACAAAAAATATAGCAACTCGTCGTCATCAGAATATTTTTCTCTTTTTACATTATTAAATAGATAATTTTTGGAATGCAACTAGCAAAATGGGTAATTATTTTCAAATTCACTCCGTTCCTGTAAAAATTTGAGAGCCTTTCCGGACCATGAAAAATCAATATCAGCATTAGGCAAATTTTTCGCGGGAACATATACCGTAGAGCTCTCCGCTCGAGCGGGCACTTCGTGCCCGCTATGATCGAAAAGCCCTATTAAAAAACTCATTCGGATTTCAGATTTCGATTCTTTTTTTAAATATGATTAAGGCCCTGCCTTTTTAGCGAGCATCGAAAATAAATCCATGTGCTCGACCGGCTAAGTGTAACGTACAGAGGGAACTTAGTAGCAAAGTCTGACCCCACCCGACCCAAATTATATGCATGCACTTAGGAGAGTTGTTGTTAAAATATCTGGGATCAATAGCTACCTATTAAAAATTCAATTTAATATTTGTACAAATAATAAATCCTGTAACATTCTGGGACGACATTTTATTTGTGCAAATAATAAATCCTGTAACATTCTGGGACGACATTTAGTGGGGACGAAATTATCCCTTTATCAATTACGTGACGTCATTTCCTTGTCAGAGTATTTTGCGCTTTTTCAGCAGACCAAATCAACATTCAGATTCTGTCAGGTTTTGTGATATTTTCTGAGTATCAGTGTTTTATTTGAAGCATTGGTAACAGAAGGTACATTAAGAAACCTGGCGGAAAAAAACGGTGAAGTAAAAATATCATGCATAATTGAGGAAAGTGAGTGAAACCCCACAGGATGGGTATGGAACGCCAAATTAACATATATTCAATTAATTGTACCTATCTTCAAATAATTGAAGATATGTTCAATTGAATTATACCTATCTTCAATTGGATTATACCTATCTTCAATTCAATTATAGATATCTTCAATTCAATTATACCTATCTTCAATTCAATTGTACCTAGGTACAATTCAGCACAATTAAAGATATCTTCAATTCAATTGTACCTATCTTCAATTCAATCGACCTATCTTCAATTCAATTAAACCTATCTTCAATTGAATTGAACCTATCTTCAATTGAATTGAACCTATCTTCAATCGAATTGAACCTATCTTCAATTGAATTCAATTCAATTTATAATTGAATTGAAGATAGGTATAATAATTCAATTGAAGATATCTTCAAATGAATTGAAGATATCTTCAAATGAATTGAAGATATCTTCAAATGAATTGGAGATATCTCCAAATGAATTATGGAGATGTTGGAATAAGACCTATCTTCAAGTGAATTAAAGATATCTTCAATTCAATTGAAGATAGGTACAATTGAATTATACCTAGGTGCAATTAAATTGCACCTAGGTATAATTCATTTGAAGATAGGTTCAATTGATATGAAGATATCTTTAATTATTTGAAGATAGGTACAATTGAATTTAAGATATCTTCAATTTATTTGAAGATATCTTCAAATGATTGAAGATATCTTCAATTATTTGAAGATAGGTACAATTAATTGAATATATGTTAATTTGGCGTTCCATAGATGGGACTCTTCTTTCATTTTCAGGTAATTAACAAAGCTTGGTCAGTAACATGATGCATTTGGTATGACTAGTCAATGGGACGATGTTGCCAAAAGCTAGCTCGGTAATTTCCGGAAAATGGTTTTTCAACGGAAAAGACCGAATGGTGTTTGAATAAAAATCTGTGTGTAAAAATAAACAAGTGGATGAATGAAGGTTTTTCACTGTTTTTTTAATTTCTATTTTTTTATTTTTGCATAACAGATTATGTTGTATTTTTTATAAGCCCAGAGGGTTGATTGTTTTACTTGCTCCGTGCCTATTAATTTTTTCACTCCGTAAAAGTAAACCTGTTCCGTTTTTATCGTCAGCATATTTCTGGCACATCTCAAAACATGCACAATGCCGTAGGGGTCGCATCTGCGATGCTCGCTGTTAAAACTATGACAGACAGATTTAAAACGTTTCAACCAGTTGACAGTTTTAGTTAATTTTAACAGATTTCAATATACGAGGCCGACCCGGAAGTCGTAAACCTGTAGTGCATTATTAAAAGATTTTCCGGGTGCGCACGTGCAGATAATGGCTACTAGTACATGTATATATCATAATATATTCGTGTCACCCACGACCAAATACATACACCGTACCATGAACTCAACGACACTACGATGTTCCACGATCTAAGAAAAAAAAGATGACCCAATATCGTAGTTTATGACCCAATATCGTAGTTTACCTGTCGAAGGTAGGTAGTTCCAGTTGACCCACCTGTGTAGTTCACGGGCGTCGAAAAAGTCATTCAAACCTTACACTCACTGATTATTATTATTGCTGTGATATGAACTAATTAAATAGGTCATTTTAAATTCTATTTTAAGTCTGTTACAAAAAAAAACACATATTTGTTTATAAAGGGAGAATCCAAATTACTAGTAAAACAATTACTTTTAATTTTTGTATGAAAAATAAAAGGATTTTTGGCTGCAAATTAATTTTAATCCAATTAAATTGTATCTGTGTTATCTTATTAAGCGAATGATTGGTGATGATTATAATTACTTTACCAGACATTTAAGATACTACAAATGCCGTTTTTATGGCAAAGCAATGACTCGCTGTCAGGCTGTGCTGTCTAAGATTAATTTCTTTTTTAAAATTCTTGATTTTCCCATGAGAACTATTTGGTCAGATTCATTCCGATTTTGCAGTCCATAAGTCGCACATTTACTTGACTGTAGCAATGGTTTTTTAGTTAGATAAATACAAAAACCCAACCCTCCCATTACCCTCTTCTTAATGTTTTTGCATGTTACTGTTATTTATTAGAAAGAAATCAAAGTGGGCTAGCTATTTTTATCCCCACCTTTGCAAAATTTATGTTTTTACACGTAGCATTACATAAGCTTGCATCAGTAATCTATTTTTAAATTCCTTTAGCTATTAATTGTAATTGATTTTTATTGTCATTTATTCAATATTACATAATCTTTTATTGATTATTGCATAATCATTATTGCGTAATTTTGTACAAATGATTTGATTGATTTGTATTGTTTGAATAAATGACCTTATTCACATATACTTGGTTACACCTTTTTTGCAAATGAACTCAGATCTCCTTGGTATTGGCGATGTTGCAACAAATTAACTGCTGATTTAGTGAATTATATTCATGATTTTGTCAGGTCTCTGGTCTGTTCATTATAATTTGGTTGACAAAAATTTATTTTCGAACTTTCATGACTTAAATGATAACCGGATTCAGAAGTGACAGCAAGGAAATATGAATGTTAAAATAGTATGTTATAAAAACGATGCGTTTGTAATACTTTTGAGTAAGCAGGTTTATCTACTTTTGAGTTCATCATTGTCTTCAAGCCAATAATCATCGTTTTCATTAGTATTTCTTAACCATAGCAATCATTATAATTCATATTCGTAAGAGCTTCATTTTCCGTTTTTGGGTTTATAATACTATATTATTAACTATCAATATCACGTTTTCATTGTTAGATAGAAACAATTGTTCAGTTAGTTAGTCTAGTAAGAAAAGGAAAAAAATACTTGCCTTATTTTGCATAATGAAATCTCCAGATGGGAATGGTTTGAAGGGTGTGTAAGAACTGTTGTCACCTATGAAGAAAATTAGTTGTTTTAAAGCAATAATATGAAATAAAAACGATGCCTTTAATGCAAAATAATTTTAAAGCGTTTCACGTTTCTTGATGAGAAATAAAAAGTATCGAAAAGTTGTTAGCATTCGGTAATCTTAACATCTATAATAAATGTAAATTTTTTCAAGCATAATAAATTAAGTGAATTTGTAGCAACAAGGGATATATCTTGATTTCGGTATCTTACAAAACAAACTTTCTTTTCTGTTTTCTGAAAATTGCATTCTACATACTGGGTAATTTTTAAGTACATATCAATAGATATGCTTATTTCTTCTTGTTTGATTTAGTTTCTACCTAGTCCTCTTTGTATCCACACGGTTTGGAAACCCAAGGGGGATAACCCAGTTAAAAAGAACACCAACTCATTTTGTGCATAGCTTCCATTCCTTTCTGGGATTTTCTGGGTTTCGCTACTTACAGGTATAACCTTAAAATATAATTTAAGAAGCAAAACAAATGTCAAAAAGTTATGAAGATGTTTGATATGGCTTCTCTTTTCTAAAGCTTTTGGTTAGAACTACTTTTCATATGACACTAGTTGTTAAAGAAATTAATTTTAATGTTGAATTTTGACGAGAACACTACTAGTGTGATGTGCATATCCATACTTAGTTCAAACTAGGGTTTGGCTCAAAACCACTTTATTGCTAAAACAATGTTGAGACCACGCTTATGTTACACATCACATTAATTAAAAAACAAACAAACACGTAGATATAAATTAAAAGAATAAAAACAGTATTGCGCGTTTAAATGAATTGTTTATGAATGTACGATTTATCTTTTCTCTCATTCACAGAAAAAATTGAAAAGGATTGCAAACAAATGCAAATTGTGGAATCGAAGACAATGCATCTAGCAGCAAAGACAAACAATGTGTTAAAAGTGAGTACGTATAAAAAAAAAGATAAAAGGGTTTACAAAAAGAGTTTATACCAAGTTTCTTCCTTAACAATAAAATTATACAACAAAAAAAGCTTAACTGAAGACCAGTTCACCATGCCTACACACTTTAATGATGAGTGTGGACGTGTTTTTATTCCCATAAGACTGGTATTTTTATTTTACTGTTTTCATTTTTTAGCACAGCTTTCACCAAAAAAAAAGAATCACTTTAATTTCGTCAAGTTTGTACTGGCCTGTTTAAATACCTGATAAGGAATAGCGTCCCCAGTATAGCTAAAGACATCAAAGACAGTCCCATTTACAGGTAACCGAACCCACGTATCAGCTTCCTTCTCCAAAGGATTATAGACCTCTAACACTACCTAGAACCAATATTTATAAAAAAAACAAATTAGGAAAAAAGCCATAGAGATAATTAAGACTAAATTATATATAGAAGTTTTCCTTCTTCTTTTATTAGCATTTACATGGTAGTTATGATACCTAAAAGCTATTATTACTAATGAAACATCGATAACAATATCTCAAGATTAACATTAAAAAGAAAATAACCTTTCCAGAGAAATTTTCTGTGATTTCACATCGACTTATATTTGTAAGTGTGCAGGTGGTCATTACCGGTGGTTGAAATATTGGTTTAACTTTTGGTAATAAAGTCCTCATTGCAGTATTGGTAACGTTCTAAAAGATAGGTATTGCTTTGTCAATATTAAGCGAAATTTTCTTACTGCATTTTGCGTTTACAATTTCTTTCTAATATAGGGTGATAATTGTTATCAAGGCCATTTCAAAGTTTCGGCACATTTCAGCTTAAAAATATTTTGCGCTAAGGATATTTTTCTGTATCACTAAATACGTTATGACTAAAATATTGAAATGACCTTGACCACAGTGCGCCATCTTGTTCACCTTGTCATTGGTCATCATTTCTGTGATATGACAACTACTAATATTTGTCAGAGTACAGTAGGTCATTGTTGGAGGCTTTTGTTGGAATCTTGGTAACAAACTATGAACAGCCTGATTTGTAACATTCTGGAACAGTATTAATAAAAACTAGACTGAGTAATTACACAAAGCCAGCACTGACGTTTGCATAAAAGTCATGTTGTTTCCACAAACCGATATTTGAATAACTTATACTGTGTTAATAAATACGAAAACCTTAATTTGCATCGACTAGATATTGAATTAAACATGTTAAAAAGCAGGACCATGTTTCATCTTAAGACAGCTAGTTTTCACTGTATCATGCTTCCGTCTACTCAATAACTAATGTTTGTCTAGCCTTTTGTTACAAATTTTCTAAGATAAAATAAGCATTATTTCAAATAAATCTAATGGTAGCACCATGTTTTGAACTCAACTTAAATTCAATTATTAACATTCCTGTTTCAAGTTGCTTTGTTAAAACCGCTATAAGTCAACATATTAATGCAAAGCACAAAAAATTACTTAAAGAAATGATTCGTACCTCACAGCTTTTATAACCATTTGCCAGTCTTTCAGCATAATCATATGCTACGTGTTGTTTTTCGGTGCCACTAAATTCATAAAAGTAGAGAAGGATTGTTATTTCTAAATAGGCCTCTCAAAAAATATCTTTTATCCAATAATAAGGAAGGGGTCTTTAAAAATGGCAATAATGAGCATTAAAAATAATATGCAAAGGGGCTGAAATGGTGTTTCAACATTTAAACTTTGCTTTTCCGATTTCATGCATAAATCTCCAACCATTGTAAAAACATCTTGATAAATACATATTGTTGTGCTTGTATGACTGAATGTGGCCATAATAAATGTGGGAGTTTTTCTGTGGACGATATAAGAGGGGCCCCTCATATAAGTGTACACTGACTGAACCTCAACTTACGATACTGCATCGTGATGCTGAGCTACTCCCATGGCTTCCTCTAAAGAAAGTAAATGGGCAAAATGTAAATCAAACTTAAATATTACTAGAGTATCATGAAATTGCATTGAATTGTAAATAAGATATCAGATAATTTATCTTGAAGAGGCTTGACAAAAAAACAAAACAAATACATAGTACATTATTATGAAAAGACACTGCCGTTTCATGTTTGATGAAGCAAAATATGTACATGTATATGTTAAATAATCTCATTCTTTCTATTTATTTCAAATCACTTTTTTTCACGTTTTTCACTCGCAAATATTTATTAAATCTCATCATTTTGCATTTAATGATTCATTTAAAAGTGCACATTTATTTATGTGTGTGGAATCAATATAAAAACATTTTAAGTGTTTTAAACCTAGTTAAAGCCACTTTAAAAATGCATGTGGCAAGTCTTCCAGCTGAAGTTGATTGTCAGCATTAAATACCGGTCTGTTTGATTTTCTTGACACAAAGTTTTAAATAAATATCTTTGAAATATTTTAGCTATTTGCTACCATTGTCAAATATAACTTACTAAAGACTTCGACTTTTGATGAAGTTTCCCAGGCAGTTCTAAAGTTTCCTAGAGTATCTAATTGTTTACAGACCTAACATAAAACAAATCAGTCAAGCAATGACATCATGTATAAACATGGAAATTTTAGTGTTATAAAATTAGTTTGAAAATTGTTAAAAGTAAGAGACCAGCATTGGTATTAAACAATGAACTTATAATTTCACAGGAATATATTTCGAGTTAATTTGATGCTTTGTTTTATAACCGAAACAATAATTGTTTCAAATAAAATGACAACAAAGTTCCAGACAATAAATTTTGCTACGCCTGACGCGCGTTTCGTCTATTCAAATATAAATTAAATATTTGAATATAAATATATCAACAAAATTGCTCAAAACTACACGTACCTGTAGATAATTGTTAGATTGTCTGACATATCCTTTCAGTGCTGACCTACTGGTGAAATACCCCGTCCAGAAGACATGAGCACTGCTGGCATAAGGGAAGAAATCGTCATCCTTACCATTCCAGACCTGGTTTAGGTGGTTCAGTTGGTAGGTATAACATGATGGGGTGGAGTATAACAGGTTAACTTGGCTCCCATTCAATTGCTGAAAAAAAATAGACATCTTCGTTGTACATTGGTAGACTGGTATTGTCATAATTATCACTGACCATTCTATTTTGGTATTAGATATTGTACAAAAAATATTTAAATCAACATTAAAACTACTAAAAAGTCAAAAAATAGTTTGTTTTTAAAACAAAACCACGCCTAGACTAGATGATTTTGCTATGCTCAATATGCGTTTCATTTTTACAGGACCAGGCGAGTTTGACTGGTCTGCTGTACTGAGATGATCACCTCAATATCCCTATTGTGTCTCACAACTATGTTGTGTGCTATAGTCATTACCGGATCCTAAGATCGCAATGGAATAGGGAGGTTTGGCGCCATAAAACCTGGTTAAACCCACCATTTCGTATGAAATGCCTGTACCAAGTCAGTCAGGACCATTGCGATCCACCGATTCTCCGGTATGACTGATTCGTTTTTGTCATTTTCTCTGGACTAGAAGATTGATCATTCAAGTTCGGTAGTTTTGTTATTACCTTTATTTATACGGCATATCTCGCCATGTTTCTATGAACTAGTTAAGCTTTCACTCCTATCTGATATAGACTCTCATAATACAAGGTACATAGTTTAATTAAGAGTTTTAATGAGAATGTGTTCTATTTTCTTCAATAGAGTTCAGATATTTTTAGTTGAAATTTTGAATTGTCAATATTCTTCTTTCATCAATAGCTATAGAAAATAAAGAGATGTGGAATAAGTGTACGCGACACAGCCCACAATTAAACGGCAATTTAGAAAAACCACAATGGACAACCGCCAGCAGCCTTCAACGAGGCCATTTGGCACTGCTCGCGGTTATGCAATTGGCCCATGGTCTAAATAAGATGCATATAATTCAAATCTAGCCCTGAAATAGTCACAGATGGACCCCCTTCTTAAACAAGGAACAGAAAACATCAAAAAGACAAGTACAAACGAAAGCTTTGTCAAGGATTCCTGGCTTAGGACAGGCACATGTAATATGTGGCGGGGTTAAACTAGTTTTTTGGGCCCAACCTTCCCCCTATCAATATTCCTAGACAAAGCACAAAAACTAAACACAGAATAAAAATCAAATCGATCAAAGTCAAATTCTAATAGAGAGAACCTAAGACAAAAAACAAGAACAAACAAAAGGACGGTAAAGGAACTCTCTATAGAACACTCGCTGTTACTGACAGCTAGCTGAGAATCATCAATCGACTGATGTAAAAAAATCAAACGTATCGATCTTAAATCCGACACAACACTTCAAGCAATAATGATTTAGTGAAGTGTCATCACACAAAACCGACACGCTATGTCTGATTTTTTAATCGTAACGTCTGTCTGATTTCGTTTAATGTTCATAAATAGAATATTGCGTTTTATTTTAGATTCCCGAATACAAAACAGAAGAGAGTGTTTAGACTACATAAATATTTCATCAAATCAAATAATCCCAAAAATTATTTGCTCAAATCATATCCAAGTTGCAATGCAGAACCAATGACTGAAAGAAACCACAGATTGTACACTTTACAATGGTGTTTAGAATTTAAACACTTTTAAAACATTTTCTTAATTAAATCCTAAACATTTTCCAAATTAAACATGTAAAAACTTAACATGTTTAGGTTTTAAATATGTTTCACTTCTTAAAAATATCAATTTAAGAAATTTTCCTATACTATTTTCATTAATCTTAACACAATCATAAACATGTTAGATGCTAAACGTCTTTAAAATTCAACACAAATTATGTGTTAAGGATTGTGCTTAGAATCTAAACAGTGTAAAGCTATTAAGTTGAACATAAGAAACTTAAAGGTTTTTAACTGTTGCCATAAACCTTTTTACCATTCGCAACGATTACTCCTAGTATTGAATCGAAAATCACCGTTCTATTAGTAGTCATTTGTATTCTTTCCTTGCGTGATATTTGATGATATGAAATGATAAATTGTTTAATTGACGTCTTCTTCACCCAGGATTTAATTTATAAGAAATAAAGTTTTTCTTCTTTGAAGTTCAGAAATACTTTGCTCTAGCATACTAATATACCATTTGTTTACACATATTAAGGTTTTTACTTTTTTAGATAATTTGAAAACAGTAATAAAAATATTACAAAGTTAGCATGAGCCTTGAAATAGTCTTAATAGCTCATCTCTCTGATATTGATTTTCTATATCTAACTACAATTTTGAAATAGGGGGTAAATAAAAAGGTGTGTTCACGTTTCTCCAACATTTGATAATTAACTAAAACAACATTCAATTAATGGTGGGGATTAGGGGGCCAACTAAAGGATAGGCAAGTTATTTATTATCTGTTCAAAATATATAAAATATGTAAAAAAAAAAATCATTTTTGCTTTACTTCGTGTATTGTTTGTGCATAGATTTCGTTCCTTTTGAAACCAGTTTCTCATGCTTCAGCATTTTATAAATAATTGGATTTTCATTAATGATAAGTTCATGGGAAGAATGAAAAGAATATTGTTTTTTTTTCTAAATCCTTTAATTTTTTTTATCTTAAAAAAATATTTGATTGTTTTGCTTTCTTTTGCATTTGTCGACTTAAACTAAAGTCTTTTGAAGAATATATTTTTCAGAATCCTTGTACTTTTCTGTTTTTTTTCCTTTTAATGGATGTCAACTTTTTAATACCACTACAGTTTCTTCATTTGAAGAATGTCCAGAATATCTGTTGATAAAAAAATCTAAAACAATATTACAATGTGATCCAAAATTATTTTATTTTCATTAAAAAAATATAGAAATACAGAAAAACACTGTTGATTTATACTATAAAAAATGTTTTATTAAAACGTTCTTTGGTGCAAAAGAATGCTTAGTTTTTATAGTTTTGGACTGAAAGCAGCCAGTCAACAAAAATATGCATGAGTTTTCTGAGTCTTTAAACGATATAAGTGTTACTGTATTTCTTCTGTTTTAATCTCGTTTTTGCTCCATATTACGCCTGAATCTTGAATCAAAAAAGGGTGACATCATATGTTCTGGAAGGGCAGTAGCTCTTGCGAATTGTTGAAGAAACGAAGTCCAGTAAAAAAAAGATGCTACGCAAAAAGTATGTACGATAAATCGACATCTTTATATATATACGCCTTTTATTTGAGATATTGTTAAAAAGCACTCGTTCTTGATCACAAGCCTGGAAGTAATGTTTGAATTTAGATGCATAAACTCCATCACAAAACAAAAACAATAAGACAGCCTGTTGTAAAATAGATATCATTATAGTACTAGACGACGTTTGTTTTTTTTTTTCAAATACAGCAAACATTGGCTAATGTGTTATAGTGTGGAAGGGTCATCAGGTGGTCCCATTCATTTCTGTCTTTTAAGACTTTGTCTGTATTTCCATCATATTACCCGGGGGGGGTAACTGTGTAACTTTTTGGGTGCGGATGTGCCATTTTTGATTTGAATTCAATACCCATATTAATATAATTAAAAATTTACAGGGCCCATATTTATATAAAATCGACATTTTTTTTTCTTTTTCATTTTTATGCTGAATGATGATAAAGTCAATATTAAAATGCAAAAAAAAAAAAAAAAACAAAAAAAAAAAAAAAAACAAAAAACCCCAAATAGTTTTATTAAAATCTAACATTTTTTTCTTTACATTACAGGTATATTCAAACTCAATTCTGTTACTCTAACATGATCAAATCTTTATCCCACAAACTTTACAGGTGAAATACAGGTAAGAAAAATCTTTGGAATCCTTATGAGGACCCCTTAATCTCCACCCTTAATTGGATGTTGTTATTGCTAATTATCAAATGTTGGAGAAACGTGAATAAACCAATAAAAATAGCCATTCCAATACTAAGTAACGGGGCGCATTTCTATTGAGCGAATTTAAAAAAGACCCCTGTTTTCATTTGAGCGATTTTTTTCTATTTCAATTGAGCGAATATTTTCCAGGTAAATACAGGTAAATATAGGGAAATGACTATCGCCCGATGATTAGCATTTAACTGGCATATCAAGGCTCAGTTGGTTTAATCACTAATTCGTGGAATCCAGGGCAATTTCGAATCGTCATAGTGCTTTTAGAAATTCCATATCCTCTGAGGGCAAATTTGAATTCCAACTTGTACTATTTTTTTTCCAGTGCGATTTGGAATTCCACTTTCTTCAAATCTTTGTAGAATTTACCATTTTCTTATCTAACACCAACTACTAGCACGCAAATTTAACACAATGCAAAATTCTCGAATTTTCACAAATTTTCACTGTTTTTTCATGCGCATTTTTCAAAATTAGTATAGCCCATATTCGTTGCACGTCGTAATTTTTGACGATCAAATACACTGACTGTTAGCTTAACAGTTTCCTTTTCGGCAAGCAATTATCAAATATAATAAAAAGGTCACTAAAAGTTGAATTTTTTGGCTGATTTATGGCCATCGTGGCTCCTCTCTTTCGACGATATGATTTTAGGAATATGGCAATTGAATGTCGTTAGTCCGTAAAGACCAAGATATAAAAATAAACATCATAACATACAAAAAACACATACATGTATCATATTGTTTTGCAGCTCTCAGTAATTGTTTACATTCTTTAACTTACTCTTGCATTGACATATTTGATGAGTTTGTCCATATTTTTGTACCATGTATGTGCATTCTGATACTCAAAATCACTCCCCATTGTCATCATGATATCCCTAGATTTAAAATGTTTGGCCTAAAATAAAGGAAAATATAGAAAAGTTAAAAAGATAACCATTTTTAAAAGTCTTACTATATTATTTTTTTGTAAGACTTAATCTTTGTAATTGCTGGTAGAAAACAACATAAATGCTAAACAAAAATAGTGAAAACAACAGGGAATAGGGTGAAAATCATTCCATGTTGGTGATGTGGTATTTAAGAAGTAAGATCATTTTCATGTGGGTTAATTCCATAACAGTTTCTGAGAAGCTTATGTTTTTCTTACAAAACATTACCAGAAAAGGCTTTTCTAAAACTCTAAGTAATCAAGTATGTCGTTTTTTTTTTAATTTTTAACCCACCTGATCTTGCGCTGCTTTTATAAAGTCATCAACCCTCTTCTCCACATTAAAATCGTGTAACCTCATGTCGTCCTAAAAATTAAATCTTACTTTACAAGGTATAAATTGGTATTCAAAGATTTCTTGTTAAAGTGCTTTGATGAAAATACATGATGGCAGCTGCAAAAAGCTGTATTTTTAGAACTTTATTAAAGACGAAACGCATTTTCGCACGAAACCATCAGGTTTAAAACGAATGTTTAAAGCATTGGGTTTACAGATTAATTCATCATGCTTGTAATCTTTAAAACTAATAGATGCTTCTAAATTATAAAGTTTATTTATCAAAACAATACCTGAGGGAATTTCTTCTGCTAGACATAAAACCAATCGTATATACAACTGTATGACATCAAGCTTAAATGCTATTTGGGTATAAAGATTCAATACAAAAGCGGTTACCAAATACATTTTAAGCTTTATATAATAAGCTTAAAGTGCTTATCTTTTCTGGAGCACTTCAAGTCTTGATTCAATTAACGTAGGTGTTGATTGTTTTTTATAAATCTGATTTTCATCCCTGACAGTGCAAGAATGTCTATTTTTGGGATGATGCCTTATTGTTTCTTCTTATAATGTATTGCCTTATTTACTCTGAGATCAAAATGCCCTTTATTAATTTTGTTTCACTTCAATCATTATATCAAATGGCGACTGACCATGATGGGATCATCGTTACTGCCCGCGTTCCAGTTAAATCCACCTGGAGGTCCATAGCCATTGTATAAAACACCCGTAAACAGGTTTGCCTTTTCACCTGAATATCAGAAACATGTTATAGCATAATTCCCAAAAGTCTACTGATTCTTAGGTTGCTAATTGCTAGAGCATAGAGGCTTAGTCCAGGCATTCGGGATTGAGAGTCAATGTGAAAGAGATTTAGCAGATTGCAAATTGGCCCTCAACCTAAAATACGGGAAGCAAGCCCTTCTCAAATAAGCTGAACCGTCATCGGTATTTTATAGAAGCCATTCGAAACTGTGCGACTACGAATAGCTTCAAATCTACCACTTTTCTCTTTTACCCATTTTTAATAATCTCACCATTATTGGGTCATCTCCGCTACCAATATCCCAACTAAAACCACCAGGGGGTTGATACAAATTATAGTTAACACCCGTGAAGAGATTTGCCATCTCCCCTACAAAACATGGCGTCGTAAGAATTAATTAAATAAGCCGTCAAGCTCCTATATGTATATGTTACAGTAAATGTGTGTAATTAGGAATTACGTGAAATTACTGACTTTTTCAGGAATTTCATGTAATTACTGGGCTATTTGGTAATTACGTGAAATTCCTAAAATTTCCAGTAATTTCATGAAATTACTGAAAAAATTCATGAAATTTACACACATTTACTGACTGCATTACTGATATAAATTGGCTATTAAACGATGATGAAATACGCAAAAAATTATAAAGGAATAGTGAAGAATTATTTTGATGAATCTGGATTGCTTAAAAAGATATACAAAAAGATTAAGTTTGCAACTCCTGAACTAAAAAGTTCTCTTTCCACTGTCAAATTTTACACATTTGCATGAGTATGACAAAAATTTAAAATAAAGAAGGAATATGTCCATGGAATACAGATGCCTCTTCTATGCCCCCAACAGGAATTAGAAGTCTGACCGGTCTAAACGTCAAATCATACTGAACCATCCTACATTTTTATTAAGTTTTAAATCATTCTCCTGTATGGTTTTTGAGAACATCTTGACAGAAATTTCTTTGTATAAATTTTCATATCGACCTAGTCCCAAACAGAAAATAGAAGTTCATAAGGTCTGAAAGTCGCTTACACTAGGAGATATATTTGTTAACTAAACCACCCTGTTAAATTTCAAATCATTCTAATGTACAGTTTCCTAAACAAGCTTGACGAAAATCGTTTGAAAGGACAGACATACAGACATGAGTAAATGACATGTTGTCGCAGTCATGAAATAAGGAAAATGTTTGTTTTTTTAAAAAGACAAATGGAAGTATGTCTATTGTCGTATAATGGTACACAGGTGCATCCTATTTTCATGAAGTATCTAATTACAAACTTGACAAAATAGCAACCTTCTATTACTAAATAGCATAAATAGGTTTAAATTACTATTTCACTTTTATTTTCTTTAATTCTCTGTCAGCTGACAAATAGGAACTTTGTCTATCGCTTGGTTCAGTCCATCTTATTTTTACCATAAGTGTCACTTTAAAATATTACCTCTTGTACAACTTTGGGAAATTCCATTTATCAACCTTTGGAATTTTCTATGTCCAAGAATAGCAAGCACAAAAACACAGTTCATATAATATGGGAATGTAGACATGTGTTCCCTAACTGCATGGTTTGAAACATTAATTTTCTTTACTTTTGGTTTTACTGATGAAAATCAGTAATTTCACATAATTACTAAGCCCTTTAGGAATTACACGAAATTCCTGAAATTTCAGTTATTTCATGAAATTCCTAATTACACACATTTACTGTAACATATATATCATGTACATGGTGTGTGAAGTTTTATGATTAATATTCATATTTAATTTTAACACTGTCCTACATGTATCAACCCTAGTTCGGCTAAGGAGATGACCCACAGAAATTCTGAAGTTAATGTTAAGTACCAATCAGTGTGACAAACGTCAAAACTAAATTTTCCATCGCCAACTTTTCCTCCACCTAATTTTGTTTACGTATCACAATTTTTAATTAGCTATCCTAGAACTTGTAAGTATACGGTGTCTGTGATATTACGTTTAATACAAAAATTGCTAGAAATATTGCTGCTCTTATGTTGTTATCTCCACTTTAGAAATTTCAAGGACAAGATCATATGCAAGTAGACAAATACATCTACAGAATTTCAGTCTGTCAGCCGTGTACATATGTAGGATTGTCACAGAGTTTGGCTGCACTAAATTGATTGTTGGTGCAGTTCACGTTTGTTTTTAGTTGTTTTGCCGATTGCTCTATGGTTGTTTTTTGTGTTATGTGCTTTTTGGTGTTCTTCGTGTTGTGTTGCGTCCACTGGATTGGCCTTAACCTTTTCGGACTATCAACATTCAAATGCCATATTGGTACTTTTTTGTTTTCATCTGTTATATTGGCCATTATGTTTTTCCTGACACTAATTAATCAACTATCCAGAAAACCAAATGTTTTTTCTTCTCTAGTACTTGTGCACTTAGTTGTGTAATTAAATTTGAGGTTAAATTTCCTGTTGGATATGTTTTCCTTCGTTTAGACATAACATAACCGATTAGCACTGCCTTAAAAATACAAACCTAAATTATTAGGACTTCCTTTCCATACAAACTCCATGTTAGAATCCTTGAGTCGTTGGTTCTTGTCTTGATAATCTAATCTTCCGAAGAAAAGGGAGTCATATCCAAACTGAATATTGAAGATAGAAAAAGAATAGTGCACAAACATTAACAACTTTAAAAAAAAATACAAGTTCTACAACAAACGATCAAAGACCGTATACGACGCTCATTTCTCCTATGAAAACTCATCAAAGACGCTCTTGTAGAGCCCAAAGTAAATAAGAATATGAAGAGTGCAATATCAAAAATATTTCAAACAGGTGCCAATAATAAAGGTCAGAATGACAGAAGTTGGGATGGTTAGGCCTAAACTTATTCAAATGACATTTTAGGCCTGAGCTTTCTCCAAGCAATGTCTAACCAATGAGTGCTGTATTAAACATACGTGCCTTTTCATATGAGATAAAATCCAACTTGCATCCTTTACGTACCTGCGCAAACAATGAAGCCTGTTCTCTAGAATGTCCAAATGGATCCACTTGCCAAGCAGTACGTGGTCTACCACAGTCCCCAAAGTTTTCCATTAGAAATCTCATGCCCAATGTATGCTGATCTATGATGGCATTGTAATGAGTGGCTGCCTCGTCGTTCATACACCAACCTCCCAAAATAAACTCCAAACGACCTTAATTTAAAAAGGACGTGTTTATTCTTTAATACGTACTTTTAAAATCAGTCAAATCTAACTCAATGTTCTAACTTTTCTTTCATCATCATTTTTCTGATTGAAATGTCATCAATCTTTTGCCTTCTCATGGGGTTTTGATTACATGATTCCCAGGCCATTTTAAAGGTGATTACTTGACTACAAGAGCAAATATTTAATGATTATTAGATTACCAAGGTTTGAATTATTGATTACTTGATTCCCATTGTGAAAAAGTTTTTGATTACATTTCTAAAAAATAAATGATTATTTGATTACTTTGGCAAAAAATTGTTGATTACTTGATTTCTGGTACCCCCATGGGGAGCACCAATCTTGATATATCTGTATAGTGGGATTGTTTTGTTTCGAGTACATGGAGTGGTATTGCATTGTGGATATCTTTCTGAGGACTGCTTCTAAAACGCTTAATAATTGTGCCCAGAGAACTTCGTACGGAATTGATGATGTGGTCATATAAAGCAGCCCCACAGGCGTTGAGCCAGGATTTTCGATTAGAGGGGGCGCGGGTATTAAATATTCGCTGAGCGGTGCGAGGCGCGAAAATTTTTGGCCTTTTTTGATTGATTTCATGGAAAAATCATTTTTTCACATTTTAGAGGGGTGCGCCCCCGCCTGTACCCTCGCCTGCCCCACTCACAAGAAAGTCCCCATGACCTTTGAAAGATCTTATAGGACAAACCGTGGGTTGTTTTGTAGTTATGTATTCTATTATAATAACTGCAAGAGTTCAGATAAGTTACATCACAAGACGAAATACGACTTACAAGCAATATATATATAATATTATATAACATAATCATGTTCTTTTTTATCAATATTTTTGAAATAATATATTTTAATGTAAAGTAATTGCCAAGAGAGGAAAAGCCAACATATGAAAGAGATGAAACAAAATCTGAACTGGTAGGTTTGGACTTCTAAGGAATATAATGCTGTAATAGAAAATTGATTTTTAGAGAATAAGAATTTTCTAGAGATTAAAGATTTGTTTGATTTCGCTTGAAAGAATAGCAATTTAAAACATTTTCTGGAATCGCTATGAAAAAGGACAGTTCGGTGCCATATAAACACCTGTTTTAATTTCTTTTTAAACGCATCTACCAGGTCAGGACCATTGTGATCTTCAAATTCGCCGGTACCATCTTGTCTTTTTTTCTTAGACGTGGACGAGGATCGAACCACGAACCTTTGTGTTAGTAGCCCGACACCATCTCTTAACCACTACATCGCCATGTTATTTGTACTCATTCTATATCTCATCATTACTTATTATTTTAACAAAAGGAGATGAAATACCCAATAATTAATAGCGTCAAATACATAAAGTTGTAGTGCAAAAGTAACAAAAGTACTAGCATGACTAGTGTAGCATTTAGATCAAGGAAATTAGATTACATTATTTTTACTTTTACTTTGTTAATGAATTTCTATCAAGCTTTAAAGACTTATTTGTAATTTGAGATGCATTTATGATGAATTCCAGAAACAAATATGAAATTTTATGAGAAGTAATATAATGACCCACAGAAGCTGATCTGTCACTTGAAAGTCATTGTTGCTTCGCAATGAAGAGCAAGTCTGTAATTTGGGTTGAATTATGATGTGGGTTTTTTTATGAATTCAAGACTAAAACTCTTCCTAAGTATGCAAATTGACATTTTTTTACTTCCAAACATGCCTACCATAAAAGTGTTCAGTGTTGAAAAAAAAATTAATCCAGAAAATTCGTTCAGCTTAAAAGAAATGAAAGTTAGTAAACGGGGTCAAAATTTTAGATATTTTTACCATTTAAACTAGGTATTATGTTAAAAACTTATTTATACACTAGAAAATAATATATGCAAGTGAGTTTATAACGATGTTTTACCTTCGCTTTATTTGTAATAATAAGATAAATCAGAGTAATTTACAGCTGACCCCATTGAGACCAAAAGTCAACATGACGAAGATTTTAACAGATAAAAGATTCACCAAAGTTCTCTATTAGATTTTGATGTTGCAGGAAGTTTCAATATGTTTGCAAATGAATTCAGACAATAATATGTAATGTAAATGATTCAAATCAAACATCAGAGCTGTCAAATTATCATTGAATTGTCTCCTCCTGGGGTAAAAACAACCAATAAGACAAAATCAAAGGCTATGTCATCGCACTTTACCTTGGTTGACTAACATTCTGACTTGGTCCCTCATATTATCGTCCTGTTCCCTCCACCACCTGGCAAAGAAAGCGATCTCTACATAGATAAACCTTTTAGATGGGTCTTTTAACAGCTCTTGGACTACAGAGTCAATGATGTATTGGACGCCAGCATTCTGAATGTCATTCCGGTCTACAAATCAGACAACGGCAATTTCTCAATTTCTTTTTTGTTGTTGTTGTGGTTGTTAACGGTTCTTTGAAAACATTACAAATTGGTTATTTAATTTGATTCCATTAATATCTTATCTTTTTAACTCAGAGTTTGAAATAATGACGTAAATGAAACTATCTTTCAAATATATTCCTTAAATGACAGTGACCGAAGAAATAACAACAGCTTACTAAGAACACAGCTATTCCAAGACAACACGGTCATTTAGCAAGTCATGTCACAACATCAGAACTTTAATTAATTCAGCTGCCGTAGATTGTGGCAGATCTGAATTTATGCAACACTAAAGTCTCATTGCTAATAAAATTTATTGGACCATTTCGTGAAGGTAAGAAATAATTCATCGTTACAGATATATTCACGCCCGCTCCCTATTTCTTGAGTGAAGAAATCAGTTAAATCTAAAAGCATCTTAACAAAACAGGACATTTAAGAAGCAATGGAATAAAAAGTTTTACTATCATGTGCATTTTAACAACTAATTCAATGGTACCTCCATAATAGTACTGGTCTACGGTCTTCAGCCACCCTACGTCATCGTGAGTGTGGGGAACCAGGTGAACGTTTAACATACCTTCTTTAATTGGGTTGCAACTCTAAAAACACCCCAAAACATTGTAATCAAGTATACAATGTACTATTGAAATGATCATCACGAAAAAATATATTCAATAAGTTGGTGTTCGCAAATGTTGTTGAACTTTTAAATTAGACTTAAGGTACAGTTACTATGTTTAAAATTTGAAATTAAGTACTAGTAATTTTCCTCAAAAGAACTTTTTTTTCATTTTTCTCTCTCGTTTAGTAGAGTTTTATCAGAAACATAAAATAAAGGAAATAATAGAAGGTGAAAAACTGGATTTTGAAAATAAATAAAGATACGTCATACCCCGTAGCCGCACTCATCCTGGGTAGGGCGGGACTCGGCTGACCCACTAAGCAGAAGAAATATTCCCACAAAATACCACACCATGCTTGAATCAAGTCAGTCGTGTGACTGATTAGATAATTGTCTGAAGGACGATAACTTATAGATGGTGAGTAAATATGTACTAAGATTTGATAAACAAAAATTAAACCAGATTTGAGTAGATTAAAAACTACGTAAAACCAACTTATTCATTTTGGTGAAATGCGTTACAACACGATGAAATGAGCTCATAAGTTGAGACGCACCTTATACTAAGATCTACTTATGCATTATCAACATCAGAAATATTCATTTTCAATTGTTTTGTTTAAAATTTTATACAAAACAATCTTTTCAAAATGTGAAGTTAAAACATACTATCATTAATTACCCAATTTATTTTGTTGTTATGAGCAATCTTCACCGTGTCGAAATGAATTTCACCAAACGATTAAGACGGTTGTACGGTCATACAAACCTGTGAAAAGAAGTGTAGCGGAATATTATGTATCTTGATAAGAAAATATCAACTCTGGTGGATATGTCTGCTGAACTCGTGGTCGGTGTGTGTATGTATGTTAGGGTTTAAATTTTCGACGCACTTTGGTAATATTGGGCGGTCAGTTTTAATGGTGGAGGAAACCGGAGTACCCGAAGGAAATCACCGATCTTGGGCAGGTAACTGACAAACCTCATCACATACAGGGAAGTCCCGATTTTTGTAAATTACAAGCGGGTCTCGAACACCACCTAAGAGGTAATCGGCTAGATGTCGGTGAAGAGAGTCAGCAACACAAAATCAAAATATATACATATTAACTTTTTGGTTTATATTTTATGATTTCCTGGCTCAACGCATATTTTAAAGAAGTGTTTAAGTGCAAATTCTCTTTCAAATTTAACTGACTTCAATGTCTCCTGAATAACTGGCTTGAGTCGTTGGCGTTCGCTCGTTTAATTTTTAATCAGCTCGGTGCATCAAATTCCTATATTTCTAACTCTTATATTATTCTTCTATAGAGCATGACTCTATGGCCTCAATTTCAAAAATCTTCTTGACACCTTTCAACCTTCCAATTGTCGTTGAACACTTTATACGAAACGCGCGTTAGATGACGGGCATTTGTTGTAATTTGTACTCTGTTCTCTGTACATCTTACTTCCACGTCCTTCATTTTACTTTTTTTAGAATGTCTATTTATGCACTGAGTAAAGTGCGGTATTGCAGCCGACGATTTCCGCTACTTTTCTGATGATGATGAATTATTGTGTCTAGATAAAAAATGATGGAAAAATCAAACTTTCTCACAATACACAGGCAAATTTGGCTCACGTGAGTTTCATGTGAATCGAGCTTCACGTGATATTCATGTGAATCTCACGTGAATTTCACATGAAAATCATGCGAGTTTCACATAAAACTGGCTCACGTGAAATTGATGTGAACTTTTCACGTGAAATTGGTGTGAAGTGTTTTCATGTGAGATTCACGTGAATTTCACGTGAAACTCACGTGAGATTCATGTGAAAGCATATTTCACGTGAAACTCACGTGAACTTTTTCATGTGAGTTTCACGTATAAGCTCGATTCGGGTGAATTTCATGTGAACTTTTTCATGTGAAACTCATGTGAGCCAAATTTGGCTGTGAAACAGTTATTGACATGAAAACTTTAAGAGGACTCCAGTATAAAATTCCAATGTTACTTTGGTTTTCCCAGAGACCAACGATTTTGTTTTTAAACTTTGGTGCATCATACAGTGATTATAGGACATTTTTGGATAAAATTATAATTTCTCCTGACAGAATGGCATGGTTTCTAATTGTTATAGCCATTTTGCCTTCATTTTTGAAAGAGGAAATAGTGATGCGGGGTGTGGCTCCAGTGAAGGTGTTTGTCTAACATTTTTTTTTCAAATGGATATTTTCCATGTATTGCATCTGTGCAAGTCATAACTGATTTAGAATTCTGGTACGGAGTGGTAAAATTTAAAGACAAATCCCACTATTGTTTATGAGCATCTAGTAGCGCAGATTATTGTGTCGTTTTTTGCTTTATGACGTTACGTTCGCGGGAGTTTTAAAAGAGTTGTTCCCCTTTGACCATTGCCGAAACATGGCGGACGTCAAACGCGATCGAAGAGGACGATTTATCAACGTCAAGTCTAAAACTCAGAGAGACAAGTGTAAAGATGTACTAATGAAGATCAATAGAGAAAAGAATTCATATGTAAACGAAAAAGGAGATGCTAGTTCTAACCCTGTAAGCCATCTACCATGGGAAAGTGGAGAGAGACGAATAATCGAGCCATTTGAGTTGACCCGACAGCTACAAGAAGGTTGCATTGGTTGTGGGGAAGTCTTATCACTTACGCGAACTGTGACTGAAACAAGATCTGGATTAGGTGCCATATTGTATATAACATGCCACTGTGGACTTTTAAATACCATCTATTCAGGCAAAACACACCATAACAAAGAAAGACAAAAGACAAGGCCCATCTTTGATGTAAATTCAAAAGCAGCAATAGGTAAACAATATTTTCAGAATACATTTATACATGTATTGCTTATTATTATTTTGATCACTTTATAAAAAATTAAGAAGTTGAATGTAAATGGTGGTCAAATGAAAAGTTTCACACAAAAACTTGTACATGAAATAAGAAATAGCAACAAAATAACCGTGAAGAAGTTTGTTCGTGTTTAGCTATAAAAACTGGTTATGGGTTTCGACATGACACTATCAAATTTGTTAATAAAGAACGTGTAATGTAGGACCATGAACTCAACAGTAACTCTCTAACTGCTGAAAATAATGAAAATCGTCAAAATTTCGATTTTTCAAAAAGGAAACGGTCTAACGTTAAAATGACGTCATAAACAAGTACTTGTCAAATGGGCGAATTTACCGAAAAAGCGCAAAGTTTGAACGTCGTAACATTGGATTATACATACGCATTATACAGTCATTTACTGTTCGGAAATTAATTTTCAGCTAGATAAATTGTTAAAAAAGAATCACATGTATCTACAACTCTAATGATTAATATTATCTAAAAGAAAGCAGATCATTGCAATAATAAAATAAAACATTTTGGTAAACGTAAATGCGGAACAGTTCATTGATAATTATGTAAGCAACAATGTTCACTTTTAAACATGACATTGTCTTTAATCCCTCAATATATTGACGTTCAATGTTTATGACTATGTTGTCAATTTTACTACAAATTGACAAAATATCGACAACACTGTTGTCAAATTTTACAACATATGTACACATCGTATATCACTTATTTAAACGGTAGCAGTTTCATGGTTTTGTTCGTACATTGACAAAATCTTGCTAGACTAAGAGTCAATTAGCATTTTGTCATTGGTAAAATTTATGTCAACAGTAAAGTATTCAACAGTCTTTAAAATCTATTTTGCAGCTATGTATGATACTGGAATCGGACATCACAAAGTTAACAGATTTCTTACAGATTTAAACATCCCTGGTATGAGTTCATCGGCATTATCCAAGAGGGAAAAAGAAGTATCTGGTCCTATCAAGAGAGTTGCAGAAGAATCAATAGAGACGTCACTTGAAGAGGAGAAGATTGCTTCATTATCTAAACAGTATGGAAATACATGTCTCAAAAAAAAAAACAAAAACAAAAACAAAACAAAACAAAAAACCTTTACAAACAAACTAACAAAAACAAAATAATATATACATATTTGATGTCGTTAACCGTCAAGTGAAAAAGAATAATAAAATCTGTGCAAGTCATACGTGTCATAATGGGATGGATTTCGTAGAAAGAGGAAGTACATGAGCGACATATCCAAAATCTGGACTGATTAGTAGATGTTGAGAGAACTGTTACGGAAGTGTTTACCCGTACAATCCGTGAAACCCGGCCTATGAAATAAATATCTTTTATGAATTCAATCATTTTCATTTACAATTGTTCATCCGCAGTATTTATAAAATATATTTTACGTGACACAACCTCCATAAATCAGTAATTCCAAAATTAACAATTTTAGAATCTTTTGTTTGTAGGACCGAAAACTTGGACCCGGAGACTGCTATACCAATTAAAGGAAAATATGACATGTGTTGGCAGAAGAGGAGTCGAAAGTATGATTCTAAATCAGGAGTCGGCACTGTTATAGGAAATGAAACCGGCAAAGTAATAGGCATCGAGATAAGATCCACAGATTGCAGAACATGTTCGTATTATGACACCAAAGGACTAGAGACACCTGAACACACATGTTCACGGAACTGGTACGGAACCTCCAAAGGAATGGAGCCAGATGTTGGGGCCTCAATAATGAAAAGTATTGAATCACAGAATTGTTATGTTTCAACTGTTATAATGGATGACGATGCGACAACAATATCCCGGATAAGGCAGGAGCTGCAGCACGATGTCGAAAAATGGAGCGATATAAAACACGTGCAGAAGACACTGGGAAATAAACTTTACGCCCTTCAGCATAGAGAGTTTTTTCCGAAGGATGCAATCAGTCATGTAATGAAATGCTTTGTTTATGCTGTGCATGCAAACAAAAACAATATGGATAACATGAAGGAGGCTTTAACAGCAATAATTCCCCATATCTATGGATCACATGATCTTTGCGATAGAACTTGGTGTGGATTTTGTAGAAATCCGAGTGGATATACACCAACTATTACATTAAAGCAAAACACAGAAGTAAGGTCCAAGCTTGAACGTATTTTCCAGGATTATTGTCAAACTACAAATTTATCTAAAATTGCTCCTTGTGCATCTACCAAGGAAAACGAATCATTCAATAACATGATCGCCACAAGAGCCCCTAAAAACAGACATTACTGTTCATCGCAAAGTTTGGAGACTAGAGTACACTGCACTGTTGCACAGCAAAATTATTCCTATGGTTATGTTAGCAGCATTAATGAAACATGTGGTCTTTCTCCTGGAAAACACACTGTACATTTCGGGCAAATGACAGAGAAAAAAAGAAAATACCAGGCAGAATATTGCTCCTCTCAGGAATATAAGAAGAGAAAAGCAAACAGGAAATGCCAAATGACAAAAAAGAATGAAGCTTATGAGATAAGGGAAGGCGAAACGTATAAAACTAACATTGATAACGTAGATGTAAGCCAACAAGATACGACAGAAATTTCGTCCCCATTAGAAAAGGTCGAGTTTACTTCTATTGGTGGCGAATTACCAAAGTCAGAACGCGTTTACTTTGACTTAGAGACTACATCACTGAGTATGAACTGTGATATTATACAGATATCAGCGCTGCACAACAACCAAGCCTTTAACCAGTACATACTGCCATCTGGTGGAATAAATAAACACGCATCTGATGTCACTGGCCTGTCAATGTATGGCGATTTTTTATGTTACCAAGGTCACAAAGTAGACGCCGTTTCACAACATCAAGGGTTTCAAAATTTTATATTGTGGCTGGAGGAAAATATTGATGAGAAGGCAGTACTCATAGGACACAACAGCAAACGATTTGACGCACCAAGATTAGTTAAGTCTTTGTCAAATTATCAACTGATCCCTGCGTTAAAAAACAAAATTTCTGGATTTGTTGACACTTTGCCTATGTTTAAGACTATGTATCCCAATCTTAAATCGTTTAAACAGGAAAGCCTGGTGGAAAATATTTTAAAAAAGAAATATGCAGCTCACAATGCCTCCGCAGATGTTCAAATGCTAAAAGATCTGGTTGAGCATTCCAGCGCTTCTACGAGTGACATGCAACCAAATTCTTTTTTGTTGCAGTCAGTCGTGGACTACACACAACAGTTGACGATCACCACAAAGTGTTTAACTACGCTTGAGCCCCTTGTTGCAAGTAAGTCGTGTTCCAAAGCAATGGCTCGGAAAATAGCAGAGAGCGGACTGGACATGGGACAGTTGACATTAGCAAAAAGGAGAGATGAAACAAATGGAGTATATCTGGTCTTATCGGAAAAATGTACAAGCGGAAAAGCAAGAGTTACCAATTCCAAAAAGGTTTCGTCAAAGATTTCAGATGGGTTAAATTTGTAGGTCAAAATGACTCAATAAATTGCAAATTCTAATAATATTTGAAATGATTTAACAAACTGAAATGAGAATAATCTCTTTATTTCACGAGTTTTTATTTATTTCTAAGACATCTTATCATTGTTTGCAAAAAAATTGCTCTCAGTAATTTGTAATTAATCAATGATGTTAATAATAAATTTACCTTTTCTGATACAAATGTTATAGCATGTATATATTAGAATGTCAAAATCAAAGAAATACAAAGGGACATTCACAATCTCAAAATCTATAAAACATTGAAACAGGAAACAACGACACTATGAAGAAATATTGTCATTTGAGATGTAATTTTTTATATGAAGCAGTCTTCATAATATCGGTCATGTCGTATGGAAATACCCATAGAAAATATTGAGATGTAGTATTAGTGAATAGCGACAAAATATCCAGTATATTAAAATAACGTTATGATACACAGAAACTAAATTTATCAACTTACTTCTTATAGATATATAAAAGGTACCGTAATTACAAAACAATCAATGTCATATGTCCAAGTAAAATGAAAAAAAAAAACAAGGCAGAGCCCTTCCGTAGAAATTGAAAATCACAAAGGTCCTGTAGAAATTGAAGATCACAAAGGTCCTGACTTGGCACATAAATTTCAAAGGAAATGGTGGTTTAATCCAAGTTTACTTCGATTTATTTCAAGATAAAAAAAAAACTATATCGGAAAAAAAAATCACGATTACTAGTACCGGATCAGAGGCGGGATTTCGCAAAACAGAAAATAGTCCCGAAATCAGTCGATCCCACAGTCATGACAGTATATGCTGATGATGCACACAAAATTAATATCAAGAGACTATAATTAATCAGTAGATGATGAGAAAACTCTTACGAAGATATGTTCCCATTCCGCCACAGGGACTTGCTCCCCTCTATCAATATTTTGTTAATAGAGTCAATGTGCGGTACGAAAAAAAAACAACAAAATATTGATAGTTTTTTTTTTCGTACCGCACATTGACTCTATTAACAAAATATTGATAGAGGGGAGCAAGTCCCTGTGAATCCGCCCACCTGACAGGCTTTCACTATTCTTAACCCGGATATTCACTGCGTGACATCCGGCTATTTAAAATACAAAAGCAAGGGGCATTACCGATATATTCTTTGTTTAACGCAATGTTTTTTGTTCAAACTTCAGTCACGAAAATTTTAATGAACATATGCATGCGAGATCTGTAAGTAGTCGGCCTTTGAACCTTTTGGAAATCTAAAAGCATTATGAAAACGTTTCAGCAGTCTGAAAATGCACTTTGAGTTAAAAGAAAATTAAAAAAGGTATTCTAGTACTAGAAAATAATGAGATGTCGAATAAGTGTAGGCGACACAGCTCACACAACAAGCGGCAATCCAGAAAATCCACAATGATAAACCGCCAGCAGCTTTCAACGAGGCCAGTAGGTGCTTCTTGCCGTTCTGCAATCTTATTTGTACAATTTTCATCCATTTGAGTATATAATTTTTCATCCATTTGAGTATATAATGAATAGAAAATAATGAGATGTAAAATAAGTGTACGCGACATAACCTACAATATTAACCATGTTAACGATAATCCACAATGGAAAACAGCCAGGACCTTCAATGTTACCAGCGGTCGCTGCTCGCTTTTTTTTTGCTATTGGCCCTGGACAACGGTACTTAGAGATACTCTCTTGCCTGAGAACATTCAAGAGGTTGACACACGTTCTAAAAGACTAGTCTAGAGGCAATTAACAAAAAAAAACTCGTTCTAAAGGCTAGAGGCATTTAACAAAAAAAAAACCTAACTAACTAACTAAATAAATAAATAAAAAAAGTCTAATTATGCTTTATCCTTAAAAAATGGCGGATTCCATGACATCGTCGCAAACTCTTTATATCTGCCGCGCTGGTAAGGGATGATTTTTATGGAGGGGCTATGGTGAAATTTCAAATAAAAAGGCAGGCTGGCGAAAATCAGGACAATGCTTTGAATTAAAAAAGGCAGAATGGTAGTTTTCAGCTCTTTCCGTAAATAAAAAAAGGAGGACGAAGAAGATATCAATAGCCCCCCCCCCCCCCCCCCGTCAAAAAAAAAATTAAAATGGTTGCTACCTAAATGCTCTTTCCAATATTTACTGTTTTGAATGATCACTCAAAGTACAAACGTCTTTACTATATCTAAGTTTTTAAACGCCATCAATTAAAGGGGGTGGGTAGAAGGGGGTCTCATCCAGCATTCCGTTAAAATAGAAACCAAATCCCGCTTTCCCGGTGACATGAACGACCATTCCCGGATCCCGCTACCTATAAATCCCGAATTCCCGGCGAATAAATAAGCATTTCCCGCTGTCCTGGAAAAGGTCCTACACCCTCATTAAATGTATGTACTTGGACACCAATATTCCAAAGATAGTATTTATCTTAATTTCCCAGAGCGGCAGGCGATTGAGAAGATAATTGAATAAAAAATTATTTTTAAAAATGAGCTCATATCCTTCACATATTAATTCTATAAAAAAAATATTGAGAGTCTTACTGAATAATTAAAGAAATCATGTAACACAAGCAGACGACGTGCCAGAATATTTCGTAACGTTACTGAAAAACGTGGTACGTCCAAAGACCAAAAATACCGCAATATTTTGTATTGTTAGTGGATTTTCTTTTTAATTTCATCGGTGACCCCCGATTTTTATACTTTAAATAACTGAAGCACAATAAGAAGATTACTTAGGCGAATAATTAGAAAATTCTGAACGTGGGAAGTTTGAGAGAAAATAAAAAAAGCTGATAAAAATCATTGCCGTTTTTGGCGGGAAAAGGTTTAATCATTAGAAAAACGACTACTTAAGAATGTTTTATATAAATATTAGTAATAATTTTAAAGGCAGAGAATTTCTGTATCTTTTGGTATATAGAACATTTTTCTAGCATCTCCAGTACCATTTCTATTCGTATATTAACACGCTATTGATTTTTCCTTTCTTTTCAAAATTCTGTATATTTGATGCTGTTATTTCTTCAAAACAAGCACGGTGACCTATATTTTTTATTAGCTTATTTCAATCCTCATATATTTAAGACACCATGAACAAGTTTTCAGGAAATTCCTAACGTCAGATTTGAAAAGTGGGATTTGTCTTTAATGCACCGAAGGCACCGTAATCGTTCTACGTAGGTTTTTTTTTTTTATAAAATAACAGTATCCTTTTGAATCATTTTCACAATAAGTTTTGTAGTTAAACTTAATATAGCTATTCTTGCCGTTAGCGTATTTTTTCGTGCTTGAAAACTAAAATGAATCATTTGTTCACAAATTTGAGATTGTTATTTGCTTGTAAAGATAGGTTTTGTTGCACCAATTTTTACCTTTAGCAATATTGTTTGCTAGTAAATTAAAGCTGTTGTTCTTATTCTATTACATTAAGAATTATGATTACTACATATCTATAGACTTAATTGTTTGTTTAAATCTGTTACCTTGGGCTTAAAAATATTTTAGTTCTTTTTATTAAAAAAATGTTCACAACAAACAAAGAAATTAAAACAAAAATAATGTTTTTGTTGAAATAAAATAAAAAAATGAAGAAATAAAACAAATCGATAAGATAGCGCGATTTCGATCTCCGTAAATGAACTGTCGCGTTGTTACTATAACTTATTGTCTATCTGCTGGCCAATTAGATGCGATTCTACAGATCATAGAGGTATAAGCTTAAGACAACTTACAAGGTTAGAGCAGATGTTGAAGAGCTGTGTCGATAAACGGGTAAGACGATTAATATTATAGCTATTAAGATATAGATATAGAGCAGTCACGACTTCTCAACCTCTACAAAGAGCGAAATGAGAAAAGCATCTCAGCAATATACATTTTTTATAGTTTTGAGATCATCGATATAGAAATGAGACAATTTCTAAATGTTTATGAAAGTACATATTAGTAAGCTATTTATTCATTTTCTCCTAGGCAGCATATATGACTATGGTTAAACATGAAAGCATCAAATGATGATGAAAAGGAAAAAATGGGGGTACAAGACCAATCGGGGATGAGAGATTTGACCGGCATTAGAAAAAGGTGGGATGGGTAGGATCTCCTGCTGAAGATTTTTGAGGCATAACTCATATTTTATAGAACTTTAAGTTGAAATTAAATACTTTATCAAATGTCGCTACTTAAAGAGATTGCTTACGGTTATGTTTTTTTTTTAATTTGTTTGTTTGTTTGTTCATTCTTTTGTTTCTTATGATTGTTATGACAACTCAAAGAACTTGGTCTCAGAATATAACCAAGAACTTTAAGTGGAAATAGATACTTTATCTGTTGCTCTTTATAAAAATTGCATATAGTAATGTGTTTTCCCACCCTTTTTGCTTCCTATGTTTCGTTATGATAACTCCGTGATATAAGATAATTGCAAATCTTTTTTTTTTCTTCATCTCAGATAAACGTTTCCAATTTTATTGACACAGAATGAATATCATTACTTACAGAATCTTAATAATGCTCAGCGCAATTTTTGAAAAGTTTTGGCATTGTTAGTTTAGATTGGTATCTTGTGTGTCTGTAAAGCTTCGAATTTGTTATGTTATAGGGGTCCATGAACTGTTATCCAAAAATATATATACTCCTTGTATTTTCCAATAACAGAACATAATGGGTCACAGATCATACCGTTTAAAATCATACAAGTTTTGATAAAATTCTAGAAATTCATTTCAATTTGTATAAAATTGATGTTTGTTTTTTAAGTGAATATACATGTTTTTATGCTTTAATGTCACTAAATGTACATGTTGTCTACAAAGAACAACTACTTATAGAGGAAATACAAGAAGCATCGTTGATCTAAACGTCAATTGGATCTATCAAAAGTCTATTTTACGTATACTTTGAAGGAAATAAACACACCATTTTTAGCTCATATTTATATTGTTTTAGACTTACAAAATTGTAGCTTTTATTGAAGTTTAAAATAAAACTTGACTTTAAAAATGATTATTTTGTGTTCGTTTATGTGCCATTTTTTTTCTCACTATTTGGTTGTTTTGTTGTTGCTGTTTGTTGTTATTGTTCTTTATTACTATATGCTTTATGATGCACTGATTCATATGTGTGCCCCTTTTAAACCCAGCAAAAGCAATAGACCCATAGAACTTAAGGTTATATGTTATTGTCCCCCACCTTTGTCCTAATGATGGTTGCAATATCGCCGACGGGACAAAAAAAATAACAATCAATCAATCAAATTGTGCCCACCACAATGCAGAGCGGGGACATAGGATGTGCGCCCGTCCGTGTGTGTGTTAAGGTTGCACTTTTTCGTTGTTGTTTTTTGGTTTTTCTGCTACTATTGGTCGTAGGCCTATGAAATTTGATATGTAGCTTCAAATAGGAGTCTCAAATGGTGGGGTGCGTTTTCAGGTATGTCGCTTATCTACTTTGTCGTTGTGCAAGGGACCTAGAAATTCTATTCTTGTTGATTATCCTTTAGCTAAAGGGTTTTTTCCCCAGAGATTTAATATAATATATCCATCTAGAAGCTTTACAAATCACGTACTTTTGAACTACAGCTACGTACTTTTGAACTACAGCTAATTAGGCTTATTTTAAGAATTCAGAAAACAAGTTTTAAGAATGGAAATTTACATGATGAGCTTTACAAACCAATTATCAAACCTTACAAACCCTACAATATTTTTTTTCTAATTTTAGAGAAGCTTTGACGAATTTTCTTTTCCTAACAAGAATTGATTCTTTCAAAGCAGATGTGACTGTAATAATTATAGATCCTGGATTGATTTGTTGCACAACGATTTTAGAATTGAAATCGGCATGTCAGACTTGTTAGGTCGTCTTTGTTGCTTCTAATTTAACAGTAATTACTAAGCATATATGTTCAGATCATCCTTTGATCAAAAATCGGAATAATGTCGAAAATGTTTTAACTGCAATGCAAACTTGTGAATACGTATATGAGTGTTTTGCAAGTCTTTAGCCATACAAGTTTTGAAAGATATGTTGCTGACAAAACTATCGAACCGGAATGACCAATCTCAGATGTCATAATAAAAGATGAGGTCAAACAAGGGAGATATTTAAAGATCGCAAAGGACCTGACTTGGTACAGGCATTTAAATGAAAATTACGTTTTGAACCAGGTTTTATGGCAACAAACACCCCTTTTCCATTGCAATTTAGGAAAAGGTTTAACCCAAAATGTAACAGGGTTTTGGGACACAAAAAGATATAGAAAGGAGATTATCTTAAATAAGTTGCATATAAAAAACATTTTGTTTTTCTTTCAGACTGACAAACAAGATGAATGCCACTCTTATGGGAAATGGGACTACAACTCCCCTATCTTTACCGAACATCGTGATCGTTTTTATTACACTGCAGCAGATCATATTTGTACTTGCGTGTTTCGGGAATGCCTGTGTCATATACATTGTATTAAGATATCTGGTACTTCAAGACAACCTGTACGTCATAAACCTTGCCATTGCAGATTTCTTTACGGGAGTCTCATCTGGTGTCCAAATATTTTATGTATTTTACCCGAGTCTGAATGAAAATTTGGGAACATGCATGCTGAGGTTTCAAATCGTCCAATGCATGACGATGGCTTCCCAACTCACCGTATGTCTGCTGTCTCTAGATAGATATGCTGCCATATGCCATCAAGAATGGTATGATAAGGTATACAACAAGAAGATAGCTTCCTTGTTTGTGGCCCTTCCGTGGGTAGTTAGTCTTTCGATATCAATCCCGCCATTTCTGGGTTGGACCAAATGGAACGAGGTCGGAGTAAGGTGCAGTTACAGCCTGGTATTTACGCACAGCTACTTTTGGACCATTGCCCTGCTGACGCTCTGTTTAAGTTTCTTGTCATGCGCAGCTCACTTCCGAATTTATCTGGCAATCCGGAAGTTCCACAGGCGTGTACAACCAGCGGGAGATTTGAGTATGGCTGAGAAAAAATTGAAGAAGAAAATAAAAGGGGCGAAAGTTACACTGTTCGTAACGATGGTCTTTACATTTTGCTGGCTGCCTTACATTACATTTCCGTTTGCTTATGCAAATGGTTATGAAAAGGATTTCAACCTTCGTCAAGCATCTTCTTGGTTGGTATTTTTTGGTATGCTCAGCAGTGTGATTCATCCAGTAATTTATGCCTATTACAAAACAGATATTCGGATAGCCTTGAAGAATGAATGTACGTGTTGCTAGCTAGACAATATGCAAAGCGAATCTTAGATGTCCCTCAAAGCATTTTGGCACCCCGGGTTAGACACCCACAGTTGTGTAGACTTCAGTCACGCGCCTTTAATGAATAAATCTGAAGTGGAGTGGAATTGAAATCATGAATACTGCAAGCTTCAAATGTTGTATCTTTCGTGATATGGTATATATTATACAGTTATGCTATTCTCCTGCTCATAGCTACCAAAGAAGACTTACAACTTGAACGAAACCAAACCATACAGACCATACAAACGCAATTTGACAGAATAAATTGATTCAAAAGACGCTATTATTAGTAAGTTCAGAAATTTTCTATGCGCATAAATGGTTATTGAACGAGATCGAGAGTATAGATATTTTCAGCAACAATTTGTAAAGTTTTGTACTATTTTGTTTCTATTTATATGACATCTTTTGTATAAAGATTTATGCTTGAATAAAAGAAGGATGTACGTTGTTAACAAGGTGCTAATTTTGACATCAGTTTGTTGCACGAAGGTATGAAGAAGTCAAGTTTGCCCCGTCAAAATTCTGATTCGAAGGTATGAGATGACTACACGACGTTAAGATCCACATGCGATACCCTTTGGTCCACACACCGTCGGGAATCAAATCATATTTCGGCTTATAAGATCATTCCTAATTTAGCATACATGTAGGACTTCTGTTCTTTGTGCTTTAGAATACATGTATTTGTATGTCCATTTATTGCTATTACTAGTCAATGAATTAAAATAAAAAAAAACTCCAATTGGTGTGGGTTGCTCTCCTGGTTTTATTTTAAGTCAATGTCTTTGAAAATCGATGATTACTTTCACAATGTCATATGTTTTAATATGATTGTTATAAATAAGAAGCGAGGAAATACCAAATGGACATTTGAGTCGCGAAATCATAAATATTTAAAGGCGAAAAAATAGTGTTTTTGGCTTTTAGAATGAAAACTATTGCAGATAGAGAAAAGATGTTGCATGCTTAAATGTTAAGCTAGTTTAGCTCAAAAGTCTCCATAGGGTCAAACTTGTCAGATGACCCCTTATAGGGGTTACAGCCCTTCAAAGGCAAAAAATAGTGTTTTGGTCTATAGAATTAAAACTATTGCAGGTAGAGAAAAGCTGCTGCTTGCTTCTATGATCAGCTTATTTGGCTCTATATAAGTCTTCATAAGGTCGAAGTTGTCCGACAACCCTTTATAGTGGTTACAGCCCCTTAAAGGCAAAAATAGTGTTTTGGCCTATAGAATGAAAACTTTTGCAGATAGAGAAAAGATGTTGCTTGCTTAAATGTTCAGCTAATTTTTCTCTACAAAAGTCTCCATAGGGTCAAAGTTGTCAGATGACCCCTTATAGGGGTTACAGCCCACCAAAGGCAAAAAATACTGTGGATTCAGTTATTTTCGTGGATACCAATTTTCGTGGCTTGATGAAAAATTGTCAGTTCATGAATTCTTAAATTCGTGGCTCTGTAGTTTGCAAAATACAAACCAATATAAAATCTCCTTTTCGTGGAGTATCAAATTTCGTCGGTCTAGACCGCCCACGAAAACCACAAAAATTAATACCCCACGAATAATAATGAAACCACAGTAGTTTTTTTGGCCTATAGAATGAAAACTATTGCAGCTAGATAACGCTGTTGCTTGCTTATATGATCAATTCATTTGGCTCTACAAAAGTCTTCATAGGGTCGAAGTTGTCCGATGACCCTTTATAGGGGTTACAGTCCCTTAAAGGCAAAAAATAGTGTTTTAGCCTATAGAATGAAAACTATTGCAGATAGAGAAAAGATCTTGCTTGTTTAAATATTCAGCTCATTTAGCTCTACAAAAGTCTCCATAAGGTCAAAGTTGTCACATGACTCCTTATAGGGGTTTCAGTCCCTTAAAGGTGAAAAATTGCGTTTTGTTCATGTTTTTGGCCAATAGAATGAAAACTATTGCAGATAGAGAAAAGCTGTTGCTTGCTTAAATGTTCAGCTCATTTAGCTTTACAAAAGTCTCCATAGGGTTGAAGTTGTCAGATAACCCCTATAGGGGTTACAGCCCCTTTAAACTTGAATAATAGTGTTTTTGCTTATTTAGAATGAAAATTAAGCTTTTTCTTGCTTAAACATTCAGCTCATTTATCGATACAAAAGTCTTCATAGGGTTGACATGAAGACCAGGTGAGCGATTCAGGCTCCTGGGAGCCTCTTGTTTGTCAAATTAATCTAATAGGCATCGCAAATATGAGGATGCTTTTGTGTCTAGTATGATATTCTTTTTGTAGGTTAATTATTTTTCATTAATTACCAGAGCCCAGTTTGTGTAATATGAATATGGAATTTTCAATTAGTACCTAAGCGGATTTTGCGAACTTACGTGTTGTCCTTTGAGCTAACCTGTCAAAGGCCATGTTAGCTTATGTTATCACTATGCGTCCATCGTCGTCCGTAAACAATTTCAAAAATCTTCTGCTCTGAAACCACTGTGCAGATTTAATTAAAACTTCGCAGGAATTATTTGTTATATGTTGGCAACAAATGAAACTCATTTTGAAACTGTTACTGGGGCTTGTTTAGGGGGTACTAATATACCATAGCTCCGTAAGTTAAAAAATAGATGGTTTATGGGGTTTGTTTTTCATATTTTTGCTCATAGAATGAAAACCATTACAGATAGAGAAAAATAGTTGCTTGCTTAAACCATCAGCTCATTATTAAGCTCTACCAATTCTCCAAGGGTCGATGTTGTGAGATGACCCCTGATGTGGCTGGGGTAATGACTCTTTTAAGGTCAAAAATAGTGTTTTGTCCTAAAGAATGAATCTATTGCAAATAGATAATAGCAGTTGCCTGCTTAGAAAGCTGTCAGATGGCCTCTTTTATGGTTTAATTTAAATGTATACAATAGTTTTTTTTTTCGTGTATTTGCCATAAAGAATAAAAAATCTACAATTGCAGGTAGAGAAAAGATGTTACTTGCTTTAATCTTCAGCGAAGTTAGCACTTCATAAGTCTCTTTTCGATTAAAATTGCCAGAGTAATGACCCCTTATAAAAGAGACCTTTATATGACATAAATCACTAGGTGAGCGATTCAGGAACATATGAGCATCTTATTCGAGCATTTCATAAATATAACAAGACCAATCGATGTTTGGCCCTGCGTCACAAGGCCAAATGCTGAACTCTGTACATTCTAGGCCCAATATGGATAATCAATAGTTTTTGACACTTGCATCCTAGGGTGGACTGGCAAAGCATATTTGTCACATGCAACCCATTTAGTCTGACAATGAATATTTGAAAATAACAAATGTATCTAACAAGAAGCCAAAAAAAAAATCAAAATCGGACCATAAATAAAAAAAAATCATTTTGCCCCTTTTGGGCCTCTCGCCTCTTAACAAAAAGACGGGAGACCTATAAAATCAGAAAAAAATAATTATTTTTGGTAGGAAACATAATAGAAAAAAAAAGTCATTGAGGAAAACAAAAAATAAAGGTTGAGCTTTTAGCTCCCTTTCGGTCTCTTATTTCTAAATTAAAAAAAGAGGGGACACCCAAAATCTATCCAATTTATTCTTTTATGGTATAAGTAAGAAGTAACATTATTGTAAGTTAAAAGTTTCATAGCATTTGGTCAACCAGAAAGAAAGTCAATGGGGGTACAAAAACGGAACTATAAAATGATCTCTTCAATATATCTGTAATCACGGTGTTAAATTTCAGTAAGATCTAGTGTTTGGTGTTTGGGATCCAGATTACACAAGACAGACACCCTTTTAGCGCGACCGATTCAACGGACGGACCTACGGAGTGATCCGAATCTTAGACCTGCTTTCGCCTTCGGCGACGCAGGCAATAAAAAGCAAGGGGCCTTGAAAAAATTCGCCACCCCCTCCGTCATTTCAAAGTGAATTTAACAACAGACGATATGCTATAACAGTTTGATATAATGAATTTCATATTAGTTTGATCGTGTTATACTAGTATAATGCTTTGCATTTGTATTCATGGTTTTCATCCGAAATGCCAGGTTTCTTGAGGGAAGTTCAGAATGAAATAAACATCTATTTACGTTTTAATTAATTTGTGAAGAAGAAAAAATAATCCTCAGACGGATGGTAAGCAAAGTCAAAATTGAACTATAAAATGGTCAAAACTTAATACATTTAAGGGCTCAGAGACGTAAAAAATTAAGGGTTTTAGTAAACATAAGTTAACAACATAAACACTTTTGAATTAAAGCAAAACTTATTTAAACAGCTACTTTTTACCAGTGCGTGTACATTTGAATGATTCATTTAACATTTTTTAGCAAAACAATAACATTGAAAACGTATTTGTTTTTCCTTCTTTGGGATGTTGACATTTCCGAAAAGCGAAGACCATAGGGTTTAACAACCGCGGACAGTCTTGCTACATCGCACGCCTTTCAACACATGATACTACCGGCAAAACTAGATATGATGTACGAAATACTATTGTTTCAAAAGTCGGTAATGAAACGAAATAAATAAAAATGAAATGATTTTCTGTAATATCACGCTTTAGTACCGTAATAAGCAGAAAGTTATTGCTTTAATTCGGTATATTATTTCAGTTCTTGCAGGAAGTACAAATGCATTTGCAACCCTTTCGTTTGATTTGACAAAGGCTTTTCCTTTCTCACGTTAATGAGGTGTGGAATAAGTGTACGCGACACAACCTACAATATGAACGATATTAATTTTTAAAAATCCACAAAACAGCTTTATGTTATTTGGAGTATGTTATGCATGCATTTTATAGCCAATTGGATCGAATCGTAGAATAAGGTATCGAAGTATACAATGCAGTTTTGCCTTTCAAATGAGATTGAAATGGAATTCCGATAAATCTAAAGTTAAATTTTCAAAGATGACTCAGTTGAATAACCAAAATATGTTCTCTGTTTTTTCTCTCTAATATTTGGGATCATAACTACATGTACCATCAATAATTTTTATGGATCTCAGTGAACTGGAAAAAAAAATGGTGTTCTTTGTCCGGCTGCTATAATAAAACAAATCATTTTGTGTTCTTTAAAGGAAAACAAGAGGCTACCAGGAGCCCAAATAGCTCACCTGGTCCTTAAGCTATGAGGTTCTCTTCTATGAGTGATTATCCCTCTAAAGGTTCATGCGACAACTTTAACCCAATGGAGACTTTTGTGGCTATGTTTAAGTAAGCAACCTCTTTTCTTGATCTGCTTTTCATTCTTTGAGGCAATAAATAGCTTCATCATGCGCAGCATATCGAACCCTGTATGTTCTAGACCTAATAAGAATAGTCAATTACTCTGAACACATGCAGCCCATAATCCGACAATAAATAAGAAAGTTCCGATTTTGGCCCCTTTTGGCCCTAATTTCATTAGGGAAAAGGGGGCATTGCAATAAATAATCCTCCATTTTGTATCCACCACTTGACAAGTCTAAACTTTTTAACAAAATTGGACCAGAAATAAAAAAGTTGCATTTTTGCCCCTTTTTAACACCTTGTTTCTCATATGTGGTTTAATGTTAAGGCATGCACTTGTCAAATTTCAGAGCAATTGGCCAACCAGAACCAAAGTAAATGTGGGAACAAATAAAATATTTGCCCCTTTTGTGCCCCTAATTTCTAAACGAATAAAAGGGGTACCCTGAAATCAAACCCATTCATCCAAATATGGTAAGGAACATCATTTTCAAATTTCATAGCAATTCAATTGGATAAATAGAACTTAAGTTATTGTGAGAACCATGAAATAAAATATTTTAATTTTTGCCCCTTTTGAGCCTTTATTTTCTAAGCGAATAAAGGTGGGACCCCAAAAATCAATTCCTATCATCTTTTTATGGTATGAAACAAAATTTTAAAATTTCAAAGCATTTGGTAAAGCAGAACTAAAGTTATTGTGGGAACAAACAATAGAATACATTTTTGTCCCCTAATTTCTAAACGAAAAAAGGGGGGGACCCCCAAAATCAATCACATTCATCCTTTTATGGTAAGAAACATCATTGTCAAATGTCATAGCAATCAGATAACTAGAACTAAAGTAATTTCGGGAACAAATATTAGCCCCTTTTAGGCCCATAGTTTCTAAATGAATAAAGGGGAGACCCTCAAAATCAATCCCATTAATCTTTTTATGGTATGAAACAATTTAGTAAAATTTCACAGCATTTGGTACATGTAAACCAGAACAAAAGTTATTGTAGGAACAAACAATAAAAAAACATTTTTGGCCCCTTATTTCTTAAAGAAAAATGGAGGGACCCCCAAAATCAATCCCATTCATCCTTTTATGGTAAGGAATATCATTGTCAAATTCATAGCAATTGGATAACTAGAACTAAAGCATCATACCAAAATACGTCCACAATTGTTTTGTGGTTGCATAAAAACATATTTTTTACCATATGTCATCTGACATTTTTAACCCACTGAAGAATTTTGTAGAGCTCAATGAGCTGAAGGTGTAAGCATGGAACAGATTTTCTCCATCTGCAATAGTTTCCAAAATTAGTATTTTTAGCTCCAAAGGGTCATAACCCCTATAAGGAGTTATCTGACAACTTCGACTCTTGTAGAGCTTGGATGGATGGTTGATGAGATTTTCCCTGTTTCTTATACTTCTTGATCTATAAGCCAAAATCAGAAGTCTGAACACCTGGTTTAATTTTAGCAATGGTGGCCATGTTTTTTTTATAAGAAGGTTGGGCTATGTATATTTATTCCACATTTTTTTTTATCCAATAAAAAGGAAAAGTTTGCAAGTTCTTTAGCTGTTAAAAAAACCAATAATATTATTGGAACATTTTATGGCTTTAAACAACGCTATGGATCATTCTATAATTTTTTTTTTTTAGAAATTATTTCAAAGTGGGTGACAATAAGTATTAATTTTCATCAAAGATGAAAGTATTGTATACAGATATTAATAGAAATTAATATTACATAAAGGATAAAATGGTAAACTTAAAGATTTCAACGTAGCAATATATACATTTTTTTATGATTATCTTTTTTCTTATACTGTAAGGTTTATACAACCAAAAATCAGACAAAACAAAAAGTTATAATTCATAAGATATTTCAACAAAAATCTAATTAATGATGACAATATTTTCATGATTGTTGTACAACTTATTCATATATCTTGACTCAGAGCATATTTCCACATGATATCCCTCTTTTTCTTAAGGAGTTCATAACAGTTACTGTAGAAATCATGATCAATTCAAAAATCAGCATGAAATTAATGAAAATCAATTGTAATCAAAACAATAAAGGTCATGTGACTGCACCTATGAAATTTCCCTCCGGTATTGATAAAAAAAACACATGTTCATTTCTTGTAATAGAAATGTAATACATCGTTATATATATCACATATAAGTTAAAGCACTCTCCATGTCAATTTAACAACTTTTCAATAAAAGTTCTAATTTGATCATCGTCTTTCAGTCCAATAAATGAATCTAATTGTTTTCCATTTTTGAATCCAATCACAGTTGGTACAGACTGAACCTAAATGAGAAAATAAAACATATTAAAAGTATTACTAGGCAGTTTTATTCATGTTAAATTAATATAAATGATAGAAATTATTTTACAGCATTTGATCTTAATCTATAAATTATTTATTCTCTGTCAACTTATACTAAAAGCCTGAATTTTTTCTAAATTAAAATTTACAAAGCTTTGTCTTAATTACCCAAAACTTAAGAAAGTGAATCACCAGTAAAGATTTAAGAATCATAGAAAAATTCTGAAAACTTTGGAAATGTAGCATTTGTCGCTTCCCCACTTACATTATAACTCATTGCAAGGTCTGCATTGTCATCAACGTCTATCTTAGCCAGCTGTACTTTTCCTTCATGGGCTGATGCAATGGATTCCAATCTAGGGCCTAATAACTTACAAGGGCCACACCATCTAAAGTGAAACAATGAGAAAATATTTTTAAGTGGCTTTCCATTTAACTTGAAGGGGGGTCTTGTTTTGTTGCTTTTTTTTTTTGGGGGGGGGGGGGGTCTTCAAAGTTTGACAGTACTAGCTAACAATATTTTCTTGTATTTCAGAATTGTGAATTTTCATAGTGTTAAGGGTGGGGGGTTAGAGCAAGATGGAATAGTCCTTGAATGAGATAACAGTTAACAAGAGGGTTCCATTGTTGAGTAAAATTCAGAGGGGAATAAAGAGTTTATGGCAGTAAACAGGAGTGTTTTATTGTTGGGTAATATTTCATGGGTGTATAAAGACTGTTCCTTACAGTTAATTGGAACAGTCCTTTTGACAAAAAAGTCAGGGGGAATTCATCTTTATAACAGTTATTAAATTTGAATGATACATGCTGAGTAAAAAATCAGGAGTGAATTAAGTGTTATAACAGTGAACTGGAATGGTCCAATAGACAATATTTATTTGTTTAAACGCATGTACAATAAATGGTTATGCTGAGTAAAAATCAAAGGATAAAGTGTTGTAACAGTGAACTGGAATGGTCCATGCTGAGAAAAAATCAGGGATAAATTAAGTGTTATAACAGTGAACTTGAATGATCCATGCTGAGTAAAGAGTTAGGGGTTTCTAACAGTAATTAAATTGAAGTAAAAAGTCAAGAGACCAAGTGTTTATAACAGTTATCAGGAATGTTCCATTTTTGAGTAAATATCCGGATGAACAAGTATTTTTATTGTCTGTTTGATATGACCATGGTCGTTCTACTGTAACAACAGCTCACCCTATTTTTAAAGTGACAAGACCACTTGGTCATTTAAATCTATCAATTGGTTTTAAAAAACTGGCTACTAGTCTAACCTGATTTGTATTTCACCTTGATGGTTAAGCCAATGGGTATTAACACAGGTTAATCCTATTGTGATATTTAGATATTGAAGGTGAATCAAGCTAGTTGTATTTTTTACACTTATCTATTTCAGCTTGGTAGACAGGGCTACCTGAATGTATACTTTTGTATTATGTATAACTATTAATAAGCTTATTATGAAGTTCTATTTAAAATGATTGCCAAGGAGATTAAATGAATATAAATTGATAGTTGTCTTTTAAAAATAGTATATAGGAAAGTGAAAAAATGTGTATCAGAAGTAAATTTATCTGGTATAAAACAAGAGGCTCCCAGGAGCCTGAATCGCTCACCTGGTCTTGATGTTGACCCTATACTTTTGTAGAGCTAAATGAGCTTTTAAGCAAGCAACAGCTTTTCTCTACCTGCAATAGTTTTCATTCTATAGGCCAAAAACACCATTTTTCACCTATAAGGGGCCATAACCCCTATAAGGAATTACTGACAACTTCGACCCTATGGAGACTTTTGTAGAGTTAAATGAGCTGAACATTTAAGCAAGCAACAGCTAATCTCTATCTGCAATAGTTTTCATTCTGTAGGCCAAAAACATGAAAAATCGCTTTTTTCAAAGGCCGTAACCCCTGTAAGGGGTCACCTGACAACTTCTACCCTATGGAGAATTTTGTAGAGCTAAATGAGCTGAACATTTAAGCAAGCAACAGCTAATCTCTATCTGCAATAGTTTTCATTCTGTAGGCTAAAAACATGAAAAATCGCTATTTTTCAGGGGCCATAACCCCTATAAAGGGTCATCTGACAACTTCAACCCTATGGACAATTTTGTAGAGCTAAATGAGCTGAACATTTAAGCAAGCAACAGCTAATCTCTATCTGCAATAGTTTTCATTTTATAAGACAAAAACATGAAAAATCGCTATTTTTCAGGGGCCGTAATCCCTATAAGGGGTCATCTGACAACTTCGACCCTATGGAGAATCTTGTAAAGCTAAATGAGCTGAACATTTAAGCAAGCAACAGCTAATCTCTATCTGCAATAGTTTTCATTCTGTAGGCCAAAAACATGAAAAATCGCTATTTTTCAGGGGCCGTAACCCCATTAAGGGATCATCTGACAACTTCGACCCTATGGAAAATTTTGTAGATCTAAATGAGCTGAACATCTAAGCAAGCAACAGCTAATCTCTATCTGCAATAGTTTTCATTCTGTAGGACAAAAACATGAAAAAACGCTATTTTTCAGGGGCCGTAACCCCTATAAGGGGTTATCTGACAACTTCAACACTATGGAGACTTTTGTAGAGCTAAATGAGCTAAACATTTAAGCAAGCAACAGCTAATCTCTATCTGCAATAGTTTTCATTCTGTAGGCCAAAAACATGAAAAATGGCTATTTTTCACCTTTAAGGGGCCGTAACCCCTATAAGGGGTCATCTGACAACTTCGACCCTATGGAGAATTTTGAAGAGTTAAATGAGCTGAACATTTAAGCAAGCAACAGCTAATCTCTATCTGCAATAGTTTTCATTCTGTAGGCCAAAAACATGAAAAAATGCTATTTTTCACCTTCAAGGGGCCGTAACCCCTATAAGGGGTCATCTGACAACTTTGACCAAATGGAGACTTTTGTAGAGCTTTTGATGCTGAATCAGTAGCGTGGCCTCAGATTTCCTCTATCTCTTATACTTTTTGATTTATATTAGCCAAAAACAGTAGTCTGACCCCCCCTAGTCTATTTTTAGTAACGGCGGCCATGTTTTTTAACGGATCAAAAATCAAAACACAAGTTTGGTGCAGGACACCCTAAGGATCATTCATACCAAGTTTCATTAAATTCTGTTTGGTAGTTTCAGAGGAGAAGATTTTTGAAAAATTGTTAACAGACGACGACGACAGACGACGACGACGACGACGACGACGACGACGACGGACGCCAAGTGATGGTAATAGCTCACATGGACCTTCGGTCCAGGTGAGCTAAAAAACGTAAAAGATTTTAATACATATTGCTAATATTATTACTCTTTCTGTTTACAATCTCAATATCTTTAAGTTTTATTTAGGAATAATAATTTGGGTTATTTTGAATTGAAAATTTATACAAAATTTGCTGTTTACTTGAAGTAAAATTTTCTCTTGTGGAAAAATACTTTGTTTCATTTTTATTCCCAATAACCACATAATAATCATTGTGGATATATTTGATCTGAAGAATTGTTTTTCACAATTCTATAGGTAATTCAAATTTGTATTCCAAAAGAACATACTAAAGTCTTAGCCATTTTTTACCAAGTTCTCATCAAATGTTGAAACCTTAAAAAATGAAAAGTATAAGTATAACCTTGGGGAAGTATCTTGAAAAGTTACAGGCTAACAGCATTCCCTTAAATTTCTCTATTTTCTTCAAGTTTTCACTTTAAATACATGTAAAAATAATCTTTCTTCAGCCCTTTGGGCTGAATCATCAAGGTACTTGTACAGGTGAATATCATTTCATTCACTTGCTAGCCAGTCAAGGTGAAAAAAAATCCAGGTGAGCTAGTGGCTATCAAGGTAAAAAAATCAGTTGAGAGTCAGTTTAATTCTATCAATTGATAGATTTAAATGACCAATTGGTCTTGTCACATTGAAAATAGGGTGAGCTCTTGTTACAGTAGAACGACCACGGTCATACCAAACAGACAATAAAGTAAATTGAAACGTTCAATTGTTGGTAAAATTCAGGGGTGAATATGTGTTTATACAATTCATTGGAATGTTGCACTGATGAGTAAATTCTATGCACAAATATTTAAAAAAAAATTCACCAGTTATTTCAAATGAAAATTTAGGGTTGAATTACATTTGTTTTGGTCCCTATGAAATATATAAACAATTCATTGGAATGTTCCACTGATGAGTAAAATTTATGCACAAATACTTAAAAGAATTTTCACCAGTTATGTCAAATGAAAATTGAGGGTTGAATCACATTTTTAGCTCACCTGGACCGAAGGTCCATGTGAGCTATTGCCATCACTTGGCGTCCGTCGTCGTCGTCTGTCGTCGTCGTCGTCTGTCGTCGTCTGTCGTCCGTTAACAATTTTTCAAAAATCTTCTCCTCTGAAACTACTGAACAGAATTTAATGAAACTTGGTATGAATGATCCTTAGGGTGTCCTACACCAAACTTGTGTTTCGATTTTTGATCCATCAAAAAACATGGCCACCGTTACTAAAAATAGACCAGGGGGGTCAAACTACTGTTTTTGGCTTGTAAATCAAAAAGTATAAGAGATAAATGAAATCTGATGCCACGCTACTGCTTCAGCATCAAAAGTTCTACAAAAGTCTCCAATTGGTCGAAGATGATCCCTTATAGGGGTTACAGCCCCTGAAAGGTGAAAAATAGCATTTTTTCATGTTTTTGGCTTATAGAATGAAAACTATTGCAGATAGATTGTTCAGCTCATTTAGCTCTACAAAAGTCTTCATAGGGTCGAAGTTGTCAGATGACTCCTTATAGGGGTTACAGCCCCTAAAAGGCGAAAAATAGTGTTTTTTGCCTATAGAATGAAAACTATTGCAGATAGGGAAAAGCTGTTGCTTGCTTAAATGTTCAGCTCATTCAGCTCTACAAAAGTCTTCATAGGGTCGATGTTTTCATTCCGAAGCAAAAAACACTATTTTTCACCTTTAAAGGGCCATAACCCCTTAAAGGGGTCATCTGACAACTTAGACCCTAGAAGACTTTTGTACAGCTAATTAAGCTAAACATTTAAGCAAGCAACATCTTTTCTCTATCTGCAATAGTTTTCTTTCTATAGGCCAAAAACACATTTTTTTGCCTTTAAGGGGCCATAACCCATATAATGGGTCATCTGACAATTTCAACCCTATGGAGACTTTTGTTGAGCTAAATGAGCTGAACATTTCAGCAAGCAACAGCTTTTTCTCTGTCTGCAATAGTTTTCATTCTGTAGGCCAAAAACACTATTTTTGCCTTCAAAGGGCCGTAACCCCTATAAGGGATCATCTGACAACTTCAACCCTATGAAGACTTTTGTAGAGCTAAATGAGCTGAACATTTAAGCAAGCAACAACTTTTCTCTATCTGCAATAGTTTTCATACTAGGGCAAATACATGAAACAAGAGGCTCCCAGGAGCCTGAATCGCTCACCTGGTCTTGATGTTGACCCTATACTTTTGTAGAGCTAAATGAGCTGAACATTTAAGCAAGCAACAGCTTTTCTCTACCTGCAATAGTTTTCATTCTATAGGCCAAAAACACCATTTTTCACCTATAAGGGGCCATAACCCCTATAAGGAGTCATCTGACAACTTCGACCCTATGAAGACTTTTGTAGAGCTAAATGAGCTGAACATTTAAGCAACCAACAGCTAATCTCTATCTGCAATAGTTTTCATTCTGTAGGCCAAAAACATGAAAAATGGCTATTTTTCAGGGGCCGTAACCCCTATAAGGGATCATCTGACAACTTCAACCCTATGGAGAATTTTGTAAAGCTAAATGAGCTGAACATTTAAGCAAGCAACAGCTAATCTCTATCTGCAATAGTTTTCATTCTGTAGGCCAAAAACATGAAAAATCGCTATTTTTCAGGGGCCGTAACCCCTATAAGAGGTCATCTGCCAACTTCGACCCTATGGAGAATTTTGTAGAGCTCAATTAGCTGAACATTTAAGCAAGCAACAGCTAATCTCTATGTGCAATAGTTTTCATTCTGTAGGCCAAAAACATGAAAAATGGCTATTTTTCAGGGGCCGTAACCCCTATAAGGGATCATCTGACAACTTCAACCCTATGGAGAATTTTGTAAAGCTAAATGAGCTGAACATTAAAGCAAGCAACAGCTAATCTCTATCTGCAATAGTTTTCATTCTGTAGGCCAAAAACATGAAAAATCGCTATTTTTCAGGGGCCGTAACCCCTATAAGGGGTCATCTGCCAACTTCGATCCTATGGAGACTTTTGTAGAGCTAAATGAGCTAAACATTTAAGCAAGCAACAGCTAATCTCTATCTGCAATAGTTTTCATTCTGTAGGCCAAAAACATGAAAAATGGCTATTTTTCAACTTTAAGGGGCCGTAACCCCTATAAGAGGTCATCTGACAACTTCGACCCTATGGAGACTTTTGTAGAGTTAAATGAGCTGAACATTTAAGCAAGCAACAGCTAATCTCTATCTGCAATAGTTTTCATTCTGTAGGCCAAAAACATGAAAAAATGCTATTTTTCACCTTTAAGGGGCCGTAACCCCTATAAGGGGTCATCTGACAACTTTGACCAAATGGAGACTTTTGTAGAGCTTTTGATGCTGAATCAGTAACGTGGCCTCAGATTTCCTCTATCTCTTATACTTTTTGATTTATAAGCCAAAAACAGTAGTCTGACCCCCCTAGTCTATTTTTAGTAACGGCGGCCATGTTTTTTAACGGATTAAAAATCAAAACACAAGTTTGGTGCAGGACACCCTAAGGATCATTCATACCAAGTTTCATTAAATTCTGTTTGGTAGTTTCAGAGGAGAAGATTTTTGAAAAATTGTTAACAGACGACGACGACAGACGACGACGACGACAGACGACGACGACAGACGACGACGGACGCCAAGTGATGGTAATAGCTCACATGGACCTTCGGTCCAGGTGAGCTAAAAACACTATTTTTCACTTTTAAGGGGCTGTAACCCCTATAAGGGGTCATCTGACAACTTGAAACAAATGGAGACTTTTGTAGAACTTTTGATGCTGAAGCAGTGAAGTGGCATCAGATTTCATCTATCTCTTATACTTTTTGATTTACAAGCCAAAAACAGTAGTCTGACCCCCCCTGGTCTATTTTTAGCAACAGTGGCCATGTTTTTCGACGAATCAAAAATCCCCACACCAGTTCTGTGGGGGATACCTTAAAGTACCATCAGACCAAATTTGGTATGAATCTGTGCAGCCGTTTCAGAGGAGAAGAAGTTTGAAGAAAAGTTAATGACGACGACGACGACGACGACGGACAAGGACGACGACAGATGCCAAGTGATGGCAATAGCTCACATGGCCTTTGGCCAGGTGAGCTAAAAAGACTCTGCAAAAATTAAGTTTTTGCTGAAAATATATGATCATGGACAAAGCTATGATAGAGCTGTAGGACGTTGATTACAATGTTTTATCTTTTTTAAAAGACTCTGATCAACATGCAAATGAACATTATATTTAGACATGATTGAGAAATATGGACAGGAGTATAATCTGTGCATGCATGAAGTTTCTAAGCAATCTAAACAGGACTAAAAGATCAATAAATCCAAAGAATTATTATACATGTACTAAGATCAATAACTCCAAAATGAAAAGATAGAATTCTTAAAATATTCCAAGAATAGATAAATTATATACCTAATCAAGTGTACAAAAATTAGGAATACATGCACTTATGGAAAGTTCATGATATCACATGCATAAAGTATTAAAACAAAGTACATACGGAATAAAATATGAAGATACTTGTGGCATGAATAATTAATTTCTATTTCACAATGAAACAAGGAATACTGTGAGCGAGCTCACGGAGGATACCCCCCGCTTTAACAATTCTAAATCCAATTATCTCCCTTGAATCATATCCGACAGCAACCAAAATTCCTCATGCACATCTCCATATATTGTACATCCTTCATGTAAAATGCCATCAAAATCCATCAAGCGGTTTAGGAGGAGTTGCGCTTACGAGGTCTCCCATTTAACACCAAGTTTAAAAAGCCTAAGTCCGATTATCTCCCTTGAATGATATCTGACAGCAACCAAAATTCTTCATGCACATCTCCATATAGTGTACATCCTTTATGTAAAGTGTCATCAAAATCCATCAAGCGGTTTAGGAGGAGTTGCGCTTACGAGGTCTCCCATTGAACACCAAGTTTAAAAAGTCTAAGTCCAATTATCTCCCTTGAATGATATCTGATAGCAACCAAAATTCTTCATGCACATCTCCATATGGTGTACATCCTTTGTGTAAAGTTTCATCAAAATCCATCAAGGGGTTTAGGAGGAGTTGCGCTTACGAGGTCTCCCATTGAACACCAAGTTTAAAAAGTCTAAGTCCAATTATCTCCCTTGAATGATATCTGATAGCAACCAAAATTCTTCATGCACATCTCCATATGGTGTACATCCTTTGTGTAAAGTTTCATCAAAATCCATCAAGGGGTTTAGGAGGAGTTGCGCTTACGAGGTCTCCCATTGAACACCACGTTTAAAAAGTCTAAGTCCAATTATCTCCCTTGAATGATTTCTGATAGCAACCAAAATTCTTCATGCACATCTCCATATGGTGTACATCCTTTGTGTAAAGTTTCATCAAAATCCATCAAGGGGTTTAGGAGGAGTTGCGCTTACGAGGTATGTGGACAGACGGACAGACGGACAGACAGACAGACGGACAGACGGACAGACAGACAGGGTGATTCCTATATACCCCCCCAAACGACGGACAGACAGACAGACGGACAGACGGACAGACAGACAGGGTGATTCCTATATACCCCCCAAACTTTGTTTGCGGGGGGTATAATAAGGTACATTGAAATTTTCTATCTACATAAAGATTTTTAATGCAGTACTTTTTACATACGTTGCATGAAAGTCTACAATGACAGGTGTTGAACTTTCTAAGACTCTCTGTTTAAAATCATCTGTATCCTGTACATTAAATGATTCAAATTTCTGTTGTGTAGCCATGTGTCTTGACACCTGTACAGGATTTCTCAATGGAGACCTTAAACATGTTGATGTTCTTGTCACACAGTGTGATAGCTGTCTATTTTGTAATACCATACATCTCCCTAATCGTAATAAATTTCTCCTTGCAATTTGACTTGCCATGGTTTCTATAATAGAAATGATTGAGTTATTTTAAAATAAAAGAAACAGATGCACAGATGCAGTCAAAGTAGCACGCTGGTCTATGATAACGCACTGCCAATGGTTTCAACATGCATACAACAGTTTCTCAACGTCCCGACGAAGGAAAATCATGGTGGATCAGGAAGACAATTTTACGTCAGTTTTGTTTTTGTCAATTTTAAGATATTTATTAACAAATCTCATTTTCTATTTTTCCTTGACTGCTCCAACTGTATTCTGTTTTATTCCTTCAACATTGGTGTTTACACTTAAAAGACTTCATAAGGTACCGGTAAATCTTGAACAGTCATTTCATTCTGTGTAGGTATTTTCGTTTAAGAGATTTGTTAATAAATATCTTAAAATTGACAAAAAGGAAACTGACCATAAGATTGTCTTCCTGATCCACCATGATTTTCTGTGTCCGACACCGTTGCCAGTGTGTTATGATAGACCAGCGTATTATAAACATTTAAAAATTCATTTAAGTTTGAGAATCATATGAAAATGTACATTGTAACTTCGGGACCGTCATAGGTTAAACCTGTCTCATATTAAAGAAAAAAAATATGATAAATTAACAATATTATGATCCTGATTAATGCCAATTATAATGTTCATGTGACATTTAAGGTTCTTCTAAATGAAAAATGGCTGCCATGCATTGTCAATACAAAATTTTCAAAAAATACACAGCCTAGATGAAATAAATATTTTGCTCAAATTATATTGAAATGAATGTTTTACAATCTTATCTAAGCAAACTAGAAATAATTACATATAAAAACTCTCTTTAAAGGTAAAATATTAAATATTTGTAAGGGTGTGTTCGAATAGTAGGATTGTAATCAGACGCACCTTACATGTTTATGTAAATAAAATTAAATTAAGACTCATTGTGGGATTTTGAATACTAGCTTGCTCTGGGTAATGGTAAGTTAAATCTAATTAGACAAGTTTTGAACAAAATACATCATTTGCTCAATCTGTGTATTTTTTGAAAGTTTTGTATTGACAATGCATGGCAGCCATTTTTCTTCTTCTTCTTCCGGGTAAGGAACCAAATTCAGTTTTGAATGTACGAGGTTCCGCGAAAAACTATCGCAATGTCGGACAACACAGAAAGTTTTCTCTGGCTATTTACAGGATAAAACTTTCTCTATATATTACAATTAAAACTATGTACAGGGTGTAATTGTCTAAATGTTTGCAGAGCATGCCTTAAGGGCAGCTCTGAATCCATCAACTGTGACAGCGGATGTTGCTGAATTTGGCAGTTGGTTCCATTCTCTAATGGTCCTTGGGAAGAATGATTGTCCGAAGGCGTCTGTTGTGGCCCTTTCTTGGTAGAAGCGGTTTTTACCTCTGGTTCTGCTATCGTTTGGCGTCAGATATTGGTGCCTATCTATGTCTATTAGATCATGTTGGATTTTGAACAGCATACTTAGCCTATTTTGTTTCCTGCGGTCTTCCAGGCTTTCCCATTTTAAAGATGATACCATTTTTGTTACACAGCCAGGTGTGCGGTCTGTGTAGTTGTTATTAACAAATCTTGCTGCTCTTTTCTGTACTTGTTTGATTGCTTTTATTTTAGCCTGTTTCGTGGGGTCCCATACTGTGCAAGCATACTCAAGCGAAGGTCTTACTATTGTTGAATATGCTGCTGCTTTAACCGGTTTAGTGCAGTCTTTTAGGTTACGTCGTATGAAGCCTAGTGTTTTGTTTCCTTTTCCCACTATATTGTCGATGTGTCTGTCCCAAGTTAAATTATTGCTGATGGTAACTCCTAGGTATTTACTTGCTTTAACGGTGTCCAGTGTGTGTCCATGTAATTTGTAATTCGTTGGTATTACAAGACGATTCTTGGGATGTATTCTAATTACAATGCATTTTTTTGCATTGAAGCTCATTTGCCATTTATCTTCCCAGTCCTCTAATGATGTGAGATCTTTCTGTAGTAGGTCATTATCTGCTTGGTTACCGATAGTTCTGTAGAGAAGGCTGTCGTCTGCAAAAAGTTTGGTCTCTGATGATGTTGTTGTTTCTGGCATGTCATTTATGTAGGCCAGGAACAGTAGGGGTCCAAGGACTGTTCCTTGAGGAACACCAGAGAGTACTGGTACTTGTTCAGACGCTGCTCCTTCCAGAATAACGCTTTGCATTCTGTTTTGTAGGAAAGATTTTATCCACCTGTTTGCTTTAGGATTTACTCCGTAGTACTCAAGTTTATGTAGTAGGCGATGGTGTGGCACTTTATCAAACGCTTTAGCGAAATCTAGTAGGATGATATCTACCTGGCTGTTACTTTTTAATTTTGATGCAATATCATGGATGGTGATGATTAGTTGGGATTCGCAAGATCGTCGTTTGCGGAATCCATGCTGTGCAGTTGTAAGAATTTTGTGTTTGTCGAAATGGTCCATTATGCTGCTGTGTATAATGTGTTCTAAGACTTTGCATGTAATGGAGGTAAGTGATACAGGTCTGTAGTTTGATGCTAAATGTCTTTCATCCTTTTTGAAAAGTGGGACTACATTTGCATCTTTCCAATCTTGAGGATCTTCTCCAGTGTTGAGGGATGCTTGGTACAGTTCTGTAAGAATAGGAGAAAGTTGGTCTGCTGCTGTCTTTAGTATAAAGGATGGTATAGCATCTGGTCCAGTTGCCTTATGTGGTTTCAGGTTCTTCAATAATTTGTGGACTCCTTTTACGTTGATTTGTATGTCAGCCATGGTGGTATATGGACTTTTCCCTTTATTTGGGAAGTTGTTCAGGTTCTCTTTTGTAAATACTGACTGGAATTGGTCGTTGAGAATGTTAGCTTTGCTTTTGTTGTCGCTTTGAAGGAAACCCAGTTTGTTCTTTAATGGTGCTACTCCTGTCCATTCCTGTCCTTTGCTTTTGATATAGGACCAGAATTTCTTGGAGTTGTCTTTGTACAGTAGTTGGAGCTGACTTCTTCCATGTATTTCTTATTGGCTTGTCGTACTTCCCATTGTACTTCTTTTCTTAGTCTCTTGTATCTGTTTTGGTCTCTTTTCTTTTTAGTTTTCCTAGCTTTCTTGTGCGCCTTTTGTTTTCGGTAGGTCTTTCGTCTTATTGCTGTGTTCATCCAGTTTCATTTAGAAAAACCTTAAACTGGTCTTTGATGCTGGGACCTATCCAAGTATGTCCAAATGCAGATTGAGGACAGGCAAGCCTGACACTTGCCCTCCCTTTTGACATAAAATTTAGTAAGGAACTGTATAAAACAAGAATGTCCCAGATTTTTAATTTTAATAAATTGCAACCCTCCTGTAATTTCATCAGCCACAGTATCCTTCCTTGTGAAAAGGGAAAGAAGGGATATATATATATTTTTTTTTAATTGTACACAAGCCCCTAAGCATGGTCAACAAATCTTATTTTTGGAGTTTTAAAAATAGCAAAATTTGGCAAAAGCCAAAGCAACTCTTTTCTTAGATTTTGAGAAATAGGCTTTTGTTCATTGAATAAGGGACTTCAAATGGGTCTAAAATGATTTTCTTAAAGATTCTTGATTTGGAATTTTATTGTCATTCACATTTTGATAACCATATCTGTTTCAGTCACTCCAATGCCCTTACCTATTTAGATGACCGGAAAGCGTTTTATGTCATCAGTTAAGAAGTACGCTTATTTCGATGACGTTTATCTTCATTATTTACACCACGCCCCTAACAACCTAATTCGCGTGCAAAATGGCAGTCGGAAGTCAATAAACTTTTTAAATAGAAAAGGAAATGTTATAAAAGACTATTTATTGCAGGTAAACTTTCATTGAAAAGCTTATCATGTGTACAAAAGTCGCTTGAAAACTGAGAAAAGATTTTATATGTGCAATCCATTCAGTAGAATTTTCAAAAGAAAGATGAAAATTGAATTTTAATTTGATTTTAATTAATCTTGCATCATTGAAAATTAATAAGATTTTAATATTGCATCAAAGACAATGTTTGGTTGTTGAAAATATAATTATACAGCTCTAAGAAGATTTTTTTTGAATTACAAAATATTTTTAGCGTACATTTTAAATTTAACTTTTTCCGTCATACGGGTATGCTTATTTAAAGATACTGAGATAATTAAACTAAACAAATTTAGTTTTAATTTTCTCAGTTACTATAGATTTATAAGTGTTTTGTTGTTGTTGTTGTTTTAATTTCTAAATCATATATAATATAACTGCAGCGATGAAAGAAGATAAATTGGCCTACTAATATTCATTGCAATACTGTATATTTTACGAAAGTTCGTTGTCTCGTATTTTGTAACTTTTCGTAGGTTTATTTTAGATATTGACGCTGAGTTGCTTCGGTCATTATTTTGTCATTTTTAAAAAAATGAGTATACAACAATCTTCTATAGACTTACATATATACAATTTTGTCCTCAACTACTGGTACTTTCTTTCTCGGGGTTCTAGGGTGAACATTGATTGAGAAACAAGTCATTTCTTAATGTGCATCATTTAATTTAAGTAATATATTTTTCTAACTTAGCATCATCCAATCCCTGCTTGTTTGTCATGAACGAGGTATGGCCAGAAAACAGAATTTGTTAATTAACAAAAGAAATAGAATATCTTGTAAATAGATACTAAAAAGCTTGTAAACACTGGAAATAAAATAAATTCAGCTTAGGATATTATGACAACCTAGCTTAAATTATGGCCTTTTTTGATACTGTAGATTATTTTCATGCTAAAACGCCTGAAGTTTGAGTTTGATATCAATAGCTTAAAAGTCAATGAATGAAATGCCATTATGATATTTCAGCTCCTATTTGCTCTTGAGATGGCATCAGTGGCCATTGAGCCGCAGCAGGTGGAAGATCCTTGGAAAAATGCCACTGTAAAACGATCTGAAGCAAGACCAAAACACTCATTATTTGGTACTGCACTGGAAGTATTTGATGCAGACGATGTCGAAAGCATCAAAAAGATAAATTTAAATAAACATAAAAATGAACTGCAACCCTGCAAAAAGAATAAGTTAAAGTTGCCCGAATCTCTACGGTCAGAATTGCTCACAGGTAAGTTAAAAAGAAAATGTATCCAATCAGTATAAGATGTACGAAAGCGAAAGAGTGGAAGTGTGTTTGAAAGTTAACTGATTATTATACAATGTTTGTATCAATTTGATTATGTATGTCGTAATGTTTATTTTAATCGAATACGTTATACGTTTATACAATTATAATGCCTATCGGTAAAATGCTTAAAATTTATGAATCCTTAACAGAGATTTTTATCCGAGATTTTTACCTCAACATTTAATTTCAAATTCATATAATCCATATCAATATGTATTTTAAATTATCACCCTTTTAAGCCTATGCGGCGTGACAAATATATTGATTAGGTTTACAATTAAACATTTAATCTTGTGTATGTTTAATACCGTCGATCTGTAGGCTTAAGGTCGTTGTTAGACTTCAGTTATCAACAGATTCCTCGTTGGTAGGTATACATTTTAGCTTGCATAATTAAGTTGCTTTGTCATTTCAACGATGTTTTAACTCAGCGTGCCAATTAAATTTTAATTCATTATCAAGATATGGTACTGTATTCTTGATCAATGATTTTACATTGATTTGTTTGATTCTATGTGATTATCAAACAAGACAAATGGTTCGTTTTGTCGTTGAAAAGAGGTTGCGTAAAATTCAGTTTTAGATTTCAGATAATTTTTTGTCAAAGAATCTGTTATCTTTGTTCTGTGTGATGTTTTGGATAGTTAGAAAAGGTTGTCGATTTTAAATGCTTTAAAATTGAACGGACTCTGTTTCATATAATCATTATGTTCAGTTTTTGTATAAAACATGGGGTTTCTATCCCCCTAACCATCTTTAAATTTTAATTAAAGAGCATTTAAAAGGGTTCCTGTATACAAAAAGTCATGGTGTACGGGATTCGTGGTGTAGGCAAATGTCGTGAAAAAACCCCCAATGAAAATTCGTAGCAGTAGTATTGCAATGTTTTAATTTTGAATTGACAGGATCGGATGAGTATGTTGCAAAGAAAAGGCAAGAATATGAACGTATGAAGGCCTTGTTCAACCAAACAGACAATTCTATCAGAGAGGCCGAGAAAGACGCATTTACATTCAAAGACAGTCGATCTAACGCTTCAAATAGAGGCCCTGTATCAGACCACGCCATTCAGTTAGCAAGAAAAATGAACCGTGTTGGTCTTAATGATAGAAACAGTTATAACTATGACAAATATGGCAACAAAAAACTACCTGCTCACCAATATAGCTTGATTGGAGATATTCTAAGACCCGGAAATGACTTTGCAGCAAGGAGAGAGAAAACTGATGTTTCACCGCGGAGACAAAACACAAACAATAATGTTTTGGAAACATGTATCGGCAGACAACCTTCTGCCCGCGGGGCAAATAGCCCGATGGCTGTTATAGATTTGCCGCCGAATATAAAACATCAGTTTGGAAGCAGAGAATGCGATAAACTTTTATCTGATGAAAAAGTAGTCAAACAGACAATCGACGAACAAGCTAAACAAAGAGCGGACGAAAAGAAAAAGGAAAGGGTCGCAATCACTGCCCTGGAAAAACAACTAAAACCTGAATACGAACAGCTCGGGAACTTCATGAGACAAAATGTCTTCCCCGGCTATACCATGGACCATCATGTCAGTACCACTAAGTCCGTGTTCACTGATGACGTACATCTAAAACGTCATCCGGACCCAGATAAGTGGAGATACCAAAGAGATGAGCTTAGTAAGTTTATTTTACATTAAAAGCTCTCAAAAACACTTTTTTCAACAAACAATACGATGCAGGCGACATAAAAAATGACATTCAAAATGTATATCAGATGTAATAGACATGTATCGTGTTTAGTTGGTTGTGGGTGGTTTTGGCAATAGTGAAACACGAAAATAGTAGAGTAGAGATTGTATTCTTACTAATCCCACCACCGCATTTTAAAACTGAGATAAGAAAAGAAACGTTTATATCTTCAAGAATAACAGACAAAAACCCCAACAGAAATTGATGTTTTTGTCTTTACACATCAAATACAATAATTTATGGAAACGACAGAAACAGACAAACAAATAGTGCAAACATATAGGATTCATTTCAACTATATATCTACATCTATTCCTTTTAAACCTAAAATTAAACACATACAATGCTGTGTATTCGAATATGAACCAAATATTTTCGTTTCATTTCGAAAATACATTATAAATTACGCATTGTATTGATTTTTTTATCATATATTTGGTCTACAACATTTACCCAAGGTTTTGTATCTTTTCTATTTAAATTGATCTAAATTATCTTTTAAATTTTTTATTGGGTTAGAACAAACATTAAAGAATAAATGTCACATTATTTTAGAATTCGATTACATTATATAATTTTATCACTTAACGAGAGATAGTATAGATCGATTTATTCTTCATTTTTAAGCCTAAATTTGTTTGGTCTATAATGCGAAAGGTATGGCTTTTAAATGATCTGAAAATGATAAGACACATAATTCCATTATTGTTGGAGAAGATCCAGTAAAAGTAAAACGCCTGTTGTATATCCAAACTTTTCTCTCTATGATAATATATTCTTTCTTATATATAGAATTTAGAATAAAAAGATGGGCTCAGGTTGAAAAGGTTTCAATTATTCAATTAGTTTAAATTTTGCTAGAGGGCCTTTTGAAATTCTTCAGTAGATCAACGCTCTTGGTGCATTGTAATAATCTTTTAAAATTTTTGGAACTTCGGGGCTTTTTGGTTCATTTATTTTAGGCAAAATATCCTGTTCCCATCTTATTCTTAACCTTCTGCTTACTCTTAACATTGGCTTCGTTTTAGGTACCTGGGCGGAGCACAATGTCATCAATACAAGAATGAAAAAAGCTTGGGAGTCGTACTTTCTGGAGACGGTTGCAAATAAGAAGAAATAGCCGAATCACTTCACACTAACACTTAGCACATACTAGTACATATAGTATTATTAACTCTGTCTTTCAATCATTGTTGTAATTTTACAAATATATTTTATGTGATTCTTGATAAGTTAGGAAATTATTGGTGTTCATGCAGGTTCATGGTCTGAGCACAACGTCTTGAGGGATAGGATGAAGAAAATGTGGGACGAGTATCAAAACTCACAACCAAAAGCTCAAGTCAACTGGGACAGGAACGCCAAAGCGCCGCCAAAACCTGTTTCAAGGGAACCAGTTAAAACTAAACCAAAGAAACCACCAGCAAAACCAAAAGAGACCAAACCTGCTGAACCTGAATTTGAAGAAATTAAATTTTTAACTCCTCCCATAACTCCGCCACCAGAAAAGGTTCAATTGGCACCCAAGGGCAAAGATAAAGAATTCTGGGATTATTATGATAAAGGTGGAGAGAAAAAGTGAAATTGTACATTTTTTTACATATCTTGTGATGAACATGCTGAGATTAAGTGAATTTTTACATGTATGTGTTATAGGGTATATTCAAGATTTTGTTAATAATATTTGCATATGTCTTATCAATACCTCTTTTTTTCAAATGAAATACAAATTGTCAATTGCTTTACATATCGATATTTGTGTATATGCAGTTTAAAATTTCAATATATTTTCATGGATTTGTCCTCTTTATCAATATGTGGGAAGAAGAAAAGGTGTAGGAATGGGGCAATCGAACATTGTTAGTCCGAAAAGGCAAGGACAAATTCTCTGTAGTCATAAAGTCATCACAGAAAACAAATCATACTATAAACAAAAACATTATACAACCGAACCACAATCAAGCTACGTGTGGCTTAGGTCATACTGCTGGGGCGGATCCAGAAACTTTTGAAAAGGGGTTCCACATAAGTCTACTATACTCGAAAAGAGGGGTAAAAATCTATAGGAGATTACCCTTACCGGAAGCAAGAAACATCGCATTAAATGACTGGTAAAATTTTCATAGATAGATAGATAAGATAAATTTATTAAGTCCAATTAAGGGCCCAAGAGGGCATGATGACAAAACATAACAATTACAATTAATTGATGATTGCATACACAAGAATTGAGATTATATTAGCCTTTGACAAAACATGAACAAACACATTTTACAAAAATATTTGTAAAAAAGCTCCAAACATAAAGTACAATCCTAAAAATAAAAAAAATATCACATATACCGGTTTAAAGGAATCGTAATGGCCATGATTTTAGTCGATCAAGGGGTTGCCAAACGTACCTCATACGAAAAAAACAAAACAAATAAATTATTTTTGAGTCAGAAGGTAAACAGCATATTATATTTACACAAATCAACATACCAGTACATACCAGTATTACACAGTGACGACGAGATTGGCGACCGTTTCACATTATTATTGTGTCCTCGTGTGCCTTGCATCAGTGATGAAGTCTTAATAGTTCATATTGAAAATTTGTGAAACCACCAAACTTGGTACCAGGAAACCTTGTCACCAGTGAGTATTGAAGCCACAGAGGTGTTACATCGTATTCTTAATCAACTACTCAATCTATTTTGTTTTTACAAAAAGTCTTCTAGTTGATAATGAACGGTTTTACTTCATAAACAAAATCCAAACAAGCAATTTAAAATGCGTCCGATGACTATTTCATCTAGCAAAAGTTATCCCGAGAGATGCTCTTGCCAAATTTTGTAGCTTCAGGTTACCGAGAACAGCAGAATAAGAAACTAAACCAAAACGTAGTATAGTGAACATCTTGCTAAATTAAGCTTGATGTTCCGTTGGTACTACAGTAATAAACAACTGAAATCATTTTGCGGGACCTATCACTATAAATATGTATTCAAACGAAGGTAGCTAGGTAGGTCTTAAACTTTATGTCTTACCAATATTGCATAATCTTTACATTTGACTCAAGAGCGGAGGACCGATGGCGCCTCATATAAAACAATTTAAACTAACATATCCCTAATTCCAAGATATGCCATAGCTAACTTCAAGATCGACTTTTCTCACTTCAAATATTTCATGAAAGGATTAAAATGAACACGAAAACGTAACACATATATCAACTCCGACTGCAATTAAAATTCAATGAGCTGTATGGCCATTTCGGAAATCAATTCCTCTTCAGCAGCACTGGAACCGGAACACAGGAAATCCACAATATCAAATAAGAGGCTTCCAGGTCCCCGAATCGCTGATCTGACTTCAATGACTGATGGAATGAAAATATTTTGGTGCATCTGAGGCGAAAACTCCAATTAAGGATCAATATATAACTAAACCTTTAAGCAAACAAAGGCTTTTCTTAATTTCTAAACTAGGTTTAATGTGCAAGACAAAAACCTAAAACTTAACAAATAGGGGATTTCATTCTATAGGCAAAAATCATGAAAAAACACTATTTTTTACCTTTAAAGGGCCACAATCTTTATACAAGGTCATCCGACAACTTTGACTCAATTGAGACTTTTGTAGAGCTCAATTAGCTGAAGGTTTAAGCAAGCAACAGCTTTTTTCTATATATATCTGCAATAGTTTTCATTTAATAAGGTCAAAAACATGAAAACCCTTTTAAGGGATCATCTAATAACTTCGACCCAAATGGAGACTTTTGTAGAGTTTTTCATACTGAAAATGGAAGGTTGCTACAGATTTTCTATTATACTTTTTTTATTTTTAAGCCAAAAAAAAACTTGGGTCTGGCGAACTGTTATATTTTTAGCAACGGCGGCCATGTTTCTTGGCTAGTGGTAATACATTTTGCAATCTTGGTAGAGGATATACTATAGATATGTGTGCAAATTTTCGAAGCAATCCCTACTGCAGTTTCACAGGATGAGTTTTTTTTAAAGAAAAGTTAACGACGACGGACGCCAAGTGATGGCAATAGCTCACATGACCCTTCGGGTCAGGTGGCTAAAAATGCTTCAAACCAAACGAAATCTGAAACTGGACATAATCCACTTCCAAGTGCCTGTGAACAAAAAGCCTATGACAAGGTGAGCAACTGGAATTGCAATTTTCAATGGTGACAGTGTTTGTGACCATTAGTCTTCTGCATGACAACAAATATCAAGGCGTTTCCCTCATTAGTAGACTTCAATGTACTAATTAATAAGTTTTAGAAAATTCTAGCAAGGCATTTTATATCTCTGAAATCAATTTCTTTTACAGATTATGCTTTTTGGATTCACAGAATCTACTTGTACTGAAAGCTGTGTTAATGGTTTTTGTAAATATTGATGTTTTTTTCTTAAAATCGAAATTGTATTTAAGACTAAAATATGCACTTAGCACCCATCTAGTAAAAATCCTTCACCAATAACATAACTCCTAAACATCATTAGATTGTAAAACATAGGTAACCTATGGATTACGAAGCTTACCTCGTTGCGCATTATTGTCACTGAGTGGGAATTTACTTTAATTTTTCAATCGATACAAAAAGAAGTCACAGCCAGGATCTGAAGTATGCATCTTGCTAACCATCTCTAAGTACACCATACCATACCACTTTAGATGATGTGGTATTTGTCGGTAAGCAGGTACAGACTTTAACCATTCTTCTGTAAGTGGACGTTTATACGGAAAATATAGGTCACAGACTCACAGCCAGCATCCAAAGCACGCATTGTGCTAAGCATCACTAGGTGCACCTACCATAGCAATATCATTGATGTGGAACTTGTCAGTAAGGGGGAATGGACTTTAACCATTCTTCTGAATGTGGTCATCCATGCGGAAAATATAGGTCACAGCCAGCATCCGAAGCATGCATTGTGCCTAACATCACTAGTTGCACCTACTATACCAATATCATTGATGTGGCACTTGTCAGTAAGCGTGTATGGATCAACCATTCTTCTGTTAATGGTCATCCATGCAGCAAATATAGGTCACAGCCAGCATCCGAAACATGCATTATGCTGAGCATCACTAGGTGCACCTACCATAGCAATATCATTGATGTGACACTTGTCAGTAAGTGGGAATGGACTTTAACCATTCTTCTGAAAGTAGTCATCCATGCGAAAAATATGTCACAGTCAGCATCCGAAGCATGTATTGTGCTTAGCATCACAAGATGCACCTTCCATACCTATATAATTGATTTGGCACTTGTCAAGCATGTATGGATCTTAATCATTCTTCTGTAAGTGGGTGAAGACGCCGACACCGGGGGTATCACATAAGCCCACCTCACAAGCTAATAATCTGTCACTCAACAAGAGGCTCCCAGGAGTCAGAATCGCTTAGTTTAAACATATTTATTTTCCCTGGATTGGGAAACAAGCTTAATGCTTATATGAATCCCTCTCCAGCTAGCAGATCGCGAGTGTGGCCTTTGTAGCGGCCTCCATTGAGCCTACTCTTATGGAACTCTACAAAGTGGTTTTTAACGTGCATAGGGTATTGCTCTCCCATACACGGGACCTTTTTTCGTCCCTTCCAAAGGATTAGCATCGGTTCTTGAGACCATCCTGGCAAATGGTCTCAAGAGAGAGTCGGAAAATTGGTTCATGAAATTTTCACCCCTGACGAGGATCGAACCACGAACCTGGTCATGATGTCAACCCTATGGAGACTTTTGTAGAGCTAAATGAGCTGAACATTTAAGCAAGCAACAGCTTTTCTGTATCTGCAATACATTTGTAATTTTCATTCTATAGGCCAAAAACACGAAAAAACGCTATTTTTCACCTTTAAGGCTCATGTGACAACTTCGACCCTATGGAAACTTTAGTAGAGTTAAATGATCTGAACATTTAAGCAAGCAACAGCTTTTCTCTATCTGCAATACTTTTCATTCTATTAGTCAAAAAACACTATTTTTGGCCTTTAAGGGGCTGTAACCCCTATAAGGGGTCATCTGACAACTTCGACCCTATGGAGACTTTTGTAGAGCTAAATTAGCTGAACATTTAAGCAAGCAACAGCTTTTCTCTATCTGCAATAGTTTCCATTCTATAGACCAAAAACACTTTTTTCGCCTTTAAGGAGCTGTAACCCCTATAAGGGGTTATCTGACAACTTCAACCCTACGGACACTTTAGTAGAGCTAATTGAGCTTAACATGTAAGCAAGCAACAGCTTTTCTCTATCTGCAATAGTTTTCATTCTATTGGCTTCGACCCAATGAAGAATTTTTGTAAAGCTTTAATGAGCTGAACATTTAAGCAAGGAACAGCTTTTCTCTTATCTTCTATAGGCCAAAAACACTATTTTTTGCCTTTAAGGGGCTGTAACTCCTGTTGGGGGTCATCTGACAACTTCGACCCTATGGAGACTTTTGTAGAGCTAAATGAGCTGAACATTAAAGCAAGCAACAGCTTTCCATTAGGTGCAATGGTTTTCATTCTATAGGCCAAAAACATGTAAAAACAATATTTTTCACCTTTAGGGGGCTGTAACCCCTATAAGGGGTAATGTGACAACTTCGACCCTATGGAGACTTTAGTAGAGCTTTTGATTCTGGGGAGTCTAAGATCCTTCAGATTTTTTCTATCTGTTATGGTTGCTGAGTTATAAGCCATTTTAAGTGAGGAGTGATATTACCCTATGTTCTTTTTTTAGTAACAACAGCCATGTTTTTATCAAATCATTTTAAAATGAGGATTGTTTATTGCCAACATGTCACATATCATTCCTGCAAAGTTTCAGTTAAATTGGTTCAGTGGTTTCAGAGAAGATTTTTGAAATTGTTAAAGGACGACGACGGACGCATAGTGATGACACAAGCTCAAATGGCCTTTGGACAGGTAATCTAACAATGACATGATTTTGTTTAACTGGAAGTAGGTGAGCAAAAGACCTGAAATCAAATTCCACTTCATGACACCCCACGCTGATACTGTATACCAAATATCAAGGGGCTGTGATAAATAGTCCCTGAGAGAACTGTTATTATTTTTTTTCCCATTCCACCTGACATTCAACATTATGTAACCCAGATTTTTTACTCTGTTAAAACCCTTACCATAAAATTAGTGAGTTTGTTCTAGAGTTTAACTTAGTGTAAGAATTTAACACCTTTTTTAATGCACAATGGACAATCACAAAGGTGGAAGAAACTACACTACCTAGAGAATCCAACACTGATCTTTGGTAGACAACTTATGAACCCAATTACACATGGTGTGCAATTTGTTTCTAATTTAAAGAACAAGTCAACATAAAGTTAAAGAAAATAATGTTGCAAACATGGTGAAGTAACAAAAACACAGGTTTTATTCATATGACAAATTTCTTTGTCTTTTTTAATATTTTTTAATAATTTTTCCAGCATTTTTGACTTTTGACCCTGATGCTTAGCCTTCAGACATCTACCCAACACATTTTAATTCATTGGTGACATCTGTGACCATAGCAACAAGGCACAAATATACATACTGTACAAAAATAAGACTTTCACACACTAAAACTGTCTTGTCTTGATCGAAAGCCAAGTTCTGAGGCCCATCACATGATTGATATCACATTGGAGTCATGTGACTGCTGTTAAGTATTTTCTGTTTAGGTCAACCATTTTAATGCTGACAAGTTACTCACTGACCAGAGAAGAAACACACAATACATATCGCTAGTAAAATTATAGTCATAATTTGATAAATCATGAGCACAGCTCAAATAAACCTTTATAAAAATGTTCCCTCCCCAAAAATATAACCTTTAAAAAAAAATCTTAATTTATAATAAAAATATAAGAAGTAAAGCCTGCCAAAAGTTTATCTTAGTCAGTTCTAGAAGATATATATTGTGTGTTCCTCCTTCACATTTTCTTAATTTAAAGTATCTGCTCCACTGATTAAATTAGAATGATCAGATGCCAACACACATTTACACCGCGACATTACACACTGCCAGTCTTGTCAGCTGTTCAGTCAGACCTTAAGTAACGGTGGCCATTATGAATGAACAAACTCATAATCCTAAGTAGAGAGTAATGTGGGCCAGTCAATGTATGAAGTCATCTGTTCAAGATGCAAGGCATGAACCATGACAAATAGTTTTCTTAACCTACTGTTGATTCATTGAAATGTCAGAAACAAAATTTTACAAAAGAAAGTTAGATGATTTAAATTGTGTATAATTTAAATGTTGAGAGATCTAAAAGCTTCAAAGAAAAGTTCAGAGCTTAAACTTAAAGGAATACAGGAAAAATCTACAAAATCCAAGAAATAATTGGATACTTTAGCACTAGTTCGGCTGTAAGATAAATTTGAACTGCATGATTCATAAATTGCTAATCTGCATGATCAGAAGTACATTTTTCCTGTTAAAATTACCATTAGTTAGATAAACGATCATTCTTTTAAATATCTGTAAAATACTCTCATGAAAGAACCTTTAGTCTAATACTTCAAAATACATCAACACAAAATAAAGACACATAAGACAACTCGGTGGTACAAACAAAATATAACAAAACTTTGAAAAACTTCATAATTCATCTATCTTTTTGATATTAAAACAAATTAGTACATGATATGTTAAAGGAATTCATCTGTAAGCACTATTTTGTATTACACATTATTTTTTAAACTTTACATGTAAAAGTCATAAAAACATAATGTTTGACTAGGAATTGATATCTTTTTAACAATACTCATTTTTTTTTCTCAAAACAGTAACATAGGTACTGGTGCTACAAACAGTCAAGTAACATTTCTGATAGCCAATGCCCCTTTTAAGGCAGTACATATATTGCAAAAATTTGGGTCAGAAAAATAGAAAACTACAAGCTTTTAAGCTCAAAAGTCTTAAACATATGTTATATATTGCATGTCTTTGTCAATTCTTCTTTTAACTGTTTAAAGCAAATATTCAAAAGTTAAAAACTGTTTGAAAAAAGATGTAAATATATTTTGTTACCTCAACATTGAAAAGCTACGTTTTCATAAACTTAATAAATTTCCCAAAATTAATAAGAAGTCATGGATAAGCAACTAATACCAAAAACTTTTCTTCTTTCCGAAAAGAATTTTTAAAGAGTTTGATTCAGAGTTATTAATCATTTATGTTTAGTATGACAAATGGTAAAGAGTCAGAAAAGAAAAAAAAATATCACCGTAACAAGATTTGAAATCTCAATCTCTGATTCTATTCCTAGTATAACAATAACAGAAAAAAATTATGGTCCCTTGTAAAAAAAGTACAATACCAATACAAATCATTGCGTTAGGACTAGAAACACCTTTTACATCATCATTTTAAGTATCAGTGGAGCACCTTAACAACTCAGCAGAGCCAACCTCATTAACAACCGTTTGCATATAAAAATGAACCATGACTTCTCTAAATGAACCTGACATTCATCTCTCCATACAAACATGAGAATTGTGAGATCAGATATGGCCGCATACCCCATTCATATCACAAAAAGTTTATAACAAAGATGAAGGTAACCGTCCCTGCGTGTTGCTATGGCAACCATAGCAACGAGTAATTTTTGGTCATCACTGCTCACAATACTCTTATCAGACTCAAAATGGCAGTTTTAAAACAGATCCACGTTAACAATAGGTAGACATTTGGACATTAGCTCTCTTAGTTCAAATCTCGATCTTCTAAGTATCTGTATTCAAATGTAAACCCTTCTTTTTTCCGCTGGGCCCACTTCTCGTAGTCAAAGTAAATGTATGTGCCCTGAAATTATAAACATATATCATTAAATTTCTTTACAATATCTAATACATGTACTTTGAAACCTGATTAAACACCAAAACCAAAACTTAAACATTCTTTTTCATACATCTATTCTACTATCTATTTTATGTGAAACATTTTCACCATTTTTATATGTACTCTGGTGTTGTTCTTTCATAATTTAAGAAAATAGTATACCAGATGTATAACAGCAATCATAGTACTGTTTCTTTGCATTAAATTTCAGATTCTTTTAAAGGATTTTGTGTCAGAAATATTTACCCAACATCCCTCCATTTTCAGTTCTGTGTTTAAGTAGTAGTTTTGATACTTTCGACAATCCTTTTAACAATTGGGATTAATCTGATTATACTTTTGCAATTTGTTTACAAATCTTCAGCTCAGTCTTTAAAATAAGGATTTGTAATTTGGTTGCACGAAACATGAATTTTAAGCTTTTGTCCTTTTTAAATATCCATTACAAAACTGATCCAAATTTCACTTGCCCAAAAGGAGGGGCAAGCAGGCCAGTGCTAATTTCGCACAATTTGTTCTCACTAATAAAAAATTTAAGAGGAATATTCTAAACCTGTTCATAATCTTCTGTGATGGTCTTTGGTTCTTCGTGCCGTTGAAACCACATCATGTATTTGGTATGAAATCTCCATGACTGTTTCTTCAAAGCCTTTGCTGCCAGATATTGAGCCTTTGTACCCTAGACATAAAGATTAACTAATCAGTTAAACACAAAATGTAATTTTATGTACTAGTATGCAAAGGAGTACTGTAATGAGTGATATCATTATATAAGTTCAATAGCTTAAATTCATCAAAACACACTGATGTCCAGAATATTCAGTTTAGTATAATGGTAATAACAAAATTCCCAAACTTGGAGGATCAATCTCAATGTCCAAGAGATGAGACAAAACAAGGAAGATATACTTGAAAAATTTGAACATTGCATAGTCCTGACATGGTACAGGCATTTCAAAAGAAATGGTGGGTTAAACCAGGTTTTATGGCACGCCAACCCTCCTTTTTCCATTGCGATCTTAGGGTCAGGTAACACAAAACACAACATAGTTGTTACTGCTAATAAAGAATTATTATCCCCGTGTTTATATTGGTACTCCTTAATGAAATTAGGTAAACTACAACTTAATCCCTCTATTGAAATTTGCAACAATGGAAGATGATTACCGTGATCAGTTAAATTGACATCTATACAGAGGAGATTAACTTGTTATGGGTATGAATTTTTTTGCTTGAAGGAAAAAAACTCCTACACTAAGGAAAAAAACTCCTACACTGTAGGAAGAAAACTCCTACTCTGAAGGAAGAAAACTCCTACATCAAAGATGGTAATATGACCATCAATTTGATAGTTTTTTCCTTTTCAAATCAAAATCTGTTTAATATAATGTTACACTAAGGACAAAATCTTTTTACTTATGCATCATTTACATTTTACACCATCAAAGACCATACCATTTGATTCACATAGAATTGAAAATACATGTATAACATGAAGCAAATATGGAAACCGCTTCTGCTCATATTTTATTTCCCGTAATGGGAAATTTCAATCCTGATATGGGATATTGGCAAACACTTTTTTTCGGAAATGGAATATTTGATAAAAGATTGGGGGGGGGGGATATTGGTACCCCTTCTAAACGAGCCCAAAAACTATATATACAGATAGACACTTAAACAGTCAATGTAATCTAAAGTCATTCAACAGTATACTTTCGATAAGAATGACCTCGTTTATGACTAAAAATGTATAAGAAATCTGAATAATCAGTAATATCAGATATTTCAGATATATCTGAGGACAAACTATGATGAATAGAGTTGTAAAAACCATAAAAAAAAATTTATTATTAAAGCATTTCATAAAAAAAATATTTTTAATATGCTAAAAGTACTCTGATATAGAAAATAGTTTTTAATAACAAGTATTTCCTAAAAAAAACATGTAACCTACTACAGGTAGTCTGTATAGCATTTCATTAGTTCAGTTCGTACTATTCAATTTCTACAGGTAAATTTTTCAAACAGGTAAAATTTTCATACAGGTAAATTTCTCTTTCCTAAAACAAGATGATCTTGTTTGTATAGCTGTTACTTTAACTGATCAAAGAGATCAAGTTCCATTGTTGCAAATTTCAACAGAGAGATTATTCTCAAGTTTACCAGAGTTCACCGGGGTCATGCAACCCAAGGTCGTGGATTGTTAGACTGTACTTGCTATAAGACATGAAAGGATAAAAGAACATGAAATTACTGATTTCTTTTTAATTTTTTGGTAGTATGGTCATCTAATTAAATTTTGTCTACTGAGTTTGTATTGTATATCAGAGATCCAGATAAGATTTTCTTAATTGGGTTTTTTACCCACTTGGTAACTTATAGTATTGGGTAATTTCTTTTTATGTCACTTTTTAAATTTTTTTGACCCACTCAAAAAATAGTTAATTGGGTTTTTCACCCACCTAAAATGTATTGAATTGGGTTTTTATGTTGAAAAATAAAACACAGTGATAATCATGGTTTAAATATATTTAATGTGTTATCAACACTGTTGTTTTGCAGATAGCATAGATCTTATTAAAGAGCAGGTGATACATAATAAATAAAGCAACAAAAATATTGTAGTCCTTAAACAATGGAAATCGTATGGTTATGATAATAGAAAATAGCTTCATTATAATGACAACACATGGTCAGGTTCAGCCAACATTTTTATGTGTACATTAAAAACAATTATTACAGTTTGGCTCTACCACAAAGTATAATAAATAAAAAATAGATGATTATTTTCAACCAAGTTTCCTTTGTAAGAATAGCTGAACTAATAACATTAAAATTAATTGCAACAGTGAACACTAAGGCTGTTATGCGCACACACATTTTCAGTTACACTAAAGACTGGTCAGAGTCTCTCTAGATTGACAAAACATGAAAACCTAAACATATATCATGTTAAAGAGGATTTAAGCGAATGAAACAGAATATAGCTGATTTAAATATTAATAACAAAATGACCAATGGCAATTTGACCATTATGGATTACTTAAAATAGTACTTTTTGATTCACCAATATAAACACTTAACATGCTGAGCCCTTCAACAGTCAATTATCTTATTATTACAAGTACAATTTGTACAAATATACTATTTTAATTGAAAGGTTCAGGGGGGCCTCTTGTTTCTATAACAATACTTTAGGCTTTCCATTAGAGTCATAATTGAGGAAACAGAGCTGACATACTGAACTGTCAGCCCAGGAAAAATCAAGGAAACCATTTTATTTTTTATTGAAATTGATTGTAAAATCCGGAAATTTAGTTCCATCTCTGTCCGTGTTTGTTTCAAGACTATTAAACTTCCACTTCCTCCATCAAATGTAAACAAAAAATATGTGATAGAGCATTTAAAAATCCATCAACATCGTTTCTATTTCTCAATAAACGCGTACATAGTATGTTTGGTTTGATAGAAAATTATCAGATGGCTTCAGATTTTATCAGATTTCTGAACCATTATTATTTAGGGAGAGATATAAACTGGGAACAAAAAACAAATCTCTGTAAAAAAGAGCACCGTATGTAAACTGGTATCGGCTCCCTTGTTTATCTTCAAATAACAGCGGGGTACCAGGCTACACTGAATGCAGAAAATATACAATGCATTCGGAACACCTTGGCCGTTATGTTATTACATAATCAGAATTACGCAACTTTGTGTATTTATATGAATGAATTAACGCAACGACTGAACTAATTTATACGCTCAAAGGGTGAATAAAGCATGCTTCTAATAATGAAATGCGTTTTCTGTCTTACCTTTTGCGTTTTGCAACGCAAGGATATGAAATAGATTGGGTTTTATGAAAATTTAATTGCGTAATAACGCAAATACGCAGCTTATCTGGAGCTCTGGTATATGGATTTCGATGTTGGAAGGCTCCTTAAGTACTTCTTGGCTCGAATGCTCTATGAAATTGTCATTGAACAACAAGGTACATATTTATGAGACATAAGCTCAAAAGTAAGTGTATGAAAAGTTTTACTGTGACTTATTATATAAACTGGGACATCTTTTACATAGTTTTTTTTCAAACTGGACTCATTTTTTTAAATGTTCTGTATTTATTTGAAAATAAAACAAACCAATTTTTATTGTGTGAGGGAACAATAAATAATGAATTGATTCAAATTTTGAAAAACAACATCTAAATTCTCATATATATCGAAATTTATATCAGCACACAAGAAATCAATTTTGATGTTTACTGTGGATTCATTTATTTTCGTGGATACCAATTTTCGTGGTTTGATGGAAAAGGATCAGTTCAAGGATTCTTAAATTCATGGTTTTGAACACTGCAGCATACAGATCAATGTTAAATTTCCTTTTTGTGGGACATCAATTGTCATGGGTAAAGGCCACCCATGAAAACAACCAAAATTGGTACCCCACTAATAATAATGAAACCACATTATTTAGGAATGAAATTCCTTAGCATTAAATAAACTTAAATCTATTTTCCAAGATTTAAGAACTTCCATGAATTCCTGAGAATTGGGTTTTAAGAATTGATATCTATACCAAACCTGAATTATGCTGGACTTACCTCCATGTAATAGAAAATAAAAAATAATGTTTCTGTTGATAGTCGTTGAAAGTATTCCACTGAGTCTGCATTGGGAGGTGGAAGTTGAGGATAATAGATTGGTGTTATGACTGGATTACGGGGAAGATAATGCCTGCAAATAGAAAGGTCATCATGGATTAAGACCAGCAGAAAGTAGATGATTAAAAAATATGAGAAATGAAGCAGTGATTCAAAAAATGCTATGTCAGAAAAATTTCCCACTTGCCACTAATTTTTATTCAGGTACCTCCAATATATTTTTTTTAACATGTACAATTTTTTTTATGAGAAAAAGGTAAATATCTCCCACCCACAAAGTAGTGTGACTTCTCGGTGGGAATTTTTTTGAAAACAGCCCTTAGTACATTGTACTATGGTATAAATCATAAGTATATAAATAATATTGTATGATTGTGTATCTTTTGTAAATATGTTATTTGAAACAATATTCAAGTGTCCTAAGAGTAATAAATCCTGAACATCATTGATAGGAAATTGTTTTTTTTGGTTTAAAATATTGCAATAATTGTGCTGTTTAATTGTCCTGTATTTTTTTCTCCATGTCATGATTCCCAAGTCTTATAATCTTCTTATTTTTGCTATGAAATCCTTAAAAGCTTTTATATGTGAAGTTAGTACTACAAGAACTTGAACAAACCAAATAAACCAGAGAAAGTTTTAAATTGTTAACCTGGAATCAACTTGTTTTGTTTTATCCATAATATCATGTGTGCATATTAAGACTATCTTTTAATTATTTTTATTTACCTGATCCTTTCTGAATCAGAGGGGTGTGGCAGATGATGATAAGCAGCCTCTAACATTGTTAATTGATAAAAATGTTCTCGACTTAATGGCACTGGCCCCAAAGGAGCTACACCTAATAGAGGATACAGTCGTATTGTTGTCGTTTGTGGATCTGCCGGCGAAGGCGATGTCGGTGGAGGAACTTGAGGTGCTACTGACGTTATCACTGTGGAGTTGAACAGCACTGAAAAGAATAATGGTACAGGTATTATAAAATCTGTCAGTCAAAAATGGCCAGATTTCGTTAAACAGTAAGTAGGTGAGCAACAGACCTGAAATCTAATCCCACATTATGGGACCCCACCACGATGCTGTATACCAAATATCAAGTGGCTGTGATTAGTAGTTGCTGAGAAAAATGTTACGCAAATTTCGTTTCCGACCCGCCCATCCATCAACCGACATTCACCATTTTATAACCCGGAAATCTGAATGTCTTATGAACAATTATGTGAATGTTGGTGTAAATGTTGTTTTTGATGCACTAGGCCAATATATGGATGTCTGTTTCAATAGTGGAGGAAATCCAAGTACTTTGAGGAAACCACAAACCTTAGGCAGGTAACTGTGGAAATTGATTACATTCAGGTGTGAAAGCTCAAAGCCAGTCTTAAAAACCTGAAGAGGTTTTTAAGGGCAGCAAGACTAATAAGACTAAGGCTCACTGCTTCATATAAAATTTTGATGTCCCCCCCAATAAAGTATTATTTGGTAGTGAGAAAACAATCCCATGTAACATTAAAGAATTTAAAGGTTCTTATACTTTTGTTTTCTAAAGAAAGTGATTTTTTTTGGGGGGGAAAGGGGGGGGGGGGGCAATTTTTGGGGTCCTTTTCTCAAGTTGCATCAAATTAAATTGGATCAAATTTAATCATGGTAATAACAGGAATATTTTTATTACCCCTTGAATCCGTTGATATTGATACTGTGTCTGAAGACGACGTTGACGACGAAGGTATCTGGTTCTCCAAACCCGCATTGACTACTGCTTGCTGAGCTATGGACTTTAATGATGACATGGATTCTGAATTGGAGTCAGATTGAATTGAACTCTGCAATGAATAGAATACAAATGTGAATGATTAAGAAAGTCACATTCACATAAATTATCCTCAGACAATATGGGAGACCAGATGATTACCAATGAGTTAAGTTTTCATACAACTGATCTGGAACTGGAAATTACCGTATAGCGGGTAATTTTCGCGGTGTGCAAATTTCGTGATTTCCTACCAAATCACAAAGTTGTTATTTAAGCGGACATTTATTTTTCACGATTTAATAAATTTCTTAATACAAAACATGTTGATTCTATTTTACACGGGTTCTAAATTTCGCGATAGGTTAATGGTCGCGAATATAGCAAAAATTAGAACTTCACGAAAATTTCCCGCTATACAGTACAAAAGCAGAAAGTCGTTTAGGAATCCCTGACATCCTTTTTAAATTCTTAGCTTATACTAGTGAGTGGTGAGTGAGTTGGTGTTATACGCCCTAACAATGCTATAAAGTTATATAAGGTTGATTTTAAAAAATCATGGTATCATTTAAATTCTCTAGTCTATATATAACACCAAAAATTATTATATTCAATAAATCTGTAAATATTTGACACTTGAAATTTGCAACAATTTGTCACAAAAAAATTAATTGTGGCCTTTGAAATTTGAAATGATTTTCCAAGTTATAAAAGTTCAATTTTGTTTAAAGTATTTCCGCATAGTAAAATTTTGTAAATATTGGAACCTCCCTTGTAGATTTACAGTTTTAGCTTTTACATAGTGTTGATAGAAAATAACAGACTGACATTATGTTAAAACTATAGGAAGTGGAACCCCAGACAAAAGGAAGGTGATAATTATATGAGTACAAGGATTTTTTTCTTTAATATGTTTGGTTAATCATTTCTTATGGCTTCCAAGCAAATATTAATCATACTTCAGTAAGTTCACATAATTTGAAATAATCTTTTTAGGGGGTCTGGAAAGCTATATTTCAACATTTTGGCAGACAAAATTCAAGAGACTTTCGAAGACTATTCATAAGTATTATAGTAATTTTGATCAATGAAAATAGTAAAAAAAATTCTGATGATAATACTTTCTGTGCAACAGTTCACACACAACGGTTTGATTTTCCTACTATCAAATCTCCAGGATTTTCAAGGATAAATTTTCAAAGTTTTTCTAAAATATTTCAAGGTCATTTCAAGGTGGCAGTGACATTGAACTTACAAAATTGAAATCAAAGGTTTTTCCAAGTTTCACATAACATTATGTACTGATAAACTAAGCTGTGCAATAGTGATAGGGCATCTATTTTTTTTGGAGGTCATGATTTGCATAAAGTGGTACATTAATTCTCAAGGAACTTTTATTTGAAAAGGGTGTTCAGGTAAAAGCATATTTAAGGTTGTAAGTGCCCATCCCAATAAACTATGTTCAAATGATATTACCAATGGGTCTCTGATGGCTTTATACCAAGTAAGCTGGAAGAAATAAAGGTCACAATATAGTACATCGAAATGAATATTGATCAACAGTTCCCCCAATAATTGCAGCTTATAAATAGTGGGTGATAAAAATGAAATAACTTTGTGCGCACAATTATAGGAAAATAACAAGAAAATTAAAAAAAAACCAGCAAGTGCCTAAGAAATAATTTGATAACTGGAAAACTCCAACTTTAGAGGACATTGTGTCAAATATAAGAAATTTTCTAAGTTCAGGGTTAAAAATGGCATGCAAAGATAGTTTGCTTTGTCAAAACACATGCGTTATTACACAATAAAAAATCTATACACTAATATAAATAAAAAAATATCAGAAAAATAATACTCACCAAAGGAACAAACTTTCTCTTTGTTTTTAAAGTTTTTCTGACAGTGTTTTTTTGAAAAAGTAAACTCAATCTAATTTAAACTAATTTAAAATATTGTTTTCTTTTCTAATAAAGTAATGTCAACTTTTACATACATGTAAAGAACAATATCAAAATGCTTCCGAAAACAGGACAGTTGTGTGATTTCAAGAATAGCTGGTTTGATAAGATGATCCCAATATGGAATCAAGAATGGTTCGATCACATTTTAGATTGTGTTTAAATTTTTCAAACTAAAATGAAAACATATATAGTTTCATCTTACATGGATTTATTTTTTGTCCACAGAAAGTTTAATCCTTGTGTGAGAATGTGAGACACCCTCCTTTTGGCTTACATTGATATTTTGAGGTTTCAGTAAAGGCCCTGCAGCACTTGATGGTCCATTCATCACCAGTTTTATGTCTGATTTAGTACCATTTGATGCCGACGACACAAACACTGAACTACTAGCACTACTAGATCCCATGAACGATACACTTGGCGAAACAGACGTGATATTATTCACTAACGGTGACGCTACTCTTGGTATCCCAGAATTCATTGAGACAGAGTTTGTTATTACAGGTGACATTGATGAGTTACTAGATAAACTTGGGATTCCTGAATGCTCCAATGAGTTCTGAAGGTTCTTTAGATCTGAAAAAAAACCCAAAGTATTGCCAATTAAGTTTACAAAATAACCATTCCCAACCTTTAATGCTGAAATATAACAATCTCATTTATTTCAATGTAAGAATTATAATAGAACAGTATAATAACCTTTCATTTAAATTAAAAAAATATTTTCTAAACATTTAAAGCATTGTCCTATTCCCTTTTTTATTTCCAAGCTTCATTAACAAAATCTGTCAAAGTAAAAATGTCCAGATTTCGTTAAACAGGAAGCAAGTCAGTGACAGACCTGAAATCCAATACCACTTTATGGGACCACACCCTGACGATGTATACAAAATATCAAGTGGCAGTGATTAGTAATTGCTGAGAAAACTGTTACGAAAATTTCCACATCTGCCAGACATTCACTATATTATAACCCAGATTTTTCACTCCCTGAAATCGGCCAAAAATGAAGACACATCTGATTAACATAACAAAGTTGAAGATAATATCATAAGCTGACAGGCAAGTATTGCTCTATTCAACCAGCTAATTCATCTTATACATGCACTGCAACCAGGATATATGCTGCAAGCAATAAAACGGGGGTACATTAAACTTTCAGTAACAGACAATGACATCTCCCAAAACCAGCATGCATTTCTTTGTCAACATGTAGCTTCCATTTGAATTTCATATTTTTTCAATCTAAAGCAGTCGTTAGATAAGTTTAGTAGATAACAGATATTTTTATTAATTTGAAACAAACTTAAAGGAGATCAATCTGTATTCATATTACATTACTCTATTTATTAACCTGGTTGGTCACGGGTCAATTATTTGGGACTTCTTTGTTTAAATCCCACCTAAAAGACCGAGAATATTAAGCTCTGCCCAACCTTGTTAATAAAATAGAGTAATTAAGCCTGCCAAAAAAAAGTGAAGCAAAGTAAGACAAAGGAAAAGAAATCTGCAAAAAAATGAATATATCATAGACATACTGTAACTAATAGCTCTTGAAGTTCTAGCCAACCCATAACCATCTTCAAACAGAGAGAAAGAGAGAAAGAAAGAGAGATCTTACCCGATTTATTTGTAAAATCATTAAAAGCTAAAAGCTTCATAGCAGCAGAGTTACGCTGCCAAACAGAAGAAGAGTTGTAAAGTCTCGGAAAGGGAAACCCTAAAAAATAGCATTTAAGAGTGAAAAAAAATAATTGTGTCTAGCATTCGAGTAAAGAATTAAGAGTTCCTACAGCAAAGCCTGAAAATTAATAGACATAAAGAGATAGAAATAAAGAAGAAAACAAGAAACATGGGTACAAAGAAGAGCCAAATCTTACTTGACATCCACATAAAAAGAAATAAAGATTTCCAATGGAAATTATTATAAACCATATTGCAATAAAGACAAAATAAATTTAAAATAAGAGTGTTAAAAAGTCAAAGAAATAAAAAGCAAAATTAGTATAGAATACATGTAGAAGTTTGAAATCAAAGTTACTAGATAACACATCACAGTCAATGCACTTTATCTGTTTCTTGTAATTACCAAATACTAATACCAACCTATTAAGCTAGGCTGTGATGTAGTTGTTGAGTCAGACAGTAAAGGTTGAGGGATGTTAGTTTCTGTCCGATGGTTGCTGTTATACCAACCTGTTAAACTAGGCTGTGACGTCGTTATTGAATTTGATAATAAAGGTGGAGGGGTTGTAGTTACTGGACGATGATTGCTGTTGGTACTTTCAATCGAGGAATTCCTGAAATTAAATTTAATATACGAAATCAATTCATGCAGTCACCTTGTATCTTTATATCATACCTTATTCATTAAAAATCTGTCAAAGTCAGAAACAGACCAAATTTGTTAATCAGGCAATATGTGAGCAACAAACCTGAAATCAAATCCCACCATATGGAACCCAGTGCTGATGCTGCATACCAAATTTTAAGAGACTGTGATAAGTAGTTACTGAGAAAACTGGTATGGAAGTATTTCCCTGCCTGCATCTCACCATTTTGTAACCCAGATCTGTCAAAAATTATAACTTCTTAACAAAGAAAAAAGAATTCTTAAACTTTTTTGTTAACATATTTTTGCAATATTTTTTTAGATGGAAGAAGCCTTGGAATTTTAATTATGTTAAAACTTTTTGTGTTGAAGCAGTAATAAAAAATATGTCTTTAAAGCTAATGAAGCTGTTAATATTTTTTTCAAACTTAGATTTTCTTTACCCATGAACCTTACCCTGTGAACAATTTTGAAGGCGTGGTCGCTACTTTGTTGCTTGTTGTTGATGATGTTGAGTTGTTTGATGATGTGGGTGAAGATATCAAGGGCGTTGATTTATTATTTTTCTGAAACAGAAGTCACATTGATAAAAAACAACATCAATTTTATCAATTTGCTTATCTATTAAATTCTATCAAACATTTATAAACAGTTATCAAATTGAAACAGGTAATAAACAGAATTACAACCAGGGTGCAAAATTAAGCCATTTGGAGAAAAATGTTCATTAAGTCAATTTAATCCATATAATTTTATTAAAAAAAGAATTTTGTTACATGAATGTAATTAGTAAATGCTACACAAAAATATAAGTTTTTCACAGATTCAAATGAAGTTAAGATTAACTTCATGGAAAAATAAAATGAAGATTTTTTTAACAGATTTTTTGTGCATGAGTTATGAGAGCTCATTATTAAAGAGAGGTCATATTAAATGAATATAGTAAAATGAAAAAAAAAAACCAAACACATCTTCCTTTTGGTGCTAATTCAAAACTGAATATAATAAGGAAAGATACCATTTGGTTAACACAGCACAATAATGTGTATATTCACCTAACACGAAAGCAGTTTGATGGAGTTAATAAGAATAATGCTATTATAAAAGCTATTTAAATAATTTCATAACATTCTTTTCTACATGTGCATTTGAATTACATATTCTATAAAGCTGCAAGTCAAAGCAGACCAGAAATGACAGGAAAATATGATAGTTGTTCCATATAAACAAACCAAGAGTTATACTTAAGGGGGCAAATGCTGCATAATAAAACAGAGGACTTTAAGAGACATCTTGCAATTCTTTGACCTTATACTTAGGTCATGCATGGAATCTTAAGTCACTGTGACAACCAGTTGCTGAGAAAACTGTTGTGAATTTTTCTATTGATCACTAATGTTTAAAACAGATTAGGCTAGTGAGCAGGATTTAGACATGTCACAGACCTAAAACTAACTTGAAAAAGCAGTGATAAGCACTTGCAGAGAAATCGGTTGTGCAATTTGGTGAACAGGAAGTAGATAAAGGACAGATCTAAAATTGGTATTTATGATAAAAGAGCTCAGGCCCAGGTTTTATATAAAATTTTAACCCTTTCCTCCATGAGCAATAGTGAAAAAATGGCAAAAATGCACAATGAAAAAAGGCAAAAAAATGAAAAGGCTGTAAAAAATTTATTTTTCATCCAAAGGTTTTGAAACTTAGTCAAGCTGTTCACTGGGCCAGGGTCTATTGATGCAGGTCTCAACCGCCATTTTCATGGTTGCTATGGTAACCAAGGCTGGCCAAAAAATGTAAAAAAATGGCTTTTTCCATCATTTTAACACCCAATTTTGACCTTTAAAATTTTTTTAAAAATTATGGGCAAGTCCAATTGTTCTCTGACCTAGATTTTTTTAAAATGTGGCATTTTAGGTAATTTTGGGAGCAATTGTCACAGTCCTGAGGGTTAAAAAATTTTCCTGGCGGCGGGGGGCATTACTGCCCCCTCGACCCCCTGACCATAGGGGGGAAATCCCCCCTTTAGGAAACCCCCCTAGAACATCTTTTTAGTCCCTAACTGCGCGAAAAAAGTGACCATCTTTTAGGCAACAAATGTATTTGCCAAAATAACCCCAGTCATGCTTTTACAGGGAGATTAGAAGGGTAGAGGGGGACAAAAAAGGGGGGGTCACCAAAATGACACAGGGGCGTCCAAAGGCGTCTACATGTAGGAAAGGGTTAAGCGGTTATGGTTATAAGATGCTGAGAAAACTGTTACTAAAGTCATGTTGTGAACTAAAGGATGGAGAGAAAGAGGTAAAGTTCCCTACTTCTTAAAAGCAAATGTATCAATATAGGTTTTTTTTTTATCTCCAGAATTCAACTCTAGTTGTTTATTTATATGGAACAGCTCTAGTCTAGATGAAGGAATTTGAAATTTGAAATGCACAAACAACTTTTAGATATGGCACCCTAGTAAGTCAGTTGTAGATTACATAATCCACATGTGAATTTGATACAAATTCTCCTTCACATTAGGATATTTACAACTTTAATACAAAAACTTTGATGCTAAATACAGAGTAAAAAAAGTCTTGTCCAAACAAGAAAAAATTAATGTCTAGCTTAGCAGTGTTCCTAAGTAACGATAAGATATTATTTATAATTTAACCTTCTTTTAATAGAACAACTATCTTCATGTAAGCAAACATGAATTTTAACATATTTCTCTTGTTAAAACAGCTCTTTGTTCTAAGCCCAAGTTGTTTAAAAACGAATTTCTGCTCTTTTTCTTTTGAGTGTCATAATATTGGAACCATCTGATTTGTCGTTTTATCTTATTTTTTAAATTTCCATACATAAAATTACAAATTTGTTAGGAATTTTGTGCAATATTTATATTTACTTATATTTTCATCAGATTAATGAAACAATGAAAACTGTGAGCAAGCTTACAAAGAATATCACCTAATCAGTCAAAATATATGAGAGCAATGAAATTACTACATGCTTATCTTCATATGATGTACTTTCTTCATGATGCTTTTCATCAAAATTTAGTCACAAGTTTAAGGATTTAGGGCTGTTCAAGAATTAAATGTGGGGGGGGGGGTCGGGAGGCACGTTTTTCTTTACCCCACCAACCATCTTATAATAATAAATTTTTTATCATTGTTTCTTAACAAAATCTTTCTCAAACACCCACCATATATTTAATAGAAATTCCTCCCCACCCCCCACATGTAAAATTATGGAACAGCCCTTAAAAGATTTGTACACAGACAGATATACAGGGTGATTTCTATATACCCCCAAAAGTATGGAGAATTGTACTTAAAAATGCAAATTTAAAAAGAGGATTTGGAAAATTTTTCAAGGATGTGTTAACAACTGACTTGATAGGATAAGGTTGTGAACAATGATTTTCTAAGGTGACCAAACAGTGAGTTCATACCTCGTCATTCAATGAAATTTTGTTTTTCCTGTCATTTTCATCATTGTCCTGTTAAAATATAATTTCAAGTTTTTTCTAAGGAGCAAAAAATAACAAATGACTGTTATTCAAAATAATAATTTTTAAATTTTCAATTGTTTTTTTTTTTACAAAATAGATCCAGATCATAAGAAAGATGGAAAACAAAAACAAAAACACAATACATCTTTTTCTGCAATTAATTCTCCTTAAGATTTCAAAATTCAAAAAAAAAAGATTTAACATTTTACACAAATGATTTTCATTCTTATATTTCAACGTAACATATTCATATATGTAAAACTGTGGTTCCATACATACCTTGGAATGATTATTAGTTAGACTTGGACTAGGTGATGGAGAACTCGAATTGGTTGACGTAGGCGTCCCCGAAAGTTTGTCTGTAAAATGATCTTCGTTTGGTGGTGACGACGCTAACACCTGTCCACCTGAAGAAAGACTTTGCATTGTTAAATCCATATAAACAGTTACAACAAACCATGACAATTGAAGAATGAACATTTAGTAACTGTCAATTTTTTTGCGTAATAAATGCATTATCTAATTTTTAGGACTGTCCGAACATAACATTTTTGCAAGAAATAGACATGAATCATGACTGTTATTTTATAAATGCATTGATTCTGTCTGTACCATAATACAAAGAACAATATCTAAAATATGTTTTCATAACTGTAATTTATATTATCTACATGTATGGTAATGTTACAAGTTCAGGAAATCATTTCATTTACTTGCAGTCATTAGAACCCAGAGGCAAAAAGATAGATCTTTCTTGTCATAAATTTAGACAATTTTCTCAATGTGTTCATCTGGATTACATACCTAACTCCTCAAGATCTAACTCATCATATATAAAGTCATTTTCTTCAAAGTCTGGGTCTTGATTACAATCAACATAATACTCCACATCATCTTTAATCTTTTTAATCTGTAGAAGAAATTATTGCAAACAATAAACAATAAATAAGAAATGTTTCGAAAAACTGACTACATGTACTAGAAAAATGCAATCTACAAAGAAAAAAATCATTCAGGAAAGTACATTACATCATGATAATAAAAATAAACTTAAATTTAATTTTTTCATCATGTTTTATCTTTAGCATTTTTGAAGTGTGTGTGTGCATTAGGGTTTAAAGCCATTTTCAATTCAGGGGGGCCATGTCGGGCGGTCACTTTGAATGGTGGAGGAAACCGGAGTACCCTGAAGAAACAGCTGACCTTAGGTAACTGACAAACCTTTTCACATACAGGTGGGGATTGGGTGGGTTACCGTTTTTGTAAATTACAAGTGGGACTTGAAGTGGAAGTTTTATCCATGTGCTTCAAATTATAGAATGCAGATGGCAAATATTTTCCAAAATACATATAAATACCAAAGGGCTGAACCAATAAAACAGTATATTTACATTGATATATAAGACTTACTTGTTCCAAAGGTATGGCATCATTGTCCACCATTCTCATGATTGTTTCCAACTGTTTTATATGGTATAAATGTTTGTCTTGTTGAGCTTTCAACTCTTCAAATATATCCTGCTTCTACAAAGATACAAACATTAAATAAAGTTTCAAAAGTTTTCAAAGTTTGAAAAAAATGTCTGATAATATTATCAACTTTATGCTCTTTTTAGATATGGTTTACTTGTACATGAGATTAGTTCTCATGTTTAAAGTTATTTATAACCATTATCTAAATTTATGTAAATTCTCAAACCTAAGGTTAAACTCCCTCCATCATAGTTTTGTCTTTAGCATTACTTGTTTTGATTTCATTTGATTTTATGCATTTTAAACATCTTTTGAAATGGTGGATTTCCAAAGTTTGGGTTCTAGTGCTGTTGACGAGGAATGAATTTCCAAAATGGCCATACAGCTCATTAAAATTAATTGCAGATCAATTGACATGTGTTATGGTCTCATGTTCATTACTCCATATCCTTTCATAAATTATTTATAGCTCTAAGGTGTGTGTAAAAGAAGGTGAGTTTTGGATCTGGTTTTTTTTTACCACTCAATTTTACTCACATCTTTGTCCATTTTCTTCTTTTTAGAAGTTAGCTGTTCTATTCTGCTCTCAAACTGCTCTAATTGTAAATTTAGGCCCTCAATTGTTTGCTAAAATAAAAGAAGAAAATATCGTTTCATGCAATTTAAAAAGAAATTATGGTAAAACAAAAATATGCTATAAGTTTTCAATTGCAAAACATAATGAATGAATACATTAATATTGGGCTATAAATAGATATTTTAAAAATTCCTGCTCCTGATATATTTCATTATGTAAACTGTAACATTTTTTTAACTGCAAGTCCATATAAGTCAGTTTGATTGAGATTGGGAACTATCATACGCTTCTAAACACATTTCTACACATCATTATTAAATAGTGCAAAACGAAATAAAAAGATCATAATTATTTCCTTTCTTGATCTAAATACCAATCTTGCACATGGAGGCTTGATTATTCACAAACAATATCTTCAATCACAATTCTTAATAATACACACTGATAGCCATGATGTGACATCTGTCTTTTCTTTCGAATGAGGATCTAGTTTGGCTGCAGCTCCTAGCCCTTCTTTCGAGTATGCTTTTGTTTTTGTTTCTCTTTCTACTATCTTAAACCTCTCCATTTGCTGAAATGGAAGAAAAAAATTTCATTAGAAAATAAGTGGATATAATTTAGGTATTTAGAAATAAAGTTAAATTTCATGTTGGCAAATATGACAATTTTAAACAACCTTGTTACATTTTTAAATCAATACTGTCGAGCTATTAAGCAAAGGTAAATTTAAATAAATAAGCTATGAAACTTGAATACAAATTTTTAATATTTCTACTGTTTATACTAGCTTAGTTAAAATATTAGGTCATCCTGTATAAAATGCAAATGCAATAAGTCTGTTGTTTTCAGTCCTGATATACATGTTTAAAGTTAAAACTTACTGTCTCAATCAACTTCCTGTTTTCCACCAGGATTCTTTTATCTTTGATGTCACTACTTGAACACCATGTTTTGATATTGTCTCGAAGCCGCTAAAAAATAAAAGTTATTGTTAACGGTACTAAAAATGTTACTGGCTTCAACTGGAATAGCACTTCCAACCAGACAAATTAATGCAATAATGAAGCAAAATGATACTGCATGTGATATGAAAACTAATCATGACTGTTCTTTCAATTCTACTTTCTGACAACATTTTTATGGGACTTCTGAACCACACTGGTCTATATTAGAGGCTGATGGCTGTTTAAGCCTGTTTTCCATGACTGACTTTAGAACAGTTGTTATTTTAATGATGATGTGTCTTTTACATTTAATTCACATTTCTTTATTTAACATAAGAAAACCAATATACCTCTTACTATTAATCTTTCAATAGCACAGATATGATTTTTTTTCTGGAATTTATAACATGTACCAATGCAATTTCTTTATCATGTTTACCATGAACAATTATGATTTAACCAAACATTTATTTATTCACCTGCAGCTTCTTAATCTCTCTTTTAAGATCTGCTTCATATTTTTCCTTTTGATTTGCATTGGCGGCACTATGTACCTAAAAATTTAACATGGATTGTCATGATAAAAGTGACACCCAAAGCCTATGAAAAAGTTAATTTATACTAACATCAAGCAGTCAAATTATATACAACAACTTTGAACTCATGAAATTGATGAAAATATAATGTGATGTACAAAAAAAAGCATTTAGCATTTCAGTAAAAAAAAACATTTAATTTTACATATAACAAATACTGTTACAAACCCTTTTCCCTAAAACATCTTGAAGAAAAATGTTTCATTAAAACAAAGAATGCAATTGAGTCACAATACTGACAATGATGTTCAGTTTCAAAGAATCCTACTTTAAGAATTAGTCAGGTAAATGTTATTTATAAAATTGGGTGTGTGTTAACATAAGAGGAAAGATTTTGCATTGAATCAATACCTTTTGCCAAATATCTTCAAATGATTCTACTCCCTCAGTCACTTTCTTTAAGCATCGGTCTATTTCACCTACAAATACATAATACCATTTCTCAATTAATTCTATAGCATATACAGTGTAAAAATATTTTATGAATTGTAGTCCGTGGTCCATGCAAAGATATGGATACAGGACCCTAATAGTTCCTGACACTAAAATATTCTCCTAATTTCATCATTTAATCATAAATAGTTTTAAGACAAAAGTCACAAAACATTAACTATAAGAAAGTTCAACAATAGAAAATAGTTAAAACATGACAAACCAACAAAAAGGCAGGTGTCTGGCCCAAAAGTGAAGTACAGTATATCAGAATGAGTAGACAGGGTCGTCAGTCTGACATTTAGAAAAGTCAGACATTCATTTGTCACATCTTGGAAACAAATTTGGACAATAGCAAAATTCTATGCTAACCCACTTTGGGAAATATGTCACATGGGACAAAAATATATACATTTCTAATATGGGTCCCCGGAAAGAACAATAGAAACCATGACGACAAGCCATGTTTAAATTCCAATAAAACACAGGTCGACGTCACAGTTCATTTTGCGACGTCATTATATGATTTTACGCTGAAATTGCCGACGTCATAAAGGATCACTTGCACATAAACATAGCAAGAAACAACAAAATGTCTTCTGTAGCATTGTACACTATAGGTCTTTGAAAACACAAAATTGTCATATTAGAACAGAAATAATTCATGTCCGGCCGTGGTTTATTTTCAATTTAACCATGGGTGCCCATTATTTTCGTGTATTTAACCCCTCGCTCCGCTGCGCTACGGGTAAAATATCCACGAAAATAATGGGCACCCATGGTTAAATCTCCAATAAACCACGGGCGGCCATGAATTATTTCTTAAGTAACTTATGTAAGAGCTTTGTTAGTGAAATTGAATAATTTCCTTACAATGTTAGGGGTAGAGGATCATGGATGTTAAAGGAAAACATGATTTTGGAAAATAAGCAAAACAACAAATCCATTGTACATGTCATCACTTAAAAGTGACTTAATAAACATGACCTCCTATGTCTACCTATAGAGGGCAAGAAAATTTTGAGGAATATAACTTTCAAATTACAATAAGGAGAGTGTTTTCATTGCTCTCCCTAATAATGAAAAAGAGAGTAATTTAAAAACTTTTAGGGATAAACATGATGAAATCCTGATTCCCCTTCAGCATGTTCAGTGGATATTACAATGTATATTGGATAGCTGTGACCAAGTGGTTAGCCAAACGATCAATAATCTTATTGTTGATCAAAGCTCCATAGATCTTAGGACAGTTCCAGAATTAATCATGTGGGGGGGTTGGGAGGAATTGCTATTACATATATGGTGGGTGGTGGGTGTTTCAGAAATATTTTGTGTAGAAACAATGATTAAAATTAATTATTTTTTGATGGGTGGTGGGGTACAGAAAAAAGTGCCTCCCGACTCCCCATCACTCATTTAATTCTGGAACAGCCCTCATCTTAATTCCTTAAATTATGTACACTTCATAGATGTTAAAATAAACCTTACTTTAACCTTAATAAAGCAATTGAAGTTTTTTAAATCTGAAAAATGGGATTGATGTCTCCAAATATCGTGGTACAACATTTACAAATATATATACATGAAAATTGTATACTGACACATTGAATTTTGTTGTATTAAAAAACACTAGTAAGGACTAGGGCAGGACTGGCGGCTTAGCCGCTGATAATTTGCTTCTGGCTTTGTTATGAATGCACCTCTGTGGCGTTCGCCGCTATCAGCCGGTAAATTTTGAAGGCTTCAAGAGATGCAGGATGGCGGCAAGATACAAGAATTGTTGCAAAACTGTTCTAAATTAATATGGCTCCAAAAATGTCAAATTTATTATTATAAAGGCAATGTCCTAACAGATTGTGCATGTGTAATTTAATTCATACCATTTAAATTTAAAAACGAAAGAATATGGAATATGTGCCAGAGAGACACGATCCACATATTGTAATGATTTTAATAAATGTACAAAAGCAAAATTTCACTGCGTGTGAAGCGCTTTTCTGGATTAACCTTCATCAGACACGCTAGGAGTAGAAAACTTGGAAAACCGGTAGAATATTAGATTTGATTAAATAACAAGAGGCTCCCAGGAGCCTGAATCGCTCACCTGATATATGTGCCTGAAGTAAAGGTTTTTAGACAAAATCTATTTGACGTTGAAAGGGTCATAAGTTCAATAAGGGGGTCATCTGACAATATGGTGGATCTGAATGTGCTGATCACTTTTGTTCTCAATCAAAATCTAAAAATCTGTCACCCTTTTTGAGTTATTAGCAAAAAAATGCAGTTTAACCTAATGTTCTATTTTTAGCCACAGCGGCCATGTTTTACAACCAATCAAAAATCCCCACATCAATTCTATACACCTTATGCTAATAAACAACAATACAAAGTTTGGTTCCAATTTGACTTGAACTGTCAGAGGAGTTAACGTTTTCAATGTAATGAGGAAATGCTTTTTAAAAGCTAAATTTTGATGTTCTAAGGGCAATAACTCCTAAAAGGAAAGGTCCTACAACGTTGACCCTATTACATATTTTGTAGATCTTGATGTGCTTAACAATATGCAATTTAAATTTCTCGAATATCTTGTAAAGTTGTCAAGATATTGAGCTAAACAGGTGCAAAATTTGCCAAAAATCCACAAAAAGGGCAATAACTCCTACATGGGTCATTGGATTTTCTTCAAAATTTCAGAGCTGGTAGATCTTCAGGTGCTGATCACTTTTGTTGCCAATCAAAATTGTAAAATCTGTCACCGTTTTTGAGTTATTTGCAAAAAACTGCCATATACCCCTATGTTTTATTTTTAGCCACAGCGACCATATTTTACAACCAATCAAAAATCCCCACATCAGTTCTATACACCTAATGCTAATAAACAACTATACCAAGTTTGGTACCGATTGGACTTGAACTGTCAGAGGAGTTAACGTTTTCAATGTAATGAGGAAATGCTGTTAAAATGCTCAATTTTGACGTTCTAAGGGCTATAACTCCTAAAAGGAAAGGTTCTACAACGTTGACCCTATTACATATTTTGTAGATCTTGATGTGCTTAACAATATGCAATTTAAATTTCTTAAATATCTTGTATAGTTTTCAAGATATTGAGCTAAACAGGTGCAAAATTTGCAAAAAATCCACAAAAAGGGCAATAACTCCTACATGGGTCGTTGGATTTTCTTCAAAATTTCAGGGTAGGTAGATCTTGAGGTGCTGATCACTTTTACCCTATGCCAGAATTTTGATATCTGTAGCCGTTTTTGAGTTATTTGCAAAAAACTGCATTTTACCCCTATGTTCTATTTTTAGCCACGGCGGCCATGTTTTACGACGAATCAAAAATCCCCACATCAGTTCTAAGCACCGAATGCTAATGAACAACCATACCAAGTTTGGGTTCAATTGGACTTATGGTGTCAGAGGAGTTAACGTTTTAAAAAGTTTACGGACGGACGACGGACGACGGACGCCAAGTGATGACAATAGCTCACATGACCCTTCGGGTCAGGTGAGCTAAAAATGCCAAAAAAATTATTACATCACTCACCAAACAGATATATTTATCAATTTTTAAAGAAACAGCCAAACATTGTCAAACTTTGGAAATATGTAAACTGTGTCTTTCCAACACATATTCCAGTACTCGAAAATATATAAGAGCATACAACAGAAGCACGGGGAAGCTTTCTACGACCTCCACACGGCACTAAAGCCAAACTCTGAAATAATATTAAAAACGAAAGAATATGGAATATGTGCCAGAAAGACACGATCCACATATTGTAATGATTTTAATAAATGTACAAAAGCAAAATTTCACTGCGTGTGAAGCGCTTTTCTGGATTAACCTTCATCAGACACGCTAGGAGTAGAAAACTTGGAAAAGCGGTAGAATATTAGATTTGATTAAATAAAAATGCCAAAAAAATTATTACATCACTCACCAAACAGATATATTTATCAATTTTTAAAGAAACAGCCAAACATTGTCAAACTTTGGAAATATGTAAACTGTGTCTTTCCAACACATATTCCAGTACTCGAAAATATATAAGAGCATACAACTGAAGCACAGGGAAGCTTTCTACGACCTCCACACGGCACTAAAGCCAATGTTGATTTTGGTCGACAGGACGATGTGGTCGATTTAAGATATAAATTGGGGACGATGTGATGGCATTTAGGAAACCTACAGGGCAATCGACTTGTTTCTCGCACGAATAGGCGTATGCCGGCCACATGATCGGCTTACTAGAAACAAATTGATCAAAAAACTGGCTTACATAAACATGATAAATAATTGGAATCACTTTTTTCATTCATAATAACTAGACTCAGCAACTAATGGGAAAAGTCTGACCATACAGACTTCTGACTGTTCATAAAAATAATACTTAATGAAGTATGAAATTGAAACTAAAAATAATTTGGATAAAGAATTCAAATACATGTATACAAAGAGGCTGTAAAAAATTCCACTCATTTTATTATGAGTAAGTAGGTCACTCATGAATTAAACAAAAACAATGCATATGCTTTGTGAATGCATGAAGTAAAATGCCAGATGTAAAAGAAAAATGCAATCTCACATAGTGTCATATGGCATAGATTCTTAAATGCGCAAATAACTGCAGTTTCAAGAAGGATTTTATTGCAAGGTGCTACTTCAATAATTTATAATGACGTACTAAAATTGTGCTTGTTTTCTCACCTTGTAGCTTTCGCCTATCAGCCATAGCTATAAATTCTTAACTTGAAATGATAGACGCATGCTACGAAATTACAAAGATACCAAAATATTTCTTTTTGGTACCAAATTTTGGAATTTATTTCGCTTTCTTTTCTTTCCAAAAATCCAAAATGGCTTCCCGAAGAACCTAACAACATACTATCATAATTCTATTCATCCGACTTAAAAACAAACAACGACCGTTTTTGAACATTTTTGAATTAAGATCGAATTCTTGTATTAAAAAGCATTAAATACTGGATCAAATAATTTTGTTCAAATTTTGATTTAATTGTTAATTAGATTTTAAGTACAAAAGATACATATGATAAAATTATGAATTAGCCGCGTATAGATATGGTACTATTTATGGAGTTTCGGAAAGACTGGTTCCCGTTTTCTACGCATGTGTTGTTTACATATTTCTAAAACACCAATACACAATTTGAGAAATTGTACAGAATGAAGAGCAGTGGGAACAAATTGCCCATGGCTTTTGTTCCATAAAGGCCTCCATAGATATTTTAGATTATTTAAATGTATGCTTAACTTTTATCAAAATCATGCACACAAGTCATGACTTGATCTTGCAAAACTTCAAGCCTCAGAATTTTCATGACATTTTTACTATTTTGTATCAGACATATTAAATACCACAAAAATACATTTATGCATGCCTGCTCATTTGATAAAGGCACAGGATACGATTATGGCAAAACCGTAACAATAAGAAATTTTAATTGCTACGGCAATCTGCGTAATGCATTCTCGCTGCAGATTAACAGCATAGAAGTAGGGCGGAGACCGAATCATATACGAATGTAACAATAAGAATTTTCTTATTATTACGTATACGGCACCTATTTATACGGCAAATTTATTTATGGACAGCATAAGAGATTTACAAAACATATGATATTATATAATTTCACTTCTATTTTATTTCAGTCTCTTGTATAAATGATGAAAAATCAAATATTAAAGAACTACTAATAATAGGTATAGCAATAATAAAAGAATAAATTCATCTCATCGGTAGTTGATATTTTAAAACTGTTTGTTGAATAAAACTTTTTGCTCTAAGGAGAAGCTGCTTCCAGGCTAAAAAGAAACTCTTTGTTGAGCTCACTTTGCTGAATGTGGTTTTGTTGCATACAAATTACATTATAAATTATGTAGTGTGGTTTGTTTTTTGTGATGATTAGTCTCTCAAATTCCAATCAAAATCTCCACGTGGTGGGAGTTCGTATCTTTGGCTGTCTCTGGAGCAGTCAACTCTGGCGTTAGTATGACATAGGCAGGATGAACCATGGCACATAGCGAGTCTACTCCTATAATAGAAGAGGTCTCATACTTTGTTGGTATGGCATCAAGTCCAAAAATAGCTTGCCTTCCAAACTCCAATCAATGTTGTTGGAGTCATAGCAATAGAAAAAAATGAGACGTGGAATAAGTGTATATGACACTGCCCACAATCAAGCCGCAATTTTGAAAAACCACAATGGACAACTGCCAGCAGCCTTCAAGGAGGCCAGTAGGCTCTGCTCGCCGTTCTGCAATTGGCCATGGTCTAAATAAAATGCAAGTCTTGCTTTAAATAGTCACTGCAGAGGCTTTTCAGCCTATTGTCACGATTGTAAAAACCAATCTTTCTGTGATGATTAAATGTACGCTGTATATGTCTGTTGACTTGGTCTTGCCCTTAATTTGATTTATAACATTCAATTGCAAAATTAAATTAAATTTTACAGACAATAATGAGATGTGGAATAAGTGTATGCGACATAGCAAGTGGTAATTTAACAAATCAAAATGGAAAACAACCAGAAGTCTTCAAATCCAAGGCCATGAAATCTTCCATATCTTGTTACATATGTTTTACTTTTGATTGAAAATTTTAGACACATGTACATGTAGTTTGCTGTCTTCTTGTGAAATGCTGAGCAACCCACCCTACTTCACTACAGTTTTAGATTGACAATTTTTTTTTTAAAACCTTTATGATTGTCATCATATTGGATCTCATGTCATATAGGCAAGTGTGCAAATCTGTGAAATATTATTTAGATATAATTTTTTTGGTAGAAACATGTCATCAAGAAGTCAGAAATCAGACCTGAACTTAAGCCTGACTGGATCACAAATTTCTTCAGCATCAAAGTCAAGACCCCTTCATCGACCTAGCTCTGTAACAGATGTTAGAAGCTCAAGAAAAGTGAGTTTGATTTCTTATCTACTGATACTATATGTGACTTATCATGTTTTTATTATATGAAAAAAACCCATACATAAATATATAGGGAAAATCAAATCATTGTACTTGTACAAAAGTGTAGATGATGGTACATGCATGAAATGTTGTACATGTACAGATGCTACATGCATGAAATATTGTACTTGTAAATATGCTCCATGGATGAAATGGTGTACATGTACACATTAATATCAGATGGTTAGTTGTCCACATAGAAAAGCTGGGTGTCTGTCTTTGCATGTGTGTGCGCTTCTATCACACTTTTTTCATAATAGATTTCTCAGCTACTGTTACTGTATTTTTACATGTTTTATTAAAGTATGCAGCATAAGATAGGAGATTCATATGGTGGGATGTGTATTCATTTACAGTTTTTCTGTCATTTATGTACATCCTGTTTGACAAACTGACTTTTTAAGGGTTGGAAATGGGGAGAAATTTTTTAACAGATTTCTCAGTAACTTTTATTCCTAGGCTTTGATATTTGGGAATGTGTTTATAGGTCAGACGCTCATCTACTTTCAGTTTGACAATCTGGCTTAAAATGTTTTGCACTTGTCAGGGACTTGGGTATTCTCTGGGTTGGAAATGGGGAGAAAATTTTTTAACATGTATCTCAGTTACTTTTATTCCTAGGCTCAGGTATTCTTTCTTGTTAGATTTAAAGACATTATGTATTTTCACTCAAAATTATAATTTTGTCTTTGCTTCTTCCTTGACAAACTTGGATTTACTAAGGAGCTCTTTACTTTAAGTTTAGATTTCCCAATTTTTGCTTTTCTTTCATGGTTGAATTATCACAAGTCCTTATATAATTAATTTTATATAAATGTAAGCCAAATGGTTTAGATATGAGCATACATCTACATTAAATAAATCCTATTTATGAACTATGGGTAGTTATATTGTTTTGTTTTCTTTTAGGATGGTAATAAAACAGGAGCAAGCAGTAAAAGAAACTCATCACATGGTTTGTGTACTAATGAAATGTACAAGTAGACATTTGTAGAAAAAGCAGACTTGTTTGGGGATTTAATTTCGTTTATTTCATGGGTAGGAGAAATCCACGAAACTAAAACACCACGAACTTAAAATGTTTAGTTGAATTGCGTATTTTCAAATTAAAAGTCCACTAAACTTTGTTCCCACCAATTCAGTTTTGTGTTCTTAACCACAAAATTTTATGCCCATGAAAATAAATGATTAAACAATATATAAAATCAATGCAGAATATAGCATCAAAACTTGAACATGTTTTAAACTGAAAAAGTAGATCATGTATAATTGAAAGGTCCTATTGTATAATTTGCATTTTAAAAAAGATTGAATTTGGACCTAGTTCCACAATTCTAATTAACTGTGTAAATATTGCTATTTCAGTTATTTATAGGAAAATAATAAGTAGAAAACAAGGGTTTAAATATTTTAAATACTACAATTTTTCTTCCAATTTTATTTCATAGGACTGGATGATCTAAGTCATAGAAGCGATTTGTCATCTGCCAGTAAGAAAGGCACCAGAAAACCTGGAAGATCAGCAAGGTATAGCCACTGCCCCCCTAGAGATCCATCCCTAAATATTAGATATATCAACTTATCAACTTTGTTGTTTATTTATTTATTTAAATAATAAAGAAATAACAATTGTCCCAGCGTTTTGTTTTACAATAGAAAATAAAGAGATGTGGAATAAGTGTACATGACACTGCCCACAATCAAGCCGCAATTTTGAAAAAACCACAATGGACAACTGCCAGCAGCCTTCAAAGAGGCCAGTAGGCTCTGCTCGCGGTTCTGCAATTGGCCCATGGTCACAAACTTTTTTTCAGAATTTTGGTTTCTGTTTGTCATTTTAGTAAGATTTAAGTAACTTCTTAAGCACATTTTAAAATTCTAATTTTAAGTGTGAAAATCTCAATTTTTAATTGTGTCCTTTCATGATAAGCGTGTCTTAAAGATTTTTATAAAACTTTGCAAAACGAGCTATTATACCCCACCCTGCAATTTATATTTTTCAGTGATGACTTCCTGGAACTATTTGAAAATTCCATGCAGCCGAAAATAAAATCATCACCAGCACAAAAGAAGACACCAAAGAATGCAGTTAAAGTTTTATGGCAACAACCTGTAAGTTTGTATGGCTAAAAAATTACCTCTTGTGAACTATGTTGCATCACGAGGTTTGCTTGTATGCGTGTAACAGGTCTCCTGCATTTGAATTGTGTAAGCTTGCATCAAGAAAATTTACATTTTGGGATTTCAATGTTAATGTGACAAAAAAGGTTCACTCTTACTGAAATTGTTTTTGATTCACAAATAAAAGGAATCCATATCCTATATGTAAAGTTCTTCAAGATTGTATGATCATGATAATTGGTTGTTAGCCTAAAAAGTGATTCTAAAGGTTTATTTGATTTTACAGGACAAACCTTTGTAAAATGATAATCCCATTTCAGTTAAAATCCATTTTTTTCTACCAAACCTAATAAATTTTACCAGACAGACACCCAATTGAATCACTGCTAACCAGTTGCAAGACAGTTTTAAATTCTGCAATGAGACATAACAGCCACCTAAACAGTCTTGGTTTGAACAGATATCAAAAGGAGTAGATTTTGTTAGACAAAATTGGCCCAAGATTTTTAGAGTAAATTTTCTGAAATTACTGCCAAATACACATATGTTTTTAAATGCTGAAATTTAAGGAATACCAATTACTAGCTAAAAAACTATTCAACAGATTGGAGAAAACTGGGCTAGAATTCATATAATGAAATTTATAGATTTTTTGGCAATGTTAGAGGATTTTTTTATAAGAAATTACTCAATTTTACACAAGGTGCATGCATTGAGAGAAACAGGTTTGTGATTAAATGCTTTTTTTTAAAGACAAATAGATGGTCTAAGAATTAATGTTGTTGACAATGCGCTTTGTAAAAAAACCAAAAAAAAAAAAAACAACCAAAACCTGTTTACCCTCAGAAATGAAACAAATATTGATATTTCCTGAGTTTTCAGCGAGCTTATGATGTCAAAATATCATTCAAAATGTGAAATTGATTAAATCTGTCAAGTTAGGTTGTCTAATGACTGAATTCATTGAGATGATACAAAATTGACAATTTGTGCATAATGGGGCCAATTTCAATCTGAAGGATTTCTAACCAATTTGTACAGTGATAACACATGATTTATTAAAATCTATTGGAACAATACATGTATATCATATTTTGATACCTGTGTGTAAAGGGTATAAATAAAGTGACATAAAGGATGATGGAAAGACATTTTATAATTTTTAAAAAATGTTCGTTTTATTTGTAGCCCAAAAAGTTTGATGATAGTGCTAGGTCAAGTTCAAGGACTATTGGTTCTTCTAGGCTAGGAGCAGGTGATAGTTCAAGGACAAATGACAGTTCAAGGTCAGACAACAAAGATTTTGACAAACTTTTAGCAGCTGCTGAGCACCAGGATAACTTCTTTCAGCCCTCTAGTGTTCGTAGTTCTGATTCCGAAGAGGACTATTTACAGTCTAGCTTTAACAAGATCCAGGCTTTGAAAGAGAAACATCAACAACAGCAAAATAGAATGAATGACATTTTATCTAGTAGTAAGAATGGGGCTGTGCCAAAAGCCAGTAACTTTAGTGGTATAGCTAATAATATGGTAGTGACTACTAAACCCCAGCAAGTGAAAGCCCCTCTGTCAAATATTGAAAATTCATATCAAAATATAAAACACAAAACTCCGGTGAATGAAGTGAAAAAACAAGAGTCTACTTCACATATAGGTAGAAATATTGCTGAGGACTTCATAAAGACATTAAATAGTGCTGCTATAACTATTCAGCGATGGTATCGTAAACACAGAGCCAGAGTACGAAAGAGCGAAGCTGCCCTCAAGGCTGGGGAGGCCGCATTAAAGAGACTTCTCACTCAGAAGAAACAAGATCATGATGAACATAAAAAACTAGATCTGGATTTTCTAAACGAGGATGAAAGTGATAAAAAGACGTTAGAAGATAGAAAAAAGTTACGAGAAGAAAAAGCTAGGCAGGCTAGGCAGCAGGCAATACAGGTAGTCAAAAAAAACATATTTCAGTGAAAATGGCATATGTCAGGCAGTGGGAAAGCTGGCTGTGAAAATATTTTCATAACAGTTTTCTCACCAACTGCCAATTGAAGTCTTTTCTGACATTTGGTATGCAGCATCAGAATTGGGTCCAATATCACGGGATTTGATTTGAATTTAGGTCTGTTGCTCATCTACTTCCTGTTTTATGATCTTTCAAATTATTTGTTATTGTTTGCAAAATAAATTTGTTGATGTGAAAACTGATTTTTGTCAGAAATATTGATATACAAGGTACATTGTTAAATAACAACAAGATATTATTGATTTCTTTTCGTCATAAAAATTTTGTTGTGTGACTAAACTCTCTAGTTAACACGGGTTTTTAATTTGATAGGAATTGCAGAAGAAGAGAGAACAAAAGAGAGAAGAGGTTAAAAGGAAAGCTGAAGAGGAAGTAACGTACCTCCAGGCAAGTGGAAAAATCACAAAGAAGCCGTTACGTGTAGGGAAGAAAAAATCTCCAAGTAACCTTGAGAAGGAGAGCAGTAGTAATATAGGACCAGAAACCAGTGTGTCTGTGTCAACTCTGAAGGACGATGATGAGGAAACATTAGAGGTACATAATAAAAATAAAAGTAAAAATTATAAATTTCGTCATGAATAACCAACACTCTTCGTGTTGTTTCGTAAGACAAATGTTGATTTAACAGTCATATCACCCCATTTAAATTGCATGGTGTAATAAGCATGCTAACTATTGTTTCCTTGATGAAACAGCACCATGGTCTTTTATGCCTCGTTCTAGTTATTCAAAAGGTTTTTTTATTAGACTGTTAAAATGTATGTCAAACAGATTTACATATTTATGCAAGTGTTATTTCATTTTAAAATGAGATTATATGGTCAAATATTTCTGTTGATAAAAAAAATTGGGACAATAAAGCTTAACTTATTAATCATGGTTTTAGGACAATTACTTTAAACTTATGATGTTTCTTCAACCTCTGTTGTAGTATTTTAAACCATTGTGCACATTGCTAAGTCAATTGTTATAAAAAGATGGAAATAAAGTATAAACTATGTAACAATCTATTTCAATTTGATTATATTTTTTATACTTGTCAGTCTATGTCTAACATTAACCCAGAAGAATCTAGTCGTAGCAGTGCCAGGAAACAGATGAGTGAAGCTTCAGCCAATAAAACAACACTGGATGATTTACTAGACACACTGAAAAAACTAGAGGAAGACCAACCTCTGGAGACACCTAAACCTCAGACTAAAAATGCTTGGTGTAAGTAGCTTAGAGTGAAATATTTAAAACTCAAAAAATGAATTAAAAGATCTCAGGATATTGAAAGGTAAAAAGGTAAAGGTAAAAGGTAAGATTTATTTAACGTCTGTGAGTACACATCAGTGACGTGATGTGTACACAAGTCAAACATTAACATAAGCTCTGAAGAGCTTTTGACTGACGGCAAGATTAACGACCATTTGACTGATATGAGACACTTGCATGGTCGCCAGACTTGTTTGGGAGGAAAGCCCGATATTCCAAGCTGGAAAATCGGTGAAACCCACGTGCAACGGTAGGTGTCTGGAAACCTTCACACGTGTGGGGCTCGAACCCACAGAGGTGTGATTTAAAGTCCAGTGCCTTAACCACTCGGCCACCGCACTCCCATTGAAAGCATGTATAGTGATTCTTAAGTATTTTATCTCTATTTACCGGACATTTCCTGTAATCATGTACATTGCAATGGAAAAAGTCAAAATATTTTACTGGACCAAGCAAATGTTTTCCCGATTTGTCTGGTTTCGACGGACCTTTGGAATGACTGCATGTAAAGCAATTAATGAAAATGATTGCTGTAAAGTAATTATTTAACATTGGATGCATATAAAAAATGCATTCAATACTGCATAACTACAAATAAAAAACATTTAACAAAAGTAGCTTAGAAAAAACTTTGAAACTGCTGTTTTTCTTTTCTGAGAATTATTTCATGTTGAAAATAAAGTTAAAAGTAAAGTGTTAATTATCAACAGTCCTTAGTTTGCAGATGCATTTAGATATTTCAATAGGAATCATTATATAATTTATCTATTCTTTTTAGTGGATGATTTAGACAAAGTTTCAGAAAAATCCCACTTAACATCTGACAAGTTACAAAGACTTAACTCTGTCGAGAATTCTGTCTCTAAGAGTGGATTTCTCTCAGATGACAAGCTGCAGAGTATTATGACCTTCCTGGATGAGGTACAGACATCTGACAGAATAAGTGCCGTGGAACAGGTAAGGTTGTTGCAATTTTGTTATAGACAAATTTAAACTTGTTTGAAAGTTACTTTCACAGACAAATGTATATTTAATATAAATATATTGGGTATTTTCATTTTGAATTGTCAGCAGAATGGGTCAGTCTTCATTTGTTTTTGAGTCGTGGTTACCAAGTTAGAATTAGTTTCTTTGTACAGAAAAAGTGTTACACCCAGCGTCGAGTTATTAAAATGAAAAAGTCAAGCTGACATCTGATAATATAACAAATTTTCTTCAACCTTGTGTTATGTTGCATATAAAGGTAAGTTTAACATATTATGTCAAATTAAGATATAAATATTACAACTTTAATAGGAAATTATATACAAGAATGTTTTGAACTCAGAAGAATTATACTGGTATACCGTAAATTGGGATATTTTGGATGCAGTTTAATTTTGGTTTATTTGGCACCTTCCCTGAAAGTGCCAAAATTGAACACACCAAAATATGTTTAAAAAGTTTAGAATTAAATGTGTTACAGACAATTGTTAGAGGTGGAACATGAACACAAAATAGTTCAATAATGAGTTACAATGTAAAAAAATTCTCATTTCAATTTCATTTTTTTTTAAATTAATGAAGATTTATCATGAATATGTTTACTCAATTTAGGGTTTAGCTTGGGTATAATTATTTGTTTGTCACTTCATTAGTACATATTAAGAGATTTGTTTTTAAAAGCCTTAACATATACTAATTTACTTGGATTTGAAAATAAACATGCTAATTAATGTTAAAGAGTAGAAATGTAAATATAATTTCAACTAACTTTAGATTGTACAGATGATGTAAAGTATTGAAGAAGAATTTTTTTCCAAAAACGCCAAAATATAACACATCAAAATTAAACATGCCCATTTTGATCTTAAACCGCCAAAATATCCCTACACCAAAATATCCCAATTTACGGTATGGCTCTGAACAGACTATATATATATATTTTTTTGTTTTGTCTTGACCCAATTATACATGTAAAATCATTGTATTAAATTATGATGCCCCTTGAGGGACTTTAATTGGAATAAACAATCTTATCTTATCTTATCTTATTATTTAATACTGTTCTTTCCTTATATATTTCTAGGACCTAGCCAAAGAATCCAATAATTTTGAGTTACCTCCCATGTTGGTGCCGTCAGCTGATGAACTGTTACAGCTAGACCAGGCTAAAGAGGCCGCTGATGAGGTGACCTCAACTGTCCTCTCTCAGAGGATGGAGTTGGAGGAGAAAAAGAGGAGTGTATCCATGTTACAGAAAGCTCTGGTAGGTCTAAGAAATGGTTTAATGGCACATCTACAAAAGTAGATGAGCATATAGTGACTGGTCCTTTTGTCTTTCTAAATCATGGTTACCTTCAGGATTAATTATACCCCCACTCGTAAGAGAGGGGGCTATATTGCAATCACCTTGTCCGTCCGTCTGTCCGTCCAGTTCAATTTCTCTGCTTCTACTGGATGGATTGGTTTCAAATTTGGTACACAGCTTCAGCATGATGAGTAATACAATTCCTCCTCTTTGCAGGTCCGTCCATCATCTACTTCCTGTTTTCCGAGACGACTTAGACTTTTTAGGGTAAACAATTTGAAAAGTGAAATTTTTTCGTAACAAATTTCTCAGCTTCTACTGGATGGATTGGTTTCAAATTTGGTACACAGCTTCAGTGTGATATGTTATACAGTGCCTCCCCTTTCTTGGTCAGTCCATCATCTACTTCCTGTTTTCCGAGCCGACTTAGACTTTTTATGGGTCAAAAATAGACAATTTTTCGTAAAGGATTTCTCGGCTACTACAGAAGGGATTGATTTCAAATTTGGTATACAGCTTAAGCATGATGAGTTGTACCGTGCCTCCCCTTACCAGGTCAGTCGGTCATCTACTTCCTGTTTTCTGAATGGTCGAGTGGGGGTATGCTTAGCACGACTTAGTGCAACCCCTTGTTTGATTTTCCATAATGTGAGGTGGTTCATCATTTCTTTAAGACATATTTTTGTTTTAGAAGTAAAGGTGTACCTAGGGTAAAATTGAATGTTGTAAATCCAAGAAGGCAAAAAAAAATTCATAGACATAGATCTTCACAAAAACAAACTACACAATGTACATAATATACAAAAACCACATAAAACAACCAAGCAAAATTAAAACCAGAGTGAACTCAGGTGCTGCAGAAGAGTAAGAAGTTCCTGCATATTATACCATATTAGATCACTCAAAATAATATTGGATTATACTAAGAGTAACAGTATGGATAAAACCACAAAAAATACATTATGTGGTGATTGTTTGTTTGATGTATAAAAAATATGAAACAATTTTTTCCTTGTTTTTAGCTTAAAGAAGAGAAAAATTTAAAGAGTTATGGTCTTTCTCGATCAACTGTTCATACTCATGATAATTCTTTCCAGAATCAACAAAGAGAGTTAACTGTCAGGCATGCAAGAGAGGCAGAGAAAGAAATGAACAAAAGACTGAATTCACAGAAGGATGAATATGAAGAAGCTATCAAAAGACATTTAGGTTTTATAGATCAGGTAATATTAGATCAGACACATTTATTTAGTTACATTAGAGGAAAGACGACCAAAAAGAGCAAATTAATTGATGCACCATTACACCATTAATAACTTTTTGTCCCCCGCCGCAACGTGTCGGAGGGACTTAGTAATGGTCTCCGTCCGTCTGTCCGTCCGTCACGTTTTTTGTGGGTGCAACTCCTCGGACACTACTGAACGGATGTTGCTGAAACTTTACACAGTGATAGGGTACAATAAGTAGATGATCATCCCATATTTGAAATTTTGAAAATGGCCGCCGTTTCCATGGAAACAGGAAAAAGGTCAAAATATAGGACATTCAATATCTCGGTTACCTAGGTGCACAGGGTTCTGAAATTTTGTAGGCTGATAGAGCAAAAGGTACTCTATATTAATACGAAAAAAAATTTTGAAGCGATATTTACGGTTTTCGAGTTATTTACGAATTTGTGATTTTTCAGTCAAAAAAATGGGACTTTGTCAAACGTTTTTGTGGGTGCAACTCCTCGGACACTACTGAACCGATGTTGCTGAAACTTAACACACTGATAGGGTACTATTAGTAGGTGATCATCCCATATTTGAAATTTTCAAAATGGCCGCTGTTTCCATGGAAACGGGGAAGAAAGGTCAAAATATAGAACATCCAATATCTTGGTTACCTAGGTGCACAGGGTTCTGAAATTTTGTAGGCTGATAGAACAAAAGGTACTCTATAATAATACGAAAAAAAAATTGAAACAATATTTACAGTTTTTGAGTTATTTACGAATTTGTGATTTTCAGGTCCGAAAAATGGGACTTTGTCATATCAAACATTTTTGTGGGTGCAACTCCTCGGATACTACTGAACGGATGTTGCTGAAACTTTACACACTGATAGGGTACTGTTAACAGGTGATCATCCCATATTTTGACAACCTATTTCTATCGTTTCTCAGAGAATATATTGCTTGAATGACATACCACACAACTTTTATGCGGCGGCGGGGGACACATGGCTACGCGTAGCAATCTTGTTTCTTTAAAAAAAGGGGTGATTTTAAGATGATGAGAAATGGAATTCATTTTGTCTTGATATTTTTTTTTAAACAAAAAAGATATTAACAATTTGATAGAAATTTCCAAAAAATAAGCTTAAAGTTACTGAAAGATAAAAATTAGATGAAAAAAATTCTGCTCTTGCTTGAATTATCTTTAAGATTTGCTCTATTAAAGAAGAATGAATAAATAATCATTTCTTTTATTTTTAGCTTATTGATGACAAAAAGGCAATATCAGAAAAATGTGAGAAGTTTGTGAAAGAATTAAAGACTGTTGATAAAAAGTACCAGGATAAAATCAAATCATTAGAAGATAGGTATGTTTTGGAGATACCTGCCCAAGGTCGGTTGTTTCCTCAGGGTACTCCGGTTTCCTCCACCATTAAAACTGATGGCCCTACATGGCCCAGGTGCATCGATAAAGGGTGTTAAACCCCAACACATACAAACACACATGTTTAGGAGATAAGTGTATCACATTGTAAAATCCTAATGGCATAAATTGGTGGCAAATTGAGTTTTCTTAACCATCAAAGTGTCAGCGAAGACATTAAACAGACATTTTCAACCATCAAATAATCAATTGATACCACGAGATTTTAAAACACAATACTGTCATCTTCATTTTAATGAAAGAAGTACCATTAAAAATTTTAACCTAAAAACAAAGGCGTACATGTGCAGAGAAAATCACACTATCAACCCTGTACTTGATGTTAACATAGTCCAATCAGTGTATATAGACAATAGTTATTGGGTACATCATCTATAAAAGCTGTAATAGTTGATGTAATTGTAAACAGCCATAGTGCAATATATTGCTATAGGTTGTTAAAAAAAAACATAGTCCAATCAGAAAAGACATCACATTCAATGTTGCATTAATATTGGAATAATTGTTACCTAAGCATTAAATTTAAAGAAAAAGTTACTTGCATTTCTAATTGCTCTGTGGAAAATTTAACCAAATTTCATGGTTGCAAATGAAGCATTTAAAATACATGTACCAATATTTATTTATATTGTGTTTTTGTCTGCAAAGCAATTTGCAAAAACAAATCTCATGAAAGAATTGTTTGCTTCAAATTATGGAAATATTGCATACAAGATGAGATTCATGTGTATCTAAGAATTAATCATGTAATCTTAAACTTGATACAAAATAAGTAAAAAATATTTATATCTCGCATTATTTTTTATAAACTGGATAAATTAGGTTTGGATTATAAATATTTACAAATATATATGCTGACTTTTTGAAATTGAAAAATTCTTATGTTTAGACACAGTCTAGAAGTACAGAAATTGAAAGACATGCATGAGGCAGCAGAAAAATTAAGACGAGAACGATGGATTGAAGACAAAACAAAGAAAATTAAGGTAGAACACTTATTTTTGTGTCAAACAATCCTAAATATCTTTTGTCCTTATGTGTACAGTGTATATATTTACATGCATTGCTTTATAAACAACCAAGATATTGGTTAAAATGATTGCAGTAAAAGTTCCCATTTGTATTAAAGATCCAGTTTCAAACAAAATGATGTGACAAAAAGGACAAAGGTCATTTGTACCGAAAGAGACTTAAAAATTGTTTTAAATTTTACAGGAAATGACAGTAAAAGGTTTGGAGCCAGAAATACAGAGACTTATAGCCAAACATAAATCAGAGCTAAAGAAAATTAAACAGATCCATGAAGCTGAGCTGTTAGAATCTGACGAGAGAGCTGCACAAAGATATGTTCAAATGACAGAGGAATTACGAGACCAATTGGCAAAAGAAAAAGAGGCAGCATGTGCAAGAGAGAGGGAGCTAAGCAAACAAAGGTATACTAAACATTATACTTGTTAACAATTTTTGCCTTACAATTGTTGAATGAAAAAAAAGTCTTTCGGTGAGACAGAACTAGGCTTTTTGCAGTCACAGGACTTTTTGACTAGCAGTAATTTTCAGAGCATTGTCATCAGGAGGGAAAAACCTTTCTTGGATTTGCTAATGATATTTAGATATTAAACTATCGTCTATTTTATGCCCTATCTATGAAAGTAGGTGGGCATTTAGTGTTAGGGTCGAGTCATCCATCCATCTTATGCAAGATGGAACATTATGTCTTTTGAACATATTCTTGTCTTATTAGAAATTTATTACATCCAGCATATTTTAACTTATAGAAATGAAATGCATTGACACACACATTAGTAGCATTATTTACTCACCCACAGTTAAAATATTTTGTTGATTAATTTCCTAAGGATAGAAGATAATAGAATATGGAATAAGTGTATGCAACATAACCAACAAAGTCAAACCTCAATTTACGAAAAAATCTGCAATGGAAAAACAGCCAGCCGCCTTCAATGTGACCAGTGGTCCCTGCTTTGTGTTTTGAAATTGACTAAGATACAATACATATAATTAAAAACCAATCCTAAAATATCATAATGTCAAAGAAAGACCCCCTTCTTGACAAATAACATAAAGATGACGTTGAAAAACATAAACTTTGAGAAAGATTCCTAGCTAAGGTTGTTATGACTTATCAAAACTGAAGATTTTATTTGCTATTAAACATCAAAGTTTCAAGTTCATTATGTTTGTTCGTTTATAATTCTAGGTATGAAAAAGAGTTACAGAATGAGGAGGATGCATACCAACAACAGAGGAGGAGGTTGTACGCTGAGGTTCAGGAGGAAAAAGACAGGGTTTCCCAGCAAGCCTCACGTCAACGTTCAGAACTTGACAGACTTCAGAGACAGCTGGAGGACAGCCATGCTCATGCCCTGACTGCAATGAAGCAAGAGTATGAAAAGAGCAGAGAGGAGCAAGAAAGAAGACATGCTGTAAGTTGAAATTGAAGAGTTTTATTCTCAATTGTCTTGAAGCAAAGAGACAAAGGTGCAATATACATATCCCAAAGCTAGGGACAAAAACAGTAAATGTAGTAAGGCTTGGTGTGTATATTTTGAGACGTTATCCTCCGGGCAGCAGCTTTTAAATCGAGCAATTGGAAGGTAGGAAACCAAAAGTCTAAAAAAAGAATTATCAAATGCAATATTAAAGGGGGACTAAATCAAACACTAAAATTGTCCTTACAAACTTCAAGGAAAGTAAACAACAGTGTTTTAAATTGATTTTCTATCTTTAAATGATTGTTCCTCTATAAGTTATACATGTAGTTTAAACATTGATTAAAAGTCATATAGGAAATAAAGGGGTAAGTTACTAATTCAGAATACATCTTTTGAGTACAGATTTAAATTTATTGTAAACTTTTCATGAAATTTCTGTTTCGAAATTCAGGAAGAAATAAGAGACATGACAGAAAAGATGAGGTTAGAAAGAGAGTCCTGGGAACAAAACTTTCTGAAAAAACAAGAAACATGGGTTGTGCAGAAAGAAAGAGAATTAAAGGATCAAGTGAAGAAAGCCAGGGACAAGGAAATAGAGATGGTGATAATGAGATTGGAGGAGGATGCTACATCAGCCAGAGAAGATGTAGAGAGAGCTGCTGAAAATAAAACAAGGTATAGGGTTATAGAACACCAATAAAAACCTTGTTAGGCCCCTTTCAAGGATGGCAAAGCCCTATAGTTTTCGCTTTGCCAATCTGTACACAATTGTGTGAAGGCAAAATTTAAACTGGTTTCATTCTAGACTTCATAATCTGGATATACACTTGTACTGTTAATGTAGTAATTTTCCTAATGTGCATATTTTTGCCTTATTCACAGTTGTCAATGAAAATCTGTGAAAAATTATACAAATTAAATTTATAAAACAATAATTACATGTATGTATACATTAATGTATGATAATGTAAACTGTGAAAATTATTTCTTGCAAAAAGTCATTTAGACAAAATGCATGAAAAAATTTATACAGTGTTTTTAACCTTTCAAACATCACAAAACTTCTTTGAATCATTATTCCTGATACTTACAGAAACTGGCACTAATGTGTTTCACAGTTTTAACAATGGACTGTACATGTAGTTCAAATCTCAATATCAATAAAGCCAATCAAATCTTTTCATGTAACAAGAAATGTGCGTTACTATTAATTGTTGATAATCATCTTTTACAGGAGATTAAGGGAGAAATATGAAGCTGAAATGAAAGATCTAGAGAGATCAGAAAGACAAGCATTAGAAAAATATAATGAGATGAAGGTATTGAATGAAAATAATTAAAACAAACATTATGCATTCAATGATGGAATCTCCTAGACATCATGTTTTAGATAAAATATTTCATGAACTGCTTGCAATGTACTGTGATTTCATTATAATTCATAAGGTATAAATTTTCACGGTTTTCATGGGTGTGGCAAATCCAAGAAATTTGGTTTCTAACAAAAAGGAAATTTAACATTGCTTTGTATACTGTATACTTCAGAACCATGACTTTATGAACCTTTTTCAACAATCCACAAAAAGTTTGTATTCGCAAAAATAAATAAATCCACAATATAACTTATTTATTTATAGAGGTATTGAAATCTAGCCAATAGGCTTATCCTTCTCTATGCACCTCAGGCATCCACTTTTATCAACTCCTCTTAAACTTATTGATATTTTTTTTTTAAACTTTGACACAATCTTTTGAACAAAATGTGGTACACTTTTTATTTTTAAATTTGATCTGATCGATTACTTAAGGAAGTGGGGTATTTTTTTTTGTGAGCTTGCACTTAGTCTTTTTACTAGTTTTCTTCATGTTTCTTTTAGAGTTTCGTCAATAATCTAGCAAGCATTTATTTGGTTCATTAATTTTTGTATGAATTATCAGGCTAGACTGACAGAAGTTGATGGAGAAAATGAATGTTTAAAAGTACAGTTAAAACAGAAAGACCAAGAAATAGCAAGTCTGAAAAAGGTAAGATATTATTTATTACTTTATACCTCAATTTTTAAATTTCTAGATAATATTAGTGAAAACAACATGTTATGAAGATATGTATAAATAAAAATCCAGGTTATAAAATAGTGAATGTTGGGCGGCGGGCAGCGGGCGGCGTGCTGGCGATGAAGAAATTTTGTTAACAGTTTTCTCAGCAACTACTAATCACAGCCACTTGATATTTGGTATACAGCATCAGGGTGGGGTCCTATAAGGTGGGATATGATTTCAGGTATGTCGCTCACTTATTCCTGTTTAACGAAATCCGGCCATTTCTGTCTTTGACAGATTTTTAGCTCACCTGACCCGAAGGGTCAAGTGAGCTATTGTCATCGCCATCCGTCTGTCGTCCATCCGTTACTTTTTCAAAAATCTTCTTCTCTGAAACCACTGAATGGAATTTTTCAAAACTTGGTCCAAGTATTAATCAGGGCATGATGTTTAAAAATTGTGTTCGGCTTTATGATTTGATAACAAACATGGCCGCTGTTACTAAAAATAGAACATAGGGTAAAATCACATTCAAAGACTTATAACTTGAAAACTAGAACAGATACAAAAAAACTGAAGGATCTTAGGCTCTTCAGAATCAAAAACTCTACTCCATTGGGTCGAAGTTGACAGATGACCCCTAATAGGGGTTATGGCCCTTTTAAGGTCAAAAATAGCGTTTTTACATGTTTTTGCCCTATAAAATGAAAACTATTGCAGATAGAGAAAAGCTGTTGCCTGCTAAAATGTTCAGCTCATTAAGCTCTACAAAAGTCTCCATTGGGTCGAAGTTGTCAGATGACCCCTAATTGGGGTTATGGCCCTATTAAGGTCAAAAATAGCGTTTTTTCATGTTTTTGCCCTATAGAATGAAAACTATTGCAGATAGAGAAAAGCTGTTGCCTGCTAAAATGTTCAGCTCATTAAGGTCTACAAAAGTCTCCATTGGGTCGAAGTTGTTAGATGACCCCTAATTGGGGTTATGGCCCTTTCAAGGTCAAAAATAGCGTTTTTAGCTCACCTGGACCGAAGGTCCATGTGAACTATTACCATCACTTGGCGTCCGTCGTCGTCGTCTGTCGTCGTCGTCGTCATCGTCTGTCGTCGTCGTCTGTCGTCGTCGTCTGTCGTCGTCTGTTAACAATTTTTATACGACCGCAAAAAATTTTAGGACGTATTATGGTATGATGCTGTCGTCGTCGTTGTCGTCGTCCGTGTCTGTTAACTTTTTAGTGTTTCCACAATAACTTTAGTTCCAGTTATCCGATTGCTATGAAACTTGACAATGATGTTCCTTACCATAAAAGGATGAATGGGATTGATTTTGGGGGTCCCCCCATTTTTCGTTTAGAAATTAGGGGCCAAAAAAGGGCCAAAAATACTACTTTTTTGTTTGTTTCCACAATAACTTTAGTTCTAGTTATCCAATTGCTATGAAATTTGACAGTGATGTTCCTTACCATACAAGGATGAATGGGATTGATTTTGGGGCCCCCCTTTTTTTGTTTCGAAATTAGGGGCCCAAAAGGGGCAAAAAATTCAAATATTTTACTTGTTTCCATCATTACTTTGGTCCTAGTTGGCCTATTGTTGTGAAATTTGTCAAGAATGTTTCTTACAATAAAAGAATCAACCTGATGAATTTTTGCCCCCCCCCCCTTTTTCTCTGTTGTGTAATTAGGGGCCAAAATAAAAACTTTTTTATTTGTGGTCCGATTTTGAAAATTTTTTTTGCATGTTTGTTCTTGTCAAATAGCGGATACAAAATTAAGAATTAAATTTTGCAACCCCCCTTTTTCCCCCTTTAACGTAATTAGGGGCCAAATGGGGCCAAAATCTAAACTTTTTTATTTGTGGTCCGATTTTGAAATTTTTTTTTTGCAAGTTTATTCTTGTCAGTTAGCGAATCCCAATTTGAGAATTAATTTTTGCGACCATCCCTTTTTTCACTTGTTTTGTAATTAGGGGCCAAAAGGGGCCGTAATCAAAACTTTTTTATTTCTGATTTGTTTTTGAAAATTTTTTTTGCAAGTTTATTTTTGTCAAGTAGCGAATCCAAATTTGAGAATTTATTTTTGCGATCCCCACCCCTTTTTCACCTTTTACGTAATAAGGGGCCAAAAGGGGCCAAATCGAAACTTTTTAAATTTTTGTCCGATTTTGACAATTTTTTTGCAAGTTTATTCTTATCAAGTTGCAGATATATTTTTGTGTCCCCTTTTTTACTGTTACATTATTAGGGACCAAAAGGGGCCAAAATTGTAACTTTTTTATTTCTGGTCCGATTTTGAAATTTTTTTTTGCATGTTTGTTCTTGTCAAATAGAGGATACAAAATTAAGAATTAATTTTTGTGACCCCCCCTTTTTCCCCCTATTACGTAATCAAGGGCCAAATGGGGCCAAAATCAAAACATTTTAATTTGTGGTCCGATTTTGAAAAAAAAAATTTGCAAAGGGCCAGGGCTGATAAGGCCTGTTTTTGGCCTCAAAATATGCTTGAAAATGAAAAGTTCTAGTATTCTACATTCACTGTGTTATTTTCTTAGGCAAGGGTTAGGGACATAATAAACAATGAAAATTATTTCAATCCATTTAATCTATATGTAGAAAATGGCATTAAAAGTTGGAAGATTTTCAACAATTGGTAAAAAATAGCAGTTTTTACATTATTTTCATGCTTATTTTGTTTTCAATAGTAGTGTGTACAGCCATGTACCAAAAAGATACTTTGGGAAAATATTTTTCAGGACCAACTGAATTTGTTACCAAAAGGAATTTGTGGTACATGGGTGTTGCGGTCACTTCCCGGAGCGAAAATTATTAAAAATATGCTAAAAAACAGCCGATTTGGTTAATTTTGTGCAATTTGTTCAATTTTGACGTCACTATGACGTCACAGCATGGTCAAAAATATAAAATTGTCTATGAAGCATTAAAGTACTGACATTTAACTAAGTCTTGTCATAATTTTTACTTAAATTCCAACAAAAATATTTTTTGGGCCAAAAAAGGCCCTTATCAGCCCTAGTCCTTTATTCTTGTCAGGTAGCGATTCTAAATTTAAGAATAAATTTTTAGGGCTGTAATCATAATAAAAAAAAATTCTGGTTCAATTTTTAAATTTTTTCCCCAAACATTATTCTTTTAAAGAGTAGAATACAACATTCAAAATTTATATTTTTACCCCCTGGGTCGAAAGTCCATCAGAGAAGCATGTGTCAAATACCTTTGTCAGTCCACCATGGGCTGCATGTGTCCAGAGCAATAGACTATCCATATTAGGCCTAAAACGTACAGGGTTCAACATGTTGCGGTCGTATCATGCTGCGCTCGGCGAAGCTTTTTATTCAAAAATCTTCTCCTCTGAAACTACCAAACAGAATTTAATGAAACTTGGTATGAATGATCCTTAGGGTGTCCTGCACCAAACTTGTGTTTTGATTTTTAATCCGTTAAAAAACATGGCCGCCGTTACTAAAAATAGACTAGGGGGGTCAGACTACTGTTTTTGGCTTATAAATCAAAAAGTATAAGAGATAGAGGAAATCTGAGGCCACGCTACTGATTCAGCATCAAAAGCTCTACAAAAGTCTCCATTTGGTCAAAGTTGTCAGATGACTCCTTATAGGGGTTACGGCCCCTTAAAGGTGAAAAATAGCAATTTTTCATGTTTTTGGCCTACAGAATGAAAACTATTGCAGATAGAGATTAGCTGTTGCTTGCTTAAATGTTCAGCTCATTTAACTCTACAAAAGTCTCCATAGGGTCGAAGTTGTCAGATGACCCCTTATAGGGGTTACAGCCCCTTAAAGGTGAAAAATAGCCATTTTTCATGTTTTTGGCCTACAGAATGAAAACTATTGCAGATAGAGATTAGCTGTTGCTTGCTTAAATGTTTAGCTCATTTAGCTCTACGAAAGTCTCCATAGGATCGAAGTTGTCAGATAACCCCTTATAGGGGTTACGGCCCCTGAAAAATGGCATTTTTTCATGTTTTTGGCCTACAGAATGAAAACTATTGCACATAGAGATTAGCTGTTGCTTGCTTAAATGTTCAGCTCATTGAGCTTTACAAAATTCTCTTTAGGGTCGAAGTTGTCAGATGACCCCTTATAGGGGTTACGGCCCCTGAAAAATAGCGATTTTTCATGTTTTTGTCCTACAGAATGAGAACTATTGCAGATAGAGATTAGCTGTTGCTTGCTTAAATGTTCAGCTCATTTAGCTCTACAAAATTTTCCATAGAGTCGAAGTTGTCAGATGACTCCTTATAGGGGTTACGGCCCATGAAAAATAGCGATTTTTCATGTTTTTGGCCTACAGAATGAAAACTATTGCAGATAGAGATTAGCTGTTGCTTGCTTAAATGTTCAGCTCATTTAACTCTACAAAAGTCTCCATAGGGTCGAAGTTGTCAGATGACCCCTTATAGGGGTTACAGCCCCTTAAAGGTGAAAAATAGCCATTTTTCATGTTTTTGGCCTACAGAATGAAAACTATTGCAGATAGAGATTAGCTGTTGCTTGCTTAAATGTTTAGCTCATTTAGCTCTACGAAAGTCTCCATAGGATTGAAGTTGTCAGATAAACCCTTATAGGGGTTATGGCCCCTGAAAAATGGCATTTTTTCATGTTTTTGGCCTACAGAATGAAAACTATTGCACATAGAGATTAGCTGTTGCTTGCTTAAATGTTCAGCTCATTGAGCTTTACAAAATTCTCCATAGGGTCGAAGTTGTCAGATGACTCCTTATAGGGGTTACGGCCCCTGAAAAATAGCAATTTTTCATGTTTTTGGCCTACAGAATGAAAACTATTGCAGATAGAGATTAGCTGTTGCTTGCTTAAATGTTTAGCTCATTTAGCTCTACGAAAGTCTCCATAGGATCGAAGTTGTCAGATAACCCCTTATAGGGGTTATGGCCCCTGAAAAATGGCATTTTTTCATGTTTATGGCCTACAGAATGAAAACTATTGCACATAGAGATTAGCTGTTGCTTGCTTAAATGTTCAGCTCATTGAGCTTTACAAAATTCTCCATAGGGTCGAAGTTGTCAGATGACCCCTTATAGGGGTTACGGCCCATGAAAAATAGCGATTTTTCATGTTTTTGTCCTACAGAATGAAAACTATTGCAGATAGAGATTAGCTGTTGCTTGCTTAAATGTTCAGCTCATTTAACTCTACAAAAGTCTCCATAGGGTCGAAGTTGTCAGATGACCCCTTATAGGGGTTACAGCCCCTTAAAGGTGAAAAATAGCCATTTTTCATGTTTTCGGCCTACAGAATGAAAACTATTGCAGATAGAGATTAGCTGTTGCTTGCTTAAATGTTTAGCTCATTTAGCTCTACGAAAGTCTTCATAGGATCGAAGTTGTCAGATAACCCCTTACAGGGGTTACGGCCCCTGAAAAATGGCATTTTTTCATGTTTTTGGCCTACAGAATGAAAACTATTGCACATAGAGATTAGCTGTTGCTTGCTTAAATGTTCAGCTCATTGAGCTTTACAAAATTCTCCATGGGGTCGAAGTTGTCAGATGACCCCTTATAGGGGTTACGGCCCCTGAAAAATAGCGATTTTTCATGTTTTTGGCCTACAGAATGAAAACTATTGCACATAGAGATTAGCTGTTGCTTGCTTAAATGTTCAGCTCATTGAGCTTTACAAAATTCTCCATAGGGTCGAAGTTGTCAGATGACTCCTTATAGGGGTTACGGCCCCTGAAAAATAGCAATTTTTCATGTTTTTGGCCTACAGAATGAAAACTATTGCAGATAGAGATTAGCTGTTGCTTGCTTAAATGTTTAGCTCATTTAGCTCTATGAAAGTCTCCATAGGATCGAAGTTGTCAGATAACCCCTTATAGGGGTTATGGCCCCTGAAAAATGGCATTTTTTCATGTTTATGGCCTACAGAATGAAAACTATTGCACATAGAGATTAGCTGTTGCTTGCTTAAATGTTCAGCTCATTGAGCTTTACAAAATTCTCCATAGGGTCGAAGTTGTCAGATGACCCCTTATAGGGGTTACGGCCCATGAAAAATAGCGATTTTTCATGTTTTTGTCCTACAGAATGAAAACTATTGCAGATAGAGATTAGCTGTTGCTTGCTTAAATGTTCAGCTCATTTAACTCTACAAAAGTCTCCATAGGGTCGAAGTTGTCAGATGACCCCTTATAGGGGTTACAGCCCCTTAAAGGTGAAAAATAGCCATTTTTCATGTTTTCGGCCTACAGAATGAAAACTATTGCAGATAGAGATTAGCTGTTGCTTGCTTAAATGTTTAGCTCATTTAGCTCTACGAAAGTCTTCATAGGATCGAAGTTGTCAGATAACCCCTTACAGGGGTTACGGCCCCTGAAAAATGGCATTTTTTCATGTTTTTGGCCTACAGAATGAAAACTATTGCACATAGAGATTAGCTGTTGCTTGCTTAAATGTTCAGCTCATTGAGCTTTACAAAATTCTCCATGGGGTCGAAGTTGTCAGATGACCCCTTATAGGGGTTACGGCCCCTGAAAAATAGCGATTTTTCATGTTTATGTCCTACAGAATGAAAACTATTGCAGATAAAGATTAGCTGTTGCTTGCTTAAATGTTCAGCTCATTTAGCTCTACAAAATTTTCCATACAGTCGAAGTTGACAGATGACTCCTTATAGGGGTTACGGCCCCTGAAAAATAGCAATTTTTCATGTTTTTGGCCTACAGAATGAAAACTATTGCAGATAGAGATTAGCTGTTGCTTGCTTAAATGTTCAGCTCATTTAACTCTACAAAAGTCTCCATAGGGTCGAAGTTGTCAGATGACCCCTTATAGGGGTTACATCCCCTTAAAGGTGAAAAATAGCCATTTTTCATGTTTTTGGCCTACAGAATGAAAACTATTGCAGATAGAGATTAGCTGTTGCTTGCTTAAATGTTTAGCTCATTTAGCTCTACGAAAGTCTCCATAGGATTGAAGTTGTCAGATTACCCCTTATAGGGGTTATGGCCCCCTGAAAAAATGGCATTTTTTCATGTTTTTGGCCTACAGAATGAAAACTATTGCACATAGAGATTAGCTGTTGCTTGCTTAAATGTTCAGCTCATTGAGCCTTACAAAATTCTCCATAGGGTCGAAGTTGTCAGATGACTCCTTATAGGGGTTACGGCCCCTGAAAAATAGCAATTTTTCATGTTTTTGGCCTACAGAATGAAAACTATTGCAGATAGAGATTAGCTGTTGCTTGCTTAAATGTTTAGCTCATTTAGCTCTACGAAAGTCTCCATAGGATCGAAGTTGTCAGATAACCCCTTATAGGGGTTACGGCCCCTGAAAAATGGCATTTTTTCATGTTTTTGGCCTACAGAATGAAAACTATTGCACATAGAGATTAGCTGTTGCTTGCTTAAATGTTCAGCTCATTGAGCTTTACAAAATTCTCCATAGGGTCGAAGTTGTCAGATGACCCCTTATAGGGGTTACGGCCCCTGAAAAATAGCGATTTTTCATGTTTTTGTCCTACAGAATGAAAACTATTGCAGATAGAGATTAGCTGTTGCTTGCTTAAATGTTCAGCTCATTTAGCTCTACAAAATTTTCCATAGAGTCGAAGTTGTCAGATGACTCCTTATAGGGGTTACGGCCCCTGAAAAATAGCAATTTTTCATGTTTTTGGCCTACAGAATGAAAACTATTGCAGATAGAGATTAGCTGTTGCTTGCTTAAATGTTCAGCTCATTTAACTCTACAAAAGTCTCCATAGGGTCGAAGTTGTCAGATGACCCCTTATAGGGGTTACAGCCCCTTAAAGGTGAAAAATAGCCATTTTTCATGTTTTTGGCCTACAGAATGAAAACTATTGCACATAGAGATTAGCTGTTGCTTGCTTAAATGTTTAGCTCATTTAGCTCTACGAAAGTCTCCATAGGATCGAAGTTGTCAGATAACCCCTTATAGGGGTTACGGCCCCTGAAAAATGGCATTTTTTCATGTTTTTGGCCTACAGAATGAAAACTATTGCACATAGAGATTAGCTGTTGCTTGCTTAAATGTTCAGCTCATTGAGCTCTACAAAATTCTCCATAGGGTCGAAGTTGTCAGATGACCCCTTATAGGGGTTACGGCCCATGAAAAATAGCGATTTTTCATGTTTTTGTCCTACAGAATGAAAACTATTGCAGATAGAGATTAGCTGTTGCTTGCTTAAATGTTCAGCTCATTTAGCTCTACAAAATTCACCATAGAGTCTAAGTTGTCAAATGACTCCTTATAGTGGTTACGGCCCCTGAAAAATAGCGATTTTTCATGTTTTTGTCCTACAGAATGAAAACTATTGCAGATAGAGATTAGCTGTTGCTTGCTTAAATGTTCAGCTCATTTAGCTTTACAAAATTCTCCATAGGGTTGAAGTTGTCAGATGACCCCTTATAGGTTACGGCCCCTGAAAAATAGCCATTTTTCATGTTTTTGGCCTACAGAATGAAAACTATTGCAGATAGAGATTAGCTGTTGCTTGCTTAAATGTTCAGCTCATTTAGCTCTACAAAAGTCTTCATAGGGTCGAAGTTGTCAGATGACTCCTTATAGGGGTTATAGGTGAAAAATGGTGTTTTTGGCCTATAGAATGAAAACTATTGCAGGTAGAGAAAAGCTGTTGCTTGCTTAAATGTTCAGCTCATTTAGCTCTACAAAAGTATAGGGTCAACATCAAGACCAGGTGAGCGATTCAGGCTCCTGGGAGCCTCTTGTTTCATGTTTTTGCCCTATTGAATGAAAACTATTGCAGATAGAGAAAAGCTGTTGCCTGCTAAAATGTTCAGCTCATTAAGCTCTACAAAAGTCTTCATTGGGTCAAATTTGTCTGATGACCCCTAATAGGGATTATGGCTCTATTGAGGTCAATAATAGCGTTTTTTCATGTTTTTGCTCTAAAGAATAAAAACTATTGCAGATAGAGAAAAGGTGTTGCTTGCTTAAATGTTTAGCTCATTAAGCTTTACAAAAGTCTCAATAGGGATGAAGTCGTCAGATAAGCCTTTATAGGAGTTATGGCCCTTTTAAGGTCAAAAATAGTGTTTTTAGCTCACCTGGACCCAAGGTCCATGTGAGCTATTGCCATCACTTGGCGTCCGTCGTCGTCTTCTGTCGTCTGTCGTCGTCATCGTCGTCTGTTAACAATTTTTCAAAATTCTTCTCCTCTGAAACTACTGAACAGAATTTAATGAAACTTGGTATGATTGATCCTTAGGGTGTCCTGCATAAAAGTTGTGTTTCGATTTTTGATTCGTTAAAAAACATGGCCGCCCTGGCTAAAAATAGATCAGGGGGGGTCTGACTACTGTTTTTAGCTTGTAATTCAAAAAGTATACGAAATAGATGAAATCTGATGCCACGCTGCTGCTTCAGGATCAAAAGTTCTACAAAAGTTTCCATTTGGTCAAAGTTGTCAAATGACCCCTTATAGGGGTTATGGCCCCTTAAAGGTGAAAAATAGCATTTTTTCATGTTTTTGTCCTAGAGTATGAAAACTATTGCAGATAGAGAAAAGCTGTTGCTTGCTTAAATGTTCAGCTCATTAAGCTCTACAAAAGTCTCCATAGGGTTGAAGTTGTCAGATGACCCCTTATAAGGGTTACAGCCCCTTAAAGGTGAAAAATAGTGTTTTTGGCCTATAGAATGAAAACTATTGCAGATAGAGAAAAGCTGTTGCTTGCTTAAATGTTCAGCTCATTAAGCTCTACAAAAGTCTCCATAAGGTTGAAGTTGCCAGATGACCCCTTATAAGGGTTACAGCCCCTTAAAGGCAAAAAATAGTATTTTTGGCCTATAGAATGAAAACTATTGCAGATAGAGAAAACCTGTTGCTTGCTTAAATGTTCAGCTCATTTAACTCTACAAAAGTCCTTATAGGGTTGAAGTTGTCAGATGACCCTTTTTAGGGGTTACAGTCCCTAAATTAACATGTTTTCATGTTTTTGGCTTATATATAATAAAAACTAGAGCAGAAAAAGAAAATTGGTTGGTTGCTTTAATGTTTGGTTCATTAAGCTCTCAACAAAAGTCTCTATAGAGTCAAAGTTGTCAGACAGCCCTTAAAATAACATTTTTCACGTTTTTGGCCTACAGAATGAAAACTATTGCTGAAAGAGAAAAAGCTGTTGCTTGCTTAAATGTTCAGCTTATTTAGCTTTACAAAGTTCTTCATAGGGTTGACATCAAGACCAGGTGAGCGATTCAGGCTCCTGGGAGCCTCTTGTTTTCATGTTTTTTGCCCTATTGAATGAAAATTATTGCAGATAGAGAAAAGGTGGGGCTTGCTTTAATGTTCAGCTCATTTAGCCTCAGGAAAGTCTCCGTTGTGTCTAAGTTGGGACTTGACCCATTAAAGAAGAGACCATTATGCCTTAAGGACCGGGTGAGCAATTCACGCTCCTGGGAGCCTCTAGTTATTTGTTTATTTTAGTTAACAGACAAAATGCACCAAGAAAGAGACCGTGTATCAGACATTATCAGACAGGAGTTTGCAGACAGACTGGTGGCAACAGACGAAGAAAACAAACGCCTTAAGAATGATATGTCTGAAATGAAAGCTCGTCACAGAATAGAACTGGATAGACAGAAAGAACATATAGAGGAGATTCGACAGCAGAAAGACCAGGAGATGGAAGAGGTTCATAAAAGGTATCAGATACTGTCATAATATTGTGCATAGAAATTACATTTAAACATGATATGAAATTTGAAAAAGATATTGGGGGTAATGCAAGATAGTTATATTTAAAAAAACTTTTCATCTTATCCCATTATCTCAAAGACTGTTTAGTATGTTGTGTTTATGGATCTTGTTTGCTGGATTCCTATTCCAATGTTTTTGAGGTTGATGTATATTAAAAAGTCACACACAAAACTATGCAAAAGCTGAACTCCCAGTTTAATATTACTCTGATCAGTGGTTTTACAGATGAATAGACACACAAAAAGAAATAACAACATTTACTTTAATAATATGGAATTAATGTTCATTGGACAACAAACAATTAAAGAGTACAATGTTACACAAAACTTTCAGCTTTTGTCATGCATTGAAGTCCATTTATTGTTTAGAAAATAGGACTATGTAAACAATTTTAAGTTTTGAATTATAGATACATTATTCTCTATTTCAGAGTCAAAGATGCCATTGTTAAGAAGGAAGAGATAGTGACACAAATCAAACAACAATACACAGCCGCTCAGAAAAGAGCCGATCACTTAGAGGGACTTTTACAGCAACAGAGAAAACAGTTGCTAGGGAAGTGAGCAAAATGGTTATTTCAGAGTCTGGCTTAAATTTACTCCTCAAGATCAAAGCTTCAATGTGGAGGCTCAATGATATTAATTTGACATACATGTAGTTATTCTTAAGCTAAGAAGCAATCTCATGAGCATGTGATCAAAGTAAACAATAAATAACTCTAGAGATTTTCTGAAGTCATGATATTATTTGCTGAAAAAAAAGTTTAAATACAGTTAACTATAAACCAGTACAGCAAGGGATGATGGCTATTTATACAATTACAAATCTCATACTTGTATTGATCTGACAAGGTTGTATTTTGTTCCCTTTTAAAGATTTTAGAATTAATTTGTATCTTATACTCAGTCATTGAGAAAATTTATAACAACTTAAGTGCTAGAAATAAGTTAGGAATTTCTTTTATTCATGTTGTAAGCATATTTTTTTGACACATTGCAAGTGCCAATACTTTCCGTCCATTTAGTTGTTTGAAAAGATTGTGCAAATTTTCAGTGAGGTATGAAATTATCTTTATATTGTTTAAGTGATTATGATGTTTTTAAGTCACATAGCTAAGTTGCTTAGGTTTTGGCCATAATTTAATTATTATGTATACAAGTTTTACAAAGAATCTTATTTTGTTTTCATTTACAATGTCCTGTAAAGAAAGAAATTTATTGTTATCAGTGAATTTGAACTTTTTGTTTAAGCATCTCTGATGAGTCAAATATAGGCAAAAGTCACATGAAGACATATTTTTTAGTTGTTTACTTGGTACATTCTTCTTCATATTTGCAAATAATGTAATCCTACACTTGCTCAATGTACAGTTTAGTTGCTTTAACAAATCTTTCCAATGTTTTTTTAGGATCTATGTGTATTAAAACTGTCAGATGTTAGAAATGTATGTATTCTATTAAATCAGTTCTTAGGAACTAGTTTAAAATTTGTCTACTCCAACTAATGTATTTGCGTTTTTCTTTTCTTCCAAGCAGAAACTTTGATTGCTTACTATTTCTTATTTCTTCTTCATGGCCAATGGTGCTTTTTCTCCTCTACTATGTATCTCTGTTCTGCAGTAAGCATGGAAAAGTATTTGCTTGTAGTTAAAAAAAGATTTAGTTATATCAATTAAGTTTCGAGAAGTTTTGTTTATTGTATTAACATCATGATGAAAATGTTTAATTGCGTAATTTATTGTCATGCCTTTTTAATGTATTTATTTTTTTTACATAGAACAAAGGTGTTTAAAGTTTTACATTGTATAAATATTTGTAGATTTTTATTTATTATTGCATTATTTGTTAATTTAGATATATAAATAATTGTTCTTGATGTTGGTTTCTTTTGAGCCTTGTAAATGAACCCCAAATTTGATGAACACATTTTGATGGTGGGACATATAATTATTGGTTAATCTATCCGCCCCATCTTAGGTATACCTTTGCATTTCAATAGATTGCTCCATAACAAGCCATATTTCATGAAATTTTGTATGCATATTTAATTTAACAAGGAAACATTCTGCAAAATTAATAGAATTATGTTTCCCCCCCCCCATTTTTGTGGGGAGACATATTGTTTTTGTCTTGTCCATCTGTCCGTCTGTCTGTCACAAGGTTTGTCAGCGCAACTCCTCTGAAAATACTGAACCAAATTCAACAAAACTTTATATATAGGAAGGACACCATATGTAGTTGTGCATATTACCAGGAAATTTTGATCCTCAAATATTAGTGGGAGTTATGGCCCTTTGAACTTAGAAATTTGCTGAAAATCCTCATTTATCATCTTGTCACTGCAACTCCTCTGAAACTACTAAACCGAATTCAACGAAACTTGGTATACAGGAAGGACAACATATGTAGTTGTGCATTTACCAGGAAATTTTTGTCCTCATATTTTTGTGGGAGTTATGGCCCTTTGTACTTAGAACTTTTTGGGGAAATGGGGGGGGGGAGACATCGTTTTTGTAGACAAAAACAAACTTTAATTCTAACTATATGTGCTGAACAAGTCATCAGTGTCTAGATCGGAACATATGCTTGTTTTATCTTTCTATTATGAGAATATTTAGTCATCATAATTGTACATTCTCGATAACTAAAGCATAAGCACTTGGTCTGTAATGTCAAGAGTTATTGACTATGAATGGTGAAAGTAAATAAAAGATTACAGGATTAGCTCCCCTGGATGATATCTGACATCAATGAAAATATGATGTACTTTCTTCATGTAAAGTTTCATCATAATTTATTTAGCAGAAGCAAAGGAGTACCAAAGGGGTAATCAAACATCATTAAACTGAAAAGACGGAGACAAGATCCGTAGACAAAAAAATCATCACAACGAAACTAAAAACACTCATAACAACTAAACCGCATTTAACAATGTGAACTCAAGTCCAAATGAGAATGAACTCAGGTGCTCTGGAAGAGTAAACAGTTCCTGCTTGCCATAGCACACCCAAAAATCCAGAAAGGATGAAATTACCAAACTCAATGTCAAACCAACATCTGTGCTCATCTGAGAGATAGAAATCAGGTATTTGTCTACAAGCAGTTTAGTTGTGCATATGAGGACTTCCATTGAACACTCTACTTGAAAAATCTCACCTGAATGATATTTGAGTACAATCAAATTTATTTATTTTATACACATCTCCATATAAATATAATGCATTTTCTTCATGAAAAATTTCATCAAAATCCATCAAGCAGATTAGAAGGAGTTTCACTTGTGAGATATGTGGACAGACAGACAGACTCGGAAAGGTAGACAGGGTGATTCCTACATACCCCTTAAAATTTGTTTGTGGGGTATATTGATACTAACTTCCACCATCCTAGGACATATCTGACATGAATGTCAACACTATCCCTTACAAGAGTATACAAAATACCTATGTCTTACTCCATATCATAGTCAAAGTCATAAACCTACCTTTAGAAAATATGTGGAGTAGAGGAGGGTATTGCAACAATTTAAAAGTAATATTCTTTTCCAAGTTTACAAACAAGAAAAACTGTGATTAGCTGCTTACAAATAAATACCCTCTTGCCCTAATTATCAATCAGAAGAAATTTAAAATAGGTGGTGCACATCTACATTATGTTGCAGAAATTATGGGAAAGTTTTATGAAAATCCATAGAGGTGTTTAGGAGTTGAGGATAAGAGATGGGTATCCCATGTTGTCAAATGACTGTGCAACTGTAATAGTTTAGCACTGATGCATAAGCATAACCAGTTTCACTAACATATGACTTAAAGTTATTATGATGTAATGGTCCATATTTTAAATAGTTTAACATTGTGTGTAAGATATTGAAGCTCCCTTTAACGTTGTCATCGTAATTATCATAGACCCAGGCTGACTGACACTGAAGGAACCCGAGGGCATCAAATGATACCTCTTATAACCAAGCTATTAAATAATAAAAATTCGTTTATTTAAAAATATGTAAAACTCTCAGCAATCATCGTGGTACCATGTTCAGATTGATTAGATGTCTCATTGTTGGCCTTCCATGAGGGCAATTCTGAAAAAAAAAAAAAATAAGAAACTTAAATGAGCATACTTACTAAAAGACTGTCTTTAAGGAGTAAAGCCACGAAGGTCCCAAATCAGCCCAAAAATTCAACTTTGATATATCTGCTTTTAATTGTTGCTAAGGTGTTCATTAGACTTCATATTTCATAACTTGCAATATCTTTTGGTTCAATTGTTTACAAACAGTGAAAGCAGTGAGCTCAAAATCAGTCTATTTTTTTTTTAATTGGACATTTTTCCTTGATTTTATGTATAAATCGATGAATGTGAAAATGGCCACACTCGTCAACCAAAATTATTTTATGTTAAAAATGTGTAGTTTTATGTTATAAATTGACTAACAAAAAATAAGGATGGTGGACGAATGTGGCTAATTTTGACAAAATACGAAGAGAGAAAAAAGAAAATGTGTAAAAAATTAAGAATTTTACAATTTAGGGCATGTTTGAAATGTCAGGGCTACCCCTGTGATGTAAATATTTTGTAAAATCTTACAGATATCAAAAATTCAGTTATACCTTTACTCATTTTAGATTAATTTAGGATAACATCAGGTAGTTTGAAAATAAGTAAAAATACCAGGCCAATTTGAGGCCTTCGTGGCTCTACTCCTTTGAAGAGTTCTTAGTGGCATGCTCCTCTAACTTCACTTTTAAGCTTACACCATGTTAAAAGATCTAAGATGCAAAGACACAAAATATTTAGTGTCATAATGAAATGTTGTTTTTTTTAAACTTTATATTTGTTATGAAGGTTTTAGAGTTGAACTGCAATGCTACCTAAAACAGGTATAACAGATTTGAGGGTAGCCAACTGTCTTATGTAGTTTGTCTGCAAAATTGCACAGGACTCAAAATATAATGGAAGATAAATGGTTCTGTTACTCATTGGGATTTTTCAGAAGTTTTCGAAAAAGTTTGCAAATGCACAAAAAAAAAAAGATCAGCTGGAAATACTATCAAATCATCCCTAATCATCTCATCCTACCCACCGAATTCAACCTTCCCATAGAATATCTACATGAGCTTTTAGAGCAATGCCTTTCTCATAAGTGGGTTTTTCAGGGTGATTTAATATTTTCTCTATTCACAGCAAAATATTTTACACAGAAATAAAATCCCCACCATCACTATATATACCCCCACCTTTTAAGTGGAGGGTGTGATGATTGTCTATACCTACCCATGGTTGTTCTATTTCTCCCATGTGGACAACTAACTGAAATATAAATATAGGAAGTATAAAAAAATATGAATGATATTAAATAATTCATTAGTTATGAATTGATATTAAAAGCACATGCAATCTTAAAACATCTACATTAAGTTTCAGAGTGACTAATAGAGGTCGCTTTGGCACTATAGTATTTGTTGTCTTGCTTTGTCTTGTGGTGTCACAAATTTTTTGTCTGAAACTAAACATCAGTCTCTTGATATTTTGCATGTAGTTCTGAATGCTGCAAAAAAACATTTATTCTTGTAACTCATCTATTTCCTGTTTACCAAAATATCTTAAAATGCAGTACACATGAAGAGGCAGTTCTGGTTTTATAGTCCATCTTCCTACCAAGTTTACACTCACCTTTTTCATTTCAGCCTTACTAAGTGCAGTACCAATCATAATAGATTTTCTACAGGCTCTGGAAGCAAACATCTGTCTAACACGGGATGGGCGACACATAACACCCTAAAATGTTTTAAATGCATAAGTATATCATTCAAAGGACACTGTTTAAAAATGGTGTATAAAATCTTACAGATGTTTGTAATAGAAATTTACAGAATAATGAAGACTGTAATACTTTCAATTCAAAAAGGTAGCTCCTCCTTAATTAAGGTTTTTCCAGTCAAAATTTTCACAGTAACAAAATTCATTTACTACATCCTTTAGTAAAAAAAGAATAAAATAACCATTGCAAAATTTTCCACATTAAACAGTATTCTTACAGTAGAATCGGTCAACATAAATATAAGTTCTTCAACATCTGCAAAGGAATAAAACATGTGTTTAGTTTCATCTTTCAATTCAAGGAAGCATGGTCAATTATTATAAGGAAAATGACCTACATTCCATATAAAATGAGAATTCCAAATAACTGGTAGTTTATATCATATGTTAGTGTATAAGGTTTCTGAAAATTGAAGCAAAGATACAGTGGAAATAAAAAAATAAATAAATCTCAAAATTGATAAGAAAACATAATTATGATGACAAAACAGACACAGACAGTCAGTATAAAAACATTGATACAGACTGTTTTGTGGTACTTACAAACTCAACAAAATTGTCCTTTTTCTTTTTAAATACATTAGTTTCATGATATAAGTAAACAGGCAAATCTTTTTTCTTTTCAGATCTGCACAACTATACTTCCTGTTTAACAAAATCTGTTCATTTTTGTTTTAACACATTTTTTTTATTATGACCTAACATTTTCATTAAGAAAATAGTTAAGTGAAGTGTACTGATATTTTTAAATCTATTAAATGTAGCACTTACTTTTATAAAAAATTAAAAGTAAAATCATTTCCAAAACTAGAAAAACTGTGAGCCGCAGCTCACAAATAAATACCCCCCATCCCCCCCAAAAAAATTAATCGGATAAAATTTTAAAATAGGAGATCCACATCTACATTATGTCACAAAGATTGTGTGTAAGTTTCATGAAAATCCATCACAGGGTTTAGGAGGAGTTGCAGATAAGAGAAACCCCAAAATCATTCTGATCAAACTTTCAAATAGTAGGTGCACATCTAAATTATGTTACAAAGATTTTGTAAAAGTTTCATGACAATCTACAAGGGGTTTAGGAGGAGTTGTGGATAAGAGAAGGGTACCCCCATGTAGTCGAATGGCTAAGTCCATGTTTTGCTATGGGAAACCCATAAAATCATTCTGATCAAATTTTAAAATAGTAGGTGCACATCTACATTTTTTCACAACAATTGTGTGTACGTTTCATGAAAATCCATCAAGGGGTTTAGGAGGAGTTGTGGATAAGAGATGGGCACCCCCATGGAGCCGAATGGCTAAGTCCATGTTTTGCTATGGGAAACCCCGAAAATCGTTCTGATCAGATTTTAAAATAGTAGGTGCACATCTACATTATGTCACAAAGATTGTGTGTACGTTTCATGAAAATCCAACAATGGGTTTAGGAGGAGTTGCGGATAAGAGATGGGTACCACCATGTAGTCGAATGGCTAAGTCCATGTTTTGCTATGGGAAACTCCAAAAATCGATCTGATCAAATTTTAAAATAGTAGGTGCACATCTACATTATGTAACAAAGATTGTGTGTAAGTTTCATGAAAATCCATCAAGGGGTTTAGGAGGACTTGCGGATAAGAGATGGGTACCCCCATGTAGTTGACTGGCTAAGTCCATGTTTTGCTACAGGAAACCCCAAAAATCGTTCTGATCAAATTTTAAAATAGTAGGTGCACATCTACATTATGTCACAAAGATTGTGTGTAAGTTTCATGAAAATCCATCAAGGGGTTTAGGAGGAGTTGCGGATAAGAGATTGGTACCCCCATGTAGTCGACTGGCTAAGTCCATGTTTTGCTATGGGAAACCCCAAAAATCATTCTGATCAAATTTTAAAATAGTAGGTGCACATCTACATTATGTCACAAAGATTGTGTGTAAGTTTCATGAAAATCCATCAAGGGGTTTAGGAGGAGTTGCGGATAAGAGATGGGTACCCTGAAGTGTAACGGAAGGACGGACGGAAGGACGGACGGAAGGACGGAAGGAAGGACACCCCTATCACTATATACCCCCCACTTTTGATCAAATTTTAAAATAGTAGGTGCACATCTACATTATGTAACAAAGATTGTGTGTAAGTTTCATTAAATTCCATCAAGGGGTTTAGGAGGACTTGCGGATAAGAGATGGGTACCCCCATGTAGTTGACTGGCTAAGTCCATGTTTTGTTACAGGAAACCCCAAAAATCGTTCTGATCAAATTTTAAAATAGTAGGTGCACATCTACATTATGTCACAAAGATTGTGTGTAAGTTTCATGAAAATCCATCAAGGGGTTTAGGAGGAGTTGCGGATAAGAGATTGGTACCCCCATGTAGTCGACTGGCTAAGTCCATGTTTTGCTATGGGAAACCCCAAAAATCATTCTGATCAAATTTTAAAATAGTAGGTGCACATCTACATTATGTCACAAAGATTGTGTGTAAGTTTCATGAAAATCCATCAAGGGGTTTAGGAGGAGTTGCGGATAAGAGATGGGTACCCTGAAGTGTAACGGAAGGACGGACGGAAGGACGGAAGGACGGACACCCCTATCACTATATACCCCCCACTTTTGAAGTGGGGGGTATAACAACAGAATACAAGATTACGCTCAAAAGACATGAAACCCTGGTTTACAAGATGTGGTTTTTTTTTGTAACACAAAGCCATGAAGACAGAAGTTTACGGGAAAAGTTGATAAATACTTCCTTCCCTGATGCATATCTGTATAAAATTTCATGATTTCATCATATGTCCCTCATGGGAAAGTAACTTAAACCTGAAGGTTAACCTAATCTGGAGCAATGGTGTAGAGCACAGACGGGCAGACCCAAATAACCACTAATGTAGGCGGAGCATACAAATCTTAGTACACTGCAGCTATAATGGAAAATCAGAGGCCCGCGTCTTTAAGCGGATGAAAAGGGATTTTAATTCGTTAATTCCGCGATCGCCACGTCTTTAGATGGACGTTTTCTATCTATCGTGGAAATCATAGTCTGCTGTTTATTTTATCGATGAGTAGTTTCATTAATGAATATATAAGGTTACAACTGGGTTTAACAAAACTTTTTTTTTAAAGTTTGATGATCTAATCAAGTCCGTCGCTCGTCAAATCGGTTTGTTTGATCTTTTCTTTTATTACCTTTTATTAAATGCCTCGTGTAGATTGGAAAATCTCTGATTGGCAAATGAAATGCCCCATTCAGATAGGAAAATCAATATTTTAGTTTTTCATTTCATTGGATGTTCCACAATTGAAATTAACTTTATGGGCGGAACTAATCAGGTAAGTAGGTGTGAATGACAGGTAAATTGTATGAAGGCGGCGCTTGTGTATTAAAAGTTACAAACTCTAAAAATGCTGACACCTGTGGTTTTATTATCGCCAGCCTGACCAGAGATCATTAATTTGTACATGAACCTTATCATCAACCAAATTACTGTTACCTGTCAGCTTTATTCTAACTGATTGAAATATTTCAATAGATGTAAATTTGAAAAGTTTTTAATAATTATGATTGTGCTATAAGTTATATAATTATTGAGAAAGACACGTAAAATCGGTCAAGTAATGATTGACATAAAAATTCGTAATGTGTATATAATATGAATTTTAAACTTAGACTTTTTTAAATTTTTTTTACCCGTAAAAGCGGTCATCATCGATGTTATAGAATTTAAAAACGAAAGAATATGGAATATGCCAGAAAGACAAGATCCACATATTGAAAAATCTTCATTGCCGTCAGTTAATAGTATACATCTAAAAACCTAATTTGAAAGGCTATGTTGTATTCAATTTGAAGCATATTTTATATAAGAATTAGATTTAAAATAAAAGAAAGAGAAAAAGAGACTGATCAAGATTTAGGATCAAGAAAGAACCGTTGGTAGTTCGGACTTCCATGTAGTTTTATTTCAAAAATTAATTTGAAATCAGTGATGTATTAAATAAGTTTTTACGTTTTGAAATTAAAAGATTTTACAACTGTAACTGGAAAAGAAAAAGAATTAAGTCATAAAAAGACCTAGACGAAATTTGTCTTTCTTTTAGGGCAAGCGTCTTGCAGTTTCAGCAAGTCTGTCGGTCATGTGTAATGCGAGCAAGATTTACTCTTGAAGTTTCCACTTTGACTTATTCATATATACGTGTGAATCACAAAACGGAGAAACAAAAATGCCATTTTACGTGAAAATTGTAATTTTTTCTTAATTCTTATAATCACCGATCGGAAAATGCAGATGTAATATTTTACGCGATACGTTTGATGTATCAAAATTGTTTTAGACTAGTAACTTACGCTTTTGTAACGAAATTTTATACAAGTGAAATTATTGCAGCAATTATTTTTTGTTATCTAATAAATAGGACAATTCTTTATAATTTTTCAATTTGTAAAAGACGGTAGTGAAAGACTTGCGACAAAGTGAACTGCAGCGCATTTTCATTCTTTTAAAAATGACAACGACCTTGGCTGAAATGAGGTCTTTATGATTAAGATTTCAAGAAAGCTTTAAAAAGTTTTATGTAATAAACTTATATGAAAGAAAAAATTATTTCAAACTGATTAAAAATCAAAAAAGACAGGAGCCAAAATTAACTTCAGCACGGCATTTTCATTCTTTTATAAAATGACAGCAATCTGGGCTGAAATGAGAATATGGACGATCTTTAATTTTGATGAAAACTTAAGAAGTTTTTATCTAATAATCTTATATGAAAGGAAAATTCATTTCAAACTGATTTGAAATGGAACAAGACAGGACCCAAATTTAACTTCAGTTCCTAATCAGCCTTTTAAGAATTACGATTAGAAGACAATGTAAGATTGCATGACACTTTGATGCTCGGACCAACAGCAGTGCACAACAGGGGTTTACCTACCGTTTCCTGTGTATAATTGCTAATTATTATCTGGATTATGTAATTGTAAGGTGGTCTCCCGTAGGGTAGGCCATGGCGTGGCCAGGTATAATTCACATCTGCTAAATAATTATAACAAATTTTGTTTGTTTATTCTACGAAGTAAATAATTGTGCCAGTGGAATTTTCCATTCGAGCTGTTGTGGGTGTGTCTAAATTCTAATCATGGAAATCTTTGATTGGAGCATCCTTCAGTTGATTTACCTGTCATCGTCTGCAACAATAACTTCAACTCCAGGTGCGTGAGAATATTTTAATCTCGCCGGTCAGTCACCTTTCATCTTTAAATATCTTAAGGAATGATTGACAGGTGACAATTACAAAGGAATGTGGTTCCAGATAAAACAACTGAGGCTCTTAATGGGGAATGAAAACTTTTTAAAATCATTGACCATTTTTAAACAAATGCTTCCATTAAAAGTAACAACATAACTTAGCTGTATAAATGTTTTTTTACAAGTAAATCAGTATATATGAAAGCAACCTATTTAAACATCTAAAAATACTTTTAATTAGAAAAACCTCAAGTGTCTATCAAACGAACATTTGTTTCTGCAGTAATATATCGCATATCCATTTTCAACGTGGATTTCTTCGCGGACATCGTTTTACAATCCACGATGATTTTATCGATAGCCGTCAAGGACAGTCCATTATGAGTTAATGGTCGCCTTCACGACATCACGGCTTTGATTAATCCGTGTTAGCTGGAGTGTATCTACTATATTACCTTCTTTTCCAAATGACCAGTTCTTGCTAACAGGAGTAGATATCAATTTTACTCTTTGTGTTGGGTCAGCTGTTAAAAAATCACAGATATTGGTAAGGGCAGTTCCAGAATTAAATGATATAATATAGAATGGATATGGTGAGCTGCAAAGTTAGAAAGGGGTGTCCGTGTGCCAACAGTGATGAAAATCATCTTTTTAAAGCCGTTGACACCGGAAAATCCAGCATCGGGTTGAGCTGGAATCGAACCCATACTCTGTCATCTATGGCAACTTCGCCTGCACTGTGTCCAGCGCCCTAGACCACTAGACCACCTAGGCTAGATAAAAATCTAGCTTTCGGTTGCCTAGTTAAGCCTCCTCGTAGACAATCTAAGGTTGTAACACAGTACACGATGAACATTAGGTGGGTAGGGAGAGAAAGATAGAGAATAGGTCGCAACTGGTATAGTGATATAAGTATATATATGATAAATGGTGTTGCGCACAGCTCTGTAAGGTAATTGATATAATATAGAATGGATATGGTGAGCTGCAAAGTTAGAAAGGGGTGTCCGTGTGCCAACAGTGATGAAAATCATCTTTTTAAAGCCGTTGACACCGGAAAATCCAGCATCGGGTTGAGCTGGAATCGAACCCATACTCTGTCATCTATGGCAACTTCGCCTGCACTGTGTCCAGCGCCCTAGACCACTAGACCACCTAGGCTAGATAAAAATGCCTAGAATTAAATGTGTGGGGGAGTCGGAGGCACTTTTTTCTTAACCCCACCACTCATAAACAAATAATTAAATTTTATCATTGTTTCTTCACAAAATTTTTTTAAAACACCCACCACCCACCATATATGTAATAGAAGTTCCTCCCGACTCCCACCCCCCCCCCCCACATGTTTAGTTCTGGAACAGCCCTAATTGAAATATAATGTAGTTTAATCTCTAACATTACGACACCATATACATGTTATTAACTACTGTAAACCGGGAAATTTTTGCGGCAGTTTTATTTTCCTGATTTTCGCGTTGACATTGTTAGCGCGAAAATTAAACAGCGCTAATTTGTTTGTCTTTCATTGTAGTCTACGGACAATAACTTTTCAACACAAAATTAAAACTGGGCAAACTAATATTTTACCGTAAAACCGCAAAAAAAAGACTGCGTGAAATTTTCCAGGTTTACAGTAATATATACTAAGATGCAGCTCATGTAGAAGCACCCTCTGCAACCCCCCCACCACTTAGATCAAATATTAAAATAGAAGATGCACATTAACATAATGTCATATAGTTATCGTGAACCTTTCATAAAATTCAGCTGCGGATAAGGGATTGTTAAACAAATGGAAGGACAGACAACCCTGTTACTACATACCCGTACACTATTGTCTTTTTCTAAGGAGGAAAGTATCATAAGCAAAAGTCTATAGCAGCTGCGTTACCTTCTTTTAAAACTGACAATATTGAAGGATTTACAATTTAGCCTTGCCTAGGCCTAAAGGCTATAATGGCTTGCCATTTCTTTTTTTTCAGAAAAAAATGAAAAATTTACATGAAATCTAAATATATTGTTACATTATTTATAAAACATCTGAAAGGGTGTCATATTTTTGGCACGCAGTAGTAACAAAAACCCGGTAAACTAAATTTATCGACTGTTAACTATAGTTTACTGTCCATAAACTGGGTTTATCGCTCGCTAACTATGGTTTGCGTTCGTGAAAACAAGTTTATCAGCGATAACTTAAGTTTATGATGCCAAAATTCTACTTTATCAATGCAAAACAGTATTTATTGCCTTTAAACTATAGTTTGCGGTTGATAAACTGGGTTTATTGTTTGAAAACTATTGTTTGCTGTCGTTAAAGGATGGGTTGCGATAAGACTCTTTTTCAGCCCACCGCAAAAGTCAAAAATAAAATTAAAGAAATTCTATCACAAAATGTCTTGTTGGAAAGGTTAATATTTCTATTTTTTGAAAATAAACGTCTGTAGTTGAAAAGCCTTTTTTATTTTTAGTAAATGGTGCTTAGAATGAAATGATTTTAACATTGTGCTTATGGCCAGGTTGAACAAATAAGTGATAAATATCCTTTCTGGAAGAATAGCCTTGCACACAGAACCATTCCATATTTTATTCAAAAACTCGAATTATTTAAATACATTTTTTATGAAAGTTTCAAGCTGGTTCCGCGTGCAAGACATACTGAAAATTCAAAAATGACTGTAATTTTTTATGCTGTTGTCAGTAGTTAAAAAATGTGCGAAATCTCTCTATTTTCTTCGTTTTTGTTGAGATTAGCGGTCATTTCAATTTCAAAATTGATGTAAAGTGATGTATATATATGATAAACCTTTTACATAATTTTAAATACTGGCTTCAAGTATTTTAGCACAAAATTTCAATTTATTGAAGCCCAGTACCTTGAAATTTTCTTTAAATCAAGATTTTCATTCAAAATGGGTCAATTTTGAACCCTATTTTCGAAGCTGTGTTCGTGCAAACGTATTTAAAAGTAGTCTTTTACAACAGTACAATCATTTTGCTACAAACTAAAATATAAAGTAACATGCTATGAAAAACATTTTATTTTTCGCCTATAGATGGGCCATAATAGGGCCTTATCGCAACCCATCCTTTAATTAATCACCAACAAACCCTATTTAGCATTGAAGATTTCCATAATTGACAGCTTATATTCATTATGGCATGCAGTAGTAACAAAAACCTGATCAACTACATTTATCGACCGTAAACTATAATTTACTATTGATAAACTGGGTATATTGCTCGTTCACTATAGTTTCCACTCATGAATCCAAGTTTATCTGCGATAACTTTATTTTACAAGGCAAAAATGCTGCTTTATCAACACAAAACAGCATTTATCGCCTGTAAACTATAGTTTGCAGTTGATAAACCCAGTTTATTGCCCATAAATTCAGTTTCTCAACAATAAACTGTATCTGAGAAATCCTAATAAGCATTTAAAACCACCATTATCGACCACTAATGATAAATTTCTAACAACTGAAATTATCATTAGCATCAGCAAACTATAGTTAGCGAGCGATAAACCCAGCTTATCGACTGATAACTACAGTTTACGGGCAATAAACTCAGTTTTTTTCTGTTTTTGTGACTGTGCCGTGCCATACACATGATACATATTAATGCTTAATTTTAATGAAAAGTAAAATCTGTTTGTTATTCCCATAATAAGCACAGCTGCATGTTTTACCTTGTTCATCAATGATAAAATCAAAACCATTCTTGCGGAACACCTCTATGTTTTCCATCAGAATGATTTCATTGCTTGATGTGAGCTCTAAATTCTGTGGACTGAAACAAACAACAACATTTTCTGTTTTTAAACTAGAACTAATGTGTCAAAATAGTGGTGTAAAATGATGTGTTATTGAAAATAGAGGCAAAGATATCACAATAAATTTTCTCTTTTCTATTCATAAAATTATCATGAAAAGCTTTTCACTTCAGTGAAACTGTATGTTTGAAAGCATCTCTTTTTGACTCTGTATAACTGTGTGTCTTTGGCTATACTCACTGAATGAGTTGTTGACTCTGTGTAACACTGTAACTATATGTTAAATACTCACTGCATGAAATTTTGACTCTGTAAAACACTATTACTGTATATGTTTAATACTCACTGAATGAGTTTTTGACTCTGTATAACTGTATGTCTTTGTAGCATTTCAAAGTTATACTTTTCATCAGTGGCATGTTGGTCCACAATAAACAAATCACTCTTCAGCTTTGCAATGATAAACCCAAGGTTAAACTACAATATATAAACATATATTCTCATCTATCACAGACACACTGTATGGAAAGAGCGAAAGGGAAAAACGGTTGATTTCTGTGCCCCGGTGTAGTTTACTCCTGTGTCATTGTTGTATTGTGGGTAAAACAGACGAATGTAAACATCAGGTAGAGGAAAATATGTCATTTAGGTAGAAAAATAGATATACTAGTGTTGTTAAGGTTCATTTGTAGTTTCTTACTTGTCACTCTATTGTTTTCTAACAAGTTTTAAATCAATAGATAAATAATGTAAGAAATATCGCAATTAAAATACAAAAAGTTAAAATGTTGAAAATCGCATAATTCTTTGGTACATCTGTAAGCAATTAGTAAGTGAAAATATTCTTTATAATACTTTAGAACATATTCTACCGTCGAAGATTAGTAATTGTCCTCTCAAATGATTTTACAGCTGTGTTTAACTTATGAGGCGAATGTTTATTGTGTGCCCTGCTGCTGTTAAGTTCTGTGCACGCTGTAGTTTATTTGAGAGCAGTTTTTAAAGTAGCGAAAGTTTATTTATGTGTTCTGATAAAATTTATCAGAATAGAAAAAGCATTTAATTTATAGAAAAACTCATTTCTAAGTAGCAGTTTGCGTTTTTAATCTTTATTTGATGGAATATCTTATGGAAGGTTAACAAAAAACCTACAATAAGTGACTGATTTGTTGTTTTGTAAACACTCAATAAAAAGGGTTGAAGAAATGCTGTCGTTTATTTCCGAGTTCACAAATGTTGATTTCTGTGCAGCACAAATTGTTGTAGTTTATTTCTGTGATATTTATTTTTATTATAATTAATTTTTATAGTTTGATGTTATAACATGAATGTGCTTTAAATACAGGCTAGAGGCACTAATGGAAATATTTTTTTTTCAATTTCAGAAATATAATATGGATAAATTAAAATGCGAATATTGTGATTTTTTTCTGGCATATTCAAAGACACAATTTTGCATTCTGTCCATAATCATCCCAAGGAAAAAGTAAATATCAAAATTAGAGTGGATGAGAAAAAGAACAAGTTTAAACATTTAAAATTTGATTTTAGACCAGAAGATGAATTTTTAAATGGAAAAAACCTTGTACCAGATGAATAAAAAACTTACAATAACCTTTGTTGACTTTAATGATGTTTTGGAACCCCCATTGTCTATTGAAGTTGGGTATAAAACTGTTAGTTTTATTGTTCGGAAATGTTATTTTGAAATGTAATCATAAACAAACAGAATACTGACTGTATAGCAGGAAATTATCGAGACAGTTTTATTTTGCGATTTTCACACTGACATTGCTGCACCTAAATTGAAAAAATACAAGGCGCGATATGTGTCCTCCATTTTAATCTAAATGGACAATACGATTACTGTGCAAATTTAAGACTGTGTTAACTAAAACTCAGTAGTCCTTCCAGGAAAAGCAAAGACGGTGCAAAAAAAAAATCCCAGGTTTACAGCCTACAAAAAAAACTCAATACATACTATTCTATTCTATTCTGTATAAATATAGATTTTATCACCAATTAATTTTGTCGTGCTTTGTTTAAAAGAGCTTTATATATATATTTTTTTGTAATTTACAGAATAAGTAAAATATTACATGGTTTAGACAGGAATTGTAAATGAACACTTGTTTTAAAATTATCCTTGGGCCGTGTTAACGGTAATCGGAAAGAAAGTCACAGGAAAAAAAGTCACAGGAAAAAAGGTCACAAGAAAAAAAGTCACAGGAAATAAAGTAACAATGTATTTTAAAGTCCCTATTTTAACTAAGTGTTATCATTTTTATGTTTAAACTATTCTTTTTAACTTCTTTGCTGTTGTTGTTATTTCATTTTTTTTTAATTAAAAAAAAAATCTCGGAAAAAAGTGTAAGATATGAATAAAAACTCATTTGATGTTATTGACCATTGTGAAAATTACCAGTAATTTTACTAACAAATTTCTCATTTCTATATAATAATATTAAAACATTTTTATCTATGTTGTTTTGTACTAAGTCTTGCTTACTTTCGCTTTTTAAAAACGAAGGTGTCCTAGGATTAGGACATTTCTAAGGATGGTCTTTGGACATGTCTCGGTATTGAAGGCATCCTAAAAATGGCACGTCCTAAATTTGGTCCATATTTAAGGTTGTAAAAGTGTTGTCCTACATTTGTAGGACCATCCTTGTGACTTTATTTTTTTTAAAGTGTCTGAAATACCCCTTGAATTAGGGTTGTATGTGGCCCAACTCTCATTTTTGATATTTTACTTTCTACATTTAGCAAACTAAGATATTTTTGCCATTGATTAAATTTTCCCAATAGTGACCCATATATTGGCGTTTTACCAGTTGCATTTTGACGATATATGTAGTACTAGACTTTTGAAATTAATATTTAACAGTTCATGTGGATATTTGCTTCCCAAACCTAGGGATTTACTTTTGGTATTAGTGATAAGCACAACGCGCAGAACAAAAATGCATGAAGAAATGCAATGATATTGCAATACATTATTTTTATTCTCTAAAAAGAACCAAAAGGCAATGCAATAAAAATGCTAAATCTATTTTGCATTTGAAAATGTAAAACAAAAAACTTCAAGTTTTTTTCAAACGCCTTCACATCGGCGTAAATGCATGACATATGGCTATTCAGGATTATCCTGAATTCGTATAAGGATGGTCCTATTTAAGGTAATCCTAAGATGGTTTCATTTTACATCCTTGGACGCGTCTAAGGATGACCCTTTCTACATCCCATTTTAAGTCAGAAGACATTGTTTAGGATACTGTATTACAGCTTAGGACAGCTTCATTAACCTGTCCCCTGGTTTACAGTTAGAACTAAAGTTATTTTTCCATTATTTGATCTGATTTTCTATGGCGAAGTATTTATAACTCAGAACGAAACATTCGCAACCACACAAATAAACTTTCGCGGGCTCTGAAATATACATTCGTATGTAGAAAATCAGCACAGAAATATACATTCGCGGTGCAAATTTTAACACCTACTTTTATTTTATCGATCTGTCTTGAACCTCTGCATAATTAAACTTTATTTATCAACAATAGAGTTCTATATATACTTAAATACACGATGAACAGTTTTTGTTCACTTTTATTTCATCTGCAAGTGTTTTATTTATGTAATTTTTCCAATAAAAACGTGTTTTATTTATAAAATGATGACTTTTTGTGATCAAAATAACTTATGACATAAAAATGCAAGTAAAACTTGAATAAACTAAATCGTTACTATCTAATGTTGAAATCATCGACAATGCAGGATATGTAATTATTCAATAATTAAGTAAAAAGGCAGAAAAAACAGACGACTTCATTTTGAGCACAGCAATAAACTACATCGGGGCACAGAAATCAACCGTTTTTCCCTTTCGCTCTTTCCATACAGTGAGACAAGAAACAAACATAATTTAGTTCTTGATATCAATTATTTCATTGTGAGTATCAGGTGAGCCCAGAAGGCCAAGCTTGAAACGTTTAGCAATGATAAATTCAATCTGATAAACAAAATGCCTTATCAGTAAATTTATTTTATGGGTAATTAATGATTTATCAGTAACAAAATTTCTTAAAATTTGGTTTATTTTTTTGTGGAGCCTGTGATGCAGCAATTTTAAGAATGAAGTTTAAATGAATAAACACAAGAACTCAAACATGCAACATCAATACATTGCCACATTGCATGACTCCTTTGAAGTAACCTGTTGGTTTTTTATGTATTATGGCCAGGTTAACAGACAGGTCATCCCTAGAAATGTCATAACTTGCCAACAAAGACTTTTGTTTTCTCATTTTTATTCCAGACTTAATTTTCATTACCCAATATCACTCATTTTCTCATCGTTTTTTTTTCTATTTTTATTTTCCATTGTCAGGAAGGAGATTAAAATACAGTGAAAGTGAGAAATAAATTTTTTACCATTCTACATGTATATTCATTTTAATTTGACCTTTAAAAATAAATCATTTTTTTGGTTGCTATGATAAATGGGTTTGAAAATATTTCAGTTGTTGTTGGAGTAGCTACAATACTTTTTTTATATAAATTGTAAATTCTAAAGAGTAATTTAAAGGTATGAACATTAAGGCCTTTTTTCTTCTTGAATTTCATTTAAAACAGTAAATTGGAGTACGGTAGTCCATACTGTCGAGGGTAAATAAGTGATTATAACAGTGAATTGGAATGTTCCACACACACACTTGGTAAAGATTTAGAGGGTAAATTGGTGTCCATAATAGTAAATCTTAAGTAGAAAGTCAGAGATGAATAAGTACCATGCTGAGTAAAAGTCAGAGGTGAGGAACAGTGAATTAGAATGGTCAATGCTGAGTTAAAAGTCAGGGATAAACAAGTGTTTATAAAAGTGATTTGGAATGGTTAATGTTGAGTAAAACAGTAAAATGGAAGGGTCTATGTTGAGTAAAAAGTCAGGGGTTAATAAGTGTTTATCACTGTGGATTGGAATGGTCCATGTTGAGTAACAAGTCAGGGGTTAATAAGTGTTTATCACTGTGGATTGGAATGGTCCATGCTGATTAAAAAGTCAGGGGTTAATAAGTGTTTATCACTGTGGATTGGAATGGTCCATGCTGATTAAAAAGTCAGTGGTTAATAAGTGTTTATCACTGTGGATTGGAATGGTCCATGCTGATTAAAAAGTCAGGGGTTAATAAGTGTTTATCACTGTGGATTGGAATGGTCCATGTTGAGTAAAAAGTCAGGGGTTAATAAGTGTTTATCACAGTGGATTGGAATGGTCCATGCTGATTAAAAAGTCAGGGGTTAATAAGTGTTTATCACTGTGGATTGGAATGGTCCATGTTGAGTAAAAAGTCAGGGGTTAATAAGTGTTTATCACAGTGGATTGGAATGGTCCATGCTGATTAAAAAGTCAGGGGTTAATAAGTGTTTATCACTGTGGATTGGAATGGTCCATGTTGAGTAAAAAGTCAGGGGTTAATAAGTGTTTATCACTGTGGATTGGAATGGTCCATGCTGATTAAAAAGTCAGGGGTTAATAAGTGTTTATCACTGTGGATTGGAATGGTCCATGCTGATTAAAAAGTCAGGGGTTGATTGGAATGGTCCATGCTGATTAAAATGTCAGGGGTTAATAAGTGTTTATAACAGTGAATTGGAATGGTCCATACTGAGTAAGAAGTCAAGGGGTGAATAAGTGTTTATAACTGTAAAATGGAATGGTCTATGTTGAGTAAAATATCAGGGGTGAAAAAGTGTTTATAACAGTGAATTGGAATAGTCCATACAGAGTAAGAAGTCAAGGGGTGAATAAGTGTTTAGAACTGTAAAATGGAATGGTCCATGCTGAGTTAAAAGTCACAGGGTAAATAAATGTTTATAACTGTAAGTTGGAGTAGTCCATGCATATGCTGAGTAAAAAGTCAGGGGGTGAATAAGTGTTTATAACAGTTTACTGAAATGGTCCATATTGAGAAAAAATTTGGGGGTCAATAAGTGTTTATAACAGTAAAATGGAATGGTCCATACTAAGAACAAATTCAGGAGGTGAACTATACAATTATCACCCTAGTTGGTATGTGACCCGTTGTTTTTTTTCCCCGAGTAGTAAGGTCACCCGAGGGCTTGCCAGGTCACATATCATCTAGAGTGATAAATTATATTATATCGAATATTTAAATGAAACGATTCAATATATTAAAACATATTTCCAACATACAGCTCATACATGTTGAAGAAAAAACATGGGGCTCACGTGCAAAATCTCACCAGAGGTTAACCTTACCATGCGACCCAACAATTACCAGTTGACCCAGCGAAATATCACATGTCATGTGACCATGTCTAAGCGAATCACAATAAAGATTTTTATATGAGTATATAATATAAGTATTTATAACAGTGTACTGGAATGGGACATGGATGCCTTAGTAGAAGTCAGACAGTGACATTGGTTTAGGACATACAGTTTGACATACTGAATTTTATCTCTACCAAGTCCCAAACAGGAATTAAAAGTCAGACAATTCTGAAAGTTGCTCAGGACATACTGTTTGTCATACTTAACCATTCTAGCAAGTTTCAAATCAATCTCATGAACAGTTTCGGCATGAGAAATGCTTTACAGAAATTTTCACATAAATTTTTTATCTCAACAAAGTCAAAAACAGGAAGTAGAAGTCTGACAGATCTGAAAATGGCTCATGACATACTGTTTGTCATACTAAATCATTCTTACAAGTTTCAAATCATTCTCATGTAGTTTCTGAGAAAAGCTTGCAAAAATTTTCATGTCAATTTTCATATCAGTCCAGTCTCAAACAGGAAGAAGAGGTCTGACAGGTCTGATATTTGCTTAGGATGCAGTTCCTCATACTCAATCATCCTGCCAAATTTCAAATCATTCTCATGTATGGTTTTATGAGAAAAGCTTTATGGAGATTTTCACATAAATTTTCGTATCGGTCCAGTCCCAAACAGGAAGCAGAAGTCTGACAGGTCTGCAAGTGGCTTAAGACCCATGTACAGTTTCTGAGAATGTTGTTGCAGGGGCATAAAAATCAGGGGGTGAATAAGTGTTCATAAAAGTGAACTGTCATTGTCCATACTGAGTAAAATGTCAGGAGTAAAAAAGTGTTCCTTTTAGTGAATTGGCCTGATTTATTGCTGTTTTAAAAAGCAGGGTTTAATATTTGTTTATAACAGTAAATGGTAAAATATTTTGTTCAGTAAAAATTTAGGGGTGTTATGTGCCAAAGGGTGAAATGTTGAATTCGAATAATTTATGAATAATTGCTTCACTAATCAAGGAAATAGTTGTATCATTTCAAATACTGTACATGAATTTAAATTCCATAAAAATGTAAAAAAACACATATGATGTTCCATAATTTGTTACTACTTTAAAACTTTGGAAATTTTAGAGTCGCTTTGAGCCTTAATTTTACATGTTAATATCAATGTATCACAGAGATTGCTAAACTTAAAAGTTACCTGTCCCAAAATATCCATTTGACTAAACATATCCTTTCTGAAAAATAAGTAAAGTATGTTTTTAAGTTTTATGATGTTTGTTATGATGGTTAAGGGAAACAAAGTATGTCTCGCCTGCCAGCACCATCAGAAACAATTATTCTTTCTTAATTTCACTATATTTTGAATTAACATGGATTTTCAGTTTCTGAGATCAAAAGATGTTTATAGAACTTAAACATTGCAAATATATGCAATAAAAATAATCAAAGTCACTCAACCAGAAAATCAAGGTCAAGGTCAAAAGATTATGATGTAACTGTGCTAAGCTACTACTGGGGCATATGCATACCAAGTTTCATCAACCTAGGACCTATAGTTCTTGAGATATGGAGGTGCTCACAAAACTTTTCCATTGCTATTATATGCATTGAAAATTGTCAAAGTCACTCAACCGAAAAATCAAGGTCAAGGTCAATAGATGGGGATGCAACGGTGCTAAGCTACTACTGGGGCATATGCGTACCAAGTTTCAACAACCTAGGACCTATAGTTCTTGAGATATGGAGGTGCTCGCAAAACTTTTCCATTGCTATTATATGTATTGAAAATTGTCAAAGTCACTCAACCGAAAAAATCAAGGTCAAGGTCAAAAGATGGGGATGCAAGGGTGCTACGCTACTACTAGGGCATATGAATACCAAGTTTCATCAACCTAAGACCTATAGTTCTTGAGATATGGAGGTGCTCGCAAAACTTTTCCATTGCTTTTATATGTATTGAAAATTGTCAAAGTCACTCAACCGGAAAATCAAGGTCAAGGTCAAAAGATGAGGATACAACTGTGCTAAGCTACTACTGGGGCATATGCGTACCAAGTTTCAACAACCTAGGACCTATAGTTCTTGAGATATGGAGGTGCTCGAAAAACTTTTCCATTGCTATTATATGTATTGAAAATTGTCAAAGTCACTCAACCGAAAAAACAAGGTCAAGGTCAAAAGATGGGGATGCAAGGGTGCTAAGCTACTACTGGGGCATATGCATACCAAGTTTCATCAACCCAGGACCTATAGTTCTTGAGATATGAAGGTGCTCATAAAACTTTTCCAAAAAGTTAACGCCGCTGTCGCCGCCACCGGTAAAGTAACACCTATGTCCCGCTCTGCTTCGCAGACGAGACAAAAAACCGAGATTGCTACGCGTAGCCAAGTGTCCCCCGCCACCGCATGAAAGTTGTATGGTATGAATTTGATCGATATATTATCTGAGAAACGATAGAAATTGGTTGTTTCGGAGATGAAATCATTCAGTCAAAACAAGGAAGGAAACCAGTGAACATAAATTTTTTTTTGACAAAGTCCCAATTTTTGGACCAGAAAATCACAAATTCGTAAATAACGTGAAAACTGTAAATATTGCATCAAAATTATTTTTTTTCGTATTACATGTATTATAGAGTACCTTTCACTCTATCAGCCTACAAAATTTCAGAACCCTTTGCACTTAGGTAACTGAGATATTGAATGTCCTATATTTTGACCTCTCTTCCCTGTTTTCATGGAAACGGTGGCCATTTTAAAAATATAAATATTTAGAATTAAAATTTAATTTTGTAAAATAAATACTTACCTTAGTAAATTTAGCTATACCATCCACTTGCCACACTTGAATCGGAAACCACCACCAGTACCAAAAAAGACAGCATCCCATTGGTCAATACCCGGAACCCAACAAGTGACTGACCTTAACCTTCATCATTAAAATAAGTATCCTTAGGTAGCCAAATAATGAACTAAGGGGGATGAAGGGGAGGGGGGAAGGGACACTCCAATTTACTATAAAGGTAAGTATTTATTTTACAAAATTAAATTTTAATTCTAAAAATTTATATTATTATTACAATAAATACATTCCCTTAGTAAATTTAGCTATTCAGAATGCAACGTAGAGCTGAATCCCCCCTTAGTTATTGGAGATAACCGGAGGAGGAAAAACAACTCTTTGCGAAGAAATTAAAGGTCCCAAAGAATACAGGTTGTCACTATGTTGAGGCATGGAACGCAAATAAAATTTATGAAAAGTACTGTCTGACCGCCAAAAACCTGCGGACAAGATTTCCGATAACGAAGAGTTATTGAAAATGTTCCAAGAAGCAGATAATGCCCTCACTTCATGAGCTTTAACATGAAGAACACTAGGATTAGACTCATAGGCCATCTTGACTGTCTGTACAATCCATGAAGAAATTGTCTTAGCTGAGATATCAGAAACACCTTTTTTGATAGGAATAAATAACCTAGTAGAGTTTGGTAATCTGATACCATTAGTAACAGAAAGATACTGAATCAGACACCGAACAGGACATAAGGAAACCTCATTAGAAGGAGGTAAAGCTGGAATGACAATAGTTCCTGAACCTTTTTCTGGCAACTGGTTCTTAGCTAAAAAAGCTGGATCAGTTAACAAGGTAACAGACGATTTGTCTGCAGCAAAACGCAAACAAGATTCTGATACAGATAGAGCATGAATTTCACTTCTTCTACGACCTGTGGCCAACGCTAACAAAAAACAACATTTCAGAGTTAAATGTTTCAGAGTAGCTGACGACAGGGGTTCGAAAGGAGGGTATTGTAAGAACCTCAAAACTACACTTAAATCCCAAGGAGGAACTAGACGTCTCTGACGAGGACGTTCAATACTGAAATTCTTTAACAACAGTGATAAAATTTCACTAGAACTGAAATCAACTCCTCCAAATAAAGCAATTGTCCTAGAAATAGCAGATCTATAACCTTTGATGGTTGACGTAGAATACCCTTTAACTTCAAAAAATGAACCAGAAAGTCAGCTAACTGTTGGACAGTGATAGAGATTGGATCAATTTTCCTTGAACCACACCAAGTACAGAAGATTGACCACTTGGAATCATAGATAGCTCCAGTTAATCGCCTGACTGAACCGGAGATACGCTTGGAAGCTCCTTCAGAAAATCCTCCCTCTCTGAGGGAAGACCTGACAATAGCCAAGCGTGAAGATGGAGTGTATCTAATCCCTGATGCAACTTCCTTCCTTTGTTTTGAGTGAGAAGATCTGGTCTCAAAGGAAGTAGAAGAGGACGTGCACAGCATAGTTGCAGAAGATCTGGGAACCATGATTGGCGAGGCCAAGCTGGCGCAATAAGAATGGTCTTGCAAACGTCCTTCCTGATTTTCAATAAGATCCTGGGAAGTAGACGAAATGGGGGAAACATGTACGCAAAATCCCTCTCCAAGACAACGTCATTGCATCCACCGCTAAGGCTGTCTGATCTGGGATTGGAGATACATAGGTCTCCAATTTGCAGTTCAGACTGGTGGCAAACAGGTCTACTAAAGGCCGATCCCAGATGAGTGTGATCTCCTGAAACACTGCTGGGTGCAGTTCCCATTCTGTGTTTACTGGAGTCACAGACCTTGCCAACTGATCTGCTATCAGATTCTGGTGGCCAGGTACATGTCTGACTGACAGAATGATATGCAGACGTGAACAAAGGAGAAGAACCTCCCGAGCTAGAACATAAAGAGAGTGTGAGTGAGTTCCTCCTTGGTTCTGAAGGTAAGCTACACAAGTGGTATTGTCTGTGGCCACTAGAAGAGTTAGACTTCGGAGAACTGACTGAAAATGTGTGATTGCCAACAATATCGCTCTCATCTCTAGAAGATTGATATGTTCTTCTAATTGGAGACCTGATCAAACCCCTGAAACTGTCCTGCCTTCGAGATACGCTCCCCATCCTGAAAGGGACGAATTTGTGTACATGGTCATGCTGGGTTCTGGAGGATCTAACGGTTGACCTAGTAAAAGGTTGGACCGTAGAGTCCACCAATGAAGCAGAGGTAGTAACCGGGGAAGAACTGGAATAGATGCTTCCCACAGTTGAGATGCTGGATCCCAAAACTCCAGTAGATACCACTGAATAGGTCGGATATGTAGACTCCCAATGGTACTACATCCATAATAGAATTGAGGAAACCTAGAAGCTGAAGAAAGAGACGAGCTGACACTGTTTCCTCCTTGAACAAGGAAATTAGAGACAACAGTTTCTCTAGTTTCTCCTCTGGGGGATACACTAGACCCAGATCTGTCCGATAATGTTCCCCCAAGAAAATAAAATCCTGGCTGGGATGAATCTCAGACTTCTTCCATGAAATAAGGAAACCCAACTTCAGAATAAGCTGGATGACCATAGAAGTATGGCTGGCCAGCAACACCGAAGAATGGTTCTTCATCAGAGAATCGTCTAGATAAGAGTGAATGAAAATGGACTGGGAATGGAGATGAGCCACCACAGCCTGAAAAATCCGAGTAAAAGTCAGAGGAGCGATCGAAAGACCGAAAGGCATCGCTTTCCAACAATAAACTTTGCCTGCCCAAAACAGGCGGAGATACTTCCGAAACCTTGGAGCCATTGGAACATGGAAGTATGCATCCGTAAGATCCAGTGATGTTGTGAACATCCCTGGAAGGATCGACTTCCTTATACTCCTGTTGGTTTCCATTTTGAAATGGGGAACCATCAGATAAGTATTTAGAATGGAAAGATCGAAGACTGGTCTGAACTGCCCATTTTTCTTGGGAACAAGGAAAAGACGGGAATAGAACCCTGGACCGTAAGGAGGGAGAACCTCCTCCAAAACTCCCTTGAGAAGAAGAGTAGAGATCTCTTCTTGGAGTAGGCGATTTTTCTCTAAATTCCTTGTTGCAGATAGATCGATTGGAACTGACGAGAGTAAAGGAAGATCCTGAAACTGAAGTTCCAATCCCCCCCGAAGCACTGAAAGAACCCATTTGTCGTTGGTGATTAGAGACCACTGACGAACAAAATGAGATAGCCGACCCCCTACTGGAATGTGAGGAAAGGGAGTCGGAAATACATCCTCTACTGACTGACTGACTGCTTCGGGGAGGTGTAAGACATCATTTCTGAGAAGGCTTACCCCTGACATGTTTGAGCTTCTTGCCAGAAGAACCACCCCCTCTGGAACCAAAAGTGACCCTTCTCTTACTAGGCTGAGAGGACTGAAAAGAACTATTATTGTTCTTGTCGCGAGAAGGAGCAGACTGAGTAACTGTCGAAGAATTAGAAACTTTTCGACGACCATCAGAAACATTAACGTCAACTTTCACAGTAGGTGGAATCTTGTTAACCTCTTCCTGAACTTTCTCAACAGGCACACTAAAAAGTTTATCAGAATGAAGAGGAGAATAGATCAAGCTGTCTTTCAGAACTTCAGATACAAGAGACTTTTCAAGCACCTGCTGTCTTTTACCCAAGGACAGATTAGCTAAAGAGCCAAGAGATAGCTTCTGAGCATCACCTAGGCAACGATCAATCTGGCAAAGAAAAGCCTTCAACTCATCAAAGTCCTCACCTTGGTCCTTGAGAATAGTACCTACAGCAATAAGATAATGTTCTGCTGTCTGTAAAACATTTGACAGAATACGCAGGTTACTCTCAGTCTTATGATAGTTAGACTCCTGAAGGGAAAGAGTATTAGTGACCTTCACCCCCAGTAAAGAACTGTACTGCCTATCAACAACAGGAGCTTTCTTGCCTAAAGAATCACCATGGATACCATATTTCTTAGAAGTGATACCACCTGGAAATGACAAAGGGCCAAAGGGCAACTTTTTAGTAGAAGTACCTGAAGAAGAACCTTTGGCCAAAGTCTCATTCACATAAGCAAAGGCATTTTTGAAATGAGAAGACTCAGGAAAAGAGTCATAACTTTGAGCATCAGATTTGACCATACCTGCACAAGACATAAAGTCAGATGTGGAATTAGAAACTCGAGGAGGAGAAGGCATGGAATCTTCAGAAACATCTCTACGAATAGAATAAACCCTGGACCTAAGGTTGCTAGCAGAATTAAGACCAGGTTCTGAACCTTTATCCACAATCTCCCCTTCTTCCAACTGACCCTCTTCTTCATCAAGAAAGACATGTTCATTACTCCTAGGAGCCAAAGAAATAGTATCCTCATCAACTGCAGGGATAGAAACATGACAAGAAGAAGCTAGGGAATGAGGACCCTGACTTCCTCTGTCCAAAACATCAGTAGAGATCTGGGACTGAGAACCCTGAACTACCTGATTAACTGAACCTGAAGATAGGGAATGAGAACCCTGATCCTCAGACACTACTCTAGGAGACACAGAAGCCAGAGTTTGTGAACCCTGACCGGCCGTCTCTAACACACTTATCCTACCTCCAAACTCCAAAAACTTCAGATTCATGGAAGCAGAGAGCTTATGAATGGAAGTTTGCAAACCTCTCAGTTGCTGACTCAAATCTGGAGCAGAAGGAGCTGAGGTAACCACCAGAGTAGACCACGGGCTAGGATAAGACGGATAACTACATGTACCAGTACCATACACCCCAAATGGCATAGGAGGGGGAGGGGGCATGAAGCTAGAAGGCCAACGTGACCTGAAATAAAAGTCACTCCTAACCCCTGAAGGTACTGACTGCTGTGAAACACTAGACGACACAGACACTGGTAGTCTTACTGAAGGGCCTGGGTTTGGGGAAGACTCAACGGGACGAGTAATGGTGTGGGTCGTCCTGGACCCCGAACCGGACGTCAGCTTAACCTGTGACACCTGAGAGTAAAGAGGACTACATTGTCCTGAACTTGACCCTGAGGTAGTCACCTGATAATCCTCAGGGAGGGGTAGAAGACCCTCTCTTTCTACCCCCTCCCAGAAGTCATCTCTATAAGTCCCTGGTTTCCAGGGGGACAAATTGAGTGAATCATTACTAGTGTTGTCCATTACTTACAATATTAATTGACAAATTGTATATTGTACCAATTAAATAACAAAACTTGTTTTTCTTCACTTCGTTTTTCTTCTCTTGAGACTCTTCGAAAATAAACGTGCGGCACTACAAGCGCGGAAATTTTAATGATGAAGGTTAAGGTCAGTCACTTGTTGGATTCCGGTGGTATTGACCAATGGGATGCTGTCTTTTTTGGTACTGGTGGTGGTTTTGATTCAAGTGTGGCAAGTGGATGGTATAGCTAAATTTACTAAGGGAATGTATTCATTGTAATAATAATTTCAAATATTGGATAGTCACCTACTAATGGTATCCTATCAGTGTGTAAAGTTTCAGCAACATCTGTTCAGTAGTATCTGAGGAGTTGCACCCACAAAAACGTTTGACAAAGTCCCATTTTTCGGACTGAAAAATCACAAATTCGTAAATAACTCGAAAACCGTAAATATTGCTTCAAATATTTTTTTGGTATTATTATAGAGTGCCTCTTGCTCTATCAGCCTACAATTTTTCAGAACCCTGTGCACCTAGGTAACCGAGATATTGAATGTCCTATATTTTGACTTTTCTAATCTTTCTTCCCTGTTTCCATGGAAACAGCGGCCATTTTGAAAATTTCAAATATGGGATGATCACCTACAAATAGGACCCTATCAGTGTGTAAAGTTTCAGCAACATTCGTTCAGTAGTGTCCGAGGAGTTGCACCCAGAAAAAAATGTGACGGACAGACAGACGGACGGACGGAGACCATTACTAAGTCCCTCCGACGCGTTGCAGCGGGGGACAATAAATCAGTTTATTTCCCAAATATTTAAAAACAAATGTAGCTACTAATTGTATGTTTTGCCTGTCAGGCACCACCATGAAACTTTTTCAAGGTATTTTTAGGCCTTAAATATAACAGAATGTTACAGAATGAATCTAAATGTTAACGGCCAAAATTCAAGGGAGGGGAGTTCTATAAGAAAGATTAAACTAAACAGGTTTTTAATCATTCCCATTACCTCATCTTAATCTGGATATAATAACAGGACAAACTTTTGCATTCATTATCAATAAAAATGACATATAGAAGCCATTACCCATTCATACTGAATGCTTTGTCCATTGCAGAATCAAAAACTTCTATTTTTTTATTTATTGTGTCTCAATGTATATTTATATAACATCAAATTATTACTTATCAATTATCTGATGTATAATCCATTTGAAACCATAACCTACTTGATTTCTTTCTGAAGTTCTTCTTCAGCCGACTTATTGTCAGTTGGTGATATTTTTGCTCTGAATGTACGACAGAAACTCTCACCTATTTCAAACTCTACAACAGAATATTAAGTTGTAAATACTTTTTACACCAATTTGGTTTATTTTATCAGAAAAAAAATGTTGAAAATTTCTTTTTAAATCAGATCAAATTTTTCAAGTTAATGTTGATTCCATCAAACCTAAATACTGTGGATTTATTTATTTTTGGAGGACTCATTTTTGTGGGTTTTTTTCAACGTACCGTATAGCGGGTAATTTTCGCGGCGTGCAAATTTCGCGATATCATTCCAAATGACTAAGTTTTTATATACGCGGACATTTATTTTCGCGATTTAATTATATTCTCAATACAAATTTATGTTGATTCTATTTAACGCGGGTTCTTATTTTCGCGACTGAGAAATGGTCGCGAATATAGCGAAAATTAGAACATCGCGAAAATTTCCCGCTATACGGTATTCTAAATGTCATGGTATGCACATGTTGCTGTTAGGAATCAGTATAAAAATTTTGTAAGATGCTAATTTTTATATTCTACAAATTAAAATGTTTTGTTTAACATTAAGTAAAAGAAAAGATAGATTTTAGTTCAGAACTTACTTTGATTTCTTTTCCTGGCCTTCTCTTTAATGCTTGTTAAACTAAATGCAACTTTTTTCTCTTTCTTTGAACCATCTCCTTTCTCATCCTAAAACAATGATTTATTTTATTAACAGGGGGCACATGATGGAATTATGTGTTCCAGTACAGTCTATCATTAAATTTCAATGTTGAAATTTGAAACCTCTATTCAACTGCAAGCAAAACATGCTTCTTTGTAGCTGATTATTTGGAAAACATTGTTAGTGTTTAGTGCAACTATAAAGTTATTGATTTGATAATGATTGGGAAACAAGCTACAAACTGAATTGACAATTGGCAGCGTGAAGGATGTGCTATAGCAAGCAGGAACTGCTTACTTTTCTAGAGCACCTAAATTCACTCTCGTAACAACTTGAGTTCGCGTTGTTGATTTCTGTTTGGTTGGATTGTGTGTTATTTTAATGTTTTGTGTTTCTTTGTGCTGTTCTCATGCATATTTACTGGTTTTGTTATTGCCCTTTTGCATTTTTGAATGCCACATTGATGCCTCTTTGCTCCTACATGCATATGCTTATGTGAAACCCTATTCATTTGCAATGTGTTAGTGTGGCCTTTGTAACAACCTTCAATAAGCCTTCTTTTATCCAGCTTTACAAAGGGGTCTTTATTGTGCATGGAGAATTGATCTCCCCATACACTGGACAATAATTTTTTTGTCCCTTGCCCACTTGTAAAGATTGAGACTATCCTTAAATTTATTTTGTCTCAGGACAGAGTCTGAAAATTCAAGCATTAAATTTTGTTGAGGATTGAACCTTGCAATGGAATAGACCTTTGTATTAGTTGTCTGACATCTTAACTACTTTTCCACTAGCTCACAAGCACAAACATTTCATTATAGAACATTATAAACCTGATAACTTACAAGACAAGTAATCTGCAAATCTTTCGACTCTGGATATAATGTTACACTAGGAGAATTTTGTCTTAGGATGGTTCCTCTATCTTCATCTTCATGACCATCTGTTTCATCAGCCTTGTCATACAGGACTTCCTCTTGTCTTTCCAACATTATCTTTTTATTATCATTGTATGAATGAGCTTCTTTAAATTCATGTGGCTTCTTGACATTCAAGTCATGTGATAACACTTTACTAGACAACTTTTCTTTTAATTCAGTCTGACCATCAGATGTTGAGTCATTACACATGTTTTCCAGAACACAGCTTGTAGTATCTTTTATACACAGATCTTTACCAGCTCTAAAATCAACATCACTAGGGATGTCTTCAATGTTTACTATGTGCTTCTCTTCTATTTTTTGCTTATCTGAATGATCTATATTGTGTGATGATGCTTCTGAACTACTAGATATGACTATAACTGAGGACGATTGTGAGTCTGTTTCCTGTGAAGTACTTATACTTGATTCAGAATCAGTAAAAGCTATCTCTCTTCTTTCATTTGCAACAATTTCAGGATCTGTTTCTAATTTACAAGGTGAGACTTGAATAGATTCAGGTGTTTCAAATTTTATGGAAACATTCTGAACAATGTTTTCCTCCTCAACAACAATGACATCTGGTGAGAATTTTTCTTTACTGGTAGATGGTAAACTGGATGTAACAATAAAGTTGTCTAACTTCCTCTCTGAAAGTTGAATACATATTTGGTTTAATTTCACAAAAATACTTTTTTTTACATTGTTTGTACCTGTCATATTTACATTATCTGTTTTTTGTCAAGAAGGGGTCTTCTTTAACATTTCTAGGATTGGTTTTGAATCACAAGCATTATATGTTTAATCTAGGGCCACTTGCAAAACAGCGAGCAGTGACCATTGGTAGTATTCATTTGAAGGCTGCTGGCTGTTTATCATTGCAGATTTTTCAGTCTTGTACACTTATTCCACATCTCATTATCATCTGTTGTAATGAGAAGCAGTTATGTACTGTTGGATGTTTCATCCATAAAACATACTGTAGTGATTATTCTCATTGAAATATTTTTTTGATATTCTTCACTCATTTGCAAACTTAGTGAAAGTAACGATCACACATAAAATTTTACATGATTCCAGTGTGAGATTTCTGGATAACATGATAGGCTTACGTTTACTTCTCTGTTCTATGACAGGTGAACTGGTCTGACTGTCTTCATTGGAGAAACTGCTGCTAAAACTTCTCTTGAGATTGCTAAATGAACTAGTTCCTTTTGACTGAAATAGAAGAATAAGGAAAAAGACTTAATGTATTCTCAAGGACTAGATATAAGATTTTTTAAGTACATTTGTACCATAACTAAAACAAAGAATGTCCAGCCTTTAAATGCTACTATTGGAAGTGACAAGGAAATAAGTATTGTGCATCAAGACTGCAATGTATCTTATTTCTTTTAGAAATACATGTGCTGTAAAAGAGGCAAAATTATATGAAAACAATTTACTTTGTGGATGCCTTAAGATCTCTTGACAATTTTAGAAATGTATATTTAAATGCACTTGCAAAATGTATAGGCAGTTCCCTCAGTGAGAGTTGAACCCTAACAATTTACTTTTGAAATGTCTTAAGATCTCTCAACAATTTCAGAAATGTATATTTAAATGCACTTGCAAATGTATAGGTCACATTCCCTTGGTGCAAGTTGAACCCAAACAATTTACTTTGCTATGATCAAATTTACCTTTGGAGTTTCCAAATCATGTTGTGCTTCTGTGTGATTTTCTAAACTGCTCCTGGAAGATAAATGGAATTCATTTTTTTTAACAGAACATGAGAAAGTACATAAAAGAATCTATCAAAGTAGACTTAGAGAACATGTTATACTTCAAACATTTTGGTGTGTTTGTTTTCAACTCATTATGTCTTAAGTGACTAGATGTCTGGATGTAAAATATTCTTTCCTATCCGTTTATGGCATGATGCACAAAGTTTTATTAAGATCTAACATATAAATTCGCAAGAATCTGACTGGATACAAGCTAACTTAAAGTTTTAATAGACTGAATGAGAAAGAATGGACATAAGACTTTCTATATTCTATTTTGTTGACAGACAGAAAATACCAGCAAATCCATTGTTGATTAATATATATTAGATACTCATATAAAAATCTTTATTGTGAAGACACGGTCACATGGCATGTGATATTTCGCTGGGTCAACTGGTAATCGTTGGGTCACATGGTAAGGTCACCCTCTCGTGAGATTTTGCACGTGAGGTCCATGTTTGTTTTTCAACATTGTATGGGCTGGGGTTTTTCTAATGGAAAAGGGTTATAATATTCCGAAATATGTTTCAAAATGTAATATTGAATAGTTTCATTAAAATATTCGATATAATATTACAGTTATCACCTTAGATGATATGTCATCCGGCATTTCTTTCCCCTCGAAAAGTAAGGTCACCCTCGGGGCAAGCCCTTGGGTGACCTTACTTCCTCGGGAAAAGAAACCACCGGGTCACACACCAACTTGGGTGATAATTGTATAATATCTTTTTTGTTTCCTATAGCAAATTTAAGAAGTAAGCTATATATTTTACAAACCTGCTTTTTATAGGACTACCAGTAATTGCTTTGCTGACTGAAAAATAATGTAATAAGGCAAAATTGTATAATACAATTACTAAAAATCTTTCTTTGGTATCTTTTATCCATGTACATTTTTGATTAAGTAAAATCAAGGAATACTGTGATAGACCCATATAATAGTCTAGTTATCTCCCGTTGAATATCCATATTTCTTTATTTACATCATTTAGTCTACTTCCTTCATGTAAAGTTTCATCAAAATCTATCATCTGGGGGAGTTTCACATGTGTAGACAGATAAACAAGGTGATTTCTGAATACATGTAACATCTTCAGTGAGAATTATCCCCTAGTGCCCATTTGGACTACATTGAATTAAAATTAAGTCAAGTTTTCTACCTAAAATGAATCAAAAGATCAACTTACAATTTAGACTATCGTACAGTCACCAATTTTCTGTTTTATTTTTAAACATGTGAAAATAAATCTACCCATGGTGGCATTGGAAAGGAATATTGAACACGTCAATTGAGTATAACTTCACCTACTTGGAGTAAAACAGTTCACATTGTAAACAGAACTTGTAGGCTCAAACATTTCTATCAGAGATGTCTGAAAAATAAACAACAAGTATTGAGAATAGGAAGAAACATGATTTTGATTTTAATTTTCTTTACTTCTGAAACACTCAAATTATTCTACTTCAAAGCATATTTCACTGTGTTTTAAAATACAATGTGGTTTCATGTTGTGTTTGTGGCCTATAAACTAAAAACATCTATCATACGAAATCTTTGAGCCAAAGCTCATTAGGGATACCCCAACTTTCACAATAAGCCTTACGAAAAAAACAAAGTTTTCAACAAAATAAAGGTAGATGACCATTGGACCTAAAAAAAATCCCACAATGGATCATGTCAACATAAATCTTGTTATCAAATATAAGCAACATAGGAATAGTGGTAGTTGTGATAAAATAATAGTGTAACATAAAAAAAGAAGTTTAAAACAAGTATTTTAACCCCTCATTACTTATATTATAATTAATCACTTACTTTGATAACAGCTAAAAGAAGTTTCTCATTTTCAATAAAAATCTGTCTTTTATCTGGTGTAACATTCACATCAACAGATTCTGCAATGAAGAGACTAGTACATGCATATACTACTCAACCATTTTCATAAATCTTAAGTTTATTTAAATATATGAGGTAAAATAACATCAGACTGAGTTTAGTCATTAGGTAAATGTACTTTGGTAAAAAGGTAACAACAAAATCCCCAAACAAGTATCAATGTCCAAATTTCAAGAAATAACTAGAATGGCAGTCTTCCATGGAAGACATATGTCCCCTGTGTCTTAAAATATTCACTAAACAGAAATTAGAGGCCTTGTGGGTACAAAATTGCTTTACACCATATAGTGCAATAGGAGGAAGCTACATGCAAAGTATCAAGAGGCTCTGATATGTAGTTGCCTGGAAAACTGTGATGCCGCAGGATGCAGGACAACGCAAGACGACAGACAGTGTCAAAGTGACTCCTATATGAAGCTTTGCAACATGTTGCAGGAGATATAAAAATACATTAAACCAATGGTCTAATGGTATTTAAAAAGAAATAGTGAATTTGAATGAAGAATACACTATGCTATTGTGCCTTGTACACTTTATAGTAAAGACATGAAGTTGAAAAACTTTCTAACAGTATTATTGCTTTTTACATCCATTTTACCTTTTCCCATGCTAATACTCAAAGCTACAAATGGATATTGATGTCTGTTATATTGGTGGTAGACTTCATTTACCAACTTTGATATCTACAAATTATGAAAAACATCCAGTCTAAATATTTCAATGCATAAAGCTCCACTGTTTACATTAAAAAAAAATCTTTTTAAGTATTAAACTGTTCATCTTTAAATGTCATATTTTAATATGTTTAGTCATAATATATAATATTTTAAGATTATGTTTCTAAATCTATCTATCATTTTTTAGTTTTTTATATGTGTGAGTTAGGGTTTAATGCCCTTATCCATGCATCTAGGCCATATAGGGCAGTCAGTTTTAATGATGGAAGATTTTTTTTTAATTAGCAGCAATTTCTACAGATATTTATAAAGGGATCAACTAATTAAGCATTATCCAAGTCTACCAGGAAAGATCAAGCATCTTACAGGTACAAAAAAAAAGAGTAAGTGAAAACCAAGAAAGCTCATAATGTATCATGGAATGGTTCTCTTAGCCTACTGTACGCAGAGAGTTTTTGCACGGTAAAGGGTAATAACTTATAGTTTACAGGATAGGATATTAGCTGAAAAAGCAACCTGCTCTCAATTGAAATTCTACCTGTTTTTACTAAATAGCCAGTCAAATTGTCAAGAATTTCAGCCAGCCCTACCAAAAAGTTACCAGTCTCGGGCTGGCAGTCAAGCTATTATTTCCATCACTGTAGTTTACAGTGTACAGCTTGTAATATGGTCTTATGATCAGATCCTTTCAGAATTCAACATGAACAAAAGAACAACATAAAATAGGTAGTGACAGGTTAATAAACTAACTGAGGTGAGTGAGTGAGTGAGTTGGTGTTTAATGCCCTTGCAACACTACATACATGTAAGTAGTTTGAAGCAGAAAGCATGATAAAATGAACATGAAATGATGATGAGAAATGAAATATGTTGGTGGAGTGGGGATGGGAAACAAATAAATAGTCAATTTTAAAGACAATAGGAAAGGGGAGAGGTGGGTAGGGCGGAAAATTTAGCCTAGAACAGACTGAGGACACAATATTCTGAGGAAATATAATGGAGTAAAACACATACTTTAGAATGGTCACAAGGCCTCTTGTTAATGAAATAGAATTGTCTATCAGCACTGCTCCTTCCTTGCCCATGCTCACACTTAGATATGTAACCTTCAATTCTACAGGAAAAAAAAATACAACAAGACAAGATGAAAACATATCTAAGAGCAAACTACATGAAAATGAATATTACAACCCAAAGATTTTCCATTTAATTTAGGGCTTTGATGTTTCTTTCAACATTAAAATATTTCATACATTGCAAATACAATTCAGGTACAAAAAACGAAAAGCAGTTTGTCTTTCCCTTTAAAATTTCACAATTACACCCTTAAAGATTAAATAAAAAGAAATACTCTTGTACATAATAAACCAAATTTATTTCAATTTAACAGGAACAAAAACAAACAAATTAGACTTCACACATTTACTTTTAATAACACTCTTTAGAATGAAACAAAATATTTGACATTAACCAGGTACGCTGATATTTACTAATCAATATTCTTGATAGATGTATGTGTGCTAATATATTTTCATACTTATACAAATCTGATTCCACACCAGACATTTTAATCCCATATTCTGTAGACACTTCCTCTGTGGGTTTAGTCTGTTTAAACTCTAGTAAACTCTGCACCTGTAAAATGATAAAATAACTTAATTCAAGGAATCTGTGATTAACTAATCACTCAATGTACCACAACCTAAACAAATTGATGTATAACGTCCTTAAAATTTACTTAGATTGTACACCAAATATAAAGTAAATGTGATTTATACTGCTGTAAGAATGTTGAAAAAAGTTTTCATGTTGTGCTACATGTATGATATTTCACAAATAAGGTCAACAGGAAGTAGATCTTCAACACACCTGTAAAAGGTACTTGCATATAGGAACTCATACCAAAGTAAATAGAATTTCAAGTGGCTGATTTAAGTAACTGCTGAAAACTGTAATGAAATTATGTGTTTTATAGGTAAGAATGGACAGAGCTAATAATAACACATTAAACCGTGAAATTTTTGCACCGTTTTTTCACTGTAGGATGACTGAATTTTAGTTTGTGCAGTTTCAAATTCACACTGTAATGTTATTGTTCATAGACAACAATGGAAGACAAATATATTCCCACTCTTTAATTTTCTCACTAACAGTCAACCCCAAAATAAAACTGCCATGAAGATTTTCTGGTTTACAGTACTAACAATTTAATATGATACCTGTTTCCAATGTTCAGTATTTTTTCAAAGTTTATAAGTATTTACCTGTTTAGGACCAAATATATTGGATATATTCTCTTTCATGGTAGGATTACCTTTGCTTGACACTACACTAGACTTGTTTCTATAAAACAAAGTTTTACATTATACAAGAAAGCTGCAAGTTTTTTTTATTAAAAAAGTTTGATTATTTTATCAACCAGGATTCCTTCCTAGTTCTTTTTCTGCATCTTGTAGTTAAAATCAATGATGGATTTTTTTTTACATGTACTAACAGACAAAAGACTAAACAAAAAACTAAACAAAAAGTGTTTTCTAAAGTTATTTTATAGGACAACATTTTATTTCAGTTAAAGGAAAACAAATTAAAGGATTTGAAAATCTGTGTGCATAAGTACTTCATTGATTCAGTATAATAAATTAAATAACATATGGCTGAGAGGGTGATAGAGTAGATTGATACCCTGAGAAAAGCATTGTCAACTGAGGCGAACCATTATATAATGTTCATGAAATTGAATCCATGAATGTGCATTTTATTCATTATTAAGATAATGTTACAAACGAGTTCAAGCACATTCACAGTAATATGAATGTTTTTACAACCTACCCTTTTCCAGTCTGATTTGTACAGGTGATTCTTACACCTGTATTAACCAGACAATAAGCGTTAAGGACATGGACCATTTTGACAAATTCTTTCTTCAGATTTCTCTGGAACTCTCTGTGTCTTACTGGTAGGGTATGGAATAAATTCTGAAGTGTCACTGTTGTTCCTACCTAAAAGCAAAATGACACCAGTGTCAGGCAAATATAATACTATACAATTATCACCCTAGTTGGTGTGTGACCCAGTGGTTTCTTTCCCCAAGAATGTAAGGTCACCTGAGGGCTTGCCCCGAGGGTGACCTTACTTTTCAAGGGGAAAGAAATGCCGGGTCACATATCATCTAGGGTGATAACTGTTATATTATATTGAATATTTAAATGAAACAATTTAATATTAAATTTTGAACATATTTCGGACATTTTAACATTTTTCCATTAGAAAAAATACAACCCATTCATTGTTGAAACTCCTGGGACTCATGTGCAAATTCTCACGAGAGGTGACCTAACCATGCGACCCAACAATTACCGGTTGACCCAGCGAATTATCACATGTCATGTGACAACGTCTTAGCGAATCACAATCAAGATTTCTATATGAGTATATAATGTAATGTAATTCTGTTTCACAAATGTGAGGAAAAATTGGTTATCCAAAAAAAAACATAACAAATTAACCTTGCCTATGACAGATAAATGCATACCATGAAAATAAAAGAAATGCATCTTAAAACCGTTAAAAATGTTTTGAGTTAAATCTTAAATGAGAAATTTTGCAAATAGTTTACCCAAAATATTACAAATCTGTCAGTCAAAAATGGCCAGATTGTGTTTAACAGAAAGTATGAGATTGAATCCCACAATATAGAACCCAATGAAGATGCCACATACCAAGCATCAAGAGCCTGTAATAAGTTGTTGCTAAATTTGCAGAAAAAGAAACCAGCCCTATTTGAAATTATACCTGTTTTTGCTATTTAGTCAGTCAAAATTTTCTTGAATTCTAGCCAGCCTTGCCAAAAAATTGCTAGTCTTGGGCTGGCAGTGCTATTATTTCCAACTCTGTGTTCTTTTAACAATGCTATTCCTCTGGAAATGTAATGGTGACTTACCTGTCTAGCAACAGAGGTCTTACTAGAAATCCTTCCATTATGATCATATTCCAGTTTAGTTCCAACCTCAACAGATTTATGACGAGTTACAATACAAAGGTTACTAAAATAAAAAATTCAAACATATTTCTCAAAAATAGGGCATGTAGTGGGACATTAAATGATACCCCGCCACGTTATAATATCAAAAGTTTATAAAATTTGATTTCAAAGTGGCCTATCTCGAAAACTGTTTTTCGGATCACGCTGGAAATTGAACTTGACCTGCATTTTATTGTACTCAATAGCTGTACAAAATATCATTTGAATCCCATGACGCGTTTTCAAGTTATTGGTCGGAAACTCAAAATTTCATGAAATGTGATTTTTCAAAGTGGCCTATCTCAAAAACCTTTTTTTTGATCATGCTGGAAATTGAACTTGACCTGTATTTATTGTACTTAACAGTTGTGCATAATATCATTCAAATCCTTTGACGCGTTTTTAAGTTATTGGTCGGAAACTCAAAATTTAATGAAATTTGATTTTTCAAAGTGGCCTATCTCCAAAAATATTTTTTGGATCATGCTGGAAATCGAACTTGACCTGTATTTTATTGTACTAAACAGCTGTGCAAAATATCATTCAAATCCTTTGAAGCGTTTTCAAGTTATTGGTCGGAAACTCAAAATTTCATGAAATTTGATTTTTCAAAGTGGCCCATCTCGAAAACTGTTTTTTGAATCATGCTGGAAATCGAACTTGACCTGTATTTTATTGTACTAAACAGCTGTGCAAAATATCATTCAAATCCTTTGACGTGTTTTCAAGTTATTGGTCGGAAACCTTCGGGGGACGGACAGACGGACAGACACCGAAAAAAACTGAGGGTATAACATAATACCCTGCCACTTCGTGTGGCGGGGTATAAAAACAATATGTATTAATGACAAGAAAAGGTTTCAAACAAGCACAGTGCCTACTCTATATTTTTCTAGAACCTACATATGATCTAAAACCTGAAGGTAAACTTAAAAATAACACACACCCTTTTTCTACAAAAGGAGTGGACTTTTTTATGATTTTTGTTTGTTATCATAAACCTTTGTACAAAGCATTCATCAATGATAACATATTCTTTCATTAATATTTACTCAGTTGATCTATGAAGAAAATCCAAAAAGGAGTAAATATGAGGTCTAAGGATAGAATGAGATTGAAAAGCTGTCGAAAATATTTCTAATTTACATTGCCATTGTCATCAAAGTGCTTACTATTTAGTTATACAAAGAGTTATAAAATTATACCTCAAAGCACATAATGAGCTCAATGCCTCTCCTCTAAACCCAAAGGTTTCCACATTGACTAAGTCTGAAAAATCTTCTATCTTGGATGTATGGTGCTTCAAAGCTAAATGTATAGATAATGTATATATAATACAATGTATGGTTAAACATGCAATAATTTGTTCAGAAATATACTGGTACTTTCCTTGATGGCCAGCTTTTTGGCAGAGGGAAATAAGGAAATTGTCAATATGGTCTGCATGTAAAGGCAGATGACTGACAAACTAATTATGTACAGCTGAGCAATACACTCTAAAAAGGATATCTAGGCATGGTTTAATTTTTGTAATTGATGTGAATATTGAAGTATGTTTATGAGATTTAACTATTGTGAAGTATTGTTTGAATTTGTCATGAAAATCATTTTTGTTCGATGTTCTGACATAATATATTGATACATGTAACATAAAGTTTTAAAAGTAGAACCCCTCAGGAAAATTTTCCCTATATGCAGTATTTGAGTAATAGAGTGACTCAGACCATTTTGCCAAAAAGGTGGAAATTATATATAGGATATACATGTACATATTGAATCCTATAAAAAAACTAATAATAATAACACAGCTACACTAAAGTTAAGAATGCTTACTTAATCCCTCAAAATTCTTTTCCTCAACCCCAGATCCATTATCACTGACTTCAATCATATCTGATCCATATTCCTTCAGTTTAATATCTGAAAAAAGGGAAAAAAACAATTCACTTTAAAATCAAGTAAGTGTGTATGCAATTTGAAGTAATTAATCTTAAAAAAAGAATGTTAATAAGATATCTAAATAGCTGAGCAATTCAGTAACTTAGAACTGCAATTGCTTGTTTGATATCATTTCTTTAGATTTTTTTAACAAGCAACTCTTCATCAATGTTAGCTAATGATTGTTTTAACTTATATAATATTCCTGGCCTTTCTTATATTTTCATACTCGGACGTAACTGCATCTGTGCATATGATTAAATCCATATACCGGTAAACTAACATAATTCAATTTGATTATTGTGCACCTTTCAGAAATAGTAAAAATTTAAAACTTCCCCTTCTCCTTCCTCCTTTCTAAATTTCTTTCCATTCATCTTTAAATTCCATACCAACAATGGATGCCCCAGCATCTATACTGTTTTCTACCAGTTCTTTGACAGCTGTAGCCAAGGTCAGCACTACTTGTCCTGAACATATTCTATGGACCGATCCTTTGTCTATGGCTTTGATAGGACCTGCTTCCATTTCTGTGTCATCTGATTTTCTCAAATAGCTTCTTTCTTAATGGTTATTTATGAAAGATTCACCATCTTATGCCATCTAGAAGTCATGACCATAAAGATGCGCTCGCTGTTTAATTGGAATACTGTTTACCCTGAAAATCATAACACAGGAACAAATGAATTATAAAATTATTGATGATTTATTGTGGATTTAAACTTACAAATGTTACTTAAGTACATGCATACATGTTATGTAAATACAGGCTTCACATTTTCTATTTGATAGACAAGTTTGAATTAAGGTAAAGTATACGTAATTGAGCGCCTCTAGCGGTTGTTACGTAACGTCATAATGTGTTCTATCAAATGGCGCGACATTCGACGCTTCACTTTCGTTTCCGATTTTATTTTATTCAGCATGTCGTCATATTTTACTGATATTTTTTTGCCGATGCAGACACGCGAAGGGAAAATTAATATAGTAACATAAGGAAAACAATTGATTTGGTCGTATATGCGGGAAGAACTAAATCAAAAAGTTTTACCACTTTAAAAAAAAAAACATAAAAGGCAATATTGCATCCTTTTCTTTTGCTATTTTTTTATGAATAGTCGGCAATTTCTATAAAAAGAAGTTTGTTGACAGAAGACATGATGACTAATAAAGTTACTTTTTTTTATAAAACTTAATGGCATTCTGTTTCACTTCTCTTGGGAACGAACCAATCCCTTTGTCACGGAAATTTGGTGGCTGAATAGGGTAGCCTTCGTCCCCCGGTGTTGTCAGGTCTATAATACGGAAAACCTGGCCGTTGACCATAGTGGGCAAATGTGTGTGGAGAGTGACTCCCCTTCATGCACGTAAAAGTTCCATATTGTTGACCGCCAATAACTGCGCCACATAGGCTAACTATCAATATCTCCCGGCATTTTCCTATGGTCTTCAAAATTTACTGTTTCTTTGTTTCCCACCTCATCCTATTTTCTCATCATCATATTCATGTTCAACCAATATAGCGTTGCAAGAGCGTAAAACAACAATTCACTCATTCACTCACTTGACGAAAATAATTTTTTAAAGTAAATCCGTAATTATTAAGATTTTTGCCGACGAGACCTTCAGTGTGTTGTTCGGTATTGTAGTATTTTAATGCAAACGGGGTAAACGCAAGCCAAATTCTACCCGCAGTAAGATGAGTTCACAAAAAAAAATGCTTTTGGTAGATATTTGTGTTTCAAAATGATACAAAATACAAAACAGAATCCAAACTTGTTACCTTTTTCTTCGCCGGACAAAACATATTCTATTTGAATGCCTTTACGTGAATCTTGGTAAGTTTTGTTATTCTTTCGTGAACTCTTCTAGTTGAGGCTTACCAGGTGTGATTTCTGCGAGACGAAGCCCTTTCGTGTTATTTTTTTTATTAACCGTAAAAAAATACTGTCCATCTAGGAAATATAAAAGAAATCGATCAGTGCGTATTTTTTTCTTATATACTAGTAAGAGATAGGGTACATGTATGTTATTAAGACAAACTAAATATAAAACTGATTTGGGACTGACGAGTTGACGAACGGGCGTACGGAACCGAACACTATATATGCTCATCTAACTTCGAAATAAAGGAAAACACTGACGACGGCAAAAGCTATGTACATAAAATTGTAAATCAGCGTTTTTACTTAGTTCATGTAGTATTAAATACTTAAAAAAATACTCAGAAAATTTACGGATTGCAAAGTATCATTCAACGGACAACACAAATAATACTGTATAATTTATTACATACAAGTAGTGACATGCTTAGGTAGTATAGTTTGTTATACTTCCAGAATCCTGTCAAAAGAGTTCAAACCCACACAAACTCAGATATTACTTATAAGCGTCGCTCTTTTTATTTGTTTTTGACGTTGCCGAAAACGTCATCAAAAATGCGTCATTTTTATCATATATTATTTTCACTTTGGAAGTCTGTAGCGTGAAAACGAACTCCGTAGTCAAGGACTTTCTTTACACCAAAATGCGCAGAATTTAATTTTGAATATGTCTTGAGTTTTTTAAAAATATTGATGGGTTAATAATTTTTTATTGAATGAAAATGTTCAAAAACATGACTTTTTATGTTCATTTTCCTATCATATTCAATGTAATTTTGATATAAAACCAACACATCTTCGGAAGGTCATAACTCGAAAACAAGGTCCGTGACCCCAATTTTTTATTGCATTTCCTTATTCCTCCTAACTTAAGCTATCTATGGCTAATTTTTAAAGAAAATTGATCGGACAGTCAATTTCGTATACTTTACCTTAATTAATAACACTTTTTTTTATGCACAAGCTCAGTTTACAGACAATATAATGATCTTTATTCAAGCTTTAAAAATGTAAAAATAAGAAACCATCATCAAAAATCTTTGCAAAACTTTTCAAGGTTCAGACAACTCCACATCAGTTAATAGGGTCGTTGCAATAATACCTTCCGTATTCTATTTTAACCAATGACAACCTTAAATACCTGGGCACGTGAGAAATTATACTACAACTTTTATTAAATGTCACGTCATAACAAACTTGTCGTTAGTTACGATCTTAAATTGTCCAGTCACAAACTTTGATTTACTCAGAAAGTTACTACTATTGGTTGACAATGTAGTTCCTTTAAATGCTGCATGTGGAAAATTTTATTCAACTGTGTATTAATATTTATTTTGAAGCTGATTGGTTCTTGGTGAATAATCAGGCTTAAATAGGGAACAATTTATTAAAACGACTATAAGTGCTTTGCGATCAAATAATAGCTGTCTTTGATAAGCATGATAAAATATCATAAGAAAATAGTGTACATGTACATGTTAAGAGGATTTCCCAATTTTCACAGGGTTTTCCAGATTTTTTTGTCTTTATTTTATATAATGAATATAATGGGATATATCAAAGAAATAATTAAATCCAGATTTCAAAATTTCAAAAGTTGGCACCCTTAGTAATATGCGAGCGCAGCAAGCTCTCAAATGTAGAAAGTCTGCCAAATTGCATGAGACTCAAAATATCATGGAAGAAATACATATGTATAGTTCTGTACATAGTAAACATTTTGATTTATTGGAAGTTTCTGAAAATGTCTGCGTGTGCAGAAAAACACCTTTTTTTTACCACAGGAAATAGTAATACATCGCCCCCAAACTATTTTGTCCCCTTGATCTTAATAATAATAGAATAGATTTTTATTTTTCTGTGCATTTTTAAGCAAATAGTCAAAAAATATTATTCCTCTAAGGTTACATGTACATTTATGTATTTTGCAAAATTTTAGTTAGTATCTTGGCAAGCTTTTGGGACAATGTCATTCTCATATTACATGTGCCACAATGTTTTTTATATGTGAGCAAAATGAGCTCTCCATAAGGCCAAAAAAAAGGAGGTGAGTTTACTGTCACCGACCCTACCTAATTTTTAACCCCTACCCTAAAGTTTTTTTGAGCATTTTCCATTAAGCACTGTAGCTGCCCCCATAGACTCAAGGTAAAAAAAAAATTATAAAAAAATAATAATAAATTCCTACCTACCAACCCTAATTTTTTTCAGCATGCGACAGTAAACACACATACTTTTTTGTTTGGCCAAAAAAAATCTATAGTTTGTCTGAAAAACTGCTCAAGACCCCAAAATATGATAAAAGAAAAATCCTTCTGCCTCATTCGGATTTTCGAAGTTTTTGAATGTTTGAACATGCGCAGAAAAATAGCTGGAAATACTATCACATCGTCCCTAATTATCTTGCCCCCTAGACCCAAATTAACCTTTTTATGGAATGGATTTTATATATTTTGCTATGTTCGTGAGCTTTCAACAGTTATAAAGAGCCCAGTGCATAATTTACACATGAACATATTGATTGGATACTACACTTATACAATACTAGTAAGGATAACATAACCCTCCCTAAGATTCTCCATGTAAGCGTTACGATTCCCATCCATTACTCTCAACAGAGCACAGCAAAACCAATTGATGGCGGTCGAGTATGCATAAAAAACAGACAATTTATTACCCAAACCCTCTATAATTAAATTTGCTTATAGTATATGTTATTTTACTCCATTACCAATCATCAAATTGACTTTTGAATGTTTAATTACAAATGTTATATAATTTCTGATCCTGAACTTCATGAAAGTGTAAGTTCGCGATTTTTTAGTTTTTGGTTTATTTGATTTATTTTAGGTAGTAAGACACAGTTCGGTTTTGTTTACAAGTTAGTTTCGGAGAGTGACATCCTAGAATTTTTATAGTAAAATACAAAGGTCGAATTTAAGTAGCTATTAATTAAGAATGCCTTATAATTTAGTAACGAAAGTGTGCTCAACTGATAGGGAATCTTTCAGAGATAACATTTTTGACAAAGTATAAAAATATTCGAAAAAAACGGAAGTTTGGCGTCCCTTTTCCGGCATGGTGTCATTTTTATTTTACCGATCTTTTGAGCGTTTTTATTAATGCTTGTTTTTAAGGTAAAAAATGCGACGTCATTTCTTGAAAAAATAAGCCGGTCGATGTATAGGTTTTTTACTTTTAATAAACAGCCAGGTTTTTGCACTTTCAGAACATGTATAGCACTATAGAGGATTTAGTGCAGGTTTGAGTCTAATCTAGGCTTGAATTATGGTAAAAATGTGTAAATTTTAGTGTTTTTTCATGTATAATTTGTTTTCGGAGCTATCGGTTTGTAATGAAAAGATCTTATTTTTGCAAGTCACAACTAACTGGAAGATAATCTATGGAATGTAAGGATTTCAACGATGTATGATAAGTGTTTATAAGGTTAAATATAGTTTTAGAATAGTTATTGGTAGAAGCATATGTGTTGCAAAGCTATGAACGTTTTTGACGTTTTACATTGAAGTGTGTTTTACTACCATTAACGTAATTGTCAACAATTATATCAGCATTGAACGCAAACTAAATACCCATGTTAATTAGTGGAATTAAAGCTATATCAATATACAACAGATTAGTTAAAATTTTTTTTCCAAAAATATTAGTTGTCTTGGAAAAAAGGCCATAGCAACCAAAACAGCATATTTAAAAAATTTCGAACGAAAACGTTACGTTACTTTTTACCAACTTTTCAGCTACATCATTTCTGTTTTTATAAAGGTGAAAACGACCAAATGGACAAAATCTCTTTAAAATAAAGTTAATGTATGGATATTTATTTATTTCCTGAACTTTTTTCGACAGAACTCCGTATTTTTATGCATAATGTGACGATTTTGTCTCTTAGGAACACGATATTCAAAAGTGTCGTACTTGGTCTTTACTTTGCAAACTGTGTTAATTTGATAGGTTAAATCTCCCCGGACTTTAAAAAATAATCAATTAAAAGGTAAATGTCAATAATTTTATAAATAAATAACAAAAATGTGTAAAAATGTTGATTTTCATCTAAGAAACAAAAAGACACCATGATATGATATATTTTTCAAAATATTGCAAAACTACGGTCAAAAGTGAAAATAGGGTTCCAACTTTGACTGGCCATAACTTGGCTTATGCATGACCTAAATGAAATTGCCAAATATCATTTTGTTCCAAATATAATCAAGTTTTGAAATATACACAACACTTAAATACATACAAAAATGTTTATCTATTAACGTAATTGTCAACAATTATATCAGCATTGAACGCGAACTAAATACCCATGTTAATTAGTGGAATTAAAGCTATATAAATATACAACAGATTAGTTAAAAAAAAATTTCCAAAATATTAGTTGTCTTGGAAAAAAGGCCATAGCAACCAAAACAGCATATTTAAAAAATTTCGAACGAAAACGTTACGTTACTTTTTACCAACTTTTCAGCTACATCATTTCTGTTTTTATAAAGGTGAAAACGACCAAATGGACAAAATCTCTTTAAAATAAAGTTAATGTATGGATATTTATTTATTTCCTGGACTTTTTTCGACAGAACTCCGTATTTTTATGCATAATGTGACGATTTTGTCTCTTAGGAACACGATATTCAAAAGTGTCGTACTTGGTCTTTACTTTGCAAACTGTGTTAATTTGATAGGTTAAATCTCCCCGGACTTTAAAAAATAATCAATTAAAAGGTAAATGTCAATAATTTTATAAATAAATAACAAAAATGTGTAAAAATGTTGATTTTCATCTAAGAAACAAAAAGACACCACGATATGATAAATTTTTCAAAATATTGCAAAACTACGGTCAAAAGTGAAAATAGGGTTCCAACTTTGACTGGCCATAACTTGGCTTATGCATGACCTAAATGAAATTGCCAAATATCATTTTGTTCCAAATATAATCAAGTTTTGAAATATACACAACACTTAAATACATACAAAAATGTTTATCTATTAACGTAATTGTCAACAATTATATCAGCATTGAACGCGAACTAAATACCCATGTTAATTAGTGGAATTAAAGCTATATCAATATACAACAGATTAGTTAAAAAATTTTTTCCAAAATATTAGTTGTCTTGGAAAAAAGGCCATAGCAACCAAAACAGCATATTTAAAAAATTTCGAACGAAAACGTTACGTTACTTTTTACCAACTTTCCAGCTACATCATTTCTGTTTTTATAAAGGTGAAAACGACCAAATGGACAAAATCTCTTTAAAATAAAGTTAATGTATGGATATTTATTTATTTCCTGAACTTTTTTCGACAGAACTCCGTATTTTTATGCATAATGTGACAATTTTGTCTCTTAGGAACACGATATTCAAAAGTGTCGTACTTGGTCTTTACTTTGCAAACTGCGTTAATTTGATAGGTTAAATCTCCCCGGACTTTAAAAAATAATCAATTAAAAGGTAAATGTCAATAATTTTATAAATAAATAACAAAAATGTGTAAAAATGTTGATTTTCATCTAAGAAACAAAAAGACACCATGATATGATATATTTTTCAAAATATTGCAAAACTACGGTCAAAAGTGAAAATAGGGTTCCAACTTTGACTGGCCATAACTTGGCTTATGCATGACCTAAATGAAATTGCCAAATATCATTTTGTTCCAAATATAATCAAGTTTTGAAATATACACAACACTTAAATACATACAAAAATGTTTATCTATTAAGGTAGTAAGACACAGTTCGGTTTTGTTTACAAGTTAGTTTCGGAGAGTGACATCCTAGAATTTTTATAGTAAAATACAAAGGTCGAATTTAAGTAGCTATTAATTAAGAATGCCTTATAATTTAGTAACGAAAGTGTGCTCAACTGATAGGGAATCTTTCAGAGATAACATTTTTGACAAAGTATAAAAATATTCGAAAAAAACGGAAGTTTGGCGTCCCTTTTCCGGCATGGTGTCATTTTTATTTTACCGATCTTTTGAGCGTTTTTATTAATGCTTGTTTTTAAGGTAAAAAATGCGACGTCATTTCTTGAAAAAATAAGCCGGTCGATGTATAGGTTTTTTACTTTTAATAAACAGCCAGGTTTTTGCACTTTCAGAACATGTATAGCACTATAGAGGATTTAGTGCAGGTTTGAGTCTAATCTAGGCTTGAATTATGGTAAAAATGTGTAAATTTTAGTGTTTTTTCATGTATAATTTGTTTTCGGAGCTATCGGTTTGTAATGAAAAGATCTTATTTTTGCAAGTAACAACTAACTGGAAGATAATCTATGGAATGTAAGGATTTCAACGATGTATGATAAGTGTTTATAAGGTTAAATATAGTTTTAGAATAGTTATTGGTAGAAGCATATGTGTTGCAAAGCTATGAACGTTTTTGACGTTTTACATTGAAGTGTGTTTTACTACCTTAATGAGAGTAGGCATCATGTCAAGTTTGGGCATTGAAAACGATATATTAAGAAAAATATTCGTAATTTTGTTCCAATACACAAGACCATATGGGTGCGGCCATGTTGAAAGCTCAATTGGAGATGGGACGTCACATCTCTGATGATAAATACATTAACCAATTGACAATATTTCTAACATAGGACCAATGTTGTCGATCATAATAAAGAAGTTGGAATATGAATAATTTGGCATTGATAGATTTGTTAATCCCTGCGTTTTTTATCCAAATAGCAATAAATTGTTTACCTTTTTAAATATGTCTTAAAATATTTATTTATAATTCCAAATAGTAAATAATCTGAAATATTTAATTGACATAGTAGTTTTCAATCCTTTTTAGAATATTTAAGACTATAAATTCAGTTCTTGATGAAAACACAGGCGTAATTTCATATCATTAACCTTTTGGACGATCTGTCACCCTCCATAAGCCACGCCCCGGTGGTTTATTTATACAGGTATAATTGACAGGTATATCAATTAAGATGAACCTCCAATCAAAGGTTTCCATGCAGCTTTAGACACACCCTACACAGCTCAATTTTAAGAATTTTAACCGGCTCATCATTTAATAATTTCTTTATTAGTATACTGTATAATTAATCAGCAGGTGTCAATATCACCTGTTCACTCCATTGACTACCTTACCCTTACAATTACCAATCAGACAAAGCGTGGTGCTACATCGTGTTTGTGCATGGTTTGTGTAATACCCTAATTAAAAATGTTTTTAAAAAACAGTAATGAAATGTTTTAGTTCTGACTTTTTCCGTTTTTGAAGTGTTGAAAAACAATTTATTAACTATACATTATAATTTGCAAGACAGAAAAAAAACATTCCTACAATTTATTGAATTCATGTTTTTAATAAAAAGTGTATTTTATTAACATTTTTCGCACTTCAATGTTAATATGGCACTGGCGGACCAAAGGGGTTGATTTTCTAGAACGTATTCCAACCAGGTAAATGTCAACTTCTAATACACAGGAAACAATATTTAAATCCTGTGGTGCCGATTGTTTGCATGGGGGTACTTAACATATACAGGAAACGGCAGGTGAACCCCTGTTGTGCCAGTGGTTTGTACAGGGGAATAAAGTCTTATACACAGAAAACGGTAAGTAAGCCCCTGTGGTGCGATGGTTTGCACGGAAGGACTAATTATCATAATATTATTTCAAACAAATCGTGCAAGGTAATCACAGTAGGGTGTCAGGAAACCACGAATTTTATACAGGATGTATAAAAGAAATAGTATGAATTCTCTACATTCCTATATAAACCTATATCTAGGTATAGTCACAAGGTTAAACTCCCCAGTCAGTCTCTACATTCTGAAATAGTCCGTACAGAGAATCTAAGAATATCAATTAAACATTCTGTATTAATCTACAAATTAATTTTGAACTAAACCATTGGTATCCTTTTAAAACTTTTCACAATCAAACATTAGACTGACTTTTATTTTATTATTCCGACTTAATTTGAATTATGTTAAATTGTCCGTTGTGGTAATACCATATGGGTATAGGATGCAACATTCCCATCTAGTACAAATCACGTGACCCTCCATGGATAAATTTTTTTACTTTCAAAAGCCAATTTTATCCTAACTATGCATTTGAGCGCTACGAATTTCACCAAAGTTGTTTTTATATGATAGTCTTTCAATCTAAAAATTTTGAAAAAATTGCGAACTTACACTTGAAGTTCAAGATCAGTGTAAAAGTAAAAATATCTCATATTCTAATCTAAATTTTTACAATATATCTGATACATGTATAACTTATCAATACATGAGATTGAACTTATCCTTAAATACATTGTTCCATATAAAACATACCAACATATTAGTTTAAGTGTGTATTAAATAAAATTATTATGCTCTGTTGAGCTCGAGGTCGACAATGGGCAGGAATTGTAACCCTAACGCCAGTAACGGAGGGAATCGTAGGGAGGGTTACATTATCATAACTAGAAAATACTACACTATCATATGCGAGCGTAGCGAGCTCTCTATTGTAGAAAGTATGCCAAATTGCACGAGACTCAAAATACTATGGAAGAAAAATCGTTCTGTCCGGAAACATTCGATTTTCGGAAGTTTTCGAAAATGTCTGCGCGTGCTGAAAAATTGCGGGAAATAGTAATACATCGTCCCAAATTATCTCGTCCCAGGCATAATTCGAAATTTTCAATGGAATTATCTACGCGAGCTTTTAAGGCAGTGTCTTTCTCATATTAGATATACCAGTCTACACAGGCATGACTGTAATCCCTTTTGGTATCTTGTATTCAGAGATACTTTGGTTGTGCCACCCTGAGAAAATTAAACTAACGTGCCACCTTAGCATGACTGGTGTCTGGTCAATGAATGGTGTTGGGAAAAAAATGAGAAAAAGTCTTATGCAGCTTGGATTACCATACTTTCTTACTAATTAAATTTGAATGGTGTTGGCAAAAAAATGAGAAAAAGTCTTATGCAGCTTGGATTACCATATTTTCTTACTAATTAAATTTTCATTTCTACCATAGAAACACCACAGTTGTCATAGAATAAAATCGAATTCAATTTGTAAACAAATTTATGTCTTTTAGGTTTTGGCGCAATTTGTATTCGAAACCTCTCGGGTTTATACGGATAATAAAAAAAGAACCAGTAACGGTAAAAAGTTCCGCGGAAAAAATAAATTAGAGGCTCACGCATGTATACAGGCCGAGTAAATGTGGACATCATCGCCACACTTCTGAAACAGTAAGTAGATGTCCGACAGACCTGAATGTCGCGTAGAACGCACAGTTTGTCATACTGAACCATCCTACCAAGTTTAAAATCATACCCATATACAATTTCTGAGAAAAGCTTGACGGAAATTTTCAACTTGATTTTCATAGATTTTCATATCGGCCTAAGCCCAAACAGGAAGTAGATGTCTGACAGACGTGAAACTCGCTAATGACGTACAGTTTACCATACTGAGCCATCCTACCAAGTTTCAAATCATTCCCTTGTCCGATTTCTGAGAAAAGCTTGACGGAAATTTCATGTTGATTTTCATCTACATCTACATGAAAATGAACCTAGGAAAGACAGAAAGATAGTACATAGAAAAGGTAGAGGATAGGAGAAAAGATTTGTCAAGCTGCTTTTTTCAGTTGACCACGACATAGTATTCCACGGATTTAAAAATAAACATCTCGGTAGGAGACCACCCAGGACAGTTCACCAGAACAAAAAAAAAGCTAACTGGGATGAAATCAGAGACCCGGGATCAGAGATGAGAGAACAAAGTTCAAATATGAATATTTTTCTAGTGAAATCCTGAAGAAAACAGCAGAAGAAAAATGGAATATAATCAAATCTAGGTGACAGCCTCATAAGTAACGTACGCCTTTTTGCAGACGACACGATTGTCTACTTGACCATATCCAGCCTAACGATTGGTCACACACTCCAGTCAGACTTGCGGAAACTTGAACAGTGGGAACAACAGTGGCTCATGTCTTTCAAACCAGACAAATGTGAAATAATACGCAACACTAGAAAACAATCAAAGCGCTAAAGCGTTAAAAGGCAGAGCTAAATCTAAGCACTAAAAAAAGAATGATCTATGTTTCATAAACATCAATTTTCTTTGTTTGCTCCGCATTCTTATACATGTGTTAAGAAATCTGTAATTAGGCTCCGCCCACTTGATCAAAGGTCAAAGGTAAACAATGCTTAAGTAAACATTAACGTGTATTGATATACGATAGGTAGTGCACATTTATAATGCATTTAATTTGGGGTATACAGATGAACCTCTTATTTTAGACAATCTGTATACAATTTAAAATACATTGAAACAATGATAATACATGATTAATGTTGAATAGATCCTGTGGTAAGAATATTGGCTGACCGATTCACCCTGTCTAGACGGAAAAAAAACCGCGAAAATCAGATAGCTATATGACTCTATAAGGCTCTGCCTAAAAGCCTAAAAACAAATTATTTTTACTATGTTCTTCACAATCAAATTTTACAATCAACTGATAATGCAAAATACTTTGGTGTCACCATAACAAAAGACTTATCATGGAACATATTAACACGATCACTAACAAAGCAAATTCAATGCTTGCTTTTATTAAACGAAGCATCAAAACTAACAGTATTTAGACCAAGGAAACAACTAACAAAACCGTCCCAATCTTGAATACTACAGCATCATTTGGAACCCATGACAAAGCCATCTGGTTCAAAAAATTGAAATGATACAGAGAAGAGCTGCATGATACACTTTACATCAATATGAGTCAGTGCCATGCTGAAACAACTCAATTGGCCCACACTACAGCTAAGAAGACCTTACAGCAGTCATAATGCTTTACAAAATACGACATAAACTAGTGAACAATACAGTACCACCAAACTACCTCATACAAACTCGCGAACACAAATTTTTACAACCACATTCACCCACAAACTACCACCCAAACTCATTTTCCCAAGATCTATAAAGTTGTGGAATTCCTTGCCAAACCATGTAGCTACTAGCCCAGACCTGATATTCTTTAAGGCTGGTGCTAAATCATTCTTCATGTAAATTTTCAGCACTCTGTTTTTATCTTATACAAAAAATAAAAATAAAGAAATAAATGAAACAAATTTATTTCCCAGACCCTAGCTGACATGCACCTTCTAGTTTCATCAATATATTGGTGTTAAAAAAAAATATGTAGATGTAGATGTAGTTTAAAAATCTGAACATTAATGCATTTTACCTTTTCATTAATAATTGCATCATCAATGTGATATTTTGTTAGTTTAATTTGTTTTATAACGTTACTCTTTGGACTATAGAAAACTGACTTGAAGCCGGGAGCTGAAGTCTGGCCAACCTTTTTCCTTATTTTTTTAAAGAGGTACCATGCATGTACATTGTAGATTTTATAGGAAAAATTGTCTACTTGACCTTTTTAATTATGGGGGTCCTCATTTCTTTATTTTCTAAATTATTTTAATTTTATTTATTTTCAATCTTTAAATGATTGTCAATCCTGAACTTTTCATATCAAAGATTTTAAGATTTGAAATGATAGGTAATTGTCTACTTTATCAAATGACAAAAAAGAAAATGGTAGGTCCGTGTCCTGTTTAATGTATCGGAGGAATTAAGTGCCAAAGGAGTGTAAACTGATATGATATCTAGTATATGTTGGATTTACAGAAGGCTTTTGACATGTTTTGTGTGAAATTAGATAAATATGAATTCATGGTTAAAATCCATTATTTCTGATCGCGTTCAATTTGTTTCATTAAATAATGTCATGTCAGTCCCAGCGGAGTAGCATTCTGGGTCCCTGTTACTGGTTTTGACATGTCAGTTAGTATTAGCAACAATTTTAAAATTATCTTACATTCAGTCAACAGTGCCATCCTATTCGGCAAAACTAGGCAGTGAATCAGATAGCACAAAAACACGTGTGAGATTGGAATTTTGTTGTAAGTATGTTTTAAAATCACAATTCATTGCACTATACTGGTGGAGCCTCACTGTCTTCGCTAAGATTAATACGCTCTGGCACCAACACCAAGGTGTAGATTGTATACATTAGTCACAGCCTGAATTTTCGGATGAGGTTTACAATATTTAAATCCTGGTTTTAAAATTGTTCTTATTTAGGCATCGATAGATTTTTTTTAGATAGTTCATTTTTTGTAACGGGTTGATTGTACCAACGGAAGGCTAGCTTAAAAGTTTGTTAACATGGACTTAGATCAATTTTGAATTCTAGGTCCACCTGTTATGAACTCCCATACACAATTTCAACTTGGACATAATTGGATCATTCCCGAGGTCCACATGTATGACTCGTGGTGCTATTGATGTTTTTGTGAATCAATCTTTAAAAGGCATAATTATAGAAAGGAAGCATCATTTTTTGTGTCGATCCGTGGTCACATGGACATCGGCCATTATACATATAGAATCCTATGCCCACCTAATGTGGACTTTTATTTACAATTTCAACAATGTGATTGTACCATATCTGGTCGAAACGCCTCGTGGGGCTGTTGCGACTGCGACCTGCTGGAATTACTAGTATTCTGTAGCGGATTTTTATATTGCTGTTGATATATACATGTATATAGTGTTGTAAACACTTATTTCAGATATCTTTATCTTCTTTAATTTCTGCCCTTTGGTCTGGGAATTTTGCAATGATAGAAAAGAAAAAGTGCAAGAAAGAGCACTCCGCTTTGTCTACAGTGATTTTGAAAGCTCATAGGATCAGCTGCTAGAGAAAGCAAAGATGCCCACCCTACAGATACATCGACAGAGAACCATGCCATTAGAAACATTTATAATTATGAATAAATTGTCATCTGTTTATATGATCTTATAAATGTAAAAAATATCTAAATATGACTTCAGATACAACAATATACTGGAATGCCCTATGTAAAGACCAGTACGTATGTAAAAGGGTTTCAGGTATGCTGCAGCTGTATTATGGCCATGATTGACCTCTCGGACCATTCAGGACAGAAAATAGTTTCAATCATTTCAAGTCTCTTATCCAGTCCTGGAATGGGAAGGGTTGTCGTTGTTCTATGTACAGGTAGATGCAACCAGTTTTTAGCTCACCTGACCTGAAGGGTCGTGTGAGCTATTGCCATCACTTTGCGTCCGTCGTCCGTCGTCCGTTAGCTTTTTTCAAACATCTTCTTCTCTGAAACTGCTTTGCCAAATGTAGCCAAACTTGATATGGTTGTTCCTTAGGGTATTGTACAACAAGTTTGCGTTGGGATTTTTGATACGTCAAACAATATCGCGGCTGTTACTAAAAATAGAACAGGGGGGTCAAATACAGTTTTTTGCAAATAACTCAAAAACGATCACAGATATCAAAATTCTGGGTTAAAGTGATCAGCACCTCAAGATCTACCTGCCCTGAAATTTTCAAGAAGATCCGAAAACCGATGTAGGAGTTATTGCCCTTTTTCTGAATTTTTTTTCCAAATTTTGCACTTATTTAACCCTCTATCTTGAAAACTATACAAGATATCTGAAAAATTTAAATTGCATATGATTAAGCACATCAAGATCTACAAAAGATATAATGGGGTCAAAGTTCTAGGACCATTCCTTATAGGAGTTTTTCCCCTTAGACTGTAAAAATTGAACATTAAAATAACGTTTTTTCATGTTTTTGCCCTATAAAATGAAAACTATAGCAGATAGACAGAAGGTGTTGCTTGCTTAAATGTTCAGCTCAATTAGCTCTACAAAAGTCTTCATAGGGTCAAATTTGTCAGATACCCCTTAAAGGGGTTACGGCCCCTAAAATAATGTTTTTTTCATGTTTTTGGCCTATAATATTAAAAACGAAAGAATATGGAATATGGGCCAAAAAGACACGATCCACATATTGAAATGATTTTAATAAAAATGAAAACTATAGCAGACAGAGAGAAGCTGTTGCTTGATGAAATGTTCAGCTTATTTACCTCTACAAAAGTCTCTATAGGGTCCAAGTTGTCAGATGTTCCCTTATAGGGGTTATGGCCCCTAAAATAACGTTTTTTCTTGTTTTTGGCCTATAGAATGAAAACTATAGCAGATAGAGAAAAGCTGATGCTGGCATAAATGTTCAGTTTATTTAGCTCTACAAACGTCTTCATAGGACCGAAGTTGTCAGATGATCCCTTATAGGGGTTACAGCCCCTTAAAAGTGAAAAATAGTGTTTTTTGCTTACAGGAGGAAAACTATTGCAGATAGAGAAAAGCTGTTGCTTGCTTAAACATTCAACTCATTTACCTCTACAAAATTTTTCATAGGGTTGAAGTTGTCAAAACCCCTTATAGGGGTAATGGCCCCTAAAATAAAGTTTTTTTTCATGTTTTGGGCCTATATGGCTTCAGAATGAAAACTATAGTAGATAGAGAAAAGCTGTTACTTGCTTGAATGTTTAGCTCATTTAGCTCTGCAAAAGTCTTTATAGGGTCGACATCAAGACCAGGTGAGCGATTCAGGCTCCTGGGAGCCTCTTGTTATTGCATGCAGTTATGTGCTTTAACTACTGTTCTAAACCTGCATGCTGCTATCTAGTGCTTTACTTGTGTTTTGTGCTTTCTATGTTGTACTATGTTGTTCATTCCCACTAAATGTTTTATGTATGTCATATTTATGTGTCATGACATGTGCTGTCTTTTATGTTTTAGTATGTATTGTTAATCCATGTTTGTTTTTATGTTTCTATGTAAATTTGGTAAAAAGCTCTACAGAGCTTGTGTTGTATTAAAATAAAGCTTTCATTCATTCATTCATTACCCTGTATAAGTTAAAAGTTTGTGACCGCGTTACTTGCAATTTTTATTTCGTCATTGTTGTTTTTTTCATTTATTCAGTTTCATTTGGATGAATGTTGCAATAACATTTGATCGGAAAAGCTCATACATACAAAAGTGCAATGTATATATTGATACGATGGCTTCCAGAATATAGAGGATTTCCCAATAGAATGTTGAATGTGCTTAGAAAATTAATTTACGCAGTCGTTAATGTCAAAATGAATTATATATATGATTTTTTTCTAGTAACACTGAGATTAAATTAATACCACTACAGTTTGAAACATTGTTATATGATAATTACATGTAACATTGATAGTACTGAGGAATCTATGCTAATACATATTGTAATAGATGTTACCGTTCTAAGTCTTCCGAAATATAGCATATACATCTTACGATAAAATTTGTTTGGTTTTTTTTTTCGTTTATTTTTTTCTTCTTTTCCCATAGGCTTAATTGATAATATTTAACTACATTATAAACTGTTTTTGTATAGTCCCTATACATTTTCTGACCTAAATCTTTATATAATTCTAGCCAAATGTAGTTTGTGTTTTTCTTATTTGTGCAAATGATATCTATAATAATTGTGTATTATTGTAAATATAATATTTTTTATTACATGACAAAACTTTGTGAAAAAGAAATTAAACTTATATAGTGCAGAGGAACTTATGCTATTCTATGAACGAGAGGTTCTGGGACTTTTTAAAAGTTTAATATATCGGTATAAATAAAGAGCGCTCAGAACTCGGACATCGGGTCAGGCCGCTTTTCACACGAAGCGACTGGGATGTATGCCCGGGTGGTTGAATGGGCCCAAACCATATTGGTGCATCAGGTAAGTGTAGGACCCGTGGGAACCCCATGCAGAAGGCTAAATTGGCGGTCCCTACCCATCAGTCCTTTTTTTTTTCAGAGACAGTCAAAACTCTTCTTTGCTCCTTTTCCTCTACTTCATCATCATTACACGTTCATTGTATCTCATGTTCATCTCACGGATATAGCCAAAATTGTCCTGCTTGGGCGTAAAGCAATAATTAACTATCTGAGCGTTCTTTACATGATGGGACGAACAAAACAATCAAAATACATGGATTAAAAAACACAATATTTACTAAAAAAAGGACAAACTTAAAAGGATACTATTTAAAAGAAGCAAACACTATCAAAGTAGCATTGTAATCTCAAAATCAACTAAAAACAAAAAATACACTTTATTAGACACGGAAGACAACAACATTTCGGGGAGACACAAGACACAACCTTCCAAGCTAAACTGAGATCAGCAATATCGCAGTGAACTCGAGTCAAAAAGACAGTAACCCCACAAAGTAATCGGTTCTTACTTGCTGTCGTACTTGTTGTTCAAAGGTCGTTTCCTAGATGGAATTCGAACGACTTAACAAAAACCAACATTTTTATTCATCTGGATGATGAAAATTCAGGATGTGTGTACGAGCACCTGTAGAACACTGTCTCCTGTGGAATTTCTTGAGCGAATAAATAAACCAAGGATGAATATGCTGTCATTTTTGTGTCATACGGGTTTGTTCTATCAAAGAAATCATAGTATATCCCACAAGGCCAGTTGTGGAACGTATACTCCATGAAACAGAGCGGACTATATATTGCTACACAGGAGGGAAATGATTGAAAATTTGGAGTAATCACATTCATTACATTTGTTATTAAGCTTTGTAAAGAGTCATTCATTGGTGTCGATTTTTACCATCATTTTGCAGCTTATCACGAGTATTCTGATCATTTTTGTGTCAATTATTTTTCTGCAAATAATCAAAGTTGAACCTGATGTTTGGTTGCCATCTTTAATTATTCCTTTTTTTAAAGTCTTTTCTGGATTAGGACCCTCAGAAATCGTAACCAAATTAATAAAGTAAGTAAATAGTTAAGATGAAGAATAAATGTGCATACTACCCGGTAGTATAATATGCAGTTTGATATCTGACCATATCTATAGAAAATGGCAATTTTAACATAAAAAATGGAAAACAGCCAGTAGCTCTCAAGACTCATCAAACCAAATATAGATACGTTTAACTTTATTATTGCTTATCCGCCTTCTGGCCTAAAATTTTCCTATTACAAAGTGAAACGGTTTAATCATGGTCAATCTCTTGTCAAAATGTTTACGTTCAATACTAACTTACAATCAAAAGTTATATAGGTCGGTGTATATTGGAAGTCACGGCGTTCCATAGTATTCAAAGCCACAGGTAACCATATATTTTTTTTTATTAAATGCAAGATGGCAGCACGTGTAAAAGTTTAAATGAAAAAAAAATAACATGTTATAAAAAAAATCCATCTATTTTATTTAATAGCTTGACATACGTATGACACTAGAATTCCATCAATAACGCACGGCTTTTTAATTTTGAACTGTATTTATCAAAGGGTATAGAAAAGAATCATATTTCATTATTGTAATAAAAGTTGAAAACTGTTAAAGGTTGGAATGTCAGAGAAAGTCATTAATGGGAACTTCAAGTTACATTTATCAATGTGGAATGGCTTTCAACTGAAATATCTGAATATATTCAATGTTTTGTAATGTTAATGTATAGCAATTTTGTCAATTAACATTGAAAATAACTTATATATATGGGCACCTAATCAATATCCAATTTTGTATACACCATTTGAGCTTATAACCAAAGCGATGCCACCAATATTGATGCAATATTTGTATTGATATCGTTGAATCTGATTGAAACACCATAAAACTAAAACAAAGACAATCTATAATGTTGCAATATGTGCTATTTTCCAGGGATCATTGCTTAGCTTAGAGTTGATATAGCAAGCTTGTGGCTCTGTAGGTGAATTCTCAACCGGGTTCATTTCAAGGAAGTTAATTGTTTCGAACATAAAGGTAGCATCATCATCGTAAGTACTTTGTTTTTTTTTAATAAGACATACATATATGACAAGATGAAAATATTCGTGAACTGAAATGACCTATAATGCATTGAATATTGCGGGTTAAAAACCCCAAACAGTAATCCGCAATGAAATGTTATATATAGATTACAAATGTATAGACGAACGGAACCATATAGAATTTAAAGTCTTTGCAAGTAGCTTAACTTTTCACGGTGATTGAGATAAAATGAATAATATTTCTTCAATATTATCCCTGGTGGTTATGGACAAGTCAAGGTAACACCGAAGGTAATTATAACGTTTAAACTTTGTTATATACGTTTTGAAAGGAATTGTTTATTTCACGCATGGTTTCTTTAACTTAATCAAGTTGAACAATTTTGAAATAAAACGCTTGTTGACAAAAGATAAATATGCAAGCGGTAAAAAAAACAGAAAATTGCGATAACGACCGACATTCACATTGTTAAAGTGTTATTCAACTTAATATTCTGGGTGAATATTTAAATGTTTTCTTTCTTGTGTAAATATTAAAAATTTAACATGGTTGTGCAATGTTGCAATAATAAAGGACAATTTAAAAATCCAGTACAAACGAACTCACTCAAGTATATACCCAAATATTTAGAGATATCAAAGAAATTACCATTTGAAAAAAATAAATAAAATGACGATGACCTTTTGAATACTTGTATAAACAAGCTTAACTGCGCAATTATTACAAGGAGATTTTTTTTCTAATTTAGCAGCTGTGGCAGAAATGGAGTTACGTAAGTATATAAGTATACATGCACGACACGGATAATACGTTAGTCGATTAATACTGTTTATGGTTTATTTTATTTTTACGTAGTACCTTCTACATTCATTTATGGTTTATATTCAACAATACGTGGGTTCTAACGATAACTATTTTGTCAAATGGATACTGTTGTGATGTTGTAACTAAGCGAAGAAATGTTTGGAAGCCAAATGTATGAAATGTTTTTCTTATATACCATGTTTATTCTAAACTTGACAGATGAAGACTTTTTGGTCAGTAAATATAAAAAATACTTCCGCAATTGATGCCGATCAGCAATTTATTTCGCTTGTACACTTTTGTAGCTTGTAGTTGTTCGTTTATTTTTCGTCACTATAAGGCAACTTTTGTTATCCCTAAAAACACACGAAATAAAGCATCGACGATTTTTGAAATATATCTCACATCGTGTATTCTAATACATAAAGCCAGGTGGGGTACTGATTCTTTTGCATGTTAACAATATACGATACCATCACTGTTTTTTTTCTTGGTAAGTTTTAGACACAAAGGAGCGTGATTGTAGCAAATCTCTCATTCTGTATGCCCTTCAACTATGGTCATATGTGTCCAGTCCGGTTGCATGTGTCCGAATACCACTTCATAATTGCCGGAACTTATAAATATCCGTTAACATGCATACAAGTATTTGTTGTTGTTCAAATAAAGCACGGAATATGTCCATGGCAACAAGCAAGAATGCTTATCCATCGGATGATGATGATGACCCATTTTACTAGTAACAAAATTACCGAACTGGGATGATCAATCTAAACGTCGAAGAAGAAAAGGAAAATCCAGAGGACATAATAGAGAAATTGTAGATCACAATGGTCCTGACTGGTACATACATGTCACATCTTTTGAAAGAATTTTGTATTTTTCTACCAATGGCTGATATAAAAAAAACCTCTCATCTTTTGCAAAGGAGTAGAGCCACGAATGCCTCAAATCGGCCCGGTATTTTTACTTATTTTTAAACTACTTCAACTCTTCGTAAATTTATCCAAAATGAGTTAAGGCATAACTGAACTTTTCATTTATGCAAGATTTAACAAAATATCTTCATCACAGGTCTAGCCTTGGCATTTCAAACACGCCATAAATTATACAATTCTTAATTTTTCGCCTATTTTCACTGTTTTCTGGTCGTATTTTGTCAAAAATAGTATTGGCCACATTCGTCGACCATCGTAATTTTTTGATAATCATTTTATAACATAAAAATACACATTTCTATCACAAAATAATTTTGGTCGACGGGTGTGACCATTTTCGTTTTAACCGATTTATACATGAATATCAATGAAAAATGTCAAAAAACGAGATTTTCAACAAAATAGACTGATTTTTAGCTAACTGTCATCCTTGTTAATAAGCAATTAAACCAAAAGATATTGCAATTTATAAAATATGAAGTCTAATGAACATCAAGGGAGCAATTACAAGGAGGTATATCAAAGTTGAATTTCTGGGCCGATTTGGGGCCTTCGTGGCTCTACTCCTTTCAGTAATAACTTGGAACTAAGAACTTCTGATGAAGTATGACTATGGTCAACTAAGTTTTTTTACGCTTTAGGTGCAGTCTGATGCAACATTTCCAACGAAAGCATATATGGAGGTATGTAGTTAATTAGAGAAAGGTTTCTGATAAAAAGTTGTTTTGGACAAAATTAAAGACCAAACTGAAAGCTTTTAAGTTTTAAGTCTCTTTATTTTATTGATTAAAGAGATAAAGTCTAGTTTCTTTCTTGTTACATGTATATATAAACGTTGAGCTTTATCAGTGACCTAGATAAACTCCCACTATAGACCGGTATGTGAAGTTAATTGTGGTCCTGTACGTATGTTTGTAAGTAATTTTACATTAGAAAACTATCTTATTAGAAAACAATCTTGAACTACATACTAATATGAAACAAACAATAGACATTCTTTTTAATTGTACCAACCACAAGCTGCTTCCCGTTCTGATGTTCTGATGCAGTTGAAAACATTCTCGGATCTTGCATTTTTTTTAAAGTTTGGTCTTTTATTTCATCTGATACGCAGCCACGCTAGCTATGCAACCAATTTAATATGCACGATACATGTAACAGACTATAATGTTCCCATTTGCTTTTACGGAAGAACTCCGTGCATTAGATGTTACAGGTGTCTGTGGTATTCCAAACTTTAGCCTACTTTAAACGAACGATATAAAGGCAATATATCTGATGCTACTTTAACCTTTCAAATGCAAAACCTTTTTTTATAATTTTGCATGAATCTGAATTTGTTGTGTTATCTTTTAAAAGGTTTTGTTAGGACAAAACAGATACGTCAAATCAATATTTTTATACAGCCGATTGTTTGTTCTTAAGCGAAAAATAAAGGTAAAAGAAGGAAAAAAGCACCTAGGGGGCGTCAGAAGTCGGTAAAGCAAAGACAAAATCATCCGAAAAAATATATACACTTTAGAATAGATGTAACACACACAAAAAAAAAACATACACAAAGCAACAAAACTGTAACCAGCACCGCGAACTCAAATTTTAAACAGGTGATTCGGAAGGGAATCAGTTCTTGCTTTTTGCTCATACATTTATATTGCCGATACACTTGTTCTAAAACAGCAAAACTTGTTTATTTCATAATTTAGTTTTTTTTATTCGTTACCATTTGTCAAAAAATATGTTACTACATGTACTTCGTTCAAACGTACGATTTTGACTTTTGTTTTACAGATAGTAAAGCCACATAGAAAGGCTGATTTGATATGAAATACAAACAAAGAGTCCTGGTCCTGAGTACGACAGCACTGATTTCTTTGTTATTGGTATCTCTAAAAAGCTATTGGAAAGACAATACTTATCAATGGAGTGCCCTAAGCTATCCATGTGATAGTCGCTATCCCAAAGACACAGCAGACCTGACCGTCAATGCTATCTATGATGATCTAAATTTTACCCTAAATTCTAAAGACGGGTTGTACATCGTACACGAAAAGGGTCACGTTAAGAAACCTAGAGATGATGAGCAAAACAAGGGACCGTTACAAATTATAGTAGTGCCCCATTCTCATAATGACCCAGGATGGCTATGGACCTTTGATAACTATTATTACATACGAACACAGAGTATTCTTACTAACACCGTTAAATTCTTACAGCAGCATAAGGACTTTCGCATGATATGGACTGAAACAGTGTTTCTAGAAAAATGGTGGAAAGAAGCACAAAGTGCTCAAAAATCGCTGTTCCGCGAATTGGTTCATGGGGGTCAAATAGAAATTTTATCCGGCGGATGGGTGTCGGTTGATGAAGCGACAACTCATTATATGGCAGTTCTAGATCAACTTATCGAAGGTCATCAATGGATCAAGGAACACCTCGGAGTCTTTCCCAATACTAGTTGGTCGATTGATCCTTTTGGATATTCGAACACACTTCCGTATCTTTGGAAAAAGGCGGGAATGAAAAACATGGCTATTTTACGAATACATGGCGCCGTCAAAGGATACATGGGTAATAGAAACATGTTGACATTTGATTGGCGCCAGCCTTGGGATGAACTTGGAAACCATGACATAACATGCCATGTAGAGCCATATACACTTTACAATATAGAATGCAGTTGTGGACCGGATACCAATATCTGCAAAAGACTTGATTTTTCTAAATATGGTCCATTCGAAAATCCTATAGGGATAGAAGGAACTTCTCGTCTGTATTCATTCGAAGAATATGTTCAGAAGGTGGTAGAGCAATATAAGCAGAAAGCTTCATTATACAAACACAATGTCATTCTTATGCCACATGGCGACGACTTCCGGTATATTGAGGACTTTGATTTTCAAGTAAACTATGACAATATGAAAAAGGTAATGGATTACGTCAACAAGCGAAAGGAATTTAATGTTCAAATGAAGTTCGGATCCGTTGGAGAATACTTCGATATTTTAAAATCAGAAATTAAAAAGTCAAAATCTCCAGAAAACAGTATATCCGGTGATTTCTTCACGTATACTGACAAAGACCATGAGTATTGGAGTGGGTACTTCACAACTAGACCGTTTAATAAACGAATGATACGAGAGTTGATGGAACTGTTAAGAGCAACAGAAATATTTTCATCATTGATTTATGTGTACCTTTTACAAAACTTTAATGTTGTTGAAACCGACTGGGACGAAGAATGGAAATCTATTCAGAATGCTCGTAGACAGCATGGCTTATTACAGCATCATGATGCCATTACTGGAACATCAGCAGCAGAAACTGTTATAGACTTCGAAACCCGCATTTCAAATTCTATCGGATCTCTGATAAAAACAATCGAAAATAGTATTACCAAGATACTAAACCCAGGTGAACATACAAACATGCCAGAATTAAAATTATCTAAAAATCTTCCATCTCCAAAACACCAGCTACAAAGTATCATTATTCCGCTGTCCACTGAAACAACCTCTTTAGTTTTACTTAACCCATATTCCCGTTTAAGGACAGAGATAATAACTATCTTAACAAGTTCCTTCAACCTAGATATTTTAGATAGTAGGAATATGCTTATTCCTTATCAGATAGGACCAATCTGGTCAACTTATGGCACGGTGTCACCAGATGGATTCCGAATAAGTTTTGAAGTAAAGCTTCCGCCTTTAGGTATCTCTGTCTTCAAACTAAAACGCAGGATTTCACGCAATGATGAACAGCACAAAAATGACAACGAAATGTTTTCAAATTTATACAACATCAAAGGCGCCATTAATAATGAAAAGAACCACGTATTTACCATACACAACGACAAAGACAACTCAAAGCCAAATTTCGTTTTAGAAAATGATTATTTGAAGTTATTGTTTTTCAGAGAAAACGGAATGCTTCAAACAATATGCTTTAAAACTGAAAACTTTTGCACGGATGTGAAGATAAATTTTGTCCGTTACATTGCAAATAATAGCAATGCTTACTGTTTTAACTCGGACACACCAGCAGAAAGTCTGAAAAATGAGATTGATTCAGTGACGTTAGAGAAGGGAAGATATAAATCTGAGGTGAAAGTTCACCATCGTTTATTTACACATTCAGTCGTTATCTACAACACAAAAGGAATTCAAGGGCTAGGTGTTCATATTGAAAACAACGCCACGCTTTCTTATCCAACAGATAAAGATATAGAACTTATGATGCGCCTTGCCACTTCTATAAGAAATAAAGACTTTTATACTGATTCTAATGGATATCAGATGATGTCCAGAAAAAATCGAAATAATCTTCCTATTGGCGCTAACTTTTATCCAATGACGACAATGGCTGTTTTACAAGATGAAAAATCACGTTTAACTTTGCATTCTGCTCAGCCTTTAGGTGTGGCTAGTCTCGCTGAAGGAGAAATAGAAGTGATGGTAGAACGCATGCCAATGTCATTTGGAAAAGGTCTGGACGAGTCGGTCACAGACAACAAGCCCGCACATAGTAAATTTGTTATACAAATCGAGAGGTTTTCAAGTATTTACAATAAAAAAGAGGACAAGCGACTGTCTCCATCTTTATCTAGTCATTTGACAAATGATTTGCTTCAACATCCGGTCTTGCAGCTATTTTCTGTAACAGGGTCTAAATTCAAAGTCAAGGAACTAGACTTTCTTGAGACTGAAAGTTTGCCGTGCGACGTTATATTTGCAAACTTTCGTTCATTGCTATCCGAAGATGGTATATTTTTAGGAACCGGGGTGACGTTTCATAAACGGTTTATAACATGTGAAACAGTTTCAGATTTAGGTGAAGAAAAGTGTTCCAAAGTTACAAAGTTAGACCATGAAAATCTATTTAAATATCTTGAAGCTGATAAAATTAAGAAAATGAGCTTGTCGCATTTGTACGAGACTACTGGAGCTTTGGATGTCAACACCATGGAATTAGAGTCATTCCGTTATGAATGGAAAAAGTGATTCCAGACTCTCTCAGATGGAATTAAAGTTTTTCAGTTATGAATGGAAAGATTGACTCCAGTCTCTCTCCTATGGAGACCAATATCAAAAACACGTTGTTAATACCGGTGTTTATTGTTCAGCTATATATTTATAGTATTGATTTGAAAGCCTTGCTTTGGGGGAGGTTTAGCGGAACCTTATGAAAGCATGAGGGTGTACATAAATAATACCATTATTTGTGGGGTAGAAATACAAAATGTATATGGAACACATATTTATCAAAGTTGCTCTACAGAATCTTAACTTAAATTGTTTCGTTTTATTTGAAAATATTGATAATAGTTACACTGAAATTATATTATATTGAACATTTTGTACGACAAACATGACAATAAAAAAATGTTAAACAGATTAAAATTGCACATATTTTAAAATGAAATCGCAGAAGCCATGAATCCCTGTCCATATAAAGTAAGATATATTCTTTTAGTCATATGGACATAGTCAGATAAAGATTTTGTGGCCATTCCTTAAACAGGTACATGAGATAGAAATGTAGAATAGACGATAAAGAGATGTGGAATAAGTGTACGCGACACAACCAACATTAAAGAAACGGCAATTTAAAAAATCACATTGGAAAACAGCCAGCAGTCTACAACATGACCAGAGGTCACTGCTCGACGTCTTGCATTGGCCCAAGACTAAAAATACAATACATAAGATTCAAACAAATCCCTAGAATATCAAAGAAAGACCCATTTCTGGACATAAAACAAAAAAAAACAGATAGTAGACAATGACAAACAAAAGCTTTGACAAGGATTCCTGGCTTAGGACAGGCACATAAAAAATGTGGCGGGGTTAAACTAGTTTTTTGGGCCCAACCTTCCCCCTATTGTTTATCTTGTACAAAGCACAAAAATTAATTAAATAAAGGTATTGAAACTGTGAATTGAATGTTTCTTCTGTAACCACTATTACTAATTTTGTTATAAAATAGAAAGCTTCGCCGAGCGCAGCATGATACGACCGCAACATGTTGAACCCTGTACGTTGTAGGCCCAATATGAATAGTCAATTGCTCTGGACACATGCAGCCCATGGTGGACTGACAAAGTTTTTTGACACATTCAGCCTTTGGTGGACCTTCCATCCACATTTCATAAGGAATTCATTTTATTCAAAAGCAGTACATGTAATACAAAAGTATCACCCCTTTTGCCCCTAATAAAGGTATTTGCTACCTTTCACTTTTGCCCCCCTAACAACAATTAGGAGAAGGGGAGTGTCATAAAAGCAATCCTTATTTTTTTAATTCACTACTTGACAATGCAAGAATTAATGAGCAAAAAAAATTTTTTAAATGGGACTATAAATAAAAGTTTCGATTTTGGTCCTTTTTGGTCATGTATTGGTCCCTAACTTCATCTCGGAAAAAAGGGGATTGCAATAATTAATCCTCTATCTTGTATTGACTACTTGACAAGACTAAACAAGCAAAAAAAAAATCAGACCAGAAATTTTTGCCCCTTTTTAGGCCCCAAATTTCAAAATTAAAAAGACGAAGACCCCCAAAATCAATACCACACAAGGTTTAATGGTAAGGCATATCATTGCAAAATTTCATAGCAACTGGCCAACCAGAATTAAAGTCACTGTGCCCCTTTTTGGCCCCTAATTTCTAAACGAAAAAGGGTGGATGCCCAAAATCAATCCCATCCATCCTTTTATAGTAAGGAACATCACTGTCAAATTTCATACCAATCAGATAACTTGAACTAAAGTTATTGTGGGAACACTAAGTTAACAGACAACGCAGACGATGACGACAGCATCATTCCATTATACGTCCGCATTTTTTTGGCGGTCGTATAAAAATAATACTTTAAATGTTATTTAAGTATTATAGGTATATGAAAATTTAAGTCCTCTTCCTACTTTTATGAATAAATGTTATAGTCATTTACCTATATTTACCTGAAAAAATTTGCTCAAATGAAATAGAAAAATTCGCTCAAATGAAAACAGGGGTCATTTTCAAATTCGCTCAACTGAAATGCGCCCAAAACTTGTTTTCCTGATCGGCCTTGTATCTCCAATTCCAACTCTTACTTCAAGCATGATACTTGAAACGACAAAATCAATATTTTTAATAAAGTTTTAGTGGAAATGGTTCATAGACAATATTTTGGAAAGACCATGGATTAAAAATAACGAAATTAAAAAATTCAAACCGGCAACGACCCTTTTGTGATCACGGTCACATTTTCTGGCAACAGACCTATTAAAGGACTTAAAGATATAAAAGCAACATACTTTAATGATGAAATAGGTTGTTACATTAACCATGATCTTCTGAAACCTTTGGCTTGGTGTTTTACGACCTAGCAACGCTATATGTTTGTAATGTAGTGGGATACTTAAGCTGGTGACTCCCTATTTTTATTGTCAGTTTTGTTTCAAAATACACTGTAAAACATTGATTTTGATCAAACTAAAAAATCATTGGCGATGAACATGAAAGGGTGACAAAATGAGCATAAAAAATGATGCGATAGTTTGCGAAGATGTTACTTGAATTGAAAACGGTAAATGAATACCGAGCCGGGATACCACGACACGTTCGATTCTCGGAACTAAGAAAAAAAACCATAGACAAATTAAAATCCGTAGATATCGAAGACAACAACGCTACGAAGAAAAAGGACCAAATTAGATATCATTAGCAACACGATCTTACGTCTAAGCAAGTGAGAGAGGTTGCCAATAAAGGGGATACTTGTTATGTGGTCATAGACAACTAAACAGTGCAAACCTTGTCACTTATCATGCTTATGTTGAATCGTTTCAGATATTAAAACTTAACCAAAATATATCAATTATCAAACAAATGTATGGACCAAGTATATGTGCCGTTCCCGATTTGAGATGACTTCGTTGAAAAACGAAAGAAGTTGGCATATTCACTCTGAGAAAATCTCAAGAGGGTCCAATGCCTATCACAGTTATTGACATAAGAAGAACACGTAGAATGTGTGGACCAACTTCGTGTATAGATCTAAAGGTTATATAAATATCATACTTCACGAAAAACTGACTTGACTTTAATAAACTGACTTAACACAAAAATCAACCAATATTTTACCGAGTCATGAAAAGCGTAAAAATAAGGTCAAGGTCCCATGTCATGCCAAGACTTCTAAAGCAATAGAAAATAATGAGATGTGGAATAAGTGTACGCGACACAGCTCGCATAACAAGCGGCAATTTAGAAAAAAAAAACAATGGACAACCAATCGCCAGCAGCCATCAACAAGGCCAGGAGACAGTGCTCGCTGCTCTGTAATTGGCTTATGGTCTAAATAAAATGCATTTCCCACAAAAGTGTTAACACCTCTAAAAAGACCTAAGTTCACAGCCATTGAAGCATTAAAATCGGGACAAGGTCAAACGACATGGTAACAGTTGTGTAGTCCACTACAACAAGTTGCGATATGCAAAATATCAGATGCCTAGGTATTATACTTTTCAAGAAATTCAAATTCCACGAAAGTCTTACAAAAAAGTTAACAACCTGAACAAAAATCATAGTTCACAGAGTCACCAAAGCATGATAATGGGGTCAAGGTCAAACAGCACGGTGCCAGTCGTGTAGACAACAATCCCCAAATGTCTTAATACTGAATATCTGAAACCTTAGTATTATACTTTTCAAGTAATTCTTTTCCACAAAAACCTTACAAAAAAAACAACCTTAGTTTACAGAGTCATTGAAGCGTGAAATTGAGGTCAAGGTCGCTCGGCATGGTGCCAGTTATGAAGACGACAATACCAAGTGCCTGTATACCAAATATCGGTAAGTAAGTACACTTTATTTAAATTCGGAAAGAATACAAATGAAAAATATTCTATTTTGTAAATATCAACGAAATAGTGAAAAATAAAGATGCGTTGATGTTTTACCAAGTTTATTACATAGACCAAGGACCACTTGACTGCTTAAAAACTATGATTAAATAAATAATAAAACCCGTACAGGGACCTCTTCGTTGTCCAAAAAAGTAGTTCGTTAAAAAAACTTAGTTCCTTAAAAACACTCCATCTAAATGTATCTTATATAATTTATTACAATACTAGCATTGCATGTGTCACGTTAAGACTAAATTGTACAGACAATTTCATGCAAATAATGAATAAATCACTTAAGAGAAATATATAAATGACCGAATTACTACACCAAAATTTATACTAATGAGGTACCTACTGGTATTTTTTATTTGCTATACGAGGTTAACATGAAGCTTATCTAAGATACAAAGTATATACATGTATGAATAATAAGAAATGAGGGTGGGGGGGGGGGTGGGGTAACTTTGAGTACCGATTGTGGACCTCCCAGAGATATACCCCGTCAGCCACTTATAGGGTATATAGAGGATACATGTAGCTATTCATATGCCAAATCCCATTGCTAAATCTACACTTTCGAACATTTCACAAGCTCTCAAAGATAAGACCTTCATCAAATATATATAAGTTTAATAGGAAAGGGGGGGGGGGTAAATTTGAGTACCGATTGTGGACCTCCCAGAAATATACCCCGTTAGCCACTTATAGGGTATATAGAAGATACATGTAGCTGTTCATATGCCAAATCCCATTACTAAATCTACACTTTTGAACATTTCACAAGCTCTCAAAGATAAGTCCTTCATCAAATATATATAAGTTTAATAGGAAAGGGGGGGGTAACTTTGAGTTCCGATTGCGGACCTCCCAGAGATATACCCCGTTAGCCACTTATAGGGTATATAGAAGATACATGTAGCTGTTCATATGCCAAATCCCATTACTAAATCTACACTTTTGAACATTTCACAAGCTCTCAAAGATAAGTCCTTCATCAAATATATACAAGTTTAATAGGAAAGGGGGGGGGTAACTTTGAGTACCGATTGTGGACCTCCCAGAGATATACCCCGTTAGCCACTTATAGGGTATATAGAAGATACATGTAGCTATTCATATGCTAAATCCCATTGCTAAATCTACACTTTCGAACATTTCACAAGCTCTCAAAGATAAGACCTTCATCAAATATATATAAGTTTAATAGGAAGGGGGGTAACTTTGAGTACCGATTGTGGACCTCCCAGAGATATACCCCGTTAGCCACTTATAGGGTATATAGAAGATACATGTAGCTGTTCATATGCCAAATCCCATTACTAAATCTACACTTTTGAACATTTCACAAGCTCTCAAAGATAAGACCTTCATCAAATATATATAAGTTTAATAGGAAGGGGGGTAACTTTGAGTACCGATTGTGGACCTCCCAGAGATATACCCCGTCAGCCACTTATAGGGTATATAGAGGATACATGTAGCTATTCATATGCCAAATCCCATTGCTAAATCTACACTTTCGAACATTTCACAAGCTCTCAAAGATAAGACCTTCATCAAATATATATAAGTTTAATAGGAAAGGGGGGGGGGGTAAATTTGAGTACCGATTGTGGACCTCCCAGAAATATACCCCGTTAGCCACTTATAGGGTATATAGAAGATACATGTAGCTGTTCATATGCCAAATCCCATTACTAAATCTACACTTTTGAACATTTCACAAGCTCTCAAAGATAAGTCCTTCATCAAATATATATAAGTTTAATAGGAAAGGGGGGGGTAACTTTGAGTTCCGATTGCGGACCTCCCAGAGATATACCCCGTTAGCCACTTATAGGGTATATAGAAGATACATGTAGCTGTTCATATGCCAAATCCCATTACTAAATCTACACTTTTGAACATTTCACAAGCTCTCAAAGATAAGTCCTTCATCAAATATATACAAGTTTAATAGGAAAGGGGGGGGGTAACTTTGAGTACCGATTGTGGACCTCCCAGAGATATACCCCGTTAGCCACTTATAGGGTATATGGAAGATACATGTAGCTATTCATATGCTAAATCCCATTGCTAAATCTACACTTTCGAACATTTCACAAGCTCTCAAAGATAAGACCTTCATCAAATATATATAAGTTTAATAGGAAGGGGGGTAACTTTGAGTACCGATTGTGGACCTCCCAGAGATATACCCCGTTAGCCACTTATAGGGTATATAGAAGATACATGTAGCTGTTCATATGCCAAATCCCATTACTAAATCTACACTTTTGAACATTTCACAAGCTCTCAAAGATAAGACCTTCATCAAATATATATAAGTTTAATAGGAAGGGGGGTAACTTTGAGTACCGATTGTGGACCTCCCAGAGATATACCCCGTCAGCCACTTATAGGGTATATAGAGGATACATGTAGCTATTCATATGCCAAATCCCATTGCTAAATCTACACTTTCGAACATTTCACAAGCTCTCAAAGATAAGACCTTCATCAAATATATATAAGTTTAATAGGAAAGGGGGGGGGGGTAAATTTGAGTACCGATTGTGGACCTCCCAGAAATATACCCCGTTAGCCACTTATAGGGTATATAGAAGATACATGTAGCTGTTCATATGCCAAATCCCATTACTAAATCTACACTTTTGAACATTTCACAAGCTCTCAAAGATAAGTCCTTCATCAAATATATATAAGTTTAATAGGAAAGGGGGGGGGGGTAACTTTGAGTTCCGATTGCGGACCTCCCAGAGATATACCCCGTTAGCCACTTATAGGGTATATAGAAGATACATGTAGCTGTTCATATGCCAAATCCCATTACTAAATCTACACTTTTGAACATTTCACAAGCTCTCAAAGATAAGTCCTTCATCAAATATATACAAGTTTAATAGGAAAGGGGGGGGGGGGTAACTTTGAGTACCGATTGTGGACCTCCCAGAGATATACCCCGTTAGCCACTTATAGGGTATATAGAAGATACATGTAGCTATTCATATGCTAAATCCCATTGCTAAATCTACACTTTCGAACATTTCACAAGCTCTCAAAGATAAGACCTTCATCAAATATATATAAGTTTAATAGGAAGGGGGGTAACTTTGAGTACCGATTGTGGACCTCCCAGAGATATACCCCGTTAGCCACTTATAGGGTATATAGAAGATACATGTAGCTGTTCATATGCCAAATCCCATTACTAAATCTACACTTTTGAACATTTCACAAGCTCTCAAAGATAAGACCTTCATCAAATATATATAAGTTTAATAGGAAGGGGGGTAACTTTGAGTACCGATTGTGGACCTCCCAGAGATATACCCCGTCAGCCACTTATAGGGTATATAGAGGATACATGTAGCTATTCATATGCCAAATCCCATTGCTAAATCTACACTTTCGAACATTTCACAAGCTCTCAAAGATAAGACCTTCATCAAATATATATAAGTTTAATAGGAAAGGGGGGGGGGTAAATTTGAGTACCGATTGTGGACCTCCCAGAAATATACCCCGTTAGCCACTTATAGGGTATATAGAAGATACATGTAGCTGTTCATATGCCAAATCCCATTACTAAATCTACACTTTTGAACATTTCACAAGCTCTCAAAGATAAGTCCTTCATCAAATATATATAAGTTTAATAGGAAAGGGGGGGGGGGTAACTTTGAGTTCCGATTGCGGACCTCCCAGAGATATACCCCGTTAGCCACTTATAGGGTATATAGAAGATACATGTAGCTGTTCATATGCCAAATCCCATTACTAAATCTACACTTTTGAACATTTCACAAGCTCTCAAAGATAAGTCCTTCATCAAATATATACAAGTTTAATAGGAAAGGGGGGGGTAACTTTGAGTACCGATTGTGGACCTCCCAGAGATATACCCCGTTAGCCACTTATAGGGTATATAGAAGATACATGTAGCTATTCATATGCTAAATCCCATTGCTAAATCTACACTTTCGAACATTTCACAAGCTCTCAAAGATAAGACCTTCATCAAATATATATAAGTTTAATAGGAAGGGGGGTAACTTTGAGTACCGATTGTGGACCTCCCAGAAATATACCCCGTTAGCCACTTATAGGGTATATAGAAGATACATGTAGCTGTTCATATGCCAAATCCCATTACTAAATCTACACTTTTGAACATTTCACAAGCTCTCAAAGATAAGACCTTCATCAAATATATATAAGTTTAATAGGAAGGGGGGTAACTTTGAGTACCGATTGTGGACCTCCCAGAGATATACCCCGTCAGCCACTTATAGGGTATATAGAGGATACATGTAGCTATTCATATGCCAAATCCCATTGCTAAATCTACACTTTCGAACATTTCACAAGCTCTCAAAGATAAGTCCTTCATCAAATATATACAAGTTTAATAGGAAAGGGGGGGGGGGTAACTTTGAGTACCGATTGTGGACCTCCCAGAGATATACCCCGTTAGCCACTTATAGGGTATATAGAAGATACATGTAGCTATTCATATGCTAAATCCCATTGCTAAATCTACACTTTCGAACATTTCACAAGCTCTCAAAGATAAGACCTTCATCAAATATATATAAGTTTAATAGGAAGGGGGGTAACTTTGAGTACCGATTGTGGACCTCCCAGAGATATACCCCGTTAGCCACTTATAGGGTATATAGAAGATACATGTAGCTGTTCATATGCCAAATCCCATTACTAAATCTACACTTTTGAACATTTCACAAGCTCTCAAAGATAAGACCTTCATCAAATATATATAAGTTTAATAGGAAGGGGGGTAACTTTGAGTACCGATTGTGGACCTCCCAGAGATATACCCCGTCAGCCACTTATAGGGTATATAGAGGATACATGTAGCTATTCATATGCCAAATCCCATTGCTAAATCTACACTTTCGAACATTTCACAAGCTCTCAAAGATAAGACCTTCATCAAATATATATAAGTTTAATAGGAAAGGGGGGGGGTAAATTTGAGTACCGATTGTGGACCTCCCAGAAATATACCCCGTTAGCCACTTATAGGGTATATAGAAGATACATGTAGCTGTTCATATGCCAAATCCCATTACTAAATCTACACTTTTGAACATTTCACAAGCTCTCAAAGATAAGTCCTTCATCAAATATATATAAGTTTAATAGGAAAGGGGGGGGGGGGTAACTTTGAGTTCCGATTGCGGACCTCCCAGAGATATACCCCGTTAGCCACTTATAGGGTATATAGAAGATACATGTAGCTGTTCATATGCCAAATCCCATTACTAAATCTACACTTTTGAACATTTCACAAGCTCTCAAAGATAAGTCCTTCATCAAATATATACAAGTTTAATAGGAAAGGGGGGGGGTAACTTTGAGTACCGATTGTGGACCTCCCAGAGATATACCCCGTTAGCCACTTATAGGGTATATAGAAGATACATGTAGCTATTCATATGCTAAATCCCATTGCTAAATCTACACTTTCGAACATTTCACAAGCTCTCAAAGATAAGACCTTCATCAAATATATATAAGTTTAATAGGAAGGGGGGTAACTTTGAGTACCGATTGTGGACCTCCCAGAGATATACCCCGTTAGCCACTTATAGGGTATATAGAAGATACATGTAGCTGTTCATATGCCAAATCCCATTACTAAATCTACACTTTTGAACATTTCACAAGCTCTCAAAGATAAGACCTTCATCAAATATATATAAGTTTAATAGGAAGGGGGGTAACTTTGAGTACCGATTGTGGACCTCCCAGAGATATACCCCGTCAGCCACTTATAGGGTATATAGAGGATACATGTAGCTATTCATATGCCAAATCCCATTGCTAAATCTACACTTTCGAACATTTCACAAGCTCTCAAAGATAAGACCTTCATCAAATATATATAAGTTTAATAGGAAAGGGGGGGGGGTAAATTTGAGTACCGATTGTGGACCTCCCAGAAATATACCCCGTTAGCCACTTATAGGGTATATAGAAGATACATGTAGCTGTTCATATGCCAAATCCCATTACTAAATCTACACTTTTGAACATTTCACAAGCTCTCAAAGATAAGTCCTTCATCAAATATATATAAGTTTAATAGGAAAGGGGGGGGGTAACTTTGAGTTCCGATTGCGGACCTCCCAGAGATATACCCCGTTAGCCACTTATAGGGTATATAGAAGATACATGTAGCTGTTCATATGCCAAATCCCATTACTAAATCTACACTTTTGAACATTTCACAAGCTCTCAAAGATAAGTCCTTCATCAAATATATACAAGTTTAATAGGAAAGGGGGGGGGTAACTTTGAGTACCGATTGTGGACCTCCCAGAGATATACCCCGTTAGCCACTTATAGGGTATATAGAAGATACATGTAGCTATTCATATGCTAAATCCCATTGCTAAATCTACACTTTCGAACATTTCACAAGCTCTCAAAGATAAGACCTTCATCAAATATATATAAGTTTAATAGGAAGGGGGGTAACTTTGAGTACCGATTGTGGACCTCCCAGAGATATACCCCGTCAGCCACTTATAGGGTATATAGAGGATACATGTAGCTATTCATATGCCAAATCCCATTGCTAAATCTACACTTTCGAACATTTCACAAGCTCTCAAAGATAAGACCTTCATCAAATATATATAAGTTTAATAGGAAGGGGGGGGGGTAAATTTGAGTACCGATTGTGGACCTCCCAGAAATATACCCCGTTAGCCACTTATAGGGTATATAGAGGATACATGTAGCTATTCATATGCCAAATCCCATTGCTAAATCTACACTTTCGAACATTTCACAAGCTCTCAAAGATAAGACCTTCATCAAATATATATAAGTTTAATAGGAAGGGGGGGGGGGTAAATTTGAGTACCGATTGTGGACCTCCCAGAAATATACCCCGTTAGCCACTTATAGGGTATATAGAAGATACATGTAGCTGTTCATATGCCAAATCCCATTACTAAATCTACACTTTTGAACATTTCACAAGCTCTCAAAGATAAGTCCTTCATCAAATATATATAAGTTTAATAGGAAAGGGGGGGGGGTAACTTTGAGTTCCGATTGCGGACCTCCCAGAGATATACCCCGTTAGCCACTTATAGGGTATATAGAAGATACATGTAGCTGTTCATATGCCAAATCCCATTACTAAATCTACACTTTTGAACATTTCACAAGCTCTCAAAGATAAGTCCTTCATCAAATATATACAAGTTTAATAGGAAAGGGGGGGGGGGTAACTTTGAGTACCGATTGTGGACCTCCCAGAGATATACCCCGTTAGCCACTTATAGGGTATATAGAAGATACATGTAGCTATTCATATGCTAAATCCCATTGCTAAATCTACACTTTCGAACATTTCACAAGCTCTCAAAGATAAGACCTTCATCAAATATATATAAGTTTAATAGGAAGGGGGGTAACTTTGAGTACCGATTGTGGACCTCCCAGAGATATACCCCGTTAGCCACTTATAGGGTATATAGAAGATACATGTAGCTGTTCATATGCCAAATCCCATTACTAAATCTACACTTTTGAACATTTCACAAGCTCTCAAAGATAAGACCTTCATCAAATATATATAAGTTTAATAGGAAGGGGGGTAACTTTGAGTACCGATTGTGGACCTCCCAGAGATATACCCCGTCAGCCACTTATAGGGTATATAGAGGATACATGTAGCTATTCATATGCCAAATCCCATTGCTAAATCTACACTTTCGAACATTTCACAAGCTCTCAAAGATAAGACCTTCATCAAATATATATAAGTTTAATAGGAAAGGGGGGGGGGGGGGTAAATTTGAGTACCGATTGTGGACCTCCCAGAAATATACCCCGTTAGCCACTTATAGGGTATATAGAAGATACATGTAGCTGTTCATATGCCAAATCCCATTACTAAATCTACACTTTTGAACATTTCACAAGCTCTCAAAGATAAGTCCTTCATCAAATATATATAAGTTTAATAGGAAAGGGGGGGGGGGGGTAACTTTGAGTTCCGATTGCGGACCTCCCAGAGATATACCCCGTTAGCCACTTATAGGGTATATAGAAGATACATGTAGCTGTTCATATGCCAAATCCCATTACTAAATCTACACTTTTGAACATTTCACAAGCTCTCAAAGATAAGTCCTTCATCAAATATATACAAGTTTAATAGGAAAGGGGGGGGGGGGTAACTTTGAGTACCGATTGTGGACCTCCCAGAGATATACCCCGTTAGCCACTTATAGGGTATATAGAAGATACATGTAGCTATTCATATGCTAAATCCCATTGCTAAATCTACACTTTCGAACATTTCACAAGCTCTCAAAGATAAGACCTTCATCAAATATATATAAGTTTAATAGGAAGGGGGGTAACTTTGAGTACCGATTGTGGACCTCCCAGAGATATACCCCGTTAGCCACTTATAGGGTATATAGAAGATACATGTAGCTGTTCATATGCCAAATCCCATTACTAAATCTACACTTTTGAACATTTCACAAGCTCTCAAAGATAAGACCTTCATCAAATATATATAAGTTTAATAGGAAGGGGGGTAACTTTGAGTACCGATTGTGGACCTCCCAGAGATATACCCCGTCAGCCACTTATAGGGTATATAGAGGATACATGTAGCTATTCATATGCCAAATCCCATTGCTAAATCTACACTTTCGAACATTTCACAAGCTCTCAAAGATAAGACCTTCATCAAATATATATAAGTTTAATAGGAAAGGGGGGGGGGGGTAAATTTGAGTACCGATTGTGGACCTCCCAGAAATATACCCCGTTAGCCACTTATAGGGTATATAGAAGATACATGTAGCTGTTCATATGCCAAATCCCATTACTAAATCTACACTTTTGAACATTTCACAAGCTCTCAAAGATAAGTCCTTCATCAAATATATATAAGTTTAATAGGAAAGGGGGGGGTAACTTTGAGCTCCGATTGCGGACCTCCCAGAGATATACCCCGTTAGCCACTTATAGGGTATATAGAAGATACATGTAGCTGTTCATATGCCAAATCCCATTACTAAATCTACACTTTTGAACATTTCACAAGCTCTCAAAGATAAGTCCTTCATCAAATATATACAAGTTTAATAGGAAAGGGGGGGGGGGGTAACTTTGAGTACCGATTGTGGACCTCCCAGAGATATACCCCGTTAGCCACTTATAGGGTATATAGAAGATACATGTAGCTATTCATATGCTAAATCCCATTGCTAAATCTACACTTTCGAACATTTCACAAGCTCTCAAAGATAAGACCTTCATCAAATATATATAAGTTTAATAGGAAGGGGGGTAACTTTGAGTACCGATTGTGGACCTCCCAGAGATATACCCCGTTAGCCACTTATAGGGTATATAGAAGATACATGTAGCTGTTCATATGCCAAATCCCATTACTAAATCTACACTTTTGAACATTTCACAAGCTCTCAAAGATAAGACCTTCATCAAATATATATAAGTTTAATAGGAAGGGGGGTAACTTTGAGTACCGATTGTGGACCTCCCAGAGATATACCCCGTCAGCCACTTATAGGGTATATAGAGGATACATGTAGCTATTCATATGCCAAATCCCATTGCTAAATCTACACTTTCGAACATTTCACAAGCTCTCAAAGATAAGACCTTCATCAAATATATATAAGTTTAATAGGAAAGGGGGGGGGTAAATTTGAGTACCGATTGTGGACCTCCCAGAAATATACCCCGTTAGCCACTTATAGGGTATATAGAAGATACATGTAGCTGTTCATATGCCAAATCCCATTACTAAATCTACACTTTTGAACATTTCACAAGCTCTCAAAGATAAGTCCTTCATCAAATATATATAAGTTTAATAGGAAAGGGGGGGGGGGGGTAACTTTGAGTTCCAATTGCGGACCTCCCAGAGATATACCCCGTTAGCCACTTATAGGGTATATAGAAGATACATGTAGCTGTTCATATGCCAAATCCCATTACTAAATCTACACTTTTGAACATTTCACAAGCTCTCAAAGATAAGTCCTTCATCAAATATATACAAGTTTAATAGGAAAGGGGGGGGGGTAACTTTGAGTACCGATTGTGGACCTCCCAGAGATATACCCCGTTAGCCACTTATAGGGTATATAGAAGATACATGTAGCTATTCATATGCTAAATCCCATTGCTAAATCTACACTTTCGAACATTTCACAAGCTCTCAAAGATAAGACCTTCATCAAATATATATAAGTTTGATAGGAAGGGGGGTAACTTTGAGTACCGATTGTGGACCTCCCAGAGATATACCCCGTTAGCCACTTATAGGGTATATAGAAGATACATGTAGCTGTTCATATGCCAAATCCCATTACTAAATCTACACTTTTGAACATTTCACAAGCTCTCAAAGATAAGACCTTCATCAAATATATATAAGTTTAATAGGAAGGGGGGTAACTTTGAGTACCGATTGTGGACCTCCCAGAGATATACCCCGTCAGCCACTTATAGGGTATATAGAGGATACATGTAGCTATTCATATGCCAAATCCCATTGCTAAATCTACACTTTCGAACATTTCACAAGCTCTCAAAGATAAGACCTTCATCAAATATATATAAGTTTAATAGGAAAGGGGGGGGGGGGTAAATTTGAGTACCGATTGTGGACCTCCCAGAAATATACCCCGTTAGCCACTTATAGGGTATATAGAAGATACATGTAGCTGTTCATATGCCAAATCCCATTACTAAATCTACACTTTTGAACATTTCACAAGCTCTCAAAGATAAGTCCTTCATCAAATATATATAAGTTTAATAGGAAAGGGGGGGGTAACTTTGAGTTCCGATTGCGGACCTCCCAGAGATATACCCCGTTAGCCACTTATAGGGTATATAGAAGATACATGTAGCTGTTCATATGCCAAATCCCATTACTAAATCTACACTTTTGAACATTTCACAAGCTCTCAAAGATAAGTCCTTCATCAAATATATACAAGTTTAATAGGAAAGGGGGGGGGGTAACTTTGAGTACCGATTGTGGACCTCCCAGAGATATACCCCGTTAGCCACTTATAGGGTATATAGAAGATACATGTAGCTATTCATATGCTAAATCCCATTGCTAAATCTACACTTTCGAACATTTCACAAGCTCTCAAAGATAAGACCTTCATCAAATATATATAAGTTTAATAGGAAGGGGGGTAACTTTGAGTACCGATTGTGGACCTCCCAGAGATATACCCCGTTAGCCACTTATAGGGTATATAGAAGATACAAGTAGCTGTTCATATGCCAAATCCCATTACTAAATCTACACTTTTGAACATTTCACAAGCTCTCAAAGATAAGACCTTCATCAAATATATATAAGTTTAATAGGAAGGGGGGTAACTTTGAGTACCGATTGTGGACCTCCCAGAGATATACCCCGTCAGCCACTTATAGGGTATATAGAGGATACATGTAGCTATTCATATGCCAAATCCCATTGCTAAATCTACACTTTCGAACATTTCACAAGCTCTCAAAGATAAGACCTTCATCAAATATATATAAGTTTAATAGGAAAGGGGGGGGGGTAAATTTGAGTACCGATTGTGGACCTCACAGAAATATACCCCGTTAGCCACTTATAGGGTATATAGAAGATACATGTAGCTGTTCATATGCCAAATCCCATTACTAAATCTACACTTTTGAACATTTCACAAGCTCTCAAAGATAAGTCCTTCATCAAATATATATAAGTTTAATAGGAAAGGGGGGGGGGGTAACTTTGAGTTCCGATTGCGGACCTCCCAGAGATATACCCCGTTAGCCACTTATAGGGTATATAGAAGATACATGTAGCTGTTCATATGCCAAATCCCATTACTAAATCTACACTTTTGAACATTTCACAAGCTCTCAAAGATAAGTCCTTCATCAAATATATACAAGTTTAATAGGAAAGGGGGGGGTAATTTTGAGTACCGATTGTGGACCTCCCAGAGATATACCCCGTTAGCCACTTATAGGGTATATAGAAGATACATGTAGCTATTCATATGCTAAATCCCATTGCTAAATCTACACTTTCGAACATTTCACAAGCTCTCAAAGATAAGACCTTCATCAAATATATATAAGTTTAATAGGAAGGGGGGTAACTTTGAGTACCGATTGTGGACCTCCCAGAGATATACCCCGTCAGCCACTTATAGGGTATATAGAGGATACATGTAGCTATTCATATGCCAAATCCCATTGCTAAATCTACACTTTCGAACATTTCACAAGCTCTCAAAGATAAGACCTTCATCAAATATATATAAGTTTAATAGGAAGGGGGGGGGGGTAAATTTGAGTACCGATTGTGGACCTCCCAGAAATATACCCCGTTAGCCACTTATAGGGTATATAGAGGATACATGTAGCTATTCATATGCCAAATCCCATTGCTAAATCTACACTTTCGAACATTTCACAAGCTCTCAAAGATAAGACCTTCATCAAATTAATATAAGTTTAATAGGAAGGGGGGGGGGTAAATTTGAGTACCGATTGTGGACCTCCCAGAAATATACCCCGTTAGCCACTTATAGGGTATATAGAAGATACATGTAGCTGTTCATATGCCAAATCCCATTACTAAATCTACACTTTTGAACATTTCACAAGCTCTCAAAGATAAGTCCTTCATCAAATATATATAAGTTTAATAGGAAAGGGGGGGGGTAACTTTGAGTTCCGATTGCGGACCTCCCAGAGATATACCCCGTTAGCCACTTATAGGGTATATAGAAGATACATGTAGCTGTTCATATGCCAAATCCCATTACTAAATCTACACTTTTGAACATTTCACAAGCTCTCAAAGATAAGTCCTTCATCAAATATATACAAGTTTAATAGGAAAGGGGGGGGTAACTTTGAGTACCGATTGTGGACCTCCCAGAGATATACCCCGTTAGCCACTTATAGGGTATATAGAAGATACATGTAGCTATTCATATGCTAAATCCCATTACTAAATCTACACTTTCGAACATTTCACAAGCTCTCAAAGATAAGACCTTCATCAAATATATATAAGTTTAATAGGAAGGGGGGTAACTTTGAGTACCGATTGTGGACCTCCCAGAGATATACCCCGTTAGCCACTTATAGGGTATATAGAAGATACATGTAGCTGTTCATATGCCAAATCCCATTACTAAATCTACACTTTTGAACATTTCACAAGCTCTCAAAGATAAGACCTTCATCAAATATATATAAGTTTAATAGGAAGGGGGGTAACTTTGAGTACCGATTGTGGACCTCCCAGAGATATACCCCGTCAGCCACTTATAGGGTATATAGAGGATACATGTAGCTATTCATATGCCAAATCCCATTGCTAAATCTACACTTTCGAACATTTCACAAGCTCTCAAAGATAAGACCTTCATCAAATATATATAAGTTTAATAGGAAGGGGGGGGTAAATTTGAGTACCGATTGTGGACCTCCCAGAAATATACTCCGTTAGCCACTTATAGGGTATATAGAAGATACATGTAGCTGTTCATATGCCAAATCCCATTACTAAATCTACACTTTTGAACATTTCACAAGCTCTCAAAGATAAGTCCTTCATCAAATATATATAAGTTTAATAGGAAAGGGGGGGGGGTAACTTTGAGTTCCGATTGCGGACCTCCCAGAGATATACCCCGTTAGCCACTTATAGGGTATATAGAAGATACATGTAGCTGTTCATATGCCAAATCCCATTACTAAATCTACACTTTTGAACATTTCACAAGCTCTCAAAGATAAGTCCTTCATCAAATATATACAAGTTTAATAGGAAAGGGGGGGGTAACTTTGAGTACCGATTGTGGACCTCCCAGAGATATACCCCGTTAGCCACTTATAGGGTATATAGAAGATACATGTAGCTATTCATATGCTAAATCCCACTGCTAAATCTACACTTTCGAACATTTCACAAGCTCTCAAAGATAAGACCTTCATCAAATATATATAAGTTTAACAGGAAGGGGGGTAACTTTGAGTACCGATTGTGGACCTCCCAGAGATATACCCCGTTAGCCACTTATAGGGTATATAGAAGATACATGTAGCTGTTCATATTCCAAATCCCATTACTAAATCTACACTTTTGAACATTTCACAAGCTCTCAAAGATAAGACCTTCATCAAATATATATAAGTTTAATAGGAAGGGGGGGTAACTTTGAGTACCGATTGTGGACCTCCCAGAGATATACCCCGTCAGCCACTTATAGGGTATATAGAGGATACATGTAGCTATTCATATTCCAAATCCCATTGCTAAATCTACACTTTCGAACATTTCACAAGCTCTCAAAGATAAGACCTTCATCAAATATATATAAGTTTAATAGGAAGGGGGGGGGTAAATTTGAGTACCGATTGTGGACCTCCCAGAAATATACCCCGTTAGCCACTTATAGGGTATATAGAAGATACATGTAGCTGTTCATATGCCAAATCCCATTACTAAATCTACACTTTTGAACATTTCACAAGCTCTCAAAGATAAGTCCTTCATCAAATATATATAAGTTTAATAGGAAAGGGGGGGGGGGTAACTTTGAGTTCCGATTGCGGACCTCCCAGAGATATACCCCGTTAGCCACTTATAGGGTATATAGAAGATACATGTAGCTATTCATATGCCAAATCCCATTACTAAATCTACACTTTTGAACATTTCACAAGCTCTCAAAGATAAGTCCTTCATCAAATATATACAAGTTTAATAGGAAAGGGGGGGTAACTTTGAGTACCGATTGTGGACCTCCCAGAGATATACCCCGTTAGCCACTTATAGGGTATATAGAAGATACATGTAGCTATTCATATGCTAAATCCCATTGCTAAATCTACACTTTCGAACATTTCACAAGCTCTCAAAGATAAGACCTTCATCAAATATATATAAGTTTAATAGGAAGGGGGGTAACTTTGAGTACCGATTGTGGACCTCCCAGAGATATACCCCGTTAGCCACTTATAGGGTATATAGAAGATACATGTAGCTGTTCATATGCCAAATCCCATTACTAAATCTACACTTTTGAACATTTCACAAGCTCTCAAAGATAAGACCTTCATCAAATATATATAAGTTTAATAGGAAGGGGGGTAACTTTGAGTACCGATTGTGGACCTCCCAGAGATATACCCCGTCAGCCACTTATAGGGTATATAGAGGATACATGTAGCTATTCATATGCCAAATCCCATTGCTAAATCTACACTTTCGAACATTTCACAAGCTCTCAAAGATAAGACCTTCATCAAATATATATATGTTTAATAGGAAGGGGGGGGGTAACTTTGAGTACCGATTGTGGACCTCCCAGAAATATACCCCGTTAGCCACTTATAGGGTATATAGAAGATACATGTAGCTGTTCATATGCCAAATCCCATTACTAAATCTACACTTTTGAACATTTCACAAGCTCTCAAAGATAAGTCCTTCATCAAATATATATAAGTTTAATAGGAAAGGGGGGGGGGGTAACTTTGAGTTCCGATTGCAGACCTCCCAGAGATATACCCCGTTAGCCACTTATAGGGTATATAGAAGATACATGTAGCTGTTCATATGCCAAATCCCATTACTAAATCTACACTTTTGAACATTTCACAAGCTCTCAAAGATAAGTCCTTCATCAAATATATACAAGTTTAATAGGAAAGGGGGGGGTAACTTTGAGTACCGATTGTGGACCTCCCAGAGATATACCCCGTTAGCCACTTATAGGGTATATAGAAGATACATGTAGCTATTCATATGCTAAATCCCATTGCTAAATCTACACTTTCGAACATTTCACAAGCTCTCAAAGATAAGACCTTCATCAAATATATATAAGTTTAATAGGAAGGGGGGTAACTTTGAGTACCGATTGTGGACCTCCCAGAGATATACCCCGTTAGCCACTTATAGGGTATATAGAAGATACATGTAGCTGTTCATATGCCAAATCCCATTACTAAATCTACACTTTTGAACATTTCACAAGCTCTCAAAGATAAGACCTTCATCAAATATATATAAGTTTAATAGGAAGGGGGGTAACTTTGAGTACCGATTGTGGACCTCCCAGAGATATACCCCGTCAGCCACTTATAGGGTATATAGAGGATACATGTAGCTATTCATATGCCAAATCCCATTGCTAAATCTACACTTTCGAACATTTCACAAGCTCTCAAAGATAAGACCTTCATCAAATATATATAAGTTTAATAGGAAGGGGGGGAGGTAAATTTGAGTACCGATTGTGGACCTCCCAGAAATATACCCCGTTAGCCACTTATAGGGTATATAGAAGATACATGTAGCTGTTCATATGCCAAATCCCATTACTAAATCTACACTTTTGAACATTTCACAAGCTCTCAAAGATAAGTCCTTCATCAAATATATATAAGTTTAATAGGAAAGGGGGGGGGGGTAACTTTGAGTTCCGATTGCGGACCTCCCAGAGATATACCCCGTTAGCCACTTATAGGGTATATAGAAGATACATGTAGCTGTTCATATGCCAAATCCCATTACTAAATCTACACTTTTGAACATTTCACAAGCTCTCAAAGATAAGTCCTTCATCAAATATATACAAGTTTAATAGGAAAGGGGGGGGGTAATTTTGAGTACCGATTGTGGACCTCCCAGAGATATACCCCGTTAGCCACTTATAGGGTATATAGAAGATACATGTAGCTATTCATATGCTAAATCCCATTGCTAAATCTACACTTTCGAACATTTCACAAGCTCTCAAAGATAAGACCTTCATCAAATATATATAAGTTTAATAGGAAGGGGGGTAACTTTGAGTACCGATTGTGGACCTCCCAGAGATATACCCCGTTAGCCACTTATAGGGTATATAGAAGATACATGTAGCTGTTCATATGCCAAATCCCATTACTAAATCTACACTTTTGAACATTTCACAAGCTCTCAAAGATAAGACCTTCATCAAATATATATAAGTTTAATAGGAAGGGGGGTAACTTTGAGTACCGATTGTGGACCTCCCAGAGATATACCCCGTCAGCCACTTATAGGGTATATAGAGGATACATGTAGCTATTCATATGCCAAATCCCATTGCTAAATCTACACTTTCGAACATTTCACAAGCTCTCAAAGATAAGACCTTCATCAAATATATATAAGTTTAATAGGAAGGGGGGGGGGTAAATTTGAGTACCGATTGTGGACCTCCCAGAAATATACCCCGTTAGCCACTTATAGGGTATATAGAGGATACATGTAGCTATTCATATGCCAAATCCCATTGCTAAATCTACACTTTCGAACATTTCACAAGCTCTCAAAGATAAGACCTTCATCAAATATATATAAGTTTAATAGGAAGGGGGGGGGGGTAAATTTGAGTACCGATTGTGGACCTCCCAGAAATATACCCCGTTAGCCACTTATAGGGTATATAGAAGATACATGTAGCTGTTCATATGCCAAATCCCATTACTAAATCTACACTTTTGAACATTTCACAAGCTCTCAAAGATAAGTCCTTCATCAAATATATATAAGTTTAATAGGAAAGGGGGGGGTAACTTTGAGTTCCGATTGCGGACCTCCCAGAGATATACCCCGTTAGCCACTTATAGGGTATATAGAAGATACATGTAGCTGTTCATATGCCAAATCCCATTACTAAATCTACACTTTTGAACATTTCACAAGCTCTCAAAGATAAGTCCTTCATCAAATATATACAAGTTTAATAGGAAAGGGGGGGGGGTAACTTTGAGTACCGATTGTGGACCTCCCAGAGATATACCCCGTTAGCCACTTATAGGGTATATAGAAGATACATGTAGCTATTCATATGCTAAATCCCATTGCTAAATCTACACTTTCGAACATTTCACAAGCTCTCAAAGATAAGACCTTCATCAAATATATATAAGTTTAATAGGAAGGGGGGTAACTTTGAGTACCGATTGTGGACCTCCCAGAGATATACCCCGTTAGCCACTTATAGGGTATATAGAAGATACATGTAGCTGTTCATATGCCAAATCCCATTACTAAATCTACACTTTTGAACATTTCACAAGCTCTCAAAGATAAGACCTTCATCAAATATATATAAGTTTAATAGGAAGGGGGGTAACTTTGAGTACCGATTGTGGACCTCCCAGAGATATACCCCGTCAGCCACTTATAGGGTATATAGAGGATACATGTAGCTATTCATATGCCAAATCCCATTGCTAAATCTACACTTTCGAACATTTCACAAGCTCTCAAAGATAAGACCTTCATCAAATATATATAAGTTTAATAGGAAGGGGGGGGGGTAAATTTGAGTACCGATTGTGGACCTCCCAGAGATATACCCCGTTAGCCACTTATAGGGTATATAGAAGATACATGTAGCTGTTCATATGCCAAATCCCATTACTAAATCTACACTTTTGAACATTTCACAAGCTCTCAAAGATAAGACCTTCATCAAATATATATAGTTTAATAGGAAGGGGGGTAACTTTGAGTACCGATTGTGGACCTCCCAGAGATATACCCCGTCAGCCACTTATAGGGTATATAGAGGATACATGTAGCTATTCATATGCCAAATCCCATTGCTAAATCTACACTTTCGAACATTTCACAAGCTCTCAAAGATAAGACCTTCATCAAATATATATAAGTTTAATAGGAAGGGGGGGGGGGGGTAAATTTGAGTACCGATTGTGGACCTCCCAGAAATATACCCCGTTAGCCACTTATAGGGTATATAGAAGATACATGTAGCTGTTCATATGCCAAATCCCATTACTAAATCTACACTTTTGAACATTTCACAAGCTCTCAAAGATAAGTCCTTCATCAAATATATATAAGTTTAATAGGAAAGGGGGGGGGGGGTAACTTTGAGTTCCGATTGCGGACCTCCCAGAGATATACCCCGTTAGCCACTTATAGGGTATATAGAAGATACATGTAGCTGTTCATATGCCAAATCCCATTACTAAATCTACACTTTTGAACATTTCACAAGCTCTCAAAGATAAGACCTTCATCAAATATATATAAGTTTAATAGGAAGGGGGGTAACTTTGAGTACCGATTGTGGACCTCCCAGAGATATACCCCGTCAGCCACTTATAGGGTATATAGAAGATACATGTAGCTATTCATATGCCAAATCCCATTGCTAAATCTACACTTTCGAACATTTCACAAGCTCTCAAAGATAAGACCTTCATCAAATATATATAAGTTTAATAGGAAGGGGGGGGTAAATTTGAGTACCGATTGTGGACCTCCCAGAAATATACCCCGTTAGCCACTTATAGGGTATATAGAGGATACATGTAGCTATTCATATGCCAAATCCCATTGCTAAATCTACACTTTCGAACATTTCACAAGCTCTCAAAGATAAGACCTTCATCAAATATATATAAGTTTAATAGGAAGGGGGGGGGGTAAATTTGAGTACCGATTGTGGACCTCCCAGAAATATACCCCGTTAGCCACTTATAGGGTATATAGAAGATACATGTAGCTGTTCATATGCCAAATCCCATTACTAAATCTACACTTTTGAACATTTCACAAGCTCTCAAAGATAAGTCCTTCATCAAATATATATAAGTTTAATAGGAAAGGGGGGGGGGGGGTAACTTTGAGTTCCGATTGCGGACCTCCCAGAGATATACCCCGTTAGCCACTTATAGGGTATATAGAAGATACATGTAGCTGTTCATATGCCAAATCCCATTACTAAATCTACACTTTTGAACATTTCACAAGCTCTCAAAGATAAGTCCTTCATCAAATATATACAAGTTTAATAGGAAAGGGGGGGGTAACTTTGAGTACCGATTGTGGACCTCCCAGAGATATACCCCGTTAGCCACTTATAGGGTATATAGAAGATACATGTAGCTATTCATATGCTAAATCCCATTGCTAAATCTACACTTTCGAACATTTCACAAGCTCTCAAAGATAAGACCTTCATCAAATATATATAAGTTTAATAGGAAGGGGGGTAACTTTGAGTACCGATTGTGGACCTCCCAGAGATATACCCCGTTAGCCACTTATAGGGTATATAGAAGATACATGTAGCTGTTCATATGCCAAATCCCATTACTAAATCTACACTTTTGAACATTTCACAAGCTCTCAAAGATAAGACCTTCATCAAATATATATAAGTTTAATAGGAAGGGGGGTAACTTTGAGTACCGATTGTGGACCTCCCAGAGATATACCCCGTCAGCCACTTATAGGGTATATAGAGGATACATGTAGCTATTCATATGCCAAATCCCATTGCTAAATCTACACTTTCGAACATTTCACAAGCTCTCAAAGATAAGACCTTCATCAAATATATATAAGTTTAATAGGAAGGGGGGGGGGGTAAATTTGAGTACCGATTGTGGACCTCCCAGAGATATACCCCGTTAGCCACTTATAGGGTATATAGAAGATACATGTAGCTGTTCATATGCCAAATCCCATTACTAAATCTACACTTTTGAACATTTCACAAGCTCTCAAAGATAAGACCTTCATCAAATATATATAGTTTAATAGGAAGGGGGGTAACTTTGAGTACCGATTGTGGACCTCCCAGAGATATACCCCGTCAGCCACTTATAGGGTATATAGAGGATACATGTAGCTATTCATATGCCAAATCCCATTGCTAAATCTACACTTTCGAACATTTCACAAGCTCTCAAAGATAAGACCTTCATCAAATATATATAAGTTTAATAGGAAGGGGGGGGTAAATTTGAGTACCGATTGTGGACCTCCCAGAAATATACCCCGTTAGCCACTTATAGGGTATATAGAAGATACATGTAGCTGTTCATATGCCAAATCCCATTACTAAATCTACACTTTTGAACATTTCACAAGCTCTCAAAGATAAGTCCTTCATCAAATATATATAAGTTTAATAGGAAAGGGGGGGGGTAACTTTGAGTTCCGATTGCGGACCTCCCAGAGATATACCCCGTTAGCCACTTATAGGGTATATAGAAGATACATGTAGCTGTTCATATGCCAAATCCCATTACTAAATCTACACTTTTGAACATTTCACAAGCTCTCAAAGATAAGACCTTCATCAAATATATATAAGTTTAATAGGAAGGGGGGTAACTTTGAGTACCGATTGTGGACCTCCCAGAGATATACCCCGTCAGCCACTTATAGGGTATATAGAAGATACATGTAGCTATTCATATGCCAAATCCCATTGCTAAATCTACACTTTCGAACATTTCACAAGCTCTCAAAGATAAGACCTTCATCAAATATATATAAGTTTAATAGGAAGGGGGGGGTAAATTTGAGTACCGATTGTGGACCTCCCAGAAATATACCCCGTTAGCCACTTATAGGGTATATAGAGGATACATGTAGCTATTCATATGCCAAATCCCATTGCTAAATCTACACTTTCGAACATTTCACAAGCTCTCAAAGATAAGACCTTCATCAAATATATATAAGTTTAATAGGAAGGGGGGGGGGGTAAATTTGAGTACCGATTGTGGACCTCCCAGAAATATACCCCGTTAGCCACTTATAGGGTATATAGAAGATACATGTAGCTGTTCATATGCCAAATCCCATTACTAAATCTACACTTTTGAACATTTCACAAGCTCTCAAAGATAAGTCCTTCATCAAATATATATAAGTTTAATAGGAAAGGGGGGGGGGGTAACTTTGAGTTCCGATTGCGGACCTCCCAGAGATATACCCCGTTAGCCACTTATAGGGTATATAGAAGATACATGTAGCTGTTCATATGCCAAATCCCATTACTAAATCTACACTTTTGAACATTTCACAAGCTCTCAAAGATAAGTCCTTCATCAAATATATACAAGTTTAATAGGAAAGGGGGGGGGTAACTTTGAGTACCGATTGTGGACCTCCCAGAGATATACCCCGTTAGCCACTTATAGGGTATATAGAAGATACATGTAGCTATTCATATGCTAAATCCCATTGCTAAATCTACACTTTCGAACATTTCACAAGCTCTCAAAGATAAGACCTTCATCAAATATATATAAGTTTAATAGGAAGGGGGGTAACTTTGAGTACCGATTGTGGACCTCCCAGAGATATACCCCGTTAGCCACTTATAGGGTATATAGAAGATACATGTAGCTGTTCATATGCCAAATCCCATTACTAAATCTACACTTTTGAACATTTCACAAGCTCTCAAAGATAAGACCTTCATCAAATATATATAAGTTTAATAGGAAGGGGGGTAACTTTGAGTACCGATTGTGGACCTCCCAGAGATATACCCCGTCAGCCACTTATAGGGTATATAGAAGATACATGTAGCTATTCATATGCCAAATCCCATTGCTAAATCTACACTTTCGAACATTTCACAAGCTCTCAAAGATAAGACCTTCATCAAATATATATAAGTTTAATAGGAAGGGGGGGGGGTAAATTTGAGTACCGATTGTGGACCTCCCAGAAATATACCCCGTTAGCCACTTATAGGGTATATAGAAGATACATGTAGCTGTTCATATGCCAAATCCCATTACTAAATCTACACTTTTGAACATTTCACAAGCTCTCAAAGATAAGTCCTTCATCAAATATATATAAGTTTAATAGGAAAGGGGGGGTAACTTTGAGTTCCGATTGCGGACCTCCCAGAGATATACCCCGTTAGCCACTTATAGGGTATATAGAAGATACATGTAGCTGTTCATATGCCAAATCCCATTACTAAATCTACACTTTTGAACATTTCACAAGCTCTCAAAGATAAGTCCTTCATCAAATATATACAAGTTTAATAGGAAAGGGGGGGGGGGGTAACTTTGAGTACCGATTGTGGACCTCCCAGAGATATACCCCGTTAGCCACTTATAGGGTATATAGAAGATACATGTAGCTATTCATATGCTAAATCCCACTGCTAAATCTACACTTTCGAACATTTCACAAGCTCTCAAAGATAAGACCTTCATCAAATATATATAAGTTTAATAGGAAGGGGGGTAACTTTGAGTACCGATTGTGGACCTCCCAGAGATATACCCCGTTAGCCACTTATAGGGTATATAGAAGATACATGTAGCTGTTCATATTCCAAATCCCATTACTAAATCTACACTTTTGAACATTTCACAAGCTCTCAAAGATAAGACCTTCATCAAATATATATAAGTTTAATAGGAAGGGGGGTAAGTTTGAGTACCGATTGTGGACCTCCCAGAGATATACCCCGTCAGCCACTTATAGGGTATATAGAGGATACATGTAGCTATTCATATGCCAAATCCCATTGCTAAATCTACACTTTCGAACATTTCACAAGCTCTCAAAGATAAGACCTTCATCAAATATATATAAGTTTAATAGGAAGGGGGGGGGGTAAATTTGAGTACCGATTGTGGACCTCCCAGAAATATACCCCGTTAGCCACTTATAGGGTATATAGAAGATACATGTAGCTGTTCATATGCCAAATCCCATTACTAAATCTACACTTTTGAACATTTCACAAGCTCTCAAAGATAAGTCCTTCATCAAATATATATAAGTTTAATAGGAAAGGGGGGGGGGGTAACTTTGAGTTCCGATTGCGGACCTCCCAGAGATATACCCCGTTAGCCACTTATAGGGTATATAGAAGATACATGTAGCTGTTCATATGCCAAATCCCATTACTAAATCTACACTTTTGAACATTTCACAAGCTCTCAAAGATAAGTCCTTCATCAAATATATACAAGTTTAATAGGAAAGGGGGGGGGGGGGGTAACTTTGAGTACCGATTGTGGACCTCCCAGAGATATACCCCGTTAGCCACTTATAGGGTATATAGAAGATACATGTAGCTATTCATATGCTAAATCCCATTGCTAAATCTACACTTTCGAACATTTCACAAGCTCTCAAAGATAAGACCTTCATCAAATATATATAAGTTTAATAGGAAGGGGGGTAACTTTGAGTACCGATTGTGGACCTCCCAGAGATATACCCCGTTAGCCACTTATAGGGTATATAGAAGATACATGTAGCTATTCATATGCTAAATCCCATTGCTAAATCTACACTTTCGAACATTTCACAAGCTCTCAAAGATAAGACCTTCATCAAATATATATAAGTTTAATAGGAAGGGGGGTAACTTTGAGTACCGATTGTGGACCTCCCAGAGATATACCCCGTTAGCCACTTATAGGGTATATAGAAGATACATGTAGCTGTTCATATGCCAAATCCCATTACTAAATCTACACTTTTGAACATTTCACAAGCTCTCAAATATAAGACCTTCATCAAATATATATATAAGTTTAATAGGAAGGGGGGTAACTTTGAGTACCGATTGTGGACCTCCCAGAGATATACCCCGTTAGCCACTTATAGGGTATATAGAGGATACATGTAGCTATTCATATGCTAAATCCCATTGCTAAATCTACACTTTCGAACATTTCACAAGCTCTCAAAGATAAGACCTTCATCAAATATATATAAGTTTAATAGGAAGGGGGGTAACTTTGAGTACCGATTGTGGACCTCCCAGAGATATACCCCGTTAGCCACTTATAGGGTATATAGAAGATACATGTAGCTGTTCATATGCCAAATCCCATTACTAAATCTACACTTTTGAACATTTCACAAGCTCTCAAAGATAAGTCCTTCATCAAATATATATAAGTTTAATAGGAAAGGGGGGGGGGGTAACTTTGAGTTCCGATTGCGGACCTCCCAGAGATATACCCCGTTAGCCACTTATAGGGTATATAGAAGATACATGTAGCTGTTCATATGCAAAATCCCATTACTAAATCTACACTTTTGAACATTTCACAAGCTCTCAAAGATAAGTCCTTCATCAAATATATACAAGTTTAATAGGAAAGGGGGGGGGGGGGTAACTTTGAGTACCGATTGTGGACCTCCCAGAGATATACCCCGTTAGCCACTTATAGGGTATATAGAAGATACATGTAGCTATTCATATGCTAAATCCCATTGCTAAATCTACACTTTCGAACATTTCACAAGCTCTCAAAGATAAGACCTTCATCAAATATATATAAGTTTAATAGGAAGGGGGGTAACTTTGAGTACCGATTGTGGACCTCCCAGAGATATACCCCGTTAGCCACTTATAGGGTATATAGAAGATACATGTAGCTGTTCATATGCCAAATCCCATTACTAAATCTACACTTTTGAACATTTCACAAGCTCTCAAAGATAAGACCTTCATCAAATATATATAAGTTTAATAGGAAGGGGGGTAACTTTGAGTACCGATTGTGGACCTCCCAGAGATATACCCCGTCAGCCACTTATAGGGTATATAGAGGATACATGTAGCTATTCATATGCTAAATCCCATTGCTAAATCTACACTTTCGAACATTTCACAAGCTCTCAAAGATAAGACCTTCATCAAATATATATAAGTTTAATAGGAAGGGGGGGGGGTAAATTTGAGTACCGATTGTGGACCTCCCAGAAATATACCCCGTTAGCCACTTATAGGGTATATAGAAGATACATGTAGCTGTTCATATGCCAAATCCCATTACTAAATCTACACTTTTGAACATTTCACAAGCTCTCAAAGATAAGTCCTTCATCAAATATATATAAGTTTAATAGGAAAGGGGGGTGTAACTTTGAGTTCCGATTGCGGACCTCCCAGAGATATACCCCGTTAGCCACTTATAGGGTATATAGAAGATACATGTAGCTGTTCATATGCCAAATCCCATTACTAAATCTACACTTTTGAACATTTCACAAGCTCTCAAAGATAAGTCCTTCATCAAATATATACAAGTTTAATAGGAAAGGGGGGGGTAACTTTGAGTACCGATTGTGGACCTCCCAGAGATATACCCCGTTAGCCACTTATAGGGTATATAGAAGATACATGTAGCTATTCATATGCTAAATCCCATTGCTAAATCTACACTTTCGAACATTTCACAAGCTCTCAAAGATAAGACCTTCATCAAATATATATAAGTTTAATAGGAAGGGGGGTAACTTTGAGTACCGATTGTGGACCTCCCAGAGATATACCCCGTTAGCCACTTATAGGGTATATAGAAGATACATGTAGCTGTTCATATGCCAAATCCCATTACTAAATCTACACTTTTGAACATTTCACAAGCTCTCAAAGATAAGACCTTCATCAAATATATATAAGTTTAATAGGAAGGGGGGTAACTTTGAGTACCGATTGTGGACCTCCCAGAGATATACCCCGTCAGCCACTTATAGGGTATATAGAGGATACATGTAGCTATTCATATGCCAAATCCCATTGCTAAATCTACACTTTCGAACATTTCACAAGCTCTCAAAGATAAGACCTTCATCAAATATATATAAGTTTAATAGGAAGGGGGGGGGGGGGTAAATTTGAGTACCGATTGTGGACCTCCCAGAAATATACCCCGTTAGCCACTTATAGGGTATATAGAGGATACATGTAGCTATTCATATGCCAAATCCCATTGCTAAATCTACACTTTCGAACATTTCACAAGCTCTCAAAGATAAGACCTTCATCAAATATATATAAGTTTAATAGGAAGGGGGGGGTAAATTTGAGTACCGATTGTGGACCTCCCAGAAATATACCCCGTTAGCCACTTATAGGGTATATAGAAGATACATGTAGCTGTTCATATGCCAAATCCCATTACTAAATCTACACTTTTGAACATTTCACAAGCTCTCAAAGATAAGTCCTTCATCAAATATATATAAGTTTAATAGGAAAGGGGGGGTAACTTTGAGTTCCGATTGCGGACCTCCCAGAGATATACCCCGTTAGCCACTTATAGGGTATATAGAAGATACATGTAGCTGTTCATATGCCAAATCCCATTACTAAATCTACACTTTTGAACATTTCACAAGCTCTCAAAGATAAGTCCTTCATCAAATATATACAAGTTTAATAGGAAAGGGGGGGGGGGTGTAAATTTGAGTACCGATTGTGGACCTCCCAGAAATATACCCCGTTAGCCACTTATAGGGTATATAGAAGATACATGTAGCTGTTCATATGCCAAATCCCATTACTAAATCTACACTTTTGAACATTTCACAAGCTCTCAAAGATAAGTCCTTCATCAAATATATATAAGTTTAATAGGAAAGGGGGGTGTAACTTTGAGTTCCGATTGCGGACCTCCCAGAGATATACCCCGTTAGCCACTTATAGGGTATATAGAAGATACATGTAGCTGTTCATATGCCAAATCCCATTACTAAATCTACACTTTTGAACATTTCACAAGCTCTCAAAGATAAGTCCTTCATCAAATATATACAAGTTTAATAGGAAAGGGGGGGGTAACTTTGAGTACCGATTGTGGACCTCCCAGAGATATACCCCGTTAGCCACTTATAGGGTATATAGAAGATACATGTAGCTATTCATATGCTAAATCCCATTGCTAAATCTACACTTTCGAACATTTCACAAGCTCTCAAAGATAAGACCTTCATCAAATATATATAAGTTTAATAGGAAGGGGGGTAACTTTGAGTACCGATTGTGGACCTCCCAGAGATATACCCCGTTAGCCACTTATAGGGTATATAGAAGATACATGTAGCTGTTCATATGCCAAATCCCATTACTAAATCTACACTTTTGAACATTTCACAAGCTCTCAAAGATAAGACCTTCATCAAATATATATAAGTTTAATAGGAAGGGGGGTAACTTTGAGTACCGATTGTGGACCTCCCAGAGATATACCCCGTCAGCCACTTATAGGGTATATAGAGGATACATGTAGCTATTCATATGCCAAATCCCATTGCTAAATCTACACTTTCGAACATTTCACAAGCTCTCAAAGATAAGACCTTCATCAAATATATATAAGTTTAATAGGAAGGGGGGGGGTAAATTTGAGTACCGATTGTGGACCTCCCAGAAATATACCCCGTTAGCCACTTATAGGGTATATAGAGGATACATGTAGCTATTCATATGCCAAATCCCATTGCTAAATCTACACTTTCGAACATTTCACAAGCTCTCAAAGATAAGACCTTCATCAAATATATATAAGTTTAATAGGAAGGGGGGGGTAAATTTGAGTACCGATTGTGGACCTCCCAGAAATATACCCCGTTAGCCACTTATAGGGTATATAGAAGATACATGTAGCTGTTCATATGCCAAATCCCATTACTAAATCTACACTTTTGAACATTTCACAAGCTCTCAAAGATAAGTCCTTCATCAAATATATATAAGTTTAATAGGAAAGGGGGGGTAACTTTGAGTTCCGATTGCGGACCTCCCAGAGATATACCCCGTTAGCCACTTATAGGGTATATAGAAGATACATGTAGCTGTTCATATGCCAAATCCCATTACTAAATCTACACTTTTGAACATTTCACAAGCTCTCAAAGATAAGTCCTTCATCAAATATATACAAGTTTAATAGGAAAGGGGGGGGGGGTGTAAATTTGAGTACCGATTGTGGACCTCCCAGAGATATACCCCGTTAGCCACTTATAGGGTATATAGAAGATACATGTAGCTATTCATATGCTAAATCCCATTGCTAAATCTACACTTTCGAACATTTCACAAGCTCTCAAAGATAAGACCTTCATCAAATATATATAAGTTTAATAGGAAGGGGGGTAACTTTGAGTACCGATTGTGGACCTCCCAGAGATATACCCCGTTAGCCACTTATAGGGTATATAGAAGATACATGTAGCTGTTCATATGCCAAATCCCATTACTAAATCTACACTTTTGAACATTTCACAAGCTCTCAAAGATAAGACCTTCATCAAATATATATAAGTTTAATAGGAAGGGGGGTAACTTTGAGTACCGATTGTGGACCTCCCAGAGATATACCCCGTCAGCCACTTATAGGGTATATAGAGGATACATGTAGCTATTCATATGCCAAATCCCATTGCTAAATCTACACTTTCGAACATTTCACAAGCTCTCAAAGATAAGACCTTCATCAAATATATATAAGTTTAATAGGAAGGGGGGGGGGGTAAATTTGAGTACCGATTGTGGACCTCCCAGAAATATACCCCGTTAGCCACTTATAGGGTATATAGAAGATACATGTAGCTGTTCATATGCCAAATCCCATTACTAAATCTACACTTTTGAACATTTCACAAGCTCTCAAAGATAAGTCCTTCATCAAATATATATAAGTTTAATAGGAAAGGGGGGGTAACTTTGAGTTCCGATTGCGGACCTCCCAGAGATATACCCCGTTAGCCACTTATAGGGTATATAGAAGATACATGTAGCTGTTCATATGCCAAATCCCATTACTAAATCTACACTTTTGAACATTTCACAAGCTCTCAAAGATAAGTCCTTCATCAAATATATACAAGTTTAATAGGAAAGGGGGGGGGGTAACTTTGAGTACCGATTATGGACCTCCCAGAGATATACCCCGTTAGCCACTTATAGGGTATATAGAAGATACATGTAGCTATTCATATGCTAAATCCCACTGCTAAATCTACACTTTCGAACATTTCACAAGCTCTCAAAGATAAGACCTTCATCAAATATATATAAGTTTAATAGGAAGGGGGGTAACTTTGAGTACCGATTGTGGACCTCCCAGAGATATACCCCGTTAGCCACTTATAGGGTATATAGAAGATACATGTAGCTGTTCATATTCCAAATCCCATTACTAAATCTACACTTTTGAACATTTCACAAGCTCTCAAAGATAAGACCTTCATCAAATATATATAAGTTTAATAGGAAGGGGGGTAACTTTGAGTACCGATTGTGGACCTCCCAGAGATATACCCCGTCAGCCACTTATAGGGTATATAGAGGATACATGTAGCTATTCATATGCCAAATCCCATTGCTAAATCTACACTTTCGAACATTTCACAAGCTCTCAAAGATAAGACCTTCATCAAATATATATAAGTTTAATAGGAAGGGGGGGGGGTAAATTTGAGTACCGATTGTGGACCTCCCAGAAATATACCCCGTTAGCCACTTATAGGGTATATAGAAGATACATGTAGCTGTTCATATGCCAAATCCCATTACTAAATCTACACTTTTGAACATTTCACAAGCTCTCAAAGATAAGTCCTTCATCAAATATATATAAGTTTAATAGGAAAGGGGGGGGGTAACTTTGAGTTCCGATTGCGGACCTCCCAGAGATATACCCCGTTAGCCACTTATAGGGTATATAGAAGATACATGTAGCTGTTCATATGCCAAATCCCATTACTAAATCTACACTTTTGAACATTTCACAAGCTCTCAAAGATAAGTCCTTCATCAAATATATATAAGTTTAATAGGAAAGGGGGGGGGGTAACTTTGAGTTCCGATTGCGGACCTCCCAGAGATATACCCCGTTAGCCACTTATAGGGTATATAGAAGATACATGTAGCTGTTCATATGCCAAATCCCATTACTAAATCTACACTTTTGAACATTTCACAAGCTCTCAAAGATAAGTCCTTCATCAAATATATACAAGTTTAATAGGAAAGGGGGGGGGTAACTTTGAGTACCGATTGTGGACCTCCCAGAGATATACCCCGTTAGCCACTTATAGGGTATATAGAAGATACATGTAGCTATTCATATGCTAAATCCCACTGCTAAATCTACACTTTCGAACATTTCACAAGCTCTCAAAGATAAGACCTTCATCAAATATATATAAGTTTAATAGGAAGGGGGGTAACTTTGAGTACCGATTGTGGACCTCCCAGAGATATACCCCGTTAGCCACTTATAGGGTATATAGAAGATACATGTAGCTGTTCATATTCCAAATCCCATTACTAAATCTACACTTTTGAACATTTCACAAGCTCTCAAAGATAAGACCTTCATCAAATATATATAAGTTTAATAGGAAGGGGGGTAACTTTGAGTACCGATTGTGGACCTCCCAGAGATATACCCCGTCAGCCACTTATAGGGTATATAGAGGATACATGTAGCTATTCATATGCCAAATCCCATTGCTAAATCTACACTTTCGAACATTTCACAAGCTCTCAAAGATAAGACCTTCATCAAATATATATAAGTTTAATAGGAAGGGGGGGGGGTAAATTTGAGTACCGATTGTGGACCTCCCAGAAATATACCCCGTTAGCCACTTATAGGGTATATAGAAGATACATGTAGCTGTTCATATGCCAAATCCCATTACTAAATCTACACTTTTGAACATTTCACAAGCTCTCAAAGATAAGTCCTTCATCAAATATATATAAGTTTAATAGGAAAGGGGGGGGGGGTAACTTTGAGTTCCGATTGCGGACCTCCCAGAGATATACCCCGTTAGCCACTTATAGGGTATATAGAAGATACATGTAGCTGTTCATATGCCAAATCCCATTACTAAATCTACACTTTTGAACATTTCACAAGCTCTCAAAGATAAGTCCTTCATCAAATATATACAAGTTTAATAGGAAAGGGGGGGGGGTAACTTTGAGTACCGATTGTGGACCTCCCAGAGATATACCCCGTTAGCCACTTATAGGGTATATAGAAGATACATGTAGCTATTCATATGCTAAATCCCATTGCTAAATCTACACTTTCGAACATTTCACAAGCTCTCAAAGATAAGACCTTCATCAAATATATATAAGTTTAATAGGAAGGGGGGTAACTTTGAGTACCGATTGTGGACCTCCCAGAGATATACCCCGTTAGCCACTTATAGGGTATATAGAAGATACATGTAGCTGTTCATATGCCAAATCCCATTACTAAATCTACACTTTTGAACATTTCACAAGCTCTCAAAGATAAGACCTTCATCAAATATATATAAGTTTAATAGGAAGGGGGGTAACTTTGAGTACCGATTGTGGACCTCCCAGAGATATACCCCGTCAGCCACTTATAGGGTATATAGAGGATACATGTAGCTATTCATATGCCAAATCCCATTGCTAAATCTACACTTTCGAACATTTCACAAGCTCTCAAAGATAAGACCTTCATCAAATATATATAAGTTTAATAGGAAGGGGGGGGGTAAATTTGAGTACCGATTGTGGACCTCCCAGAAATATACCCCGTTAGCCACTTATAGGGTATATAGAAGATACATGTAGCTGTTCATATGCCAAATCCCATTACTAAATCTACACTTTTGAACATTTCACAAGCTCTCAAAAATAAGTCCTTCATCAAATATATATAAGTTTAATAGGAAAGGGGGGGGTAACTTTGAGTTCCGATTGCGGACCTCCCAGAGATATACCCCGTTAGCCACTTATAGGGTATATAGAAGATACATGTAGCTGTTCATATGCCAAATCCCATTACTAAATCTACACTTTTGAACATTTCACAAGCTCTCAAAGATAAGTCCTTCATCAAATATATACAAGTTTAATAGGAAAGGGGGGGGTAACTTTGAGTACCGATTGTGGACCTCCCAGAGATATACCCCGTTAGCCACTTATAGGGTATATAGAAGATACATGTAGCTGTTCATATGCCAAATCCCATTACTAAATCTACACTTTTGAACATTTCACAAGCTCTCAAAGATAAGACCTTCATCAAATATATATAAGTTTAATAGGAAGGGGGGTAACTTTGAGTACCGATTGTGGACCTCCCAGAGATATACCCCGTCAGCCACTTATAGGGTATATAGAGGATACATGTAGCTATTCATATGCCAAATCCCATTGCTAAATCTACACTTTCGAACATTTCACAAGCTCTCAAAGATAAGACCTTCATCAAATATATATAAGTTTAATAGGAAGGGGGGGGGTAAATTTGAGTACCGATTGTGGACCTCCCAGAGATATACCCCGTTAGCCACTTATAGGGTATATAGAAGATACATGTAGCTGTTCATATGCCAAATCCCATTACTAAATCTACACTTTTGAACATTTCACAAGCTCTCAAAGATAAGTCCTTCATCAAATATATACAAGTTTAATAGGAAAGGGGGGGGGGGGTAACTTTGAGTACCGATTGTGGACCTCCCAGAGATATACCCCGTTAGCCACTTATAGGGTATATAGAAGATACATGTAGCTATTCATATGCTAAATCCCATTGCTAAATCTACACTTTCGAACATTTCACAAGCTCTCAAAGATAAGACCTTCATCAAATATATATAAGTTTAATAGGAAGGGGGGTAACTTTGAGTACCGATTGTGGACCTCCCAGAGATATACCCCGTTAGCCACTTATAGGGTATATAGAAGATACATGTAGCTGTTCATATGCCAAATCCCATTACTAAATCTACACTTTTGAACATTTCACAAGCTCTCAAAGATAAGACCTTCATCAAATATATATAAGTTTAATAGGAAGGGGGGTAACTTTGAGTACCGATTGTGGACCTCCCAGAGATATACCCCGTCAGCCACTTATAGGGTATATAGAGGATACATGTAGCTATTCATATGCCAAATCCCATTGCTAAATCTACACTTTCGAACATTTCACAAGCTCTCAAAGATAAGACCTTCATCAAATATATATAAGTTTAATAGGAAGGGGGGGTGGGTAAATTTGAGTACCGATTGTGGACCTCCCAGAAATATACCCCGTAAGCCACTTATAGGGTATATAGAAGATACATGTAGCTGTTCATATGCCAAATCCCATTACTAAATCTACACTTTTGAACATTTCACAAGCTCTCAAAGATAAGTCCTTCATCAAATATATATAAGTTTAATAGGAAAGGGGGGGGGGTAACTTTGAGTTCCGATTGCGGACCTCCCAGAGATATACCCCGTTAGCCACTTATAGGGTATATAGAAGATACATGTAGCTGTTCATATGCCAAATCCCATTACTAAATCTACACTTTTGAACATTTCACAAGCTCTCAAAGATAAGTCCTTCATCAAATATATACAAGTTTAATAGGAAAGGGGGGGGGTAACTTTGAGTACCGATTGTGGACCTCCCAGAGATATACCCCGTTAGCCACTTATAGGGTATATAGAAGATACATGTAGCTATTCATATGCTAAATCCCATTGCTAAATCTACACTTTCGAACATTTCACAAGCTCTCAAAGATAAGACCTTCATCAAATATATATAAGTTTAATAGGAAGGGGGGTAACTTTGAGTACCGATTGTGGACCTCCCAGAGATATACCCCGTTAGCCACTTATAGGGTATATAGAAGATACATGTAGCTGTTCATATGCCAAATCTTATTACTAAATCTACACTTTTGAACATTTCACAAGCTCTCAAAAATAAGACCTTCATCAAATATATATAAGTTTAATAGGAAGGGGGGTAACTTTGAGTACCGATTGTGGACCTC